>CM026264.1:45251139-45856139 GCA_014851425.1 Senna tora
ACACTCACATGCATTTAACAGATATAAGCATGCAGCAGTTTATTCCACGTCATCAATCAGCAAGTAACATGTAACACATAGTGCCGGCTTTTACCTTCCGGTATTTTCACGTTCAACATGTTTGAATCAACAAGACACGTGGTGACGTAGTCCTGTATGTTACCACTACACTGCACAATCAACAGTTATATGCAACCACCGACAATATACATACACACAGATGCTAAACATACATCTACTTAATCTTCCCAACCCTGGGGTATCTACTAGTCACTATGTGGCTTTTCTACTTCAAATCCGTGCACTCGGGCTACTGGCCACCACGTGGCAAAACATACTTAACCCATTCAATTGGGTACTGGTCACCTCGTGACAATTCTATTAATCAATAAGTTGGGCGTAGCTTATTCCGTATGTTTCTATCCTTGAGGGACAAGAAGACATTTGAAATAATTTTTATCCTTAAAAACATGGTTGGGGGTTTCCTAAGATGTTTCGGATTGAAAATAGGAGGTCCAGACGCCCCAGATTGGCTTAAAAACGAATGTTGGGCATGCTGGGCAAAAACCGGGCTCTGCAGCGCCCATTTGGGCGTTGTGGTGCCCAGCTACTGCCCAGTAGCTCATATGTACCCGAGAGCAGGCACTACAGCGCCAGCTCACAGCACAGCAATCCGTTTGTTGTGCTATGTGCTAGCTTGGGCCTGTTTCGGCCCCCCTTTCGACCCCGGCTTCGACTCCGCACCTCACTGGTTTTGTTCACCTACAGTCCAACGACATAAATCCAACCCTAACTACTCAAATCCAAACCCGATTCCAAATTTATCAACGAATCCCCAAATTGGGAATATTTAGAATTTTAAACCCCAAACCCTTTCAAATTTGAATTTGAGCAAATCCGAGAATATATTCTTGATTCCTACCCCAACTAAGTGTTCAAGAACACTTTCTAGGTCTCAATCTACCCTCGAAACAATCCAATCGAAGGTGGATCGAAGAAATCCCTAAATATGGAGAAATTGGGGGTTTCGAATGAAATTGGGTTTACCAACCTTTGATTCGATTGGTAGAAGGTGTAGAAGATGTCGTACCCGAACTCTGGTGACTTTCCTGGCATCGGCTAGCTCTGCTCCGACGAGATTCTGACGAGATTCTCTCCTTCCCCTCCGTTGGCATCCTCCCTCTCTCTCTCTACCCTCATGTTCTCTCTCTCTCTCCATTTTCTTTCTCCCGTGCGTTCCTCTCCTCTCACTTTCTCTTATTCCTTTCTTTTATACCTACGTCAACCCATCTTTTAAAATAATAATAATAATAAAATAATTATAATAAATAAATATAATTAGAATAAAATAATTAATAATTAAATAATTAAATAATAAATAAATAAATATTATTAAAAATAAATAAATTAATAATTAAATAAATAATAACTAATATGTATTTTTAATTTACTCCCTTGCCCTATTTAATTCAAGTTTCCAATTTCTTAGGTCCTGAATTAAATCGTAAAAATATTTCCTACTTCTTCTCTTTCCCTTTTATTTTATTTTAAACTTCAAAAAAAAAATTCCTTTCCAGTCTCTTTTAGCTTTTATATATATTTTTTTCTATATTCTTTTTAAAGTTTTAAATTCCTAGCCCCGAAATAGATCAGTCTTTAATCCTCAAAATTTTAAATAAATCATTCTTTAATCTTCGAATTTTCCGGGGTATTACACCTACAATCTTGAAGAACCTCTCTCTCATGAACTACGAGGACTCTGATCTTTCATTGAGTACGTAAGCTCTTAGGTCTCAAACCTAAGTCGAGTCCATCTCTTTCAACCCTCCATCCTCTCCCATATTTGACCTTTTTCTAGGTCATCGTATTTTCTTATCCTCTGAAGATTATACACACAACATTCCATTATCCATTTCCATTCATCTCCATTTTCTTCTTTATCTCTGCTATTTCGTTCTGTTACTTGGCGTGTATCATTTTTTTCTCTGTGTAATTTTGGGGTTGCAACATTTGGTGCTCTTGTTAAGAAATTTGCAATGGCAAAACGAAACTCCACATTTGAAAATTTTGACGATTTGCTTCGAGGGATAAGTGATCCGTACGCAACAACGTTAGCTATGGTGAAGCAAATATATCTATTAGTGTGTGGTGAAGATGCGGATGAAGTGAAAGCCTTCGAGTGTCCTATTTCGATTCACAAACAAGAAGCAGAACTTGTAGAAGTTCTGGAACTATTGGTTCCTAATATTATCTCTCTAAAGGGTGGAGTTTTGTATCAGCAATTAGGATTCCAAAGGATGAGAATGAGGACGGTATTATGCTTATTAATCTTAAAGCTAAGGCATCAAAAGACATTGATTTGTATGAAGAGAGGCAGAAATCTCAGTTTGTATTTTTGTTAACAAATGTGATTTTCAATTGTACAATGTGGGAAGTGTTACACAAGCATAGAAGTTCCAAGCTAACTGAGAGAATTTTGTACACTGATAACATACTACTTGTTGGGGGAACATAACTCTCAAAACTTAGTCAGAACTTGATTACGTTAAGTTTAAAGCTTTATTGTTTCAAAGTAATATACATTGTGAAGGATCAGAAGAACCACTAAACAGTTTGGTGATTGAGGATGCTATACAAATAAAGGAATGTGAATCATTGAAGATGAGTGTCATTCATGAAGATATACCTCTTCAATTGGAAATTCAGTTTATGGAATTAAAGCATATGCATACTAAGAGCATGCTTTTCTCGTTGCGTGTGTCTAACTCTTTAAGTTGGGTAAGGAATCTACTAACTAACACAAAGTGGCCTTAAGCTTCTTTTTTGTGGATTCTAATATTTGGTATGAGTGGTGCTACTGCCATTGTATCGCGAAAATACACACTTGATGATAAGATTATGATACAATGAGGTTATAACTATTGCGAATTAAGGAATAATATATGTCCAAGATTGCAACCATTTATGAAAGGTGAGATACACTACCAGAATGTGTTATGGGAGATAGCTAGATATACAAACTCAAGATTTCAACAGCAGGGAAGAGAAGTCGTAGAAATAAATATTGTTAATAAGCCATGGGTTGTTGTGGGAGACTGGGAGCATGTTATGAATATCACAACAATAATAACTCACAAAGTAATTAAGTATATGGAATGAGTACTGAAATTATGCAGATAACATAAATGAGCAAGAATGCTCTATTACAACTCAGGCAATGTCTACAAAATAGGAAATAACAATATAATAGCATAAAAGAAGTGGTAGAGTAGCAGAGTAGTAGAGAAATTCATAATAGAAGCCTAAGAGAGAGAATGAGTGCTCATAAAGAAGATTCCATAAAATTCTTCACACTCTCCTCTTTTGGGATTCTCTCAAAATTAAGTTCGAGTCGCGTTGATTAGGACATTGTCCTTAAGAGATATTCCGCTATCCCTCAAGAATTAGATAGCAGCACTCTCACAATATTAAACGAACTCGTCGCCGATGTCGCACACCGGAGGAAACAAGAACAACAAAAGAATTTTTTAGACTCAAGTAGAACAGACAAAAATAGAAGAAACTCAAAAATATTAGAGTATGAAAATTTCACACATATATTAGTAAAATTATTTTCATCATCTACATATATATATATTGAAACGTGCTCATGTTCCCGTTGCACTTGTTGCACAAAGCTAAGCCACAACGTGCAGAATATATGTTGCAACGTTCACCATAAAATAAGCAACAACATTTGACCAAGTCAAAGCATCATATATGTTGCATATTTTTCTTCTATTAACCAATCCAAACTGTTATTGCCTTTTATTCCTTCCCTCACATCACTTTCCATGTGGGCTTTTTCATGCGCATGCTACGCCTCCACCCTTGATTTCCCTTAGCCATATCATCTTCTTCCACGTGCCTCTTGCTTTTCGTCATACCTTTCCCAGTCTCTTGCATTGTATTTATTACAACAGAGCATCATACTGTTATAATTGGATTTTCTTACCAGATTCTTTGCAACTCAAGAAACTGTTAACTCAATACAAGAAATCTCGTCATTATGAATTACAAATATGTGTTCTTGTCACAATTACCTTTGTTGTTGAAGCTAAAGCAATTTAATTAGAATATCGAGTTTTGTCCCCTACACATGCTATGGGTGTGGGAAATTAAACTTGGTCATTCAATTCACCCATGAGAGAGAGGAAAACTTCTAGAAGTCACAAACTTGGAGTCTTGAGCAACTTATTGATGGCAATCATCTTATGGTTCTATAATGCATGTTAGAGTTTTATTGAGCATGTGTTCATTGAGCAAATTAATATCTTGGTTTCTTATGTTGGATTATTTTAGTGAATTAGTATTAATCTATTAATGTTCTAATCTTTGTACTCAATTGAACATACACAAATTTATATTAAATTTGAATAATTGGATTCGGGGTTCATATGCAATATGTGATAATTCATGATGGGTTGAATTATAACATGTGTATCGAGCAGAGACCCCAACTTGTATCAAGAGTGAATGAGTAATTATCCCATTAAATTACTCACATAAAGAATTTTGTAAGGGACTTGGTTGATTATTGATTTATACATTAATTTAATTAATTAAATAAATGGCATAAATATTTATTAATAACTAATAAGCCTTTTTATATTATTTATTATTAATATGTAAATATATATGTATTTTATATTTATTAAATAGTTTTTTATTAATATTGAAAGGCTTATTGGTTAATTATTAATTTATTAGGAAAAGAAAGAGTAGCAGTTATTTAACGTATATTAAAAGGCAGATCAATTTGATCTTTTACACACTCTGACTCTACAGAAGATAACTTGTGAAAACTGATTGTGCCCTCTCTTCTTTTTCATCTTGTCCCTATTCTAGAATTCTTTTAGATCAATTTCTCTCCTGATTACAAGTTGCTTTGGTCATACTGCATCATGACTATTGGAGTTCCAAGTAAGTAGAAATTCTTCTTTTTCATCTATCTTCCAAATCTTGATTGATATTACATTGTTAACATTATTAGTATATATAAATTTTAGCATTTGGTATCAAAGCTTGTTTCTATGATTCTCTGATTTGATGAATTTACAATCTGATTATGTGTATTTTGTATGCATGAAGTCTTGGCAATATAGATTATGAACCCTAGATTTTCGATATGTAATTTCTCTAATTTGAATGGATTTTAGATTTAAATGTTATATGGGTTTTGTAGATCTTGAAGAAATGAAAATTTTTATACATAATATGCTTCACAAATTTGAGTTTTGGTGAACATCGTGTTTTTCTTTTTCTGGATATTTTGAAATTCTGCTCATAGGTTAAAGATAATCTCTTTGTTAGTAAAGAGATCATTATCAGCCAGAAATAAGATCTTGCTGTTGCGGCAAGCATTTATATATATATATATATATATATATATATATATATATATATATATATTAATCTATGCACATTCGATTGCTGTGCAACAAAAGGAATAATATATATAAATATATATAGTTTATATATTTATTATATATATATATATTTAGTTAATTAAATATATACTACTGCAGCAAAAAAATGGAATAATATATATATATATATATATATATATATATATATTTGTTAATTAAAATATAAATATATAAACATTTAGTTTGTATATTAATTGTGTTTGTATCCTATCTATATGACATAATTGATATACAATTTGGTAAATTTTATAAATATGTATGATATTTTTGTTGTTTGTTATATCCTATCGATATGGAAACAACAAAGATATTTTGTGATATAAACCTCATTGCACCAATTTGTATATATATGTTTTCACATTTAAAATTACAAGTTGCATAAGTTGATTCTGTTATGGAAACTCTATTTATAATTATGTTTCCGGGACATAATTGATGTTTCCTATTTGCTTTCTTTGGCCATGTATATCAGCTTCCATGGTACAGGAACTTTATGTGGTGAAGACACTGAATGGAACCAATTATGATGATTGGTTTGAGTCCATGCAAATGTATCTCATCATTACAAGGGACGATCTAGCAATGAGGGAACCCAAACCATCAGCATTGATTGAACAATCTAGTGAGGCAGACAAAACGTATCATAAGCAGTGTTATGACTCTAACAAGATATGTTTGACAATTCTGAAATACACCATAGAGAAGAACATTAGGCAAAGTATTCCTGAGAAGGAGACTGCTACTGAGTTTCTGAAAGCTATCAGTGACAAATACAAGAAGTTTGAAAAGTCACAGAAAGCATAATATGTTTCTCTACTTGACAACACTAGGTATGATAGAGTGTCAGGGATACGTGAACACATAAAGAAACTACTGAACTACATTAATAAGCTGAAAGGGTTGAAAGTTGATCTTGGGGAGAGTTATCTTGTTTACAGGATTCTTGAATCCTTGCCTGCTGAATATGGAGTCCTGAGAACTACCTATAACTCTTAGGAATGTGAATGGAGTATTGATCAAATGATATCTATTGTGGTTCAGGAAGAAGAATCTCAGAAGAAGACTAAATTCCTTACTCAATATGTGAATAATCTGACTTTAGGTTCATCTAGTAAGAATGGAAATGAGAAAAGAAAGGGAAAGAAATTTGATAAGAAGAAATCTTTTGGGCCTAAGAAGAATGATTTTAAGGTTAAGGGTAAGGGAAAGATGAAGGAAGGTTTCAAAGGAGAATGCTTCTATTGTAAGAAATCTAGGCATAGAATTGCTGATTGTTTCAAACTTAAGAAAAAGAATGAGAAGGAGGCTGGTCCATCAGGTATTACGTCTATTGTTGTCCCTTTAGTTCTAGTTTGTTTAGAATTTAATAGTTTTGAAACATCTTTAGGCACTTGGTGGTTAGACTCTAGAGCAACTGTACATTTAACTAATTCTTTACAGGGGCTAAGAAACCAGAGGAGCCCAAGTGAGAGGGAGAATACCGTACTTGGAGTGCAAGGGAGTTCAGCTACAGTGGAGAGCATGAGAATTGTAGTTTTGAATTTACCTACTAGACACAAACTTGTATTAAATGATATTGTTTATGTACCTTCATCTAGGAGAAGTTTAATTTCTACTTCTTTATTAGACAAATTTGGCTATTCCTTCTAGCAAGGAAATAGTAGGATTGATATTTACTACAATACTTTAGTAGTTGGGACACAAATTTGATGAATGGTATTTACTGTTTAAATACTGACTCAGTTTCTGAATCTTCAGTAGCGGCATCTGTTAATACCGTTGTAGGCCATAAACGAGGTAGATTAGATGAGAATTCTTCAATGTTGTGGCATAGACGTTTAGACCATATTTCTAGAGAAAGATTAGAAAGATTGGTCAAATAGAGAATTTTACATGATATTGACTTCTTAGACTTTGATTCCTGTGTAGACTGTATTAAGGGAAAGTTTCCTGCTAGAGCCAGAACAAAAGGGACAAACAGATGCAATAATATTCTTGATTTAATCCATACTAACATTAGTGGACCTATTAATCCTGCAACTATTGGTGGTTTTAAATACTATATCACATTCATTGATGATTATTCAAGATATGGTTGGGTAGAACTCTTATGTGAGAAATCAGACTCTTTGGATGCCTTCAAGGCGTTTAAAGCAGCTGTTGAATTGAAAACAGATAAAATCATTAAGACAGTTAGATCAGATAGAGGTGGAGAGTATTATGGTAAATACACTAAATCAGGTAGAAATCCTGGACCATTTGCTCTTTTCCTAAAGGAGCATGGGATTGAAGCACACTACACGATACCTGGTACGCCACAGCAGAATGGAATTGCTGAAAGGCGTAACCAGACTCTCATGGATATGGTTAGATGTATGATTAGTTATTCTACCTTACTGGAATTCTTGTGGGGTGACGCACTTAAAACAACAGCGTATATTTTGAATCAAATTCCGAGTAAATTAGTTGAGAAATATCCCTATGAAATATTCACAGGAAAGAAACCTAGTATGAAACACTTTCGTGTATGGGGTTGTAAAGCTGAGGTTAGACCTTTTAATCCTCAACAAAAGAAACTTGATTTGAAAACTATTATTGGGTATTTCATTGGATATTGTACAGGATCTAGAGGGAGTAGATTTTATTGCCCTAGTCATTCTACAAGGGTAATAGAATCTGATAGAGCATTCTATTTTGAGAATGACTCAGACAGTGAGAGTGAAGCTCCTAGAACTATTAAGCTGCATAATGAAGACACATTATTAATCATGCCTTCTATACCATCTTCTTCCACTACTCATGTACCTACAAGAGCTCATGATAACATTGAAGTTCCAATAGATGTAAATCCTATTGATTATGTTCAAGATGAACAAGTTATTGAACCTCTAATCAATGAAGTACAGGAACAAGTTCCTGAACCAGTCGTAAATTTGAAACGGTATGATAGGAAACCGTAAATCTGCAATCCCAAATGATTATTATGTTTATCTACAAGAATTCGAATCGGACATAATAGATGGGACAGATCCAATGAGTTATTATGAGGCAATTTCTGGATCTCATTATGGTAAATGGTTGGAAACCATGAATGATGAGATAAGTTCTATGTACTATAATGGAGTTTGGGAACTGACTACTTTACCAGATGGTTGTAAACCAGTTGGATGCAAATGGGTATTCAAAACTAAAAGGGGAGCATATGGTGAGATTGAAAGGTATAAGGCTAGATTTGTAGCTAAGGGCTATAATCAGAGAGAAGGAATTGATTATATAGAAACCTTCTCACCTGTATCAACTAAGGATGCATTTAGGATTGTGATGGCTTTAGTTGCACAATTAGTTCTTGAGTTACATCAGATGGATGTCAAGACGACATTCCTTAATGGTGATCTAATTGAAGATGTTTACATGTAACAACCTGATGGATTTTCTGAGTCTGGAAGCGAACACTTAGTATGTAAGCTAAATAAATCCATCTATGGTCTTAAGCAAGCTTCTAGACAATGGTACTTGAAGTTTGATGAAGTGATAACTTCTATTGGTTTAATAGAAAACATTGATGATCAGTGTGTTTATCAGAAATTTGATGGAAACCGTTTTATTATATTAGTGTTGTATGTTGATGATATCTTATTGGCCAGCAATTCAGTTGAACTGTTGAAGGAGACAAAACTTGCTATGTCTAGCCATTTTGACATGAAAGATTTAGGCGAAGCCTCTTTTGTATTGTGAATTCAGATTCATCGTGATAGATCTCGAGGCATTTTAGGCCTATCTCAAGCAATTTACATTGAACGCGTATTGAAAAGATTCAATATGAACAACTGTGCCTCTTGTGCTGCTCCTGTACAGAAGGGTGAAAACTTGTCTTTGTCTTCTTGTTCTAAAGATGGTGTTTCGAATGCTGAAATGGAAAAGATCCTTTATGCTTTCGCTGTAGGCAGTCTTATGTATGCACAAGTTTGCACCCGACCAGATATAGGTTTTGCTGTTGGTGTATTAGGCGGATATTTGAGTAATCATGGCCTCACATTGGAGAGCAACTAAAAAGGTAATGAGGTATTTGAAAGGAACAAAGCAATACATGCTTACTTATAAGAAAACTGACCCCTTTGAAATTGTGGGTTATTCTGATTCTGACTTTGCATCTAGTGTGGATGATCGTAAATCCACATCTGGTTATGTTTTAATGATATTTGGAGGGGTTGTTTCATGGAAGGGTTGCAAGCAAACAATTACAGCCACCTCAACTATGGAAGCAGAATATATAGCTTGTTATGAAGCAAGGCTATATGGTTAAAGAACTTGATATCCGGAATGCAATTGTTGAAATCTATATCAAGACCTTTAACTATTTATTGTGATAATTCTTCTGCTGTTAAGTTTTCTCATAATCATAGGAACTCTAGTCGTACAAAGCATTTTGATGTGAAGTTCCTATTCGTTAGAGAAAAGATTGATGAGGCTCAAACTTGCATAGTTCACATTCCAGGTGAACATATGCTAGCAGATCCGCTGACTAAAGGCGTACCTGTAGGAGTTTTCAAGAATAATGTAACTCATATAGGTGTAGTAAACAATTTTGATGTTGCCTTAGTCTAATGGGAGTTTGAGTTGGATTTTGAGAAATTTTGATTTATTTTGCATTATGGCTTTTACGAAAGTTCTGTATTCCATTTATTCATATCAATAAAACTCAGTTAATGATATGTTATTGAGAATTTGTTAATATTATTGGTTTCCCTATCCGATTCAACGATTTGATTACATCATTAGTTTCCCTATTGGATTTAATGATTCGTTAACATCATTTGTTTCCCTATCGGATTCAATGATTCGTTTGAAACATAGTATCGATTAACAAATAGTCTGATATAACTATGCACATAAATTTGTGGATTGTTTGAAATTTTGATGATTAGAATATTAATAGATTAATACTATTCAAGTGGGAGATTGTTGGGTTATTTTAGTGGATTAGTATTAATGTATTAATGTTCTAATATTTGTACTCAATTGAACATACAGAAATTTATATTAAATCTGAATAATTGGATTTGGGGTTCATATGCAATATGTGATAATTCGTGATGGGTTAAATTATACACATGCGTATCGAGCATAGACCCCAACTTGTATCAAGAGTGAATGAGTAATTATCCCATTAAATTGCTCACATAAAGAATTTTGTAAGGGACTTGGTTGATTATTGATTTATACATTTATTTAATTAAATAAATAAATGATATAAATATTTATTAATAACTAATAAGCCTTTTTATATTATTTATTATTAATATGTAAATATATATATATGTATTTTATATTTATTAAATAGCTATTTTATTAATATTGAAAGGCTTATTGGTTAATTATTAATTTATTAGGAAAAGAAAGAGTAGCAGTTATTTAACGTATATTAAAAGGCATATCAGTTTGATCTTTTACACACTCTGACTCTACAGAAGATAACTTGTGAAAACTACTTGTGTCCTCTCTTCTATTTCATCTTGTCCCTATTCTAGAATTCTTTTAGATCAATTTCTCTCTTGATTACAAGTTGCTTTGGTCATACTGCATCATGACTACTGGAGTTCCAAGTAAGTAGAAATTCTTCTTTTTCATCTATCTCTCAAATCTTGATTGAGATTACATTATTAACATTATTAGTATCTCTAAATTTTAGCATTTTATACAGGTGGTAGCTTTTTTGCGTGTCAATTGGATTTAGTTTATTATCATTAAGTTCAACTTTGAGGGCAATGTTGTTTTGATTGCTGGAGTATTGAATCAAAGCAAGAAGTTGAGTCCAATAGTGAAGACTCAATTTGAGATTCGGTCCAATGGATGAGATAGCAATGAGTATAAGTCATGCTTCTTGTTAGTTTTTGCATTATGCTTATTCTGTTATAATCTGTGGACTTGTGGAGCTTAATTCCTTGATCCAAAAGGAATTTTTGCTTTTGTACATTTTCTTATTCTTTGAAGATTATACACACAATATTCCATTAACCATTTCCATTCGTCTCCATTTTTTTCTTTATCTCTGTTATTCTGTTATGTTACTTGGTGTGTATCATTTTGTTCTCTGTGTAATTTTGGGATTGCAACATGGGGCAATTTGATTGGAATATTAATTGTATAATTGATATTAAGTTAAAACCGCATTTAATTAAGGATTGAACGATTATATTTAATTATAATAATAGATAAATATAAGGACTCAATTACAAAAATTAAAATTATTGAGACTATTAAAAATGAGAGAAATTAAACTATAAGAATAAATAAAACAGAGAAAATTATATGAATTAATAAATTAATTGATAGAAATTAAATCAAGTAGTGCCACATGATTAGATCAAGTTCAAGCTGAGAAGCAGGGAAGAGCAACAAAATAGTGTAGCGCCTACTTTCTTTATGTTAAAGTAGTTATATTTTATTATATTATAATGTATTTATCGAGTGCAAGTTAATAGAAATTTTCCTATAAATTGTAAGTTTTCAAAATGTATTCTACACATCTCTAGAATAGAAAGAGTAGACAAATTTTTTATTACATATTTCGTTTTCTAGAAAATTCCAAACACCCAATCCCATAAAACTATCAAATTGGTATCAGAGCAAGTTGATTCCCTTACCTAAAATTAGCTTTTAGCTTGAGTGAAGAACTCAAAAATTGAAACTATTATATGGCGATGTTCTAAATTAGTTTGAAAGCTTGATTATAGTTATTGGCAAATTTTAATGTGTAAGTATATGGGCCAATCCACCCTTGATAGATTTGACCCAAGCCCAATTGATATTGGGCCAAATATGCAAATAAGGAAAAATTGTGGGTTTAGGAGTGTAATTTACTCCTTTAATAATTAAATTCAAATTAAGAGGTAACATTTACGTTGAGGATTAACATGATTAAGAACGTGGTTCCACTTTGGGTGCAACTGATTAGTGCTAAAAAAAATAGAACCAACTCTCCTCCTCCCTCCATCTCTAATTGCTTTATCTCTGAAGTGCATTTGTTGTGTACTTTTGGTTCGCGTTCATAGTAACCGGATCCCACGTGGGCGTGGCTACCTGAACAACTACGACATCCAAGTATGCTTGAATCTTTATAGTGGTATCTGAGCCTAGTTAATTCATTCCGCTGTGTTCATATGAGACATGTTCATATATATATATATATGTTTGTTTGTTAATCTTATCATGATTGCAACTCTGCTTCCATTATATTAAAAACAATAGTTTGACATGAACTTCTTTGAGAAAATTGGGTTCAATAAAACTTCAATTTTAGGCTTTGAAATTTAACTCATTGCATATAAGGTGAAAAACCGAGAAGTTCCATATAAAATTTATGAAGAACGAACTCTGAACGACAGAGTCATGGAGGATCAAAGTTCGGGTTCGAAAATTGGGTTCGCAAAAACTACATTTTTAGGCTTCAAAAATTGTTCCATTTCATAGAACATGAAAAAACGTGTGAAAACAACATAAATTTTGTAAAAAAACGGAGTTCGGACGACTGAGATATTGAAGACCGAAGCTTTCTGGCGAGCTCCACTGTTTTCGGTCGTCGGATTCTGGAAAAGTGGATGTTGAAGATGACAACAGCGTTAGCAGCGGTTAAATAACCTCTGCCTTTTTAGCGCGGCAGTTTGAGTACCGCCGTCTAAAATATGAAAATTCAAAAATATAATAACAGTGTTCGCAGCAGTTAAATAACCTCTGCCCTTTTAGCGCGTCAGTTTCAAAACCGCCGTAAAAAAAATTAAAACAATTTTGTGAGTTTAATTTGCTAGGCCAAGCCCGAGTAAAAAAAATTGTTGGGCCTAACCCGAGAACAACAAAAAAAATTTTGTTGGGCCTGACTCGAGAACAAACAAAAATTTTATTTTTTCTTTTCTGCTGGGCCTGACCGAGAACAAACACAAAACAAAAAAACACAAACTTTTTTGGCCTGACCCGAGAAAAAAAACAAAAAAAAGGAGAAAAGGGGTCAGAACTGCCACGTGGCAACCCCGTTCGGCGCGTGGACCACGTGGGCATGTAGCCGCCGGCGAGTAACAGCCGATGGGGCGGCGCGTGTCGCCGCCGGCGGTCTCCATGGCGGTGCGTGGAGCCCACTTGCCTAACCCAAGAGTGGGAAATTCCTTTTTTTTTATTATTTTTTTCTCACATTTTTCCTTCTTGGGGCGTATGAGGGCGCGTGGTACCTCCGATTGAGGTGCCATCTGTCTCTAAAAATCCGTAAAATTGAGATCTTCAATTTGATATATAATTTGACTATGTTTGGGGTTATTTGGGATCTTTTTATGTGTATTTTTAGTGTTTTTCTGGTACTTTTTTATGTAAAAAAATTTCAGAAAAATTAAAATAATTTATTATTATTTTTTGTAGGTCAATTGTGGCAAATGGCTTCTAGTAGCACTTGAAACACAGACTATAGTGCGAAGGACTTCTCATACCTAGCTGAGGAGGTTCCTTAATATGTGCCAATGGATGAGGATCCCGAAGAGGACCCTGAAGAACATCTCGAGCAGGATCCTGAGGACGATCCTGAGGAAGATCCTGAGGACGAACTTGTAGAGGATCCTCAACCACACCTGGAAGAGTTGATGATTTTCGGACCAACGTCGGAAACACTATTTCCAATTGAACCCCTTAGCATAGAACCTCAATTAAATTTCAACGACCCATTAAATCAAATATTGGTAGAAGAAATTGTGGTAGAGGAAGGCGAAGTCAATCAACCTTTAACCCCTACATTAGCTATGAATATAGGTGAGAGAGATGCAGCAAGACTAACAGACATAAAAGGCATAAATGACGTACTCGTCAACTACATCCAAAACATGACCGATAAGGAAAACACCAAATTTTACCTTAGAGTCATATTGGAATACATTAGAGCTATAAGGGTTAGAGGCAAACCTAGAGGCCGACCTCCTAGCAACACATACTGGTTTTTGACGATAGAATTAGTATGCTCAATGGTCACCAAATCACGCCGATATAAGATATTAAGAAACACAGTGATTGGTAACCTGCGAGCTTATTTAATATGATGTAATTTTATTGTTATTATTGAACATGATTCATGCATTGTAAATTTTTCATCGTTAATGAACATTTTATTTTATTTAATGAAGTTATTTAGAATTACTTGTTCTATGATCACATGTGTGAATTAAATGTATGCTTTTTATAAGTGGGAGCTTTTAGAAGATGAGTCTTCTAAGAGACGCAATTTTTTTATTAAGGCACATATATATATTGATTATTGCTTGTATTTATGTGATGCGAGATACAAATGTATTCTTTTGATCATAAATCTTGCAATGCCATTATTTTTTTGATCAAGAATAATATAAGGGCATGACATTGTATATTTTATGTGCTATATAAATAAACTAAAATGTTCTTTGGTACGTGTCTCTGTTAGAGAGATCGTTGAATAATGTGGGATCAATTTGTCACAGAAATAAGAATGGCAAAAAAGAACATAATAGCTGAGCTAAATAAAGGGGAAAAACTAAACGGGGATAATTGGGACATTTGGCATAGGAAGGAAGGTACAATACATCTTGGAAGAACAAGATGTTGTTGACCCCTTGACCAATGTCTTGGTCGAACCAGAAGCTGGGAATACGGCCCAGCATAGGAGAGACTGTGAAGCTTACCAAAATTGGAAAAAGAAAAATAGCATAGCTAGAATCACACTTTTGAGTGCAATGGCTAATGACTTAATGTGCGAATTTGAGAAGCACAAGACTGCACAAGCTATGTGGGTAGCTCTGAAGGATAAGTTTGGTGGCATCTCTACCACTAAACTGAGAAGGTTAACGATTAAGTTCACATCTATAAGTTCAAGCCAAACACTCCCATGAAACAACATCTACGAGAGATGGCGAACATGATAAGAGAACTTAAGGAGGCTGGACATGTATTATCTGATGAGCAACATGTGCAAGCTATCATCAGGTCGCTCCCTACTAGTTGGGAGCACATGAAAGTGAATCTGACACACAATGAGAACATCGTTACTTTTAACGATGTGGCTAAGCATCTTGAGTTGGAGGATGAAAGGTTAGAAGCGTACAAAGCCTCTGGGCAAGTATTGTACACCGAGGAGGCCGTTACTTCCCATTCTAAGCCCAATTTCAAGAAGGGCAAAAAGTTTCACAAGAAAGGGAAGAAGGGCGGTCCTCCTCCCAACAAGGGAAAGAAGCAATTCAAGAGGAAAGGAAACAAAGGTGGGAAGAAAAAGCGAGACCTAAAGAAGGTCAAATGCTTTGCCTGGCAGAAAATGGGCCATTTCGCATGTGATTGTTCCAAACAGACTAATAGCGAAAAGGTATTAGTGAATTATGTGAATTCACATGTTTCTTATGTATCTAGTACTATTTTTCTAACAGAACCTGTTTCTTCTTCTTGGATTATTGATTCAGGCTCCACAGACCACATAACTAAGGAGCGAGGATCTTTTATTGAGTACCGTCGGTTGCCATATCAAAGCAAGTGGCTTTACGTTGGAAACAACGCGAGAATTGAGGTTCAAGGCATTGGCAGCTGTAAATTTACCTTACGTGGTGGCAAGACCTTCATTCTCCATGATGTACTCTATGCTCCTAATATCCGACGGAACTTGATATCTGTTATATGTCTTTTACAATATGGTTTTAGTGTGAACTTTCATGACAAAGTTGCTGACATTTTACGCAACAAAACTCTTTATGGTTCAGCTTTCTTATTTGATAAGTTCTTTATTTTGGATATTATTGGCGATTCCTTTTATGATAATGAATGTTTTGCTATTTCTTTTAATCATGTTGATATAAACGTTTGGCATGCTAGACTAGGGCACACTAATCAAAATAGAATGATTAAATTAGCCAAAGAATGACTGTTAGGTACAATTCCAAATATGGAAATGTCACTATGTGAAAATTGTCTAGCTGGTAAGGCAACAAGAAAACCTTTCGGTAAGGGAACTAGACCAAAAATCCATTACAGTTAATCCATTCCGATATATGTGGTCCAATGAGTGTGAGGGCGAGACACGGAGCGTGGTATTTCATTACCTTTATAGATGATTATTCACGATATGGTCATATTTATTTGATTTCATATAAGTCTGAAGCTCTTTCGTGCTTCAGACGATACCTAAACGAGGTAGAAAATCAAATGGATAATAAAGTCAAAGCATTACGCACTGATCGAGGTCGTGAATATTTGTCTGAACAGTTTAAGAAACTTTGTGAAGAAAAAGGGATAATCAGGCAACTGACTATACCTGGCACTCCACAACAAAATGGAATTGCCGAAAGAAGAAACAGAACTCTTCTAGACATGGTTAGGTCAATGATGGCCTAAGTAAACCTACCAATTTCATATTGGGGTGATGCTTTATTAATGGCAGCCTTCATACTTAATCGTGTACCCTCGACATCAGTCGCTTCCACACCCTATGAGTTATGGATGAAACACAAACTAGATTGAAGTATCTTTAGGCCCTGGGGGTCAGCAGTGTATATCCATGACGATTCCCATAAGTATGGAAAGCTGGGTCCCAGAGGAAAGAAATGTATCTTTATGAAGAGATGCAAGATTCATTGAAACCGCATTCCCTAATCGAGGAGATGTTGACCACACTGTTTCCTTTTATGAGACACAAGAACAAGACAGTGCAGAACAAATTGACAAACCAAAATCATCTAGGATTGTCAATCTGAGTGGGAGCCAAGAAAGATCAACATCAAGACCTGAACAAGAAAAGAAAGATAAGGAGATTGCTCCTATTAGAAGGAGCAATAGGAAAAGTGTTCCCAAAAGACGCTTTCAAATAGAAGGCAAATCTTTCTTAGTTACTCCAGAGGGAGATGATGAACCTCGTTCTGTACACGAAGCCTTGTCAAGTCCTGCCAAGGAAGAATGGAAGAAAGCGATGGAAGAAGAAATGGACTCAATGAAAAAGAACCAAGTTTAGGTGTTAGTTGATCTACCAAAAGGGCGTAAAGCCATTGTGAACAAATGGGTTCTCAAAATTAAGAGAAAAGTGGATGAATCAATTGACAAATATAAGGCTAGGTTAGTAGCAAAGGGTTACACACAACAGGAAGGCATAGATTAGGATGATACGTTCTCGCCTGTTGTGCGTTTTAACTCTATTAGACTTATTCTGGCAATAGTAAATAGTTTATACCTAGAATTACATTAGATGGATGTAAAAATCACATTTTTGAATGGTGATCTGGATGAAGAAATCTATATGGAACAACCATTAGGTTTCATTGAAAAAGAAAAAGAGTCAAAAGTTTGTAAACTTAAAAGATCCATTTATGGATTAAAACAATCATCCAGACAGTGGTATTTGAGGTTTCACAAAGCAGTAACCTCATATGACTTCGAAATGATAGAGGAAGACCACTGCGTCTACATCAAGCGGTTTGAGGGTAATTTTGTTATTTTATCCTTATATATAGACGATATACTATTGGCCAGCAATAGTCTAGGTTCTGTAACAACCATAAAAGAATGACTTTCATAAAAGTTTGAGATGAAATACATGGGTGAAGCAGAGTACATACTTGGAGTTAAGATCCAAAAAAATCGTTCGAAAAGAATCTTATCTCTTTCACAAGAGAATTACATCAACAAGTTCCTGAGCGATTTAACATGAAGGATTGCAAACCCATGAGTACTCCTGTAGCTACTGGATTAGCCATGAGTCTTGACATGTGTCCCAAAATCGAATCAGACAAGAGAATGGAAAGAGTTCCATATGCCAGTGCAATTGGCAGTCTGATGTATGCACTGATGTGTCCAAGACCGGATATTTGTTATGCAGTAGGACTGGTAAGCAAATTCCAATCTAACCCCGGTGAAAAGCATTGGAAAGCAGTGAAGAGGATCTTGAGATACTTAAAGGGAACTTCTGACTATGCACTGTGCTATAAAGGAAGTGATTTGCGCTTTGTTGGGTACTCCGATGCTGACGTACGCGGAGATGAAGAATAACGAAAGTCAACTTCAGGTTATACCTTCTTACTCAACAACGGCGCCATATGCTGGAGCAGCAAGAACCAAACGTGAATTGCCTTACATTCAACGGAAGCCGAGTTTGTGGCATGCACTGCAGCCGTACAAGAGGCATTATGGCTGAAGAGATTTATAGAACATCTTGGATTTGGAAATGAGAGTACCAATCCGGTGTTATTAAACTGTGACAATACTACAGCCATAGCTTATACCAAGGATCCTAAGTATCACAGCAAGACCAAACACATTGATATTAAATATAATTTTGTTAGGGATTATGTAGCACAAAAGATTGTAACTGTACAATACATTTCGAAAAAGTTTATGATAGAAGATCCCCTGACAAAGCCAATAGGCGAAAGAGTGTTTAAAGAACATATGCAAGCCATTGGCATGCGTAAAGTGTAATATGCAGAATTCATATATAAAGAATGATGTTATAATTTTCTGCTATCACTTTATGTATTTATTTCTAGAGTATACAATGTCTAGTATGTCGTATAGGTTGAAAGGTTGGCTCTCTCTGTCACGACTCCCGTTTAGAGAACCGTGACCGGCACAGACACAGGGAACACCCCCATGCCTGTAAGCCTTATCACCTGATTGACAGAATATCTATTATTGAAAATACATTCACATGCATTATAATATCATGGCTACACCGAAATGGTGGCCTATCTTAGGCAAGCAAATCCACGGCCAGTGCCGCTTCAGGATATAGGTATAGGAAAACACACATACTATATATAACCTGTGTACTGGCTATACATCTGAAGATGCTGCCTATCCTATTCACATGCAACATATATATGTATATATATATTTTGAAAACAAGTTTTCCCTGTATCGCAGTATAACTAACGCTGATCTTTAAGGTGTGTGAAGCTGACAGTTCTAGATTTAGTAATACAATCTAATTGGGTACGTCTACCCTTTACTTTATGATACATTAATAAAGTAAATGAAATTACAATTACACTTTATTCACCCACATGAACAAGTTGTGGGTCTTGGAAAATGTTGCTCAACCCTCGTTCCAATGAGACTTCTTCCACCTGTACTTAACCTGTCTCTGTGTAGTAAAAATGAGGTGTGAGTCTAAACCACGCGACTCAGTGAGGACTCTCCCATCCCCGGCGCAAGGTGGGTACCATAGCGCTGGGTTTGGGAGTCATACACAACCACATGCAAAAACAACTAGTTACTGTTGTTAGCATACATTCTTGTTGATCACACAAAAACAGAAATTTCACCCAAACACTCACATCATTTGATAACTGTAAACATGCAGCAGTTTATTCCACGTCATCAATCAGCAAGTAAACACGTAACATATAGTGCCGACTTCTTGTCACGACCCCCTATCGGACGTCAGTGACCGGCACGGGAAGTAGGATTTCTCCTATCACGTAAGCCTCTAATCCTTGATTGACATTTTCACATGTTTATAACTACCCATTTCTAATACAAACAATATATATATTTATGGCCATCCATATCCGGTGACCTAACTAGCGTGCAATCCACGGCTCGCTCAACGCCGCTTCAGTCTATACATATACACATAATCACTCACACGTACATATAGTATACATATTGATCACACGCTTCAGTGCGGGTGATCTATCCTATTCACATGCAGAAGTCCTGTATACAGTCATAAATATATTCAATCACACACTTGCATATAGTTTACATATTGATCAATGCCTCAATGCGTGTGATCTATCCTATTCACATGCGGAAGCCATATTCTCATACAATCATGTATTCAGTCACACATATATATAATTTACATATTGATCACACCCTCAAGGCGTGTGATCTATCATAGTCGCATGCGGAAGTCATATATAAATATACATGATATACGCTATATCATAGCCTAAAGTCCCAATACCCAGACCTAACTTTAATTTGTATGAAGCCGACAATGCTAGAATTCAAGTGTGACATATATATATACATAGCAGATGTAAACGTACATACGCCACGTCCAAAAAGGATTCATATATATATATACACCACAACATATATACATAATCAAAGCAACTACCGACGCGAACAAAGCGTGCGGTCTTCAGAGTTGTCCGCCTCCTTGAGAAGAAGTGGACGCGTTCCCGACTCTTGAACCACCTGTATCTGAAACATGTAAACAGGGGGGGTGAGTCGAACAGACTCAGTGAGAAGCTCCCCCATCCCTGGCGTAGCAGCAGGTACCACTACAGCTAGGGGAAGGGAGCAACCACAACCACTTGCGCATGAAACGGATTCGTATTATGATCTTTAACATGATCAGGCAACTAGTAAATCATATTCACAATTTAAAATCCTATTTAATGCCTCTAACATATTTATTAATCCGCATGTAAATCGATCATAAACATATAACATATGGTTCTATTGTTAACATATACTTGTGCACGTAGGCACTTACTTTCTGTCTCCCGCATTACGCTAAGAGAAATACTGGCCCGAAGGCAATTTCATGTACGAACCTGGTTAATCACACTAGGAAATTTCTGACTCCAAGTCATGCTTAGAGTAATAGCCGGCAACTTGTCTGACCTCAGCTTAAACCAAGGTAATGGCCACTATGTGGCATGCTTGCTGATGTCATAATCTTGTCTGTCCGATCAGGATGACTGACTCGATCTACTCGGACAACCTAAACAAACTCAACTAACATATTTAACCTTGAAAGACGACCTATTTTTAACTAACTGAATATCATATGTGTTCTTTAGTTAGGCCTAGATTTCCCCCGTTTCAATTATGCAACACTCTCACTCACATTTAACAACCTAGGTTCATTTTCCTCAATGTACCATACGGTTAAAATCTTTGCACGATGATCAATTTAAATGGGTTTCTAATATTAATGAACCCTCACATATGAAATTCCGACTCGATCCTACCCACGGTATCATATAAGGCTCGGTGAGCCACCATATCGCATATTCACTTGAGAATGAACATATAAACATATAAACAGTTTGCACGTCCACTGTTTACTCACTAATCATATACACGTAACGCAAATACATTCCGATAGACATATTTCATATATCAATTTGCACAAAATAGAGCAAACCAGATTTCCACGTAGTCATCCAACCCTGTGGGGCAGGGATGGGAGAGCCCTTCAGCTTGTTGGCCCTCCTGATCAGTCCTTGGAGTGCCTGAAACTCCAATCACTCTGTGGTGCCCTATACACATATATATTTAAGAAATTTAGAATGCGTAACTAACCATCTACCATGCACGTGTCATGCTAATGCTTATGCACCCTCTAGCTATTTTCCAAGAACTACTTATTTAGTTCGTTACGTCGTCTTATTTACTCTTTCTGAAAGTCCATAATGTCTCATATTCAACTTTAACACTTTCGAGCCATTTAGAACCTCTAATTGCTTAAGTTAGAGATTCCCACTTGTCTAAATTTCCCTTCATGTATTCATACGAGTATTTAAATAATAAAAGAATTAAATTCATGGCTCAAAGGAGGCTTTAGTTTACTCATTCTACCGTCTCCCGTATTCACTGAGTAAAAGCTTAATTACTACCTCTTTAATTATATATATAAATATAATTGGGTATAATTAGAGCCTTGGGACCAATTTAGCGGGTCTTAGGTGTCCACCACGGACTAGACCGAGGTGTCTAACCCACCGCATAGCTCCTTACGGCACTGTGGCTTAGTATTTCGCCTCTTTTTCACCGGATTGGGTTCCGGTTGAGACGGTAAATACTCGGACTTTATTCCCATGACTATTTCAACCGTTTATAACACTTATACTACTCCAATCCAAGCCTAAACATGCATCAAAGTATCAATTTCGAATTTTAGAGCAATTTCCTAACCCAATTTTCCTAATTTCCATACATGGTCAATTCCTACGGTTTAACTTCGATTTTGAACCTCCCCAAGCTTTCAATAACATCCACTAAGCTCAAATTTAATCCCGGAATGGCCCGATTGGAAGAGATTAAAGAATTTCTAAAAACCCAAAATTGGCGAAACTGGGTTTTGAAAGATTGGGGCTTCCATACCTTGATTCAATCGGATGGGGAGCTTCGTGGTGATGAAAGATGAACTCCGGTTACTGTCACCGGCATCGAAAAGGTGGTTTCCGACGAGATTCTAGCGTTGAACCCTCCATCACGTTACTCCTTCTTCTTCCTCGCGTGTGTGTGTGTCTCGGGTCCGTTGCTCACTGCTTCACACGTCCACTACTGCACTTCTCTCGCGCGTGTGTGTGTCTCGGGTCCGTTGCTCACTGCTTCACACGTCCACTACTGCACTTCTCTCTCTCTTTTTTTGTTTACGGTTTTTCCACTTAATATTACTAATATATATATATATATATATATTATTAGAAAAACTTATTTACTTGTTATATCCCCTTTTTCCCTCATGCTTTTTAATCCTCTTTTCTTTTAGATCCTAGAAAATTTATAAATATCCCATATTAGTTTCTTCTTTATTCTATTTTTAACTATATAATTCTTTATTTAATTTATTTTTCTTTCTGAAAGAAAAATAAATTTAATAAAAATGAAAATAATTAAATCTAAATATCTCGGATATTACACTTCTACTTACCGGTCTTCTCACGTTTCATCATGTCTGAATCAAGCAAGACGTTCGGTGACGTAATCCTGTACGTTACTACTATGCTGCACAATCAGCAATTATATGCAAACACAGGCAATTTTTACATACACACAGATGCTAAACATACATCTACTTAATCTCCCCAACTCTGGGGTACCTACTAGCCACTACATGGCTTTTCTACTTCGAACCCGTGCACTCGGGCTACTGGCCACCACGTGGCAAACATACTTAACCCATTCACTCAGGTACTGGTCACCTCGTGACAATTCTATTAATCAAACACAATCAATGTCTATCTATCAAACAACTGATCCATAGCCACCAAGTGGCACGTCCTGACCCCTTACTGCGGGGCAATAGCTTGAGCCCACTCGCCTATTACCCAACCAGGCCACATGGCGGGCACGACACGACGTCTCCAAGCATGGCCACTGACACACCCTGGACCAACTCCACAGGATGGTTTCTCTTTTTCTAGGTTAGGCTCACGTTTAACCCGTAGGTTCCTCCCGTGTCTCCTTACCTTAGTCTCACATATTAATATGATTCTTTGTATCTTTCCCAAAGGATCAAAAATTCTTCTTCTTGTTAATATGGACGAGTATCCTTAACAGGATATAACATATACCCGTCCAGATGCACTCTTTGAGCCTCAAGCTACCGTCATAGCAATATAAAACCTTTCTGACCCTATTGCTAGGATAGAGCAATGACCATCGTCATGGTGATTATAAATCTTAGGTCTCAAGTGCCATCTGACGTCGCTCTAGTTGATGTCTCACATCGCTAGCATTACCAAATCCAAAACCCACCAACTACTCCCTTTGCATGATTATAATTTAAGTCACCGTCGTGACGAGTTTTCAAAATAAAAGCTTAGTCCTTCCGTACAAGGACTCTTGCCACCGTCGTGGAAAAGATTTAATAAAATACTCATCATGCCTTCGGAGTGTATGAGTTGGACTTGTAACATACCAATCATAGCAAAAAATTACACTCTACTCCTATGTCTTCCTATCCAAGCTACTTTCCACAACCTATTCTTTAGTTCTTTTATTCTTTTAGTATTCTATACCTCTAGCTAACACATACCAGACAAGCAAAGAATATACATACTCATGTAATCCACATAAGTATACAACCCTATGAGCAGAGATGGAAGAACCCTCACCTTGGCCAACCTTCCATGCAATCCTCTCCAGTAACTTTAGTCTCCTCGGAGTTCCTATTGCACTCAATCGTGTGCCGTTGTTCCTATAAGAACAATATTTACTTCATTAAGGTTATTACTTAGCTTAACTTGTTATTTAGCTCTCCATTACTCTCACGTGTAGTCCATGGTTGCCATAGAGTCAAGCTCTTGGTCTTATTGGACTTCTCTATCCCGACTTATGTGTATCCTTCCTCGGACACTTGACTTACTCGCATATAACACTTTACTTGAGTGTTTCACATACTTGGATTTGAGTACTAGACCTCTATCTAACTTGTATTCGCATATAAGGAAGCTTATCTAGCTTGGTTGGAAGGAATCCTAATTCTAGGAAGGTCTAAGCATTTTAATTCAACTTGTGTTTCTAGATGGGTTCTAAAAAATATAATTTCTAAACCTCAATATAACTCCAATTTATCCTATTTGGGTTTTAAGAAATCTAGTTTCTAAACCTCAATATATCTCCAATTTATCCCACTTAAGGTTTCCTAAAGGTTATGAAGGCATAAGGTTGCAATTCACGAAGTTAGACCTAATTTGTTCCGCAAGTTTCCATCCTTGAGAAACAAGAAGGTACTTAGAGTGATTTAATCCTCAAAAACATGCTTAGGAGTGTTCTAGGGTGTTTAGGATTGAAGAGAGGGGGTTCAGAGGTCTCAATTCGCCCTTAAAGTGGGCTTGGGGCAAGCCAGGCAGGAACCTGGCACTGCAGCACCCATTGTGGCGCTGCCTTGGTAGCCCTTAGCCAACCAACAAGTGGGCGCTGCAGCGCCAGCTCGCAGCACAGCAACGTTTTTGCTGTGCTGTGGCTGGTTTCAGCCCCCTTTCTGGCCATTTCCCGATTCGACTTCGATTCCACTTTTCACGGGTCTTGTTCTCCTACATATATACTACATTTAGGAAGTCCTACAACTCAAATCCAACTCCGATTCATCGCCGAATCGTTGATTGTTCGAAATTGGGGAAAATGGGTTTTATAAACCCCAAACTCTTCCAACTTCGAATCCGACCAAATCCAACGATCTAGCCTCGAATCCTAACCCCGATGAGTGTTCAAGAACACTTTAGAAACAGTATTATACCCTCGAATCCGCCCAAACTCAGATTCTCAACTCAATTCCAAAAAATGGAAGAAATGAAGAAAATGGGAACTTGGAGAGAATCGGGCGTTGTACCAACCTTAACTCGAGAGATTGAGACGAGGAAGATGACGAGGATGCTCTTCGGCTCCTCCTCCAACTCCGGCTCACCGGATTCCGGCGAGATTCTCACCGGATTTGCTCCCCCATCCAAGCCCTAGCTCCCTCTCTCTTTTTCTCTTTTATTTTCTTTTCCTTTCTTTTCTTTACTAATTAACATATTAAAATAATAATAAAAAAAATCTGAAAGTAGTATAAAATAAATAAATAAATTAATAATAATAATACCAAAGAAAAGGTTGAAAAATTATCTCCAACTTAATCCCTCCTCCTTCAAATTAGATTTTATTTTCTTTTAAGTCCCAAATTGAATACCAAAAATAATTCCTACTTCCTTTTCTTTCACTTTCTACTTTCCTAAAAACCCCATTTTTAAATATTTAAAATAATCATAATAAAAATAAATTAATTAATAATTAAACAAATAATAACTAATAATATTTTAATTTAGTTCCCACTCCTATTTATTTTAGGTTTCCAATTTCGTAGGTTCTGAATTAATTCTAAAAAAATATTTCACTTCTTTCTTTCATCGTTTATTTAACTTAAAATTTCGAAGAATTTCTCGGTTCATTTCCGGTTTCCCTTAACTTTCATATTTTTCCTATATTCTTTTTAAGGTTTTAATTCCTAGCCCTGGAATAAATAATCCTTAAATCCTCGAAATTTTAAATAAATCATTCTTTAATCCTCGAAATTTTCTGGGGTATTACACTCTCACATGAGCAACCACCTTTGACACTCAAGTGGAGTGTGCAAAGATGAGACATTTGTGTTCACCAATAAAACAACTAAAAGTGCTGATATGGTATAGAAGAAGCACAAAACTACATGTCGCCTTGACTAAAGTGTAGCAAGTCAATATGAGATCAAATTGGATCGAAGTTTGGAACCCCACTTCCAAAATACCTGTAGCCAGATAACAAACTCTTCAACGTCGACGTCGTAAATGTGAGCAGAGTTGAAGAATTTGTGTTTAGATACTGAGTGTGTCTATACTTAAGTCTGTACGGTGTTAATGATAAGTATAAAACGACATATGCTCTTATACTTATAGTAAAAGAGTAACGCCGTAGAGTGTTTTTCATACCACATGTGCTGGGAGAACCCCAAAGGGGAAGCAAGTGAAAGATCCTTGCTTCATTGCTGTGTGAGTCCCAGGGAAGAACAATTTTTCCCATTGATGTCCTTTGGACTTTGACAATAACATGGAGATATGTTTCAGTGACTGCTACTTTAGCATTACTTCTATGATCATGATAAATGCGATCTAAAGTACTATGCTAAGAAAGCGACTAATTCATATTAAAGTGTTATTTGGGCGAAAGAAAGATTAACCGAAATATACACAACTATGCTAGTTTCTGTGACATGTCCCTTATGACATTTTTTTGTCATAAGTGTGGATACTAGACAAATGAGGAAGGCAATCTGAATCATACATTGATTCGAGAGGGATTAGTTTTGCCATGTGAAAGTGTATATAGTTAAATCTAGGACATCTGAAGCATAATTTAATATTCTAGCTACACGAAGGAGAAGGTAACTTGTGCTGGTCCTGGTAGAATGGATTAAGTACCTAAATGAAGACGTCATGCCCACGCGGTCACAACAAAGCACTAAGTATGAAATTGAGAAGAGACAGAGAGATTTAACCCACTATATCTAATCCACCAAGTGTGAGTGTGAGATGTAAGTATATGGGCTAGTCCACCCTTGGTGGATTGGACCCAAGCCCAATTGATATTGGGCCAAATATGCAAATAAGGAAAAAGTGTGAGTTTAGGAGTGTAATTTACTCCTTTAATAATTAAATTCAAATTAAGAGAGAACAGTTACGTTGAGGATTAACATGATTAAGAAAGTGGTTCCACTTTGGGTGCAACAGATCAGTGCTAAAAAAAATAGAACCAACTCTCCTCCTCCCTCCATCTCTGATTGCTCTATCTCTGAAGTGCATTTGTTGTGTACTTTTGGTTCGCTTTCATAGTAACCAGATCCCGCGTGGCTACCTGAACAACTACGACATCCAGGTATGCCCAATCTTTACATAATGTCTACTCATTTGAGAGCTTATAATCTGTGGAGCTAGATTGAAACAAGAATACAAGCCAACGCTGATGATACTGCACGAATAAAAGTATATATTATTCAATATTTGACAAAATAGCTAATGTTAAAACTGCCAAAGAAGCTTGGGATATTTTAAAATTGGCATACGAAGGGGTTGATAAAGCATAGAAATTCAAGCCACAGTCTTTAGGAAAAGAATATATATGAAAGGTATGAAATGTCTAGCTCAAAAACTGTTGAACAAAAAATTTTATTTTATGTTACTGATCTTGTTTACAAAATGAGGATATAGAAAATATCCTTGATGGTAAAGTAGTTGAAACAATTCTTCGCACTATACCAATTAAATATGATCATGTGGTGACTACATTTATAGAGTCACATAATATTGAAGAAATGTCAGTTGCAAAATTACAGTGTAGTATGGGAGCACGTGACCGACACAAGAATAGACTTTTAGCTCTAAACCCGTAAGCCTTATCTTGTAGACATGACTATAACTACCATGCTATACAATCAATATATATACATCATACTAGTGGCCACATCTCACTGGTGGCCTAATTAACCTGCAATCCGCGGTTCGCTCAATACCGTTTCAGCTCAGTCCAGTGTATAGATATATATTAACACCCATAAAATAAATACTCATATCATATTGACCGTACGTCTCTATACGTACGATCTATCCTATTCACATGCAGAAAGCACACATAATATATATATTCATATCATATTGACCGTACGCCTCAATGCGTACGATCTATCCTATTCACATGCAGAAATTTATATAGTCATACACATATCCTAGTTTTCCCCAAACTGGTCCCTGTCTTTAAGTACATGTGAAGCCGACAATTCTAGAGTAGGTACATATTAAAAGCTGTAAATATATATACAAAACTCTTACAACTTTAAAATATGTACAACAAGAGAAATCAAAATAATCAAAAAGGTGTCCACCCACGCGAAACAAGTGCGTAAGGATGGTCTGATGTCCGTATCACTGTCCGGACGTCGATGTCTGCCCGATCCCTGTATCTGAAATATTGAAGCAGAGGGAGTGAGTCAAACAGACTCAGTGAGAAGCTTCCCATCCTCGGCGTAGCCGCGGGTACCACTACACCTGGGGAAAGGGGAACACCCACAATCACATGTGCATGAAAGTCCAGTTTATCACATGTTATATTACGACCAGGCAATACTAATATAACATCAAATCAAAGATAAACCTACGGATCATGCTCCTCTATCATACTTCTCATAAGCAAACAATCATATTCAACATATCTTCTGAAAACTGTAAATCACTCAACTGACCCTAGTACCAGGCTAGGGCGATGGCCTCAACGTGCAATTTCTTTTAAATCTTTAACTGACCCTAGTGCCAGGCTAGGGCAATGGCCTCAACGGGCAAATCTTTTAATCTTTTACTGATCCTAGTCACAGGCTAGGGCAATGGCCTCAACGGGCAAATCTCTTACGTCTTTTACTGACCCTAGTACCAGGCTAAGGCAATGGCCTCAACGGGAAAATCTCTTATGTCTTTTACTGACCCTAGTACCAGGCTAGGGCAATGGCCTCAACGGGCAATACTTTACTCTTTAACTGACCCTAGTGCCAGGCTAGGGCAATGTCCTCAACGCGCAATCTTTCTGACTTGTTTCTCTTCTAGAGCCTTCAGCTGGGATTCTGACTCTATCTACCCATTACTATCCTTGACTGACTCTACCTAGGTAGTGTGAACCTCCCTATAACTCACTAATCAATTTATGAGATCATTTTAATCCTTATGTAATACCCAAACCCTTGATTAGATCGTAACCTAGCTCTAAGGTCTTTCCTAAGTTCAATTACCATAAAATGTCGACGTTTTCAAACAACTTCGATACGATTTCTTTAATGAGTTTCTAATTAATAGGGTAAACCAAACCTTGGACTCAATCAACAACTTACCCCCTTGCTTGTACTGTTTGGCGTATCTCATGTCATCACATGGATACCCTTCAGTACCTGTTTACCTGTAGTCAAACACACATATACAAATACTTCCATATATAACATTTTAGGAACAACAATAGCATGTTAACCACTAAATAATTCTTACAAACAGGCAAGTAGGCAAACCCCATATCCACATCCTCAATCAATCCTGTAGGGCAAGGATGGGAAACCCCTCACCTGGACGGCTCCCTTGTGCTTGTCCTGGAGTAACTCCCGCTCCGAACGAGTCGTGGTTTCCTAACGAATGCATTCAAGTGGTTAACATCTCAAACTACATGCAATTCATATGAATACTTCATGCTCGTGCCTAAATGCATCTAGATGTTGCCAAGAACTGAGTCCTTGGTCTTATCTGTCTTCCCTCTCTTCTATGAGAGTCGCAAGTGCCTTGCACTTGGTTTTATACCACTATCATTCTCCTTGAGTTGCTTTTGGGCCTTGGATTTGAGTTACTAAACCTCAATGTGCTTCTAAGCTATCCTACTTAAGGTTACCTAATGACGGTGTATAAGGAATTTAGAAATTCAAGAAGTTTGACTTAGTTTACTTCGTAAGTTTCTATTCTTGAGGGACGAGACGACAATTGAAATGATTTTGATTTCTTAAAAACATGGTTGGTGGTGTTCTAAGAAGTTTAGGATTGAAAATAGGAGGTTCGGACACCCCGGATTGGCTAAAAAATGAACTTTGGGCATTCTGGGCAGAGGCCAGGTGCTGTAGCGCCCATTCTGGCGCTATAGCGCCAAGCTGCTACCCAGCAGCTCTTGGTACACCCGAGAGCTAGCGCTATAGCGCTGGTTTGGGCGCTATAGCGCCGGTTCGGAGCACAACAATTTGTTTGCTGTGCTGTGGGCTGGTTTGGACCCGTTCCGGCCCCCTTCGGACCCCGGCTTCGACTCCGCACCCCACGGGTTTTGTTCACCTACATTCCAACGACATAAATCCAACCCTAACTACTCAAATCCAAGCCCGATTCCGAATTTATCAACGAATCCCCAAATTGGGAATACTTAGAATTTGCAACCCCAAATCCTTTCAGATTCGAATCCGGCTAAACCCGAGGGTATAGCCTCGATTCTTACCCCAACTAGGTGTTCAAGAACACTTCCAAGGTCTCAATCTACCCTCGAAACAATCCAATCGAAGGTGGATTGAAGAAATCCCTAAAATGAAGAAATTTGGGGTTTCGAATGAAATTGGGGTTACCAACCTTTGATTCGATTGGTGGGAGATGTAGGAGACATTGTAACCGAGCTCCGATGAGCTTTTTCGGCGTCGGCTAGCTCTCCCCAGTCACTTTTCCGGCGAACCCCAACTCTCCTTCTCCTTCTTCCTCTTCTTCACGCCTCTCCTCCTCTCTCTCTCTCTCTTCTTTCTCTCTCTTTCTTTCTTCTTTTCTTTCTTTCTATTGTTTCTAACGTGGCCCTCCCCCTCTCATTTTCCTATCCTTTATTTCAATTCCCTCTTTCCTATCTTTTCTTCAAACCACATGGCACCCCACAAAAAAAAAATAATTAATAACTAAATAACAATAATTATTATTATATTAAAGAAGAGGTAAAAAAAATATATCCCCAATTAAATCCTCCTCTTTCTAATTAAATTTTTATTTTCTCTTATATCCCAAATTAAATACCCAAAAATATTCCCTACTCTCTTTTTCCCCATTAAATTCAGGTTTCCAATTCCTTAGGTCCTGAATTAAATCCAAAAATTATTTTCTACTTCTTTTCTTTCCCTTTCATTTCATTTTAAACTTCGAAAAAATTTCCCGGGTATTACAATCTTCTCCCCTTAAGAAATTCGGTCCCCGAATTTCAATTAACATACTAACCTTAGTCTTGAAATAGGTGAGGATATGTCGTGCGCATCTCCGCCTCAACTTCCCACGTTGCTTCCTCAACCGAATGGTTTCGCCATAGGACTTTCACCAAGGGTATCTCCTTTGACCTCAGCTTCTTCAGCTGGCGATCTAGGATTTCCACCGGCATCTCCTCATAAGTTAGACTTTCAGCTAGTTGTACTTCCTGGGGTTGGATTACATGAGAGGGGTCTGGCAGGTATTTCCGAAGCATGGACACGTGAAACACCGGATGAACTTCTTCCAACTCCGCTGGCAATTCTAGACGATAGGCAACATTTCCCACACGTTCTAGAATCTCAAACGGTCCGATGTATCTTGGACTTAGCTTGCCTTTCTTGCCAAATCTCATCACGCCCCTCATCGGTGAAATCTTTAAGAAAACCTGCTCACCCACAGCAAAATCTAACTCTCTTCTCCGGTTGCCAGCATACGACTTATGCCTACTCTGAGCCGTGGTAAGGCTTTCTCTAATGGACTTTATCTTGTCCAAAGCATCTTGCACAAGTTTTGGACCAACCAACTTGGCCTCTCTGACCTCGAACCACCCAATCGGGGACCTGCACTTTCGACCGTATAAAGCCTCAAAGGGTGCCATCCGAATACTGGATTGGTAACTGTTGTTATAGGCAAACTCCGCTAACGGTAGGTATTTCTCCCATCCTCCGCCGAAATCTATAACACATGCTCTAAGCATGTCCTCTAAAATCTGAATGGTCCTCTCAGATTGCTCGTCTGTCTGGGGATGAAATGATGTACTCAGATCAACCCTCATCCCCAATGTCTCCTGCAATGCTTTCCAGAATCGAGAGGTAAACTGTGGCCCCTTGTCAGATATAATCGACACCGGTACTCCGTGCAACCTCACTATCTCTGATAGGTACAACTGGGCATATTGACCCACTCCGTAAGTGGTCTTAACTGGCAGGAAATGTGCGGACTTGGTCATCCGGTCAATGATTACCCAAACTGAATCGAATCCCTTCTGTGACCGCGGCAATCCTATCACAAAGTCCATAGTAATTCTCTCCCACTTCCATTCAGGAATTTCCATCTGTTGAAGTGTTTCGGCGGGCTTTTGGTGTTCAGCCTTAACTTGTTGACACACGAGACATCTAGATACATAGTCTGCCACGTCTTTCTTCATACCATTCCACTAGTACAATTCTCTCAGATCTTGATACATCTTATTACTACCCGGATGGATTGTGTACGCTATCTTGTGTGTCTCATTAAGGATTCTTTCTTTCAAACCATCCACCATAGGTACACACAGTCGTCCCTCCAACTAGAGTATGCCATTGTCGTCTATGGAGAATCGGACGTCTTCCTTCTCCCCCTTAACCACTGTATCTTTGACCTGTTTGAGGTCGGCGTCTTGATCTTGCTTGGATTTAACCTCTTCGACTAGAGCTGACTTGGCTTGGACATGGGCTAGAAACAAGTCGGAATCTCCAATTTCAAACTGAGTTCCAGACTGTTCCAGCTCATGTATTTCCCGAATTAACGGCCTTCGTACTTCACTGATATGGGCTAAGCTACCCATTCACTTTCGGCTCAGAGCGTCTGCCACCCCATTCGCCTTACCAGGATGGTACAAGATCGTGCAGTCATAGTCTTTCAACAATTTCATCCACCTGCGTTGTCTCAGATTTAGATCTTTCTACTCGAAAATGTACTTAAGGCTCTTGTGGTCTGTATATACCTCACATGTTTCGCCATAAAGGTAGTGCCTCCAAATCTTCAAGGCAAATACCACCGCTGCCATTTCAAGATCGTGAGTCGGGTAGTTTTTCTCATTCTTTCGGAGTTGCCTAGACGCATAAGCAATCACCTTTCCATGTTGCATAAGAACACACCCTAACACAACTCGTGAAGCGTCACAGTACACCACATACCCTCCGGTGCCCTCAGGAAGAGCCAACACCGGTGCTGTGATGAGGCTTTCCTTGACTCAATCTGCCTGTCCGGCTAACTACCTTCGTAGTGACTTCTTATATCTGTCTTGGAACACGCCAAGACGCTAGCTATTTGCATAACACACTAGGTTCTATTTCCATAAACTCCAACTGACGAAGTACTCCCCTACATCGGAGTCCCCATACCTAAGTATCCTCCAGTACCGAGCAGCTACCTTTCGGGTGGTACTCCCCCGATATATTCTTTGTAAACGACTTCTCCAGAAAAGTCCATTTACATCTTACTACACCCTCTACTCTACATCTAGACTTACCGCTTACACAGCATGCACCCTGCGTAGGTGTTTATGCTTTGTGCCATCAGTGTACCCAACCCTTCCGAGGTTGTTACACTCACTACCGACTCGGTTTACTCTACTTGTGTCCTGACGAAGCTAAATGCCATGACACTAGCACAACTATATATTACACTTACCGTTTCTCCACCAAACAGTAAAGGATCTTACATTTATGCCTCGTGTTTCCCTTTCTTTTTCGGACCGCTACACTTACCCTTAGTGGTTTTCATAACCACTTCAGGTTACTCCCTGTCGACATCCTATGTCTGACCGACCTAGACTCTTCTCTGACTACTACTTGTAGTCATTTTTATTTAAAATGGAAACTCATCGGTCTCCTCCTTACCATTATACTCATTACTCTACCTCAGGCTTAGTTCGGTCTTCACATCCGAAGGCTTCGCTTAACACGACTATGACTATGGATCCATACCATCCTCAGGTTAGTCCACTTAGAGTTGCACATCCTATGCTAACTCTACTCGTTGGGTTTTCGTTGGCTTTTACCCTAACTTGGCCCACTCAGACTCCTCAACTTACTTAGATCCTGAATTCCTACTTGGAATATTTGATCTGTTAACTCCAGCATGAACCTTTTCGGACATGCTCTACTCCCCTTGACCAAACGGGATTCGCTTCCACGGTTTGACTCTTTCCTTTCTTACAGTGTGGCATATGTTCACGAACATATACTGCTTCTTGCAAGTGTGTTACCCGTTGGGTTCCAATCGCCCCCAACGGTAGCATACCTGTTTTATCATTTGGCTCGCATCCCTAGATGCTTACCTGACTTCATTCCCGTATTCACTCTCTTCTTTTCATTTCGTACCTGTGTGGTACTCTTTCTTCGAGTATTTCTCAATACTCGTTACTCACTAAATTCTCCTTCTCAATTAACCGTCCTTACGATAAATTTTCCCTTTATGGCACCCACATGGCCACCACTTATACGTTTGGTTTGTCCACTCAGTCTCCACCCATACACGGCTTCAGTCTAACAGATTTACGGTTCACCAACCTGTGGAACTAGCTTACCTAGCTATGTTCACTACAATCCGTGTACTATACATCCACTTACGGTAGTAGTTGGTTCTCCACCTCCTACTTGACTCTTTTCCTATGGGGTCCCATAGGCTTCCGCTCTTCCCCCCTTATGGGACTACTTATCCCTGTCTACTTTCTCTCCCCTCGGGCCTCCACGAGTCCCTTTGGGGTTTATGTCTCACGTTATCTCATTCGAGAGTTATCTACCGCAATAGCACTCACTTTCTTATCTCTGGACGGTACCCGAAGGTCTACGCCCATTTCCACTTCTAGACCTGCTCCGGTCTAATACTTTCGAATCCATTATCACCCTATGGCCCATTAATTGGTAATCCTTAGGTTTACCTGTATACTCCCTTGGCACTTTAGCACTCTCTAGTGCTTTTCGATGGCTACTTAACTTTAATCGCTCCAAGCGAGTGATCTCTCAACTACATCTATCATCCTTATACAGGTTACCTGTAAAAGGATTATTGTTTGGTAGGGTATTGGTCACATGAGTTAGTTTCCTTAGGCACCCTGTGGGTTTTAAAATTAATTTCAAGTTTATTTATTAGAAAGTGACACCTATGGTTTTCGTAAATGGTTAGGGTTTAACCAATTGGAATGACACAAATTGAGAAAATGTTTTCATGAAAATTTTTCCTTCCAACGGTTATCCCTAGTATTTTCGAGAAAAGTTTGAGGGTCTTTCAGAATCTCTCATCCGGAAAGACCAAAAAGATTTTTACAAAAATTTCTCATGTGATCAATATCCTATTCTTTATGCTCTTCCTTAAGCACCCAAGAGAGTTTGGTTGGGCTTAATCCCTTCCTTTCCCCCTCGTTTGCTTAAGGGACCAGTAGTTCATGGATCAAGCGCAGGGTTGGGCTAGGCTCCTTCCCTGTGCCTTACCATTCACTCTGTTTCTCACTCGGCATATGGTCACGCTCTACACGTTTACATATGCCTCTATTTCTTAAAATCTATCACTACGACATACGGTTCGGCCACTTTGCCCTTCCATATACAGTATCATGATTTTTCTAGTCCGTAGACTTCTACTTTTATATTGTGGCATACACCACCTCTTTTCTATTAACCTTCTAGGAAAAACAACTCACTTCTTTCAGTCATAGCATACCGCACAGTCGTGACCCGTTCACGTGGTCATCTTCCTGTTGGTCTCATGCCTCATGGCCCTATTTATTCTTGTTTGTTAACTCTCCATTTCAATCGCCCCATGGGCTTACTCTCTTTTCTACACGTCATACGTGTCTTTTCTTTCACTTTACAAACCATTCGTAGTCTAAACTACCATTCAATGCATATTCCTATTCTACTTGCATTTCATACTATAATCAAATAACTTGTGCCTATATCATAGCACACAATGCGCCGCTAACAGAGTAGACGCATCATCTCATTTAACACCCACAAAACAATCACACATTGTAGTTCATTCCTGCCTACAATTCAACCAAATGTGTCTGTGTCTAGGTAACATCCGTCATGGACGTCTCCTTTCCCTATTATGGCGTCCGAAGGTTCCTGGGGTCACTGCCACCCCACCTTACGCCTTAGTGCTCATCCGCACTTGTGTACTGTACAGGTTATATGCTTTGCATAGAATTTCACATAAATATTCTATGCTTAAAGCGATGACTCGAAACAATTCATAATCTATCACAGATTAAGAAGGAATGAAAGAAAAGCTGACTCAATTTATCCTGGGTACTCCCACAAGTGCCTGTTTATTCCAACTTTGTGCCCGGGTTTCACAACGAAGGTTAAACCGACACCCGGTTATACCAATAGCTTCATATGACTTAAAGAAAAACCAGGCTATGATACCAAGTTTGTCACGACCCCAAATCGGGAGCACGTGACCGGCATAGGAATAGACTTTTACCTCTAAAACCATAAGCCTTATCCTGTGGACATGATTATAACTACCCTGCTATACAATCAATATATATACATCATACTAGTGGCCACATCTCATTGGTGGCCTAATTAACCTGCAATCCGCGGTTCGCTCAATACCGCTTCAGCTCAGTCCAGTGTATAGATATATATTAACACTCATAAAATAAATACTCAAATCATATTGACCGTACGTCTCCATATGTACGATCTATCCTATTCACATGCAGCAAAGCACACATAATATATATATATATATCCATATCATGTTGACACTACGCCTCAATGCGTACGATCTATCCTATTCACATGCAAAAATTTATATAGTCATACATATATCCTAGTTTTCCCCAAACTGGACCCTGTCTTTAAATACATGTGAAGCCGACAATTCTAGAGTAGGTACATATTAAAAGCTTTAAATATATATATACACAACTCTCACAACTTTTAAATATGTACAACAAGAGAAATCAAAATAATCAAAAAGGTGTCCACCCACGCGAAACAAGTGCGTAAGGATGGTCTGATGTCCGTATCACTGTCCGGACGTCGATGTTTGCCCGATCCTTGTATCTGAAATATTGAAGCAGAGGGAGTGAGTCAAACAGACTCAGTTAGAAGCTTCCCATCCTCGGCGTAGCGGCGGGTACCACTACAGCTGGGGAAAGGGAAACACCCACAATCACATGCGCATGAAAGTCCAGTTTATCACATGTTATATTATGACCAGGCAATATTAACATAACATCAAATCGAAGATAAACCTACGGATCATGCTCCTCTATCATACTTCTCATAAGCAAACAATCATATTCAACATATCTTCTGAAAACTGTAAATCACTCAACTGACCCTAGTACCAGGCTAGGGCAATGGCCTCAACGGGCAATTTCTTTTAAATCTTTAACTGACCTTAGTGGCAGGCTAGGGCAATGGCCTCAATGGGCAAATCTTTTAATCTTTTACTGACCCTAGTGCCAGGCTAGGGCAATGGCCTCAACAAGCAAATCTCTTATGTCTTTTACTGACCCTAGTACCAAGCTAGGGCAATGGCCTCAACGGGCAAATACTTTACTCTTTAACTGACCCTAGTGCCAGGCTAGGGAAATGGCCTCAACGGGCAATCTATCTGACTTGTTTCTCTTCCCGAGCCTTCAGCTGGGATTCTGACTCTATCTACCCATTACTATCCTTGACTGACTCTACCTAGGTAGTGTGAACCTCCCTATAACTCACTAATCAATTTATGAGATCGTTTTAATCCTTATGTAATACCCAAACCCTTGATTAGATTGTAACCTAGCTCTAAGGTCTTTCCTAAGTTCAATTACCATAAAACGTCGACGTTTACTAACAACTTCGATACGATTTCTTTAATGAGTTTCTAATTAATAGGGTAAACCAAACCTTGGACTCAATCAACAACTTACCCCCTTGCTTGTACTGTTCGGCGTAACTCATGTCATCACATGGAAACCCTTCAGTACCTGTTTACCTGTAGTCAAACGCACATATACAAATACTTCCATATATAACAGTTTAGGAACAACAATAGCACGTTAACCACTAAATAATTCTTACAAACAGGCAAGTAGGCAAACCACATATCCACATCCTCAATCAACCTTGTAGGGCAAGGATGGGAAACCCTTACCTGGACAGCTCCCTTGTGCTTCTCCTAGAGTAACTCCCGCTCCGGACGAGTCGTGGTTTCCTAATGAATGCATTCAAGTGCTTAACATCTCAAACTACATAGAATTCATATGCATACTTCATGCTCGTGCTTAAATGCATCTAGACGTTGCCAAGAACCGAGTCCTTGGTCTTATCCGTCTTCCCTCTCTTCTATGAGAGTCTCAAGTGCCTTGCACTTGGTTTTATACCACTATCGTTCTCCTTGAGCTTCTTTTGGGGCCTTGGATTTGATTTACTAAACCTCAATGTGCTTCTAAGCTATCCTACTTAAGGTTACCTAATGACGGTGTATAAAGAATTTTGAAATTCAAGAAGTTGGACTTAGTTTACTTCGTAAGTTTCTATTCTTGAGGGACAAGAAGACAATTGAAATCATTTTGATTCTTAAAAACATGGTTGGTGGTGTTCTAAGATGTTTAGGATTGAAAATAGGAGGTTCGGACACCCCGGATTGGCTAAAAAATGAACTTTAGGCATGCTGGGCAGAGGTCGGGCGCTGTAGCGCCCATTCTGGCGCTATAACGCCAAGCTGCTGCCCAGCAACTCTTGGTACACCTGAGAGCTAGCGCTATAGCGCCGGTTCGTAGCACAGCAATTCGTTTGCTGTGCTGTGGGCTGGTTTGGGCCCGTTCCGGCTCCCTTCCGACCCCGGCTCCGACTCCGCACCCCACGGGTTTTGTTGACCTACATTCCAACGACATAAATCCAACCCTAACTACTCAAATCCCAGCCCGATTCTGAATTTATTAACGAATCCCCAAATTGGGAATATTTAGGATTTGCAACCCCAAATCCTTTCAGATTTGAATCCAGCTAAACTCAAGGGTATAGCCTCGATTCTTACCCGAACTAGGTGTTCAAGAACACTTCCTTGGTCTCAATCTACCCTCGAAACAATCCAATCGAAGGTCGATTGAAGAAATCCCTAAAATGAAGAAATTGGGGGTTTCAAATGAAATTGCAATTACCAACCTTTGATTCGCTTGGTGGGAGATGTAGTAGACGTTGTAACTGTAATATCCGAGATATTTAGATTTAATTATTTTCATTTTTATTAAATTTATTTTTCTTTCAGAAAGAAAAATAAATTAAATTAAAGAATTATAGGGTTAAAAATAAAATAAAGAAGAAAGTAATAGGGGATATTTATAAATTTTCTATGACCTAAAAGAAAAGAGGATTAACAAGTATGAGGGAAAAAGAGGATATGACAAGTAAATAAGTTTTTCTATTTATAAAAAATGGAAAGTAAATATAAAATAAAATATAAAAAATGAAAAGCAAAACAATATATATATAATAAAATATATGGAGAGGGGGGGGGGCAACGTGAACCCCTCCCATTTACACACACACACAAGAAAATATATATATATATATATATATATATATATATAATATGTAAAATGGGGGTCAAAACCGTGTGTGTTAAATGTGTGTGTGTGTGTTAGTGGAAGAATGGGGGTCACGGTTTTGACCCCCATTTTACATATTATATATATATACACACAATATGTTAAGTAAAAACACACACACCCATTCACAAAACACATACATGCATAAGAAAAAAAAAAGGAACAGAGCAGCACGTGAGTAGAAACAGAGAATGAAGAGGAGGAAGTAGAAACGGAGGAATTGGTCGGTTTCACGCCGGAGAGGTGACCGGAAGTCTCTTTCAACACCCACAAGCCTTCTAGCCAATTGAAATCAAGTAAGAAAGCCCCAATCCTTCAAAATCCCAATTTCTCCAATTTTGGGTATTTTAGGAATTCTTCAAATACTTCCAATCGGGGCATTCCCGGGTTTAATTTGAGCTTAGTGGTTGTTATTGAACGCTTGGGGAGGTTCAGAATCGAAGTACAATCGTAGGAATTGACCGGGTATGGAAATAAGGAAAATTGGGTTAGGAAATTGCTATAAATTCGAAATTGATAATTTGATGCATGTTTAGGCTTGGATTGGAGTAGAATAAGGGTTGTAATTGCTGGAAATATACAAGGGAATAAAGCCCGAGTATTTACCGTCTCAACCGGAACCCAATCCGGTGAAAAAGAGGCGAAATACTAAGCCACCGTATAGTAAGGAGCTGTGCGGTGGGTTGGACACTTTGGTCAAGTCCGTAGTGGACACCTAAGACCCGCTAAATTGATTCCAATGCTCTAATTATACCCAATTATATTTTTTTTATATATAATTAAAGAGGTAGTAATTAAGCTTTTACTCGGCGAATAAGAGAGACGGTGGAATGAGTAAGCTAAAGCCTCTTTTGAACCGTGAATTTAATTCTTTTATTAGTAAAATACCCATATGAACATATGAAGGGAAATTTAGACAAGTGGAAATCTCTAACCTAAGCAATTAGAGGTTCTAAAATGGCTCAAAAGTGTGAAAGTCAAATATGGGGCATTCTGGACTTTCGGAAAGAGCAAATAAAATGACGTAACGAACTAAATAATTAGTTCTTGGAAAATAGCTAGAGGGTGAATAAGCATTAGAATGACACGTGCATGGTAGATGCTTAGTTACGCATTCTAAATTTCTTAAATATAATTCGTATAGGGCACCACAGGGTAATAGGAGCTCCAGGCACTCCGATAATTGATCAAGAGGGCCAACGAGGTAAGGGGCTCTCCCATCCCTACCCCACTGGGTTGGATGACTACGTGGAAATGTGGTTTGCTCTATTTTGTGTAATTGTTATATGAATTTATTTATATGATTAAATTTGTGCTATACGTGTATGATTGTCAAGTAAGCAGTCAACGTGCAATAATGTATGTGCTTACATGATTAATCTCAAGTATATATGTGCTATTGTGGCTCATTGAGCCTTATATGTCACCGTGGGTAGGATTGTGTCGTGATTTCATATGTGAGAGTTCAGTAACTTTAGAAACCCATTTAAATTGATTATCGTGCAAAGGTTTTGATCGTATCGTATATTGAGGAAAATGAACCTAGGTTGTTAAATGTGAGTGAGAGTGTTGCATAATTGTAACGGCGGAATCTAGTTCTAACTAAAGAACACGTATGATATTCAGTTAGTTATAAATAGGGCTTCTTTCAAGGTTAAATATGTTAGTTGAATTTGTTTAGTTTGTTCGGGTAGATCGAGACGGTCATCCTGATCGGACAGACAGGATTGTGACGTCAGTAAGTATGCCACATAGTGGCCATTACCTTACTTTAACCGAGGTCAGACAAGTTGCTGGCTATTACTCTAAGCGTTCCTTGGAGTTACAAAGACCCTGGTGTGATCAACCAGGTTCGTACATGATATTGCCTTCGGGCCAGTATTTCTCTTAGCGTAATGCGGGAGACAGAAAGTGAGTGCCTACGTGCACAAGTATGTGTTAATTGTGAAACCGAATGAGATATGTTGAGATTGATTTACATGTGGATTAATAAATATGTTAGGATTTTAATTAGGACTTTAATTGTGAATATGATTTACTGATTGCGTATCATGTTAAAGATCACAATATAAATCCATTTCATGCGCATGTGGTTGTGGTTGCTCCCTTCCCCCAACTGTAGTGGTACCCGCTGCTACGCCAGGGATGGGGGAGCATCTCAATGAGTCTGTTCAAGTCACCCCCTGTTACATGTTTCAGATACAGGTGGCTCAGGAGTCGGGAACGCGTCCACTTCTTCTCAAGGAGGCGGACAACTCTGAAGACCGCACGCTTGTTCGCATCGGTAGTTATTTTGATTATGTATATATGTTGTGATGTATATGTATATATGAATCCTTTTTGGATATAGCTTTTGTACATATACAACTGCGGTATATATATGTCCTACTCTAGTTTTGTCAGCTTCATACAGGTTAAGGTTAGGTCTTGGTATTGGGACTTTAGGCTATGATATAGCATATATCATGTATATATATATATGACTTCCGCATGCGACTAGGATAAATCACACACTTTGAGGTGTGTGGTCAATATGTAAATTATATATATGTGTGTGACTGAAGACCTAATTGTATTAAAATATGGCTTCCGCATGTGAATAGATATATCACACGCATTGAGGCGTGTGATCAATATGTAAACTATATGCAAGCATGTGATTGAATATATGTATGACAGTATACAGGACTTCTGCATGTGTATACTATGTGTGATCAATATGTATACTATGTGTACGTGTGAATGAATATGTGTATATATATAGACTGAAGCGGCGCTGAGCGAGCCGTGGATTGCAAACTGCTTAGGTCATCGGAAATGGACGACCATATTTATTATATATTGTTTGTATTAGAAATGGGTAGATATACACATATTAAAGTGTCAATCAGGAATTAGAGGATTGCGGGATAAGAGAAATCCTACCTCCCGTGCCGGTCACAATGTATGAAGCCATAGGTATGACCGGGTGTCGATTTACGCCTCGTTGTGAACCCGGGCGCAATGTGGGAGTAAAAAGGCACTTCTGGAAGTACCCAGGTAAATGAGTCAGCCCTTTCTTTCTACTCTCTTTGATATGAAATATCATTGATATACGTGTACTTATTAGGTGTGGTCCTTGTGCAGTATAGGGATGCCACCGATTACGAGACATACTAGGGGTGGAGGGAGAACTCCTGCTGAAATTGATCGAGAATCAGTTCGGGAGGAGGGGATGCCCACCCGAGGTCGAGGTAGAGGCCGCATCCGAGGCCGAGGTAGGGGTCGTGCCCGTGGTCAAGGAAGAGCACAATTGAGAGGGGAAGAAAGGAGACAGTCACCGGAACCTCATGTTGGGACAGGTGCACCCTCTGTTGCGGAAATGCTCACGGCAGGATTCCATGAACTAAGAGAAGAGATGTCGAGGCAAATTCAACGAGAGGTACGCCGATTAGTAGTCGGCGAGGAAGAAGAAGAAAGGGTTCTGAGCAATCAAGAGATGGAGGTTGTTGAGGAAGAGGACAGAGAATGGCAACAACCACAGGTAGCGCCTCGTGAGCCGCGGGTAGCACCCAGAGAGCTGCCAATTTCAAAATTTCTGAAGCTCCATCCACCCACTTTCTGCGGAACTAGTGAGAAAGAGGATCCGCAGTACTTTGTCAGAGACGTAGTCAGAATTGGGCACATGCTGAGGTGCTCAGGGCATGAGTTGGTGGAGTTAGCTTCATTTCAACTGAGGGGAGCCGCTAGAGTATGGATAGAGTCCGTACAGACAAGGTATTCAAGGAGGGTGGCACCGATGACCTGGGAAGATTTTCAGAGGGAATTCCTGGGTCAGTTTCTATCTGAAGGCACCAAAGATGCAAAGCGTCAACAATTCGAGAAGTTGTGGATGATGCCTAACATGACCGTGACGGAGTATGAATTACTTTTACAGAACTGTCTCAATTCTCACCTGAGTTAGTTCCTGATGAAGAGGCGAGGATCAAGAGATTCATACACCGACTCACGGAGCCGTTGTTTACTGCTTTGCTACCTCAGAGAAGGCAATTTGAGACTATAGCTCAAGCCGCAGACTGTGCCAGAATGATTGAAACCAGGAAAAGGTACGAGACTTCTGTTGATCCCAAAGTCAAGTTAATTACAGGCAGTGATAACCGAGGAGGTGGAAGTAAGAAGAGGAAGACAACAGGTGGAAGTGCAGGATATTCAGGGTCCGCAGGAGGACAATCCTCAACTACCACCCATGAAACCGGTACAAGAGGAAACTTTCAAGGGGGACAGAGAGTGCAAGGGGGTGGGAATGCCGATAAAACAAGACCCCAGTGTGCGACTTGTGGCAGGTATCATTTTGGAGTGCGTCGGAGACTGACAGGGGGATGCTACCACTGCGTCCAGGTGGGCCATATGGCTAGAGAGTGTCCAAAGAGAAAAGAGGGTACAAGTGTGAGAAGTAATTCGACGCCAAGGGGTACACCTATTCCAGCCCCACCAGTAAGAATCGTACCACCACAGCCAGCAAGTACAGGTGCAGCTAGAGGTCGTGGTGCAGGATCTAGTGGCAGAGGGCTAGGGGCAGTAGGTGGAGGACAAGCGCGGGTATTTGCACTTTCTCAGCAAGACGCTCATACTTCAAATGCAGTTGTGACAGGTACCCTTATTGTTTTCTCTCTTGAAGCTCGAGTCTTATTTGATTTCGGCTCCACTCATTCCTATGTGTCGCATGCATTTGCTTCTAAATTCAACAAAAGTCTGTCTAGAATGAAAGAAACAGTACTGGTCTCTACTCCAATGGGAGAATCGGTACAAGTAAAGTATGTGCACAAGTCTTGCATTGTGGAGGTCGATGGTCATGAGACTGTGGTAGACCTTCGGTTGTTGTGTATGGTTGATCTTGATGTGATCCTCGGAATGGATTGGTTGGCGTCTTGCCATGCGGTTATGGACTGTAGGGCTAAATTTTTGAAATTTAGTATGCCAAACGAGGAGCCTTTTGTGATACGGGGTGACGAAGCTGCACCGTATCCAAACTTGATCACGGCTTTGAAGCCATCCAAATTACTTGCAAAGGGATGTAAAGGGTATTTGGCCCTGGTTAAGGATACCACGAAAGCAGTACTTTCACCGACTCAAGTACCGGTAGTGCGAGAGTTATTGGATGTGTTTCCAGAAGAATTGCCAGGGTTGCCGCCCGATCGTGAGATTGAATTTGAAATTGAGTTGCAACCTGGCACCCAACCTATCTCCACAGCACCTTACCGGATGGCTCCAAAAGAGTTGAAGGAGTTACATACGCAGTTGCAAGAATTTCTTGACAAGGGTTTTATAAGACCCAGTTTATCTCCTTGGGGTGCACCGGTCCTTTTTGTGAAGAAGAAGAACGGATCTTTGCGGTTTTGTATCGATTACTGAAAGTTAAATAAGGTGACGATCCGCAATCAATACCCACTGCCGAGGATAGATGACCTATTTGTTTAGTTGCAGGGTGCGAAGCGATTTTCCAAGATTGATTTGCGATCTGGGTATCACCAATTAAAGATTCGAGAACCAGACATACCTAAGACCGCATTCCGGACCCGATATGGACATTACGAGTTCTTGGTGATGTCTTTCGGATTAACTAATGCTCCTGCAGCGTTCATGGACATGATGAACAGGGTTTTCAAACCATTTCTAGACCGATTTGTCATTTTTTTCATTGATGACATCTTGGTTTATTCTAAGAATTCTAAAGAACATGCAGAACACTTGAGATTAGCATTGCAGAAGTTGAGAGAGGAGAAATTGTATGCCAAGTTCTCCAAGTGTGAATTCTGGCTTGACAGGGTTGCCTTTTTGGGTCAAGTGGTATCATGAGAGGGAATCCACATTGATCCAAGTAAGGTAGAAGCAGTGAAGAATTGCTCCCATCCTACCTCTGTTACTGAAATTCGCAGTTTCTTGGGCTTGGCTGGATATTATAGAAGATTTATGCAGGACTTCTCTAAGGTTGCTGCACCTATGACTAAGTTGACTCAGAAGGGAGTGAAGTTCGTATGGGATGACAAGTGTGAGCAGAGTTTTCAGAAATTGAAAGATAGCCTCACTACCGCTCTGGTGTTGGCATTACCTGAAGGCACAGGAGGGTATGTGGTATACTGTGATGCGTCGAGGATCGGGTTAGGGTGTGTATTGATGCAGCACGGCAAGGTAATTGCGTATGCATCGCGACAACTGAGGAAACATGAGAAGAATTACCCGACTCACGACCTTGAGATGGCTGCTGTAGTGTTCACCTTTAAAATATGGAGACATTACCTGTACGGTGAGACGTGTGAAATTTATACAGACCACAGGAGCCTTAAATACATTTTCGAGCAAAAAGACTTGAACTTGAGACAACGTCGATGGTTAGAGTTGTTGAAAGACTGCAACTGCACGATCTTGTATCATCCAGGAAAGGCTAATGTGGTAGCCGATGCTCTAAGTCGGAAATCCATGGGCAGTCTTGCTCATATAAGTGAAGAAAGAAGGCCGTTGATCAGAGAGTTGCACGAGCTAGAACAAACGGGGGATCATTTTGAGATTAGGGGTTCCAACTCATTTTTAGCTCATTTTCAAGCTAAGTCCTCTCTGGTAGAAGAGGTGAAGGCTAGACAGAATGAAGATACCGACCTCAAGCAAATCAGGGATACTGTAACTAAAGAGAAAGGGGACGACATCCGATTCTCTATTGATGATTTCGGAGTACTTCGGTTGGAGGGACGGTTGTGTGTCCCTATGGTTGATAACTTGAAGGAAAGAATCTTTAAAGAAGCACACCGAACAACTTATACAATCCATCCGGGAGCTAATAAAATGTATCATGACCTGAAACAGCTGTATTGGTGGAATGGCATGAAGAGGGATGTTGCAAACTATGTAGCCAGGTGTTTAGTGTGTCAGCAAGTCAAGGCTGAACACCAGAAGCCCGCCGAAACATTACAACAGATAGAAATACTTGAGTGGAAATGGGAGAGGATAACGATGGATTTTGTAACAGGGTTGCCAAGGTCACAACGGAGATTTGATTCGGTTTGGGTGATAGTGGATCGCATGACCAAGTTCGCGCACTTTCTGCCAGTTAAGACCACTTACGGAGTGAGTCAATATGCACAGATTTATCTATCAGAAATCCTTAGATTGCACGGTGTGCCAGTGTCCATAATATCTGATAGAGGGCTACAGTTCACTTCCAAGTTTTGGAAGTCATTGCAGGAAGTGTTGGGATCGAGAGTTGATTTGAGTACTACGTTCCAACCACAAACCGACGGGCAATCAGAAAGAACCATTCAGATTCTTGAGGACATGCTTCGGGCGTGTATTATGGATTTCGGCGGAAATTGGGAAAGGTATTTACCTTTGGCTGAGTTTGCGTACAATAACAGTTATCAAGCAAGTATTCAAATGGCACCTTTCGAGGCTCTGTACGGTCGTAGGTGCAGATCCCCGATTGGGTGGTTCGAGGTCGGAGAGGCTAGTTTAATCGGCCCAGAATTGTTACAAGATGCCTTGCAGAAGGTGAAGTGCACAAGGGAAAGATTGTTAACGGCTCAGAGTAGAAAAAAGTCTTATGCAGACAAACGAAGGAGAGAACTCGAATTCGCCATTGGTGAACAGGTGTTTCTGAGGATATCACCGATGAGAGGCGTGGTACCGCTCGGTAAAAAGGGGAAGCTAAGTCCTCGGTATATCGGACCGTTTGAAATCCTAGAACGAGTTGGAAATGTAGCATATTGGTTGGAATTGCCTACGGAATTGTAGGGGGTACATCCTGTCTTTCATGTATCAATGCTTCGGAAATATCTTCCCGATCCCTCGCACGTAATCCAATCGCAAGACGTGCAACTTACCGAAAATCTGACATATGAAGAGGAGCCAGTGGAAATCTTAGATCGGCAGTTGAAGAAACTCAGAACGAAAGAGATTCCATTGGTTAAAGTTCTGTGGAGAAATCACTCGACCGAAGAAGCTACATGGGAGGTCGAGGGTGAAATGCGCAAGACGTATCCTCATATGTTTCAAGACTAAGGTTAGTAGTGTATTGTTGAAATTCAGGGACCAAATTTCTTTAGGGGGGAAGATTGTAATATCCGAGATATTTAGATTTAATTATTTTCATTTTTATTAAATTTATTTTTCTTTTAGAAAGAAAAATAAATTAAATTAAAGAATTATAGGGTTAAAGATAGAATAAAGAAGAAAGTAATAGGGGTTAGTAGTGTATTGTTGAAATTCAGGGACCAAATTTCTTAAGGGGGGGAGATTGTAATATCCGAGATATTTAGATTTAATTATTTTCATTTTTATTAAATTTATTTTTCTTTCAGAAAGAAAAATAAATTAAATTAAAGAATTATAGGGTTAAAAATAGAATAAAGAAGAAAGTAATAGGGGATATTTATAAATTTTCTATGACCTAAAAGAAAAGAGGATTAAAAAGTATGAGGGAAAAAGAGGATATGACAAGTAAATAAATTTTTCTATTTAAAAAAAAGGAAAGTAAATATAAATAAAATTAAAAAAAATGAAAAGCAAAACAAAAATATATATATAATAAAATATATGGGGGGGCCAACATGACCTTATTTATTTATATATATATATATATATATATATATATATATATATAATATGTAAAATGGGGGTCAAAACCGTGACCCCCATTCTTCCACTAACACACATATAATAAAAAATATATATACACAATATGTTAAGTAAAAACACACACACCCATTCACAAAACACATGCACGCATAAGGAAAAAAAAAGGAACAGAGCAGCACGCGAGTAGAAACCGAGAAAGAAGAGGAGGAAGTGGAAACAGAGGAATCGGCCGGGTTCACGCCGGAGAGCTGACTGGAAGTCTCTTTCAACACCCACAAGCCTTCTAGCCGATTGAAATCAAGTAAGAAAGTCTCAATCCTTCAAAACCCCGATTTCTCCAATTTTGGATATTTTAGGAATTCTTCAAATACTTCCAATCGAGGCATTCCGGGGTTTAATTTGAGCTTAGTGAGTATTATTGAATGCTTGGGGAGGTTCAGAATCGAAGTAAAATCGTAGAAATTGACCGGGTATGGAAATAAGAAAAATTGGGTTATGAAAGATATAAATTCGGAATTGATAATTCGATGCATGTTTAGGCTTGGATTGGAGTAGAATAAGGGTTGTAATTGCTGGAAATATACAAGGGAATAAAGCCCGAGTATTTACCGTCTCAACCGGAACCCAATCCGGTGAAAAAGAGGCGAAATACTAAGCCACCGTAGAGTAAGGAGCTGTGCGGTGGTTGGACACTTTGGTCTAGTCCGTAGTGGACACCTAAGACCCGCTAAATTGGTTCCAAGTCTCTAATTATACCCAATTATATTTTTTTATATATAATTAAAGAGGTAGTAATTAAGCTTTTACTCGGCGAATGAGGGAGACGGTGGAATGAGTAAGCTAAAGCCTCTTTTGAACCGTGAATTTAATTCTTTTATTAGTAAAATACCCATATGAACACATGAAGGGAAATTTAGACAAGTGAAAATCTCTAACCTAAGCAATTAGAGGTTCTAAATGGCTCGAAAGTGTGAAAGTCGAATATGGGGCATTCTGGACTTTCAGAAAGAGCAAATAAAATGACGTAACGAACTAAATAATTAGTTCTTGGAAAATAGCTAGAGGGTGCATAAGCATTAGCATGACACGTGCATGGTAGATGCTTAGTTACGCGTTCTAAATTTCTTAAATATAATATGTATAGGGCACCACAGGGTAATAGGAGCTCCAAGCACTCCGAGGACTGATCAGGAGGGCTAACGAGGTGAGGGGCTCTCCCATCCCTGCCCCACAGGGTTGGATGACTACGTGGAAATGTGGTTTGCTCTATTTTGTGTAATTCTTATATGAATTTATTTATATGAATATATTTATATGAATATATTTGTGCTATACGTGTATGATTGGCAAGTAAGCAGTCAACGTGCAATAGTGTATGTGCTTACATGATTAATCTCAAGTATATATGTGCTATTGTGGCTCATTGAGCCTTATATGTTACCGTGGGTAGGATTGTGTCGTGATTTCATATGTGAGAGTTCAGTAACTTTAGAAACCCATTTAAATTGATTATCGTGCAAAAGTTTTGACCGTATGGTACATTGAGGAAAATGAACCTAGGTTGTTAAATGTGAGTTAGAGTGTTGCATAATTGAAACGAGAGAAACCTAGGTCTAACTAAAGAACATGTATGATATTCAATTAGTTATAAATAGGGCGTCTTTCAAGGTTAAATATGTTAGTTGAGTTTGTTTAGTTTGTTCGAGTAGATCGAGTCGGTCATCTTAATCGGACAGACAGGATTATGACGTCAGTAAGTATGCGACATAGTGGCCATTACCTTGGTTTAACCGAGGTCAGACAAGTTGATGGCTATTACTCTAAGCGTGCCTTGGAGTCAGAAAGACCCTGGTGTGATCAACCAGGCTCGTACATGATATTGCCTTCGGGCCAGTATTTCTCTTAGCGTAATGCGGGAGACAGAAAGTGAGTGCCTACGTGCACAAGTATGTGTTAATTGTGAAATCGAATGAGCGATATGTTGAGATTGATTTACATGTGGATTAATAAATATGTTAGGAGCATGAATTAGGATTTTAATTGTGAATATGATTTACTGATTGCCTGATCATGTTAAAGATCACAATATAACTCTGAAGATCGCACGCTTTGTTCGCGTCGGTAGTTATTTTGATTATGTATATATGTTGTGATGTATATGTATATATGAATCCTTTTTGGATATAGCTTTTGTACATATACAACTGCGGTATATATATGTCATACTCTAGTTTTGTCGGCTTCATACAGGTTAAGGTTAGGCCTTGGTATTGGGACTTTAGGCTATGATATAGCATATATCATGTATATATATATATGACTTCCGCATACGACTAGAATAAATCACACACCTTGAGGTGTGTGGTCAATATGTAAATTATATATATATGTGTGTGTGTGTGTGTGTGTGTGTGTGAGACTAAAGACCTGATCGTATGAAAATATGGCTTCCGCATGTGAATAGGATAGATCACACGCATTGAGGCGTGTGATCAATATGTAAACTATATGCAAGCGTGTGATTGAATATATGTATGACGGTATACAAGACTTCTGCATGTGAATAGGATAGATCACCCGCCCTGAAGCGTGTGATCAATATGTATACTATGTGTACGTGTGAATGAATATGTGTATATATATAGACTGAAGCGGCGCTGAGCGAGCCGTGAATTGCAAACTGCTTAGGTCATCGAAAATGGATGACCATATGTATTATATATTGTTTGTATTAGAAATTGGTAGATATACACATATTAAAGTGTCAATCAGGAATTAGAAGCTTGCGGGATAGGAGAAATCCTACCTCCCGTGCCGGTCACGGACGTCCGATAGGGGGTCGTGACAGTAACCGAGCTCCAGTGAGCTTTTTCGGCGTTGGCTAGCTCTCTCCGGTCACTTTTCCGGCGAACCTCAACTCTCCTTCTCCTTCTTCCTCTTCTTCACGCCTCTCCTCCTCTCTCTCTCTCTTCTTTCTCTCTCTTTCTTTCTTCTTTTCTTTCTTTCTATTGTTTCTAACGTGGCCCTCCCCCTCTCATTTTCCTATCCTTTATTTCAATTCCTTCTTTCCTCTCTTTTTTTCAAACCGCACGGCACCCCACAAAAAAAATAATAATAAAATAAATAATTAATAACTAAATAACAATAATTATTATTATATTAAAGAAGAGGTAAAAAAAATATATCCCCAATTAAATTCTCCTCTTTCTAATTAAATTTTTATTTTCTCTTATATACCAAATTAAATACCCAAAAATATTTCTTACTCTCTTTTTCTCCATTAAATTCAGGTTTCCAATTCCTTAGGTCCTGAATTAAATCTAAAAATTACTTTCTACTTCTTTTCTTTCCCTTTCTTTTCATTTTAAACTTCGAAAAAATTTCCTGGGTATTACACAATGCAACTGAGTCAAGTCAGAAAAAAGATAATAATAAGGGACCTGCTTACAATCCTGGAGGAAGAGGAAGAAGAAAGTTCAGAGGAAGAGGACAAGGAAACAATTACAACCCAGGCAAAGGCAAGAATGGCTTTAGGCAAATGAATCAAGGAAGAGGAAGTCAAAATTTTAATTTTCAAAATCGAAGAATAGGTAAAGGTTGTTGGTTTTTAAAATATTTTAGAAAGGAAATTGAGAGAGAGATGGAGAGAATTCAAAATAGGTTAAAAGCTTATTGCATTTTCATTCATGATTCATATTCTTAACTTGATATATACATAGAAATTGCAAATAACAAACTTCCTAATTTTGTGAGCCATATAATCTATCTATATATATATATATATAAAAGAATATGTATCTATCCAACTCTTGCCACATGTACTCCTTGCATCCTTTGCTCAACCTTCACCTAATCATCCATTAATTGACTCTTTGATACACGTGTCAAAAAATTCATTAAACATGAAAATATCTATGCATCCTTATTCTGATTGGCATTCGTAATTGGCATATGAACATAAACTTATAACACCACAATAAATCTAGATTAACATGAATAAATGTGCTGTCATTGTAACGTGTTGACCAGCACGATTTATGCAGTCCAACAATTAATGGACGTTTCGTACAATATTTAAATCAGTAATTATTTGAGCAATATTTGTGGAAATACATAAAAGGATACTTAATGTACACATGGTCAACCAAATCTTCAATTGGAAATCTCAAAATGAACATTGTATGAGTGCCTTCACTCATCTCGGTATCTCTTTCCACACTTCCAGATTTATTGACATTCATTTGCAGAACCTGTAATGTTTCCTTAATCTCTCTATTGTGTTTTGGTATCAATTATTTCCTTTGTTTCTGCAAACATTTTATGTCTATCAAAAAGATGTTTATATTATTATTATACATAATGTTAGAATATTGTTGTGTTACGTTTGAATGATTTGTCCAATGTTTAATTCTATATTATCATTTCTTCGCATACATGAAAAAAAAAAAATAATCTTCATTGATATATCAATATTATTGCCCAGTTCTATTATAAAAACACATTCAGGAACACGCTAAATTAGAAAATTGGTGAGTTCTTTTTGCCATATTGTTTTTAGACAAGCATCTGATGTATTTAATTTGTAGATGATTCTTTTTATCTTTAAACTACATTATTGATGAATTATGTGAGGATAGTGTAGTGATTAATGGAATTATGGGTTTTGTTTAATTTGATGCAACAATTGCATCGTGATAGGTTTAAAGTTCAATAAAAACTTGTGCTTTTTTAATTTTTGTGATCTTTACTTTCAATAATCTTGCGTGTCTATGTGAACTTCACCTTTCTGCAAAGACCAAATCAATTTGAATTACTATCAATGGTTGCGGAACCAAAAGAGTCCAAATTGTGAGATTTTATATTGTGGGCTTTTAGTATGGTATTACCATGGTAGAAAATGTTAAATTGTGGGAAAATACCATGGTTTTACTATGGTGGGTAAATTCAACATATGGGCTCACATTGGTTTTGGCTAATGGTTTTGGATGGATAAAGTCACTTTTGTCCTCAATACTTTATCTATAAATACAAGGTCTTTCCACTCACTTTCACCATCCCATCCTTCAAAGCAATATAGAGTATAGAGAACTTCTTTAGAGTGAGAGTGAGGAGTATTCTCCTAGAAAGAGAGACAGAGAGTTAACATGGAAGGAGAAGCTGACACATAAGCCTCTATAATTCAAACTTAGTTTTGACATGTGTAACCAACTCATTTGTGAGTCTAACTTTCTCTTTCTTATTTTCTAATTCAAAAACTTGGTTTTTGGCTCAAATTGGATATGTGTCATTTCTGGAATGGTCTTTCTTTCAATAATGATTCTTCCTTTTATTTTTGAATTAAAACATGAAGTTATTTGAGGTCAAATATGATACATGTCCTCATGTAGATGTATTTGAGCTCAAATGTGATTTTCTTATTTATTTTTTAATTAAACAATATTTTTTTATATGTGTGAGTTCTATCTAGAGTTATGTGATGCATTTAATGCCTCTTATCACATCTTTATTGAAATGTCTCTATCATATATATATATATATATATATATATATATATATATATATATATATATATATATGTTGAAGTCACACATTGCTTAGTTAAGAAAATATATATATTAAAGGGTTGATAAACTATATATATAGGCTAAAGTAATCCTCTCTCCTTAAGAGCTATTTTGGGGTGAGTTAGGCCTCTTAAGATGGTATCAGAAGGGGTCTGAATATGTGTGAATGGATGAGCCTTATTATGAGTTGCCCTAGAGGTAACCCGTTGGCTTGACGCTCCTATGTCGGGCGTGAGGAGGGCGTGTTGAAGTCCCACATTGCTTAGTTAAAGGGTTGATAAGCTATATATATAGACTAAGGTAATCCTCTCTCCTTGAGAGTTCTTTTAAGGTGAGTTAGGCCTCTTAAAAAAATTATATATATATATATATATATATATATATATATATATATATATATATCCTAAGTTTAAACTTTTAAAATTTGGTTATCAATATATATTTCATTCATTCTCTTGTTTTTATGTGAGTTACATCTATATATCTATATAAAAAAGGAATAACATGGAAGGAGAAGCCGACACATAAGCATTTATAATTCAAACTTAGTTTTGACATGTGTCACCAACTCATTTGTGAGCCTAACTTTCTCTTGTTTTCTAATTTATTAACTTGGTTTTTGGCTCAAATTGGACATGTGCCCCTTTTTGAATAGTCTTTTCTTTCAACAATGATTCTTCATTTTATTTTTGAATTTAAAAATAAAATTATTTGAGCTCAAATATGACACGTACTCATGTAGATGTATTTGAGCTCAAATGTGCTTTTTTTTTTAATTAAAAAATATTTTTTAATATGTATGAGTTCTAGAGTCGTGTGATGCGTTTAGTGCCTCTTATCACATTTTTATTGAAATGTTTCTATCATATATGATATGTTTAAAATTTTAAGATTTGATTATCAATATATATTTCATTCATTCTCTTGCTTTTATGTGTGTTATACAACTAATAAAATAATTCACCGAAAATTATTAAAATAACTGATAAAATTTTGCATAATGAAAAATTACTGCATCTATCTATATATCTTCTATATATATATATGAAAGAGGTAATAGTGGTTTTTGTTTCTTTTTCTTTTTCTTTCTAAAATAACAAAAAAATATTTTCTTATTTGTGTGATTTTTATAAAAGTCAATAGTGTTACTTATTTTATCTAGAGTCATGTGATGCATTTAATGCCTCTTATCACATCTTTATTGAAATGTATAGGTGCACTTGGATTGGCTTTAAAAAGAAGTACCTTTTTTTTTCATCTATTAATTAGAGCTTTTATTTTAAAAATAAACTATTTGTGTTTGGATGTCATAATTAAAAGTACTTTCTATAATACAAATAATATTTGGATGTAAATTTATAAAAATGCTTTTAATATGTGAAATTTACCAAAAATCAAATATTTAATTAAGGAATGGATTCAAAATACATATTATGTTCATTCTTGTATATACATGTAATGGTTTGGGTGGAAGCAAAGTGTGCATGAAAATTGGCAACAAAGAAAAGATTAATGGCGAGAAGGAAGAAGTGTGCATGAAAATTGGCAACAAAGCAAAGTGTGCATGAAAATTGGCAACAAAAAATCGACGTGCACCCTGTTTCAGTTTTTTCTCTTCCCCTCTGTTTTCAATTCAAGGTAGAAGGAAGAAGACTAGAAGAATACGCGGAGAAGTAAGAAGAAGACTGTGGCAAAACTAGGTTAAAAGGAAAAAGGTAGGGGTTGTAATTTCTGATAATTGTTAAGGTTATTTTTGTCCAATTAAATGAAATTTAGTGCATCTCCGTGTTTTCATTTTCTTCTACCGCAACCTTTTTTTTTCAAGCTGAAAAATGAGGCTTCAAATAAAAGCAATATTTTAGTTTTTTTTAACTTCTCTTATTTTTTCAAAGCCCCATCCAAACATTACAATATTTTACAAAAAATACTTAAATTCAAAATCAAAGTGTTTTTTTTATAAAAAAACTCATCCAAACGCACTCTATGTCATGTATCTTAAATTTAAAATTTAAAACCTGATTACTTTTTTCCATGTTGAAATTTTAATTTTACAATCTCCTAGTTTAGACTTTTAAATTTACTCTCTTTATTTTACAATTTTTTTTTTCAATGTACCTACGTGTGATAATAGACCTTTTTAGAATGAATATAATTAAAAATGCAATAGACTTTACAGATAAAGACTATAAATGTCGTTTCCTATGACACTCACTACTCATGTCAAGTAATCCATGATGACCCTCCTTCTTTTCCTAATAATTGTTGTAACTACGGAATATTCCACCTTGAGACACGTGGTACTAAGCTTCCAGAAGCTTAGTGGCAGCACACGCAAGCAGTACGTGACACCACTTATCTGCTACTTGCGTGGCCCTTGCCCACGTCACCTCGCGGGGACTCCCACTCAACGAGACGTGGAAACTCGTTGGGCATCGTGGGACGACTCTCGTCCACGGGAACGTGGGTCAAGCACGTCCTCCCCACACATGGTATAAATAGACCCTCACCCGGGGGGACTAAATGATACACAAGATCAAGGACCATAACACTAGATCTGAGACATCTCAAGTACTTCCAGAGAGCATTACTCATAGTCATTCAAGCAGGCATTCTGAGCACTCAGACACCTCACACAACATCCTTCACCCATCCCGAGCTACGCCGTAGGCTCCGTCAGGTCCATCCACTGACAGGCTCATCTCCGTCCTCGGAGCATCCCACCGATAGAGTTTCCAGCAGCTCTCAAAGACCAGAGCTCTCTTATACTAAGGCAACCTCCTAAGAGCGGCTCGCCCGCCCTGAGTACCTTAAGCACGTCTTAGCCGCACACGGCCCGAAACAGGTAACCACCTTGCCTAATGGCTCCTATAGACGTTACCATGACGAACTACGTGGACTTTGATCCCTTCCGAAGGGTACGTAGGCACCTAGGTGCATCACCTAAGGACAAGTCCCCCAAGGTTAAGACCCTTTGCGTTCCTTAATCGCAAACTACAATTGTCTGAACCAAAAACGACAGTTACAGTGGCGCCTATCGCGGTCTTTCTTATACAACAATGCCTTGCGCACTTTGCCGCTAAACAGATTTTCTTTTTTCGGGGAGTAGGAGTATACACCTAACACTCATAAACCCGTATTTTTTACCTTCTTCACAGGATACATTATAGGATGACCGACTCAAATGCCCCCACCGCCACGACCGACGCAAGCGCTCTAAGGCGCAACGCAAGGAACAGGCAGGGAACGGCCGAAGCGGTCACAATCGAAGCAGGCGGTTCAAATACGACCCAACCCTAGAACACCTCAATGACGCAGGTAGCTGTTGCGGAAACCGTGGTCCAGAACCTAGCACCCGGAGAAGAAGCTTGCCCCCAACATCCCTATGGCATTCCGCATGTTCCTTGCCCTACAGTCGACAGTCAAGAAACAGCGGAGCCGACGAGGAACCCGCGAGAGGTAGAGCTGACCCGTCTTGAGGCGGAAATAGCAGCCTTATGCCAACAGCAGTGGGAGGAGAACAGGAACCTCGCCCAAGCAAGCACGGCCGCCCACTTACTGCTGGTACCACACGGCGCGGCAACAGGGGCCTCCAGCGACCCTACCAACCTACCCGAAATACAGTTCGGGACCCTACCAATGGAATTCGCACGACTTTTGCTAACAGCACCAGCACCCCCAAAGGTAATCCCACCTCGACCAGCAATGGTCGCCGGACAAGCAGCGCGTCCCGCTACAAGCTATCCGCGACCACCAGTCCCAAACTACCCACCGAGATCTTACCTCCACATGCCCTGGGCAGGCGCCTACAACCCGTACGCCCCCTGCGGCACAACTTCTTACCAGTGGCCCGGTTTTGACTTCCAGGGAAAGGGGAGACATCCTTTTACCCAACAAATCATGAACGAGCACATATCCATGGACTTCAAGATGCCTTTCCACATAAAACCCTATGGCGGATAAACTGATCCACGAGATCAAATTAACACCTTCAACTCGGCTATGTCGATATTAGGCATGACGGACGGTCAACAATGCTGAGTCTTCTCGTCGACCCTGAAAGTGGCGGCCCTAAGGTGGTTTTCACTGCTACCCACCAACTCGATCCATAGCTTCGAACAGTTGGTGCAAAACATCCTTATGCAGTTCACCAACAGGAAGGAATACCAAAAGAACGAGGACTCCTTCATTGGTTTTCACCTAGAAGAAGGAGAAACCCTGTAAGCCTTTCTGGCCCGCTTCACCAAACTCTCACTCCAGGTCTGAGGCCTCCAGGATGCCGTCGCTATCTTTGTCATCAAACAAGGTCTCCGATGTTTGCAGTTTTAAGGGGAACTCAACAGGTGCCCCATCTCCACTTTACAGGAGCTGATGGACCGTGCAAAATGATTCATCCAAGAAGAAAACGTGCAAATCGCCAAAGACAAGAAGAGGAAGTTACTGATAAGCAGTTCCGACATGGAATGAACGGAAAAGAAGAAGGAAAAAGCAGTAGTAGAAAGCCAACCTCCAAGGAGAAAAACAACAGAAAGCGGTCGCCTCCTCCACCACGAACGCCTCCCAGAGGACGATTCACAAGCTACACTCCCTTCACCAAATCCCACGTCAGAGTCCTCGAGGAAATCTACCATTCGGACATGCTCAGCTTCCCTCTTCATGTCAAGAGGCGAAAAACGGGAAAGCCAGTAGACAAGTCCAAGTACTACCAATTCCACAAGGATTACAGGCACGAAACCAACGACTGCATCCACCTAAAGGATTAGATCAAAGATTTAATCCGTAAAGGACAGCTCGGTAGATACATCAAGGAGGAGAACAGAGCTAACACAGAACACTCACGAGAGGCTGACGATCAGACACCTACCCGTGGGGTCATCAATGTCATTGTAGGTGGTCTGCAGAGAGGGACTTCCTCGTTACCACAGAACAATAAAGGGGTGGAGCGCTCCATACTCGCCCTCGACTATGCCCCAAAGCACAAAAAGAGAAGCGAGCCCAAAGGAGATCCCATCACGTTCGATCTTATCAACCTAGAGGGATCAGTCCATGACAACCCCATGGTAGTAACCGCAATAATCGCCAACTACGAGGTCAAAAGAGCCTTGATCAACCAAGGATCCTCGACATAAATCCTCTACTTTGACACCTTCAAGAAACTCGAGTTGAACGAGGCTAGCATAAGGCCATTCCCCGGCACACTTATAGGGTTCTCAGGAGCCTAGGTTCCCGCAGAAGGAATCATTACCGCCCGAACAACCATGGGCACTTTACCAAAGGTTGCGAGCCTCAATGTAGACTTCATCATCGTCTCAGCACCCTCGGCATATAATGCAATCTTAGGGCGACTGTCGCTAAACAAGCTCAGGGCTGTAGTGTCCACCGCACAGCTCACAATGAAGTTCCCACCACCCACAGGGTTGAAGAAATCATGGCGGACCAAAAAATAGAGCTAGCATGCTACACAACAAGCTTAACCAAGACCGTCAAGGTCGCTCGCCTTGGTCCCCGAGAAACACGTGAGGAACCCCAGAGGGTAAAGAGTTAGGAGGAAAGAAGCTGGAGTCTGCCCGCCTGGACCAAACCTCCACCTAAGCGCCCGCCCAGACCAAACCTCCGCCTAAGCTCTAAACACACTTTACGCTCTCATACCACCTTTCGGTCATGTCACATACGTCTCTTTATTTCAAATTTAGGATTCATTTCAGCTTGACTAAGGCTCACCTGACCTGGGCAACTCGAATGTAATCATCTTGTTTACTTTCAGCATGACTAAGGTTAGCCCGACTGAGGCTGCACAAATGTAACCATTTTGTCTATTATTAATTGAAGTATTCCTTTCCCAAAAGAGACATGACTTCAACTTGCAAGTACTCGTGCAAGTCTTACAAAAGGACCACGGGCCGACCGCCCGAACAAACGCCAAGCGCCCCGAAGGCCAAGCTGATATTCCCCCAGTACCGCGGTAAAAACCCCTTGGGTGCGAAAACACAAAATGAACGTTCAATAAAACCATGCTAACAAACCGCATACAAACCGCCTTGATCACACGGTACTCATGCAATAAGTCTTTTTACCCAGATGTAAAGAGATAACAACGAAAAGAGAAACTATACTCGCACAAAACTTTTTTCCCAGAAATAAAAAGAGAGGTAGTAAAACTCTTAAGTTCTCATTGAATGTCAAAAATGAGAAGGCATTCGCCTATTACAAAGGGTAAACACCCAAAAAATACATAAACCTATTCTTGGGCATCCCCAAGATCTACAATGGCCTTTGCCCCTGCAGGCTCAACGTTGCCAACCCCCTTCGACGGCTTCAGCTAGCTGTTGAGAAGTAGATCCAATCCCTGAAGTACGCCCGCCGATATGAGACAGCACATGGTGATCCATCGGATGGTCGACCAGCTGACGAAGATAGGCAAGATTCAACGGAGAGTCTGCCTCCGTCCGACCGCGAAGTTCACCATCAAACAGCTCTAGAGAAGGGTGTAGAGAAGCCACTCATTCCACTGAAAATCTCTCCCCGCAGAGACGCTCAAGTTGCTCGACCGCCAGAAGCATGCCATACATCATTTGCGCCAACAACTCTCCCTGGAGATCAGCAACGTCACTGACCTTCTCTTCAGCCGCAAACCAACCAGAAAGGTTCTCGTTGGTGCGAGCCTTCACACTCCGCAGAGCTTCGCGAAGAGAGTGCACCTCCTGCCGGTGCCTCTCAGCGTCCTCCCGATGGACGGCCAGCTCCCCGTGAGTCTTCTCCAACTCCGAGCGAAGAAGTTTAACCTCGAAAGGATGCTCGACTTCGGCCCTAAGACGGTCCACCTCGTCAGTCAAGGACTTAATCTCACGTCCCTGGTCCTCACACTCCAACTCCTTCGCGGACAGCAGCCCGCGCACATCTGCCAACCTCTTTTTAGAGACCTCCAGGGCCTAGCCCCTGGTGGTCGCAACATCAGAAGCCCGGTCCCTGTCAAGACGAGCTTCCTCTTGCAGAAAAGTAAAAGTCAAGACACAGAGGAAAAACAAAAATTGCAAAGCATCAAAGTAGGGAAGCTTACCAAACACTTCTCCCACACAAGGCCAGCCTGGTGGAAGTCAGCCAACGCCTCAGCAACTCTGCCGAAGCCTCGAATAGCAAGATTCATAGGGGAGGTGTCCAGCCTCCTGGCCTCCCTGTCTCCCATCTACACAGGAAAGCGCCTGCCCAAGGCCGCCATATCGAAAGAAAGTCCTTCCTCCGGCGGCAAGACGGATCCAGAAGGGCCGACACTTGACCCCGAGACAACATCCTTTGTGGCTGCCACTTGACTCGCCACTACATTCCGTCTGTTAGAGAGGGCTCCAGCCTCCGCGGCTGCATCATCAGGCTCTGCAATTATGGCTGAAGCCTCAGCCATGGGCTCACCTGCCGGAACTCGAATCACAGCAGAATCTTCCACAGGTTCCTCAACTGCCACCCTGGCCTTCTTGGCAGCAGGTTAATCATCCCCACCAGCGGAACTCAGGACGGGAGGACGAGTCGATAAAATCACTTTCATAGGTGATTGACGAACAACAACAGAAGCGGGGACATAGGATGGAACAATACCCTCCACCAAAGTCTCCGCCCACGCATCTGCCTAGTCAGAATCACACTGGACCACCTGTGATGATAACCGCGGCTACGCACCGAAAGGCCGTCTATTGAACCCTCATTCTCTACCTTTAGGTGCCTCCACCGCAGAAGCCCCCTTTCTCTCCCTCTCTCGGGGACCACCACCATCTCCTCTCCCTTCTTTCCTCCTCTTTTTCCTTTAGAGATCCTCTTGTCGGCATATTTGATCAGAAGACGGCGGTACGGGAAGCCCCCTTTCTCTTGTCCGTTGTGAGTACAGCTAGGGGGAAGAAGAGGGGAAGAAGAGGGAAGGTTTTCAAGATCAGTGAAGTCGAAAGGAAAAAAACTGTCATCACCAGCCATAGCAAGATCTCGATAAATCAGAGGGCAAAAAAGAAAGAGGAATAAGAATTAGCAGTAGAACAGAGAAACAAGAAGAAGGTAAAAGCCACGAACTTTCAAACGCCGGACATTTATAGGGAACTCAGAGGTGCGGCGATTCAACAATCCCAGCCCCCTCGTATGCCGCAACGGATAGAAATAATTATCCTCTACACCCGGCCTGAGCTGCAACCGTCCAGCTTGACTGAACACGTAAAGAACGGCTCAGATTCATAGCTTGGGTAATAGACGCACAAAGAATGAAGAGCCCCCGAAAACCCAAAAGTCACTCAAAGACACCATAGGGCCTTTTCGGAAAATCCTCGACCCAGGCTAATGATGGCTGCCCTCAGAAACGAACCCGCATTTAATGAAGGAGAAATGCCGGCAAAGCACTCAACATCAGCGGTACTCATAAAAACCCTGACGCGTGGCACCTGTAGAAGCCCGCTCCTTCGACAAGCAACACTCAGCATAATTTCTTGTCCAGTCACTGACCGCGGACGAGCCCAACCAGAGGAGTGCATCTCAATGTCCAAAAGGCCCTTGACCATTGGATTTCCTCCACACACCCGCAAGGGGCATCCCAGGGAATTCTCCTCTGAAGCAATGATGACTCCTCCTCGGTAAGTCGCGTACTTTCTGCAGAGGCGGCTCAAAAACTTGCTGAGGAAGTCAAGCAGTTAGCCACTCGAAACAAGACGCATGGCACCATCCAAACGTCTCCACTCCCACGGAGTACAACAAAGAGACTCAGTTTCGCAAGTCGGGCGGCCAGCTCGTAATGACCAAACCCACTTGTGGACAGAATCTTCTTCGCAAAAGTTTTTGAAAATTCCTAAGTAGCTTACAGACAAGAGAACTTAATTCCACGGGCGCCCGACACCCGTAGACTTGGGGGACTTATGTAACTATGGAATATTCTACCGGCAGGCTCATCTCCGTCCCCGGAGCATCCCACCAATAGATTTTCGAGCAGCTCTCAGAGACCAGAGCTCTCTTATACTAAGGCAACCTCCTAAGAGCGGCCCGCCCGCCCGGAGTATCTTAAGCACGTCTTAGCCGCACACGGCCCGATACAGGTAACCACCTTGCCTAACGGCTCCTATAGACGTCACCATGATGAACAACGTGGACTTTGATCCCTTCCGAAGGGTACTTAGGCACCTAGGTGCATCACCTAAGGACAAGTCCCCCAAGGTTAAGACCCCTTGCGGTCCTTAATCGCAAATTACAATTGTCTGAACCAAAAACGACAGTTACAATTGTATTATGTTTCTAATAAGCTAGGGATGAAATTATTGTTACACGTCTATCATACCAAAAACAATTTTGGAATGATATTCTTAAGCGTTTTGAAATCTTCCGTACCTACAATTAGAATACCAAAAAGTTCTCTTCCTTGTCAAGCTTCAATTCAACTTGAGCATATGTCCGTCAAGAGGCACGAACATTTTTTCGTAAGAGTCTTACAAATATTTCTTGATTATTAGATAATATATATGCAATATTTTTTCATAAAAGTCTTACAAATCTATAATTTTACCTATTTTACAAAAAAAATACCTTTATGTTTATTATCTACATAGTTAAATATGTATTTGACTAATAAAAAAATTATTTTTTAAAAACTAAAGTAAAATTAATAAATAATTTAATCTTAAAATAAATAATATAGTGAAATGGTAAATTGAAAAGAAATATTTTTATAATAAATTATAATTATTTTAAAACATTAATAACACTATTAAAGGTATTTTTAGTAAAAAATGATTAAATTATAAATTTTTCAATCTTTCTAAAAAAGGAAGTGTAGGTTTTCAAAATAGAGCGCAGTTGAGTGTAATTCACTCAATTATATATTGATTATATTTGTGAAGACCGGAGCCTTCAACGGGAGTTGCCACCAAATTTTCAATCAAAATTTGGAAAAAAGAAAAGTAAGTTTAAAAGTGGGGAAAAATGAATTTTTACAAAATGTTGGGTTCGGGAGTCTAATTGAGATGGGAAGGTGTTAAGCCCCCTTCTTCCTCCGTCCGAAGACGGTTACCCTAAAACTTAATATTAAGATTGTTTGACCTTAAAAATATATATAATCATGGGAGAAATAGAGGAGAGAAAGAGGGAGGGCTTGACCTAGGATGAAAGCCTAGGGCCTACGTACCCACGATGGGGATCAAAGCCCACGTAGTTCCTGTGACATACATGTGTGTGAGTGAGGGCAGGCTCATCAAGTGAATACTCAGATGGTCTCCCAGTGCAATGTACCTAAAGAGGCCAATGCCTTTTAGTACCTATCTACCATACGAGATATCAAAGAATAAAAAGAGTGCATGTGTGAGGGCTCATCAGGCATAATGTCCAGATGGCGTGAGGGCTAGTGTTCCTATCAAGACAAAATCTCTTGGTGGCACTAGGTCATATAAACAAGGAGTTCGTTTTTAAAACATAAAAATAGTTAAATATTTTTTCTCCCAGGAACAGGGGGTCGTGACGGGTATACTTTATCGTCGCGTCCCCATGCTCGTAAAACAGAGGCCGTCGCGACGTATATGAGAATGCGTCGCGACGGTACTGCCAATCGGGAGGGGGTCGCGACGGGTAAGCATCACGTCGCGACTCCTCTGTTATTTCGCATGGAAGGGGTCGTGACGGGTGTATCTAGCCGTCGCGACCCCTCTTTCGTTTTTCAGAAAAAAGAAGAAGGAGACAAGTCGAAATATTATTTGGTGCTCAAGTCGAGTATAGGGTTGCAACACCTACACCAAGGAGTTACAACCCATTTTGTAAAAGAACAAAGAAATTGAGATTGAGAAGAGTATAGGTTTGGGGTATGGATTGATAGGGTGGTGTGAGTAAGTGAAGAAAGTAACAAGAAATTATACCTTTTGCTTTAGTTTACACAGCGTCTTAGTCCTTCTCCATTTTCCTCTCCCTCCTCATTGTAAAGTGATGGGACTCACTATTTATAGTGAGTTCATGAGTCATACCCCCTCTTGATTTGGTAATAAATGCAAGAGAAAATCGCGAAAATTGCGATTTTTAGGGGGCGTCGCGACAGGTAGGCACACCCGTCGCGACGGGTAACCCCTAATTAATGTGTAGGGGAAGAAATAGCGAAAAGGCAGGAAGAAATTTGAATTTTGGGACTTTTTCAGGGGCCCGTCGCGACGGGTAACCCTAGGGGGTCGCGACGGTGAAGTACACCCGTCACGACCCCTTCTTTCCGGACCCTTTTCCTTGCCCTCCTGATGTTCGATTTGAGCAACGTTTATATCCATTTTCAAGGATTTTCTGTCCTCTGCGCAAAGGAACAAGTTTCGGGCCCATCCGGATTAAGATGAAACCTCGGTGATCAAATCTTTCATGACTGCCAGATTTAATTTTTGAAAGGCCTGCGTCCCTCATCCAACCTTTTTCCCAGACTCATTTCTCTTCCGTCCGATACCCGATTTGCACAAATCTTATGTCCGTTTTCAAGGATTTTTCGTCCTCTACGCAAAGGAACAATTTTCAAAGCCAAATGACTTCAGATGAAACTATAATGATTGAATCTTCGTATACTGCCAAAATTCAACCTCAAATGACTCTTATTTTGTTTTGACACTCAACCGGACTTATCTTCTTCTAGGTTCTTTCCACCTCACAATCCTCGGGACTTTGGGTTTATCCTACTTGCACCTTTATTTATTAATTTAAAAAAGTCCGGACAAAATGGGGTGTCTACAGATTCCCCTCTTTACTTGCGTTTCTCTCGAGAGCTTTATAGCTCACAAGAAGGAGAGAGAGGACAAGTAAAGACAAAAATAGACTCCTATTTTGTTCGGGACTCAAAAGTGTGTAAAATCAATCAACAACCAAAGCCTAGAATAGTGCAAGTACAACCCTGAGAAATCTATTACCTAGAAAAGTCTTAAGCCACTAGTGATATGACTCGTCATTGCGGATCTTCGACATCCGACATGTCCACCTGAGGTGGATAGAGTCCTCTAGTTGCATGGTGAGCCCCATCAACAAGTAGGAGCGCTCTTAGCTAAAGGAATAACTAATCGGTGCTAAAAACTCTTAAGAGAATCTACCCGATTATGCACCCCAATACAATGAGAAATGGTATTCTCAGGTCTGCTCCAAGGAAAAAGAGACAAGAGATATAATTCAACTTTTTAGACTTTCTAATGTAAATTTTAATTTTGAATGCCGTAGATAACCTTACGGTAGGGCTCGTGAGTCCCCAAACTTTATGGGAGTCAGCTTTCGGAACACTCAATGACGAAAACTGATCACTACAGAGATCTTGATGGGCAAGAAACTCATTGGCAGAATCTGATCCCTATATCTTATCCGAGAACATTCCTTGGCGGGATAGGATTATGAATCCTAGAACACTTATCGGTAGGATTCAATGAGACCGGTCTCGTAACACTTACTGGCGAGATTCAGTAAAAAATGTGGGTACCGTTATGCCCAAACACTTCTGGGCGAGATATTGGTTCCCGTACCCAATCCCGAAAACACTCACTGGCGGGATAGGATACCGAATCCTAGAACACTTACTGGTAGGATTCGACGAGACCAGACCTTGTAACACTTACTGGCGAGATTCGATAAAAAATGTGGGTACCGTTATCCTAAACACTTCTGGGCCGGATATTGGTTCCCGTACCCAATCTTGAGAACACTTAATGGTGGGATAGGATACCGAATCCTAGAACACTCACTGGTAGGATTCGATGAGACCGGATCTTGTAACACTTATTGGCGAGATTCGATTAAAAATGTGGGTACCGTTATCCCTAAACACTTCTGGGTGGGATATTGATTCTCATATCCAATCCCAAAACACTTACTGGTGGGATAGGATACCGAATCCTAGAACACTCACAGGTAGGATTCGATGAGACCGGACCTCGTAACACTTACTGGCAAGATTCGATAAAAAAATGTGGGTACCGTTATCCCCAAACACTTTTGGGCGAGATATTGGTTCCCGTACCCAATCTCGAGAACACTTACTGGTGGGATAGGATACCGAATCCTAGAACACTCACTGGTAGGATTCGATGAGACCGGACCTCGTAACACTTACTGGCGAGATTCGATAAAAAATGTGGGTACCGTTATCCTCAAACACTTCTAGGCGGGATAAGATACTGAATCCTAAAACACTCATTGGTAGGATTCAATGGTGCCAGATCTCGCAACACTTATTGGTGAGATTTGGTTCAATTAAAAAGGTGGGTATCTAAGATTCCCAAACACTCATTGGTGATAGCTTGACAACCAAGGAGATCGCGGTAGGCACGAGTCCCAAAAATTATGGGTACCAGATATTTGATGGTTTTCTATGAGCATCGAAAACTGATCTCCACATGAAATAAAGCTTAAGTGACTAAAAAGATTTTTCTTGCTTCCTAGCTTGCCTGAACTTCACAGGTCTAAAAGGATTCATGCAAAACATGCATTTACTGTTGTTCTAACTTATTTGGTTTTAGCAGGTCCCAAAGATTACGCAAAACATGTTTTTCCTGCTCTTCCCAACTTGCTCGGGTTTAGCAGGTGATAAAAGATTTGTGCATATGCAAATGTGAATACCATGTCAAATGGAAACATGAATGTAAAAGTCATGAATACTATGCCATCATTGCACAATAATCATTTTATGGAAGTATCGTGCAAATGTTTTGCAAATGGATGTACGTGCAAATGCAGCAACGATGCTAATAAATTGATCGACTCAAATGTGAATATACATGCATATGCAAACATAGAGACATGCACACAAACATGGTATTCACATGCATATGCAATCATTTATTTTTATTTGATTTTCTCTTAAAAGGGAAAATTGAAACAACATTTGGGGATACTCATGCCCCAACATTTTGAGGGGAAGTGATTCCCCAGCCTCCTTAGGGAAAGAATGTTGTGGGTGCATTAGGATCCCGACAACCAAAAAGATGATTCCCCAGTCTACCGAATGGAGGAAAATTCAAGGCATTCGAGACCCTATACATCCCGAAACATGTTTTGGGAGACCAGAGTCCCAACTCTAAATGCAAAAGAAATGATTCTCCAGTCCGCAAACAAAGAAGTTAAAAGAGAACTTTAGACATCTAAATCCCAGGAAAAGCAAAGAGGAGTATGTTTTTGGGATACTTCAATCCCCATACTAAGGGCAAAATGGTTCCCCAGTCAATGTGCGAGGATTAAGTCTGCATTCAAAAAAGGGGATTCCTCAGTCAAGAGATTGAGACATGATGATTGTTTGTAAAAATTACTGTCTCAAGAAACCGAAGGCGAACATTCTCTGATCACATCTTTATTTTTTGGAAAATCAAGTAAGGAGGGTTGAAAATGCTTCAGCTTTGACTAAGCTGTCAAAAGCCAACTGAGGACATCTTTGACTTTATTTTGAAGTTCATCTTGATTTTGAGTATTGAACACTAATCAAGCACCTCTTCTTTTTTAAAAGTTAACTTGGTCTTAACCATTGAAAACCATGTAAAGAAATAAATCAATACATTGGTTTCAATCATCGAAAACCAAGTAGAAAAAAATAGCATGGTAGAGGTGTGTTGATTACAATCCTCAAAACCAAGCATTGTCTGCCCTCATACTTCTATTTTCAAGGATTTACATGTAAATGTAAAGTATAACCTTACTCTCATTAGAATGGAATTTATCAAAGAATTAAGAGAGAATTTGGGACATCTAAAGCACAGAAAGAGACACATTGTGGGACCTTGTGACCTTGTCTCTAAAAATAAGAGGATTCCGAAGTCAATGGACGAGGGGTTAGGACCACACTTAGAGAGAAAGCGATTCCCCGGCTAAGAGATTGAGACAGGGTAACAGTCTATTCCATGAGGGGATAAGGTAAACTCGCTCTCCTAACAGCTGAAGGAGTAAAACAAGTGAAGGCAAACACCATTTGATCATACCTTAATCGTTGAAAATCAAACAAAGAGGGTTAAAGATGCTTCAGTTTTGAACAAATTGTCGAAAGCCAAGTGAGAAAATTCTGATCTCATTTTGAAGTCAAGAACTTCTTCTCTTAGAAGTCGATTAACTTGGTCTCAACAATTGAATACTAAGTAAAGAAGTTAATCAATATATTGGTTTCAATTATTGAGAACCGAATGGAAAAATCTCATAGAAGAAGTTACTTGTTTTCAATTTTCAAAATCAAGCATTGTTTCTCTCTCACACTTTGATTTTCAATGGTTTGCAAACATGAAACACAAGCTCCCTCATGTTAGAATGATATCACCAAAAGTTTGAAATGCCCTGTCTAAAATGATAACCCAGTAAAGAAAGACTTATCAACTTTACCTTGGGACTAATGAGAAGTGTCTACATGATACCCATGTGAAAAAGGAGAAACCCAACAGAAGAGTGGACTTCTATTAAAAAGATGAGTCATTCTAAGTGATAACGTTGACCACCCGACTGACAACAACAAGATACCAAAAATATGCATATAGAATTTCCAAAGAAAGACCACAATGGGATGAAAGTGAGACTTCTATGGGTTATGGATTTTTTGCTGCAATTGATGAATGGGGTTTATGGGGGGGAGAAAAGGGATTTTCCCTTCTTCTTTTTTTTTGAAAAAGAGGGTAAGAGGCCGAAGAGTTTCCCCACCTTCATTTCAGGATAAAATTTGGATAGGGATCAAGGGAATGAATATCTCGGCTTGATATTTCCCGGGGGGAAGTTTATTGAAGTGTTTCTCTCATTTTATTTCATTTAGCACTTCACAAAACATTTGAATTTGCTATACCTCAATGAGGACTTTATAAGCTTTGAACATGGTCAACTGGATGAAAGGGGAAAAGGGGCTTAAAAATTATTGTGGGAACATAACGTCAACTCTTTGAAATTGCTCTAATCCCAGGAGCTTTGCATTTGAGAGTTAATAAGGTCTTTAAACAAATTGAGTATCCAACTAGCAAACACAATCGACCGAAGAACAAGTAATTCTCTCACTCACCATTGTTGGAATATTTTCACTCAAATCTGTTCTACTAGCCGGTTACCATAGGCTTGTAATTAATCTATATCTCCACTACAGATGTATTAGTGTAATAGATCAAGAGGTCTTTAAAAGCTTGTAATAATGGAGAAATGGCTAAAGTGGAAAAAGTGTTTAATAAATGAAATTAGCAATTACCAAGCATGAGATAATAGTTCGTTGAATGAGCATGATAAATTTGACCTAACCAAGTGATAATTCTTTTATCCACCAAAAGAGTTTGCCTTGGATCTTCTCTCTTTTTTTTCTTATGCACTTTTATTTCTTTTCTCTATTTTTTTCATTAATAATCATTTTACCCTTTCTTTTCTTTTCTCCTTTTTTTTCTCAGGCCTTTTCTTGGTTTACTTGAATTGCTAGGCGAATCCAACTAGTGAGATGAGTGGTCAGACAATATATGCAATGTAATACTCATATAAGAATCACATGATGAAGTGTCTTGAAATTTGCTAATAAAAGGCTCAAAATAGGTGACAAAAGGAAATATAAATGGGTTTTGTGTTTGGAAAAGGGAGAATGAAATGAATGCCTCCATCCTTTCTATCAAATCGATGCATGTAAAACTTCAATTAAGATTAAAAACAAGTTCTAGAACCGGCATGAGCAGACAGATTACACTCAATGATAATCGATGAAGAGAAATTAGTGTTTGGCTCAAACAACTTCCCACATGGATTGACGCTCACATTGGTCACTTGCAAAGCCAATTGGATGCTAAACTTGCATAAGAAACAAAGCTCTTATCATGGATTGAACTTATATCGTGAGTTGTCCTTATTATTCCCCAGGGTTTATTTTAACGTCAAGTAATTTTATACGCATGAAGGCTTAAAATTGACTGACAATGGACGATAGTGTTTGGATATATGAAATGAAAACGTTCCTCTCTCTTTTTTTAGTAATTGATTCCCTGAAATACACAAAGTCAAAAGAGTACCCATCCCAGATGAACATTGACTTGGTTCAGACTTTGAAAATTTCAGTCCTGGCCCAAATAGGGTGACTAGAGGTGATCTTCATTGTGTTTGGGGAAACCAAGAAATGCCTCATATCCTTGATATAGCCAACTTATTTGCTTTTGTTAAGGCTTGTTTCCTTATTTTTATTTTTTTCTTTTATTTTTTCTCTATTTCTCTTATTTTTCATTTTTTAATTCCCTGGAAAAAATGGCTAAGACTGAGGTGTGTGAGGCGTGTCACTTATGAAGTGAGTGATGCTTGAGGGACTCACAACTATGCATATGTGCGGTATCTTCTTTTATCAATCAAGTTAATTGCCAATGTTGGATCAATTTAGACGAGGATTCCGAACATTCGAATGCTAGAATGGAGCAAATGAGCGACGGTTACTAATAAAAAGACACTTTACTTTATTCCCAAAATAAGTGTGACAAAGTTCATTCGAAAAAGATCCGAAGGCACTTCCGACTATTTGATGTCATTCACTCTAACATTTTCTAATCAAGCTTGTCGCATTTTACCCTCTTTGCGAATGTACTCTCAAACTCAGGAGTTGGAGTGATCTTGTTGTTCCTCATTAATATTTGGACATTGGCTTGAAAAATGCTACCTTCCTCAGTTGATAAAGGGAATTTTTAGATGTAAGGGGAGGGGAGTGTAAATTTTGAAAATAAAAGGGAGGGGAGTGTACTTTTAGGATCTCTCAAGGGACGGGAGTGCATTTTACTCTAAGATTTATATATGTTACAGGTACAACAATATTAAAAATAAATAAATAATGATATAATTAACGGTTAAGGATAAGAGTACTATGAGTGTACAAGATATGATAAAATTTATAATATACAAGTACAAGTATTGATGGAGATGGAAGTACATGTTTAACGTATGACAAAATTTTCAAAATTTATAGGGTAGGAGTACAACATTATATACTGTAACCGTCGTTTTTGGTTCAGACAATTGTAATTTGTGATTAAGGACCGCAAGGGGTCTTAACCTTGGGGGACTTGTCCTTAGGTGATGCACCTAGGTGCCTACGTACCCTTCGGAAGGGATCAAAGTCCACGTAGTTCATTATGGTGACGTGCCTAAGGTACTTCGGGCGGGCGAGCCGCCTTAGGAGGTTGCCTTAGTATAAGAGAGCTCTGGTCTCTGAGAGCTGCTGGAAGCTCTATCGGTGGGATGCTCTAGGGACCAAGATGAGCCTGCCGGTGGATGGACCTGATGGAGCCTATGGCGTAGCTTGGGATGGGTGAAGGATATTGCGTAAGGTGTCTAAGAGTTCTCAGAACGCCTACTTGAATGGCTATGAGTAATTCTCTCTTGAAGCGCTTGAGATGTCTCAGATTTAGTGTTATGGTCCTTGATCTTGTGTGTCCTTTAGTCCCTTGGGTAAAGGTCTATTTATACCAAGTGTGGGGAGGACGTGCTCGACCCACGTTCCCATGGGACGTGGGTCGTCCCACGATACCCAACGCGTTTCCACGTCCCGTTGAGTGGGAGTCCCTATGAGGTGACGTGGGCAAGGGCCACATAAGTAGCAGATAAGTGGTGCCACGTGCTGTTAGCGTGTGCTGCCACTAGGCTTTTGGAAGCTTAGTGCCACGTGTGCGAAGGTGAAATATTCCGTAGTTACATAAGTCCCCCAAGTCTACGGGTGTCGGGCGGCCGTGGACTTAAGTTCTCTTGTCTGTAAGCTACTTAGGAATTTTCAAGTGCTTTTGTGAAGAGGAGTTCGTCCACAAGTGGGTTTGGTCATTACAAGTTGGCTGTTCAACTTGCGAAACGGAGCCTCTTTGTTTTACTTCGTGGGAGTGGAGACGTTTGGATTGGGCCACACGTCATGTTTCGAGTGGCTGACTGCTTGACTTCCTCAGCAAGTTTTCGAGCCGTCTCTGTAGAAAGTACGCGACTTACCGAGGAGGAATCATCATTGGTTCAGAGGATAATTTCCTAAGATGCCCCTTGCGGGTGTGCAGAGGAAATCCAAAGGTCAAGGGCCTTTTGGTAATTTGAGATGCACTCCTCTGGTCAGGCTCGTCCGCGGTCAGTGACTGGACAAGAAATTTTGTTGAGAGTTGCTTGTCGAAGGAGCGAGCTACTCCATGTGCCACGCGTCAGGGTTTTGATGAGTACCGCTGATGTTGAGTGCTTTGTTGGCGTTTCTCCTTCATTAAATGCGGGTTCGTTTCCGAGGGCAGCCATGATTAGCCTGGGTCGAGGATTTTCCGAAAAGGCCATCTGGTGTCTTTGAGTGACTTTTGGGTTTCCGGGGGCTCTTCAGTCTTTGTGCCTATATTACCCAAGCTATGAATTTGAGCCGTTCTTTACGTGTTCGGTCAAGGTGGATGGTTGCAGCTGAGGTTGGGTGTAGAGGATAATTATTTCTATCCGTTGCGAGATACGAGGGGGTTGGGATTGTTGAATCGCCGCGCCTCTGAGTTCCTTATAAATGTCTGGCGTTTGAAAGTTCGTGGCTTTTACCTTCTTCTTGTTTCTCTATTCTCCTGCTGATTCTTATTCCTCTTTCTTTTTTGCCCTCTGATTTATCGAGATCTTGCTATGGCTGGTGATGACAGCTTTTTTCCTTTCGACTTCACTGATCTTGAAGGCCTTCCCTCTTCTTCCCCTCCTCCTCTCCTTAGACGTACTCGCGACGGAGGTTAGAGTAGGGGGAAGAAATTTGGGCAGGAACTTTCTCCAGGGGTAGTGGTGGACACTTCCGCCGTGGTTCTGGTAGGTGGCGGGAGAGACGAACCTCTTCCCGTACCATCGTCTTCTGATCAAATTCGCCGGCAAGAGGATCTCCGAAGGGAAAAGAGGAGGAAAGATGGGATAGGTGACGGTGGCGGTCCTCGAGAGAGGGAGAGAAATGGGGCTTCTGCAGTAGAGGCACCCAAAGGTAGAGAAGGAGGGTTCAAAAGACGGTCTTCCGGTGCGGGGTCGCGGTTATCGTCACAGGTGGGTCAGTGTGGTTCTGACTAGGCGGATGCGCAGGCGGAGGCTTTGGTAGAGGGTACTGTTATGTCCTCTGTTCCTACCTCTGTTCCCGCTTCTATTCCTGTTCGTTAATAACCTATGAAGGTGATTTTATCGACTCGTCCTCCCGTCCTAAGTTCCGCTGGTGGGGCTGATCAACCTGCTCCCAAGAAGGCCAGGGTGGCAGTTGAGGAACCTACTGAAGATTCCGCTGTGATTCGTATTCCATGGCTGAGGCTGGCAGGTGAGCCCATGGCTGAGGCTTCAGCCAAAATTGCAAAGCCTGATGACGCGACTGTGGAGGCCGGAGCCCTCTCTAACAGAGGGAATGTAGCGGTGTGTCAAGTGGCTGCCACAAAGGATGTTGTCTCGGGCTCGAGTGTCGGCCCTTCTTGATCCGTCTTGCCGCCGGAGGAAGGACTTTCTTTCGATTTGGTGGCCTTGGGCAGGCGCTTTTCCATGGAGATGGGAGAGAGGGAGGCCAGGAGGCTGGACACCTCCCCTATGAATCTTGTTGTTCGAGGCTTCGGCAGAGTTGCTGAGGCGTTGGCTGACTTCCACTAGGCTGGCCTTGTGTGGGAGAAGTGTGTGGTAAGCTTCCCTACTCTGATGCTCTACATCTTTGATGGGGGTAATCTAAAGACCTGTTAGGTTTCTAGATCCCAAGCTAAACCATGCATGAGTTGACCGTAAAACCTACCCTTATAGTTTAGCTAATGTTAAAACCTTAAGGATCTAACCCTTAGGACACAAGGAGCGAATTCCCTCATTTCATTGCATGAATGCATTTAAAAAGAAAAAAAGGGGACTTGTCTCCCATTGCATCACATGCATCTTTTAATAACTCCCTCTGCATTGAATATAAAATTTTCTTTTCAATTGAGAAAAAGAAAAAGGAAATCACTTTTCCCTTGCACTGTATATATAAATAAAAAAACTTTTTTTGCATTGTATATAAATTTTTTTAGTTCCCTTTGCATTATATATATAAAAAATTGTTTCCTTTTTCTTCATTTTTTTACCACACATTTGTTTCTAATGTAAACCACTATTGTTTTTCTTTTCCTCTTGGGAATAAAGATTTGTACATGTGACGAGGACCTTTTCTCTCCCACATTAATTCCTAGGTAATAGGATTGTATTAACATTTGTTCATTTATCTCCATAACTAGTAAAAAGTGGCTATATTTACAATTATTGGGGAATATGGTGTCAATCTTTTAGCCTTTTACTAGCAAGCCTCACGCGAGCTAGGGTCAAGGTTGCGACTGGTAATTAAGATGCTTAACATGAACAAAATGTTCTTTTCCTACTAAACTTGAGCCTTCATACTTTGAGGAATTTCCGTTTTCGTTAAGAATCTCATCTGCCGATCGCGACATTTGACTAAAAGCAAAAGAAACCCAAAGGCGTGTGTTACACTCCAACCTTGATTTCTTATTCAATACTTTGACTAACAAGGAGACCAGGAGGGATCAAGAGAATTACCTTCATAGTAATTGTAAATGTAACCACTAATTTCAGGAAAGAAATCTTCATCAAGATATCTTTGTATTTATAATGAAGACTTTTTAGTGCATCATTTTCGAGAAAACTCCTTGCGGTATTTGTGGTGAAGCCATTCCTCTCATACCCTTTTCAAACCATGGAACCTCACTTTGATGATTTTGCATCTACAAGGAGGACATTTGTTTTTCTAAATTACACTATTGCACTTAAAAGACTTCATTACGAGGCTCTCATATCCATGATGTGAATGCCCTCTTCACATTCTTTCACACATTTAAAGATTCCTGTTATCTTATTCAAAATGTGATTTCTTTTGGCAAATGACAATGGTTATGGCTTCAGCATCCAATCAAACAATGGCCTTTTACTCATCTACCACCAACTCACTAGTTCAGAGAAGAGACATCCAATACAACGCCTCCGATAAAGGGAAGCAAATCAAGAAGCATTGCGACCAGCATTTGCCTAAATTTGGTATGACAGACTCTGAGCTCTTCAAAGACCTATGTAGCCGAGGACTCATGTGTCTAAAGCCAAGAAAGATATGGACAGCACTGTTTACAGCATGGTTTCGGTTGGATCTAACTTGTGCCTATCATTGGGGAACTTTGGGAATTCCATCGGATCATGCGAGCAGTTCGAGAATCATGTGTCGTCCTTGTTGGATGCTGGGTGGATCAGTCTACACGGGCTTGCTATCAAGAAAGAGGAAGTCAAGGGACTCCAGCTCTTTCCATGTCTAGGTTGCATTTCTAAACTACCTTGTATGCCTTATGTTCTAGTTCTACTGGTAAGTGACAAGTTTTCCTGAAAACCAGGCGGTATGGTGACATTCCTATTTGGGGTTTTTTAGGCAGTTCTGTAAGCCCACAAAGCTTCTTCCAGTTTCTCGCTCCAGTCCTTCCTTGTTGGCTAGACTATCTATTCTAGGATCTTTTTAATTTTTCTGTTTGATACCTCAGCTTAACCATTTGTTTGTGGGTGGTAAGCAGTTGATATCCTATGTTTTATGCCATGCTTATGTAGCATTTTGGTGATTAGTTTGTTGCAAAAGTGTGTTCCCCTATCACTAATTATTGCCCTAGTTGTCCCAAACCTACATAGAATGTGGGATTTGATGAATTTGGAAACATTTTGCGTGTCATCCCTTTGAGTCGGAATGGCCTCTATCTATTTTGAAACATAGTCCACAACCAGGAATATGTAATTGTATCCCCGAGATGGAGGAAATGGGCCCATGAATTCTATTCCCCAGACATCGAATAGCTCGCAGAACAGCATTGGCTGTTCGGGTGTTTGATGTTGCCAGTTTATTCCAAATCGTTGACATTTGTCGCATGCCTTGCAGTGTTCTACGGCATCTTTGACTAGAGTGGGCCAGTAGAATCCGCTATGTAGTATTTTACGAGCGGTTTTCTTTCCGCTGAAGTGTCCTCCGCATTTTAGGTTATGGCATGCATTGATGATTTCCATTTTCTCTTCCTTGGGAACACACCTTCGTATTACCTGGTTAACACACAATCGCTAGAGATTTGGGGGGGGTCCCATGCATAGTACCTACTTTCCTTTTTTAGTTTTTGGACTTGGAAATTTTGCATGGAATGTGGTACCAAACCTTCTTTGATATAATTGACAATGTGTGTGTACCATGGTTTTACCATGCTGACAGTGCATAACCTTGAATCGGGAAAGGAGTCATAAACTTGGTTTAGTGCTTCTATTCCTTGTGTTTTTTCAAGTAGTCGGCTTAGGTAGTTAGCTACGAGGTTTTCGGTGCCAACTCTATCTTTGATTTTGATATCGAATTCTTGCAGCAGCAGTGCCCACCTGAGTTGTCGGGGTTTAGTATGGGTTTTACTGAAGAGGTATCTCACTATTGCATGGTCCGAATAAACTACCAATTTTGAGTTGAGAAGGTATTGCCTGAATTTCTCTAGGGCGAATACTATAGCATAAATTTCTTTTTCAGTGGTGATGTAGTTGACCTGTGCAACATCTAAGGTTTTGGAGGCATACGCGATTACCCTTGGTTCCCTGCCCTTCTTTTGACCTAACATGACCCCGACAGAGAAATTAGATGCATCGCAAGAAAGCTCAAAGGGGAGGCTCCAATTAGGTCCACTGAGGATAGTAGGGGATATGAGTTTTTCTTTGAGGTCATTAAATGCCTATTGGCAATTTTTGTCGAAGTTAAACTCCATGTCTTTTTGTAGGAGTTGTGATAGTGGATGTGCAATTTTGTTGAAATCCTTGATGAACTTCCTATAGAACCCAGCGTGTCCTAAGAATGACCTTAGTTCTCTTAAGTTTGTGGGGTACGGGAGAGATGAGATTACTTCTATTTTGGCCTTATCTACTTCTATCCTTTTTTTCTGAGACTAGATGTCCTAAAACGATCCCTTGTTTGACCATAAAGTGACATTTACTAACTTCTTTTCTATGCACCTTTGGAGTACTTTTTCTAGGATGTGTAAATAGGAGTCGAACGAGTCACCCTAGACTACAAATTCATCCATGAATACTTCCACGCAGTCTTCCAAGAACTCGTTGAAGATCGACATCATGCACCTTTGGAAGGTCCTGCGTGCATTGCATAATCCAAAAGGCGTTCTTCGGTAGGCGAATGTGCCAAAGGGGCAGGTGAATGTGGTTTTCTCCTGATCATCCGGTGCTATTGGTACTTGGAAGTACCTGATAAGCGATCGAGGAAACAATAATGAGATTTCTCTGCTAACTGTTCAAGCATTTGATGTATAAATGGTAATGAGAAGTGGTCTTGGTCTTTTCTTGTTGCCTCATTTAGTTTCCTGTAGTCTATGCACATTCACCACGAGTTTTGGATTCTGGTGGGTATTAGATCATCATTCTCATTTCTTACTATGGTTATTCCACTTTTCTTAGGTATTAACTGGACATGGCTAACCCATTCGCTGTCCGATATTGGGTAAATAATTCCTGTGCTTAGTAGTTTTGTGATTTAATTTTTGACTACGTATAAGATTTGGGGGTTTAGTCGCCTTTAAGGTTGCCTCCTAGGTTTAGAATTTTCCGTAAGGAGGATTATATGGGTATATACCGAAGGATTTATTCCTAGTATGTCTGCTAGAGTCCACCCCATGGCCTTTTTATATTTTTTTAGTAGTCCTATCAATTCTCCTTCTTGCTTAGTAGTGAGATAGTTAGCTATGATCAGTGGTAGCTTGTCATTGGATTCTAGAAAGGCATATTTCAGCGTGGTGGGTAGCTCCTTTAGTTCTAACGTTGGTGGTTTGGCTATAGAAGGTATTAATGTAGTGAGTTCAGAAGGGTCCTGCCTATCAATTGTTTCTACCAATGCAGCGCGCCGATTGGGGAATAGATAGGACGGTGTTATGAGGGGCATACCTAGTGGGGTTTGACTATTGTCATCCTCGGATGAATCAGAAGTGACTGTACAAGAATGGGCAGATTTGAACGAGGTTTCTAAACAACTTTTGTGGTATGACAAGGTATCTGAAGCGAGGTCAATTTCATATTGGGATTCGAAATCTCCTTCTTCACTGAAGGTTACCAGTGGTTGGGCATTTTGAATAACCTTGAGAAAGTTGGCAGTAGATCCTGAATCTAGGCCTACACTCTCGTCTGTGCTATATGAGCTTTCGAAGCTAGAAAAATTGATTTCGTGTAGCGGCCTAGTTTCGAGTATCTCTGTAGGGCAAGGACCTATTGTTACATTCCTTTCAGGATATTTTCTTCTTGGGGGCTTTTACTAGCCCCATGTGGATAAGGGATATTCTTTCTACAGTTTCAGTGGAGGAAGCTCGTAGTTGGTTTTTATAGATTCCTAAGTGTTGGATGGCTAACTCATTTGTCTTATAATCTAGTTTTGTTATCTGATTTTCTATTAAAAGGAGCCTTTCTTCCCTTATTGCCCTGAGACTCTCTAGCTACACATCGATTTCCGCCTTTTCCGGTTCGATTGCGTCTTTCATGGCCTTGAACCCTTGGATAAGCATATCCTTGAGTTTTGTCAGCTCATTTGCACAGACTTCCTTGCTGTAGCAGGGTTGGGTTCTAAGTACTGCTTCATTTGCTATGGCAAATGGTGGGGGCAGATAATGCGAAAGTCTAGTGTTGTTCATAATAGTGAACATTTTGGGAGGTACTGGCTAACTCGTTATGGCGAGTACGGCGAGTACAAGTACTCGCTGTAGCGAGCACACAGCGAATCAGAAGCAGACAAATAAAAAGAAAATTCAAAAAATAAAGATAAAAACAAGAAAAATAAAGCGGGAAGAAGATTAAGGAGAAAAAATGAAATTAAAAAAAATACCTGTTTGTTGAAGGTGTAATCAAGCTTTGGATCAATCCGATGATTCCCTGGCAACAGACCCAATTTAATTATCACTTTTTCGCAAATTCGAATTACTTTGAATCGAGGTTTAACCGGTCGTCACGGTGGTGATCAAATAAAAACCTCAGGTAGCACAAGGTGCAACCCAATGGTCGAATCTCTCGCGGAATCTTCGTGTTAACCCTACGTACAATTGGTTAGTATCTTAAACAAGCAGGTATCTGCAGAATAAGTAGCGAGTCAATGGTTTGAAAGGGTCAAGAATAATATGGAGCAGGATCCCAAGAAGAATGGAACCAGGCAATCATGACCAATTTGAAATTATTCAGGTTTAATTAATTCATTCAAAAATTCATCCTATTCTTGATAGTCATGCATTACGAAAACCTATCTAATGATAATGTCATCCCCGGGAACACCAATAACATACATCAAAATATTTTATGACAAACTCAATGATCAATTCCCTAACTAGGAACAATTAATTCAAATACATATAATCGCATTTAGAGATGCATACAATCAAGAACTCAATAAATAAATATGTATTTGAATTTCAAGAACTATAAATTCCAAATGCGCTATCACATAATTAATGATTATTGACCCAATATGAAGGATCTAGTATACTAAGTATATGCCCGTTCATGAAAGAATCTAATAAACTAATGACATGCGATTGAGGAGCAAAACACAATTCATAAACTGAAAAGGATGAAATACAAAAGATGAATGAATTAACAAACCCTAATGAAGAGTCATCAGCTCATGCCTTCACTAGTTCTTCTTGGAAACCCAAGAAGAACTTAGCCGCTCATATTCTCTCTACACTCTAAACTACACTAATATCTGAGAATCACTGAATCCGAATTATGCCTTTCAACCTTTGTGAGATGCCTATTTAATTATATTGCTTGAGTAGGAATAGGATAGGGATAACTATTAATTGGTATGGGATTTAATATTTGAATTTCAACCAATTTAGAAGCATCTCCAACTCCTTAGATGATTGGGATCCTCATTAAATTCATTCATAAGGTTGCTGCCACATTATTAGCCTTGCCATGCTGAGGTGCTCGTTGTGGCAAGATGTGCATCATATGCTCGCTGTGGCGAGTGCTCCGTTCCTTTCTTGTTTTGCTTTCTTTCTAGGCCTTGCTACGAGTTATTGCTTTAGATCCAGTTCCTATTCTTGGAGTATGTCTTCCCATTGACCCTGTTAAGCCTGCAGTACTCAACAAACATCAAACGCACCTATACAATATTTTATGGGTTTTGCGGATAATCAAGAATATCAATAAATAATGCATTTTATGAGCATTTTATCATATGTTTAGCTCTACTCCTTATGTCAGAATATTCAACCTTTATGGTGCAAAATCATATATTTTTATCTACAATTTATGCTATTTAGCACACTAAAGTTAGGTTGATTTTGAGTGCAATCATGTGTCTTTATGTTGATGATTTGATTTTCACTAGAAATAATTCAAAGATGATTGCATAATTCAAGAAGGCTATGATTCAATGCTTTGAAATGACAAATTTAGGTCTAATGTCCTATTTTCTTGATATTGAAGTTGTCCAGAAAATTGAAGGAATATTCATCTCACAGAAGAAATATGTCAGTAATATTTTGAAGAACTTCAGGATGGAGAAATCAAAGCCTATCCTTACTCTAGTAGAAGAAAAATTGAAGCTGATTAGAGAAAACAAATGTGAAAAGGTAGATCCAACTTATTACAAGAGTTTGATTGGAAGTCTTAGATACTTAACTGCAACCATACCAGACATTGTTTTTGGAGTTGGATTATTTAGCAGATTTATGGAAGAGTCGTGTTTATAACATTTGCAAGTAGCCAAGAGAATCTTGAGAAATATCAAAGGTACCCGAGTGACAGAATCTTTTACTGTGATACTAACAATTTTAAACTTGTTGGATACACATACAATGATTGGGCAGGCGATATTCAAACATGAAAAAGCACCTCAAGATATGCATTTCACCTTGGTTCATGCGCAATATCATGGTCTTCAAAGAAACCACCAATTGTTGCACTTTCTACAGCAGAAGAAGAATACATAGAAGCAACCAATTGTGCAACACAAGCAGTTTGGCTCAGAAGAATGCTTAAAGAATTGCATGAGAAGCAAATGAATCCCACAAGAATATTTTGCGATAAAAGTCAGCTATTGCACTATGCAAGAATCCTGTTTTCCATGGGATATCCAAGCACATTGATATACGATTTCACAAGATTCGAGAGCTTGTAGCTGAGAAAGAAGTATTGATCGAATACTGTCATACAGAAGAACAAGTAGTTGACATTTTTATGAAGCCTTTAAAGGTGGAGTTATTTTGTAAACTGAATAAGTTACTTGGAATGAAAAACTCACAAGCTTGGTTTAAGGGAGGCAGAGATAGAAATTAAACCAAGTTGTACCACATGATCAGATCAAGTTGAAGTAGAGAAGCAGAGCAGAGCAGCAAAGTAGTGTGGCCCCTACTTTCTTCATGTTGAAGTAGTTATATTTTATTATATTATAATATATTTTATTGAGTGTAAGCTTTTAGAATGTATTCTACAAATCTCCAGAAGGCAATTTTACTTCTAACCAATGCTGTCAGGACCGAATCAGATAAAGACTCGGACAAGTGTTCGGTTCACGGTATGATCGGTTTAACCGATCGAACCGTCAGTCGAATAAGATGACACAATAAATAATAAAATAATAATTATTTCTATGTGATACTAAGTATAACATCACAAACATTCAGTCTTCAACAAATAATGCATAAATTTTTAATTTTGACCATCACAACATAATACTATAATTAAGTAAAAAAGCAGTTGAGAAAATGATGAAGATGAGACTTAGAAAATGAGGGCTTTGAGCGACATCGATTTTCAGCATTTTGAATTTTTAGTTTTTCATCAATTTTTTTAACTAAAGAGGGCGGTTGGACCCGGTTTAGCGGTTATACCCTGATTAAAATCCGGTCTGGTCTAATTGGCAATTTAATTTTTTATATCCAACCAACTTGTTATACTCTCTGGTACACAGTCGGACCGTCTGATCCAATCCGATTCTAACAATATTGCTTCTAACCCCCACTCTATATTATTAAACCCAAAATTCCCCTTCCCCAAAAAGTATTTCCTCAATACCCCATTTTTTTCTTTTTCTTACTAAGAATCTATCTCAGGCCTAGAGAGATTTACATTTTTTTTACTATTAGATTGCATTGTTTCATTTATCATGTATGATACATATGATAGATATATATATATATATATGTTTCGGTGTGTGTGCGTGTATATATATATATATATATATATATATATATATATATATATATATATATATATATTTATATATTAAATTGTAAATTTTAATAATATAATCTTTAATTATTTTATCTAAAGTTAAATATATAATAAAAAATTAATAATGTACTTAATTATATATTTTTTTATATTTTAAATTATGATCAAGATATCAGGACAAAAAAAATTATGATGAAGATATGTTAGAGTCGAAAAATTAATCACTGTTCACTTAATTTAAGTTGAAGGAGTTTAGGCTTATTTATAAATTACCCAAAAGAAACTCAGGTCACTTAACGACTTGCGCGTTAGGTGACCCAACTCGTAGGTTAAGTGGATTAAACGAGCCAACCTACCGAATTGGACGCGTTTTGATGACTTTACTTAGAAGTAATTTTGCTTGAATTATTTTGGAATACTATTCAAATTTTCAAATAATAATTGATGACTTTTTCTATTGTATATGTATACCAGAAAGTGGACCGAATTGCTCTTTAAACATAAAATATGTTAAAGATAAAATAAGTAAGCATAAAAAGCAATATGAAAGTAGATTAAATGTACGAAATTAAATATAAATATAAATACTTAAAATAATCCAAATGAAGTAAGTGAGTAAATCAAATTTATGAAATGAAATAAGAATACTTAAATTAGAATTGCTTTTGAATTATAAAACTTACAGATGTTGAATAGAATTCTGACTTAAGGTAATCTTGATAATAAAACACCAAATACAATAGAAAAAGCTTTTAACAATACAAGGAGAATGAGGAATGTTGTGTAAGGAGGCTTTAGAGAGAATTCTTCGATTATCTTCTTGAAGCAATCTTGGTCTTATTTATAGTATTTTTGAGCCTTGAAATGTAGAGCTTTACTATTGGTAATTTTGTCTTGAAGTGAATTATTGAGAGTTGTTTTCATAAAAGAGATGATGAGATGCCTTGAAGATTGTTGTCCTTTTTGCCATGATGAGATGCCTTGAAATTTATTGTCTTCTTAGTCATGATGAGATGCCTTGAAAATTGTTGTCTCCTTAGCCATGATGAGATTCTTTGAAATCTTGAAACTATTGCCTTTTTTTGGAGATACGGGAGAAGCTTATGCTTGTGAGAATTTAATCAAATTGATGGATATTACTTAAGTCTACGCCATAACAATCATCTTCATTTAATGGGGTATATGATGAAGTCGCTTCTTGATTGCTATCGTCAGATTGTCCTGCTTCAGAAAGGGCTCTTAATTTTTCTTGAAACTCTTCCTCTGAACCAGCTGCTGCTAATTCGGCCATAATTTTGGGTTTTGATGATAAAAGTTGAGCAGTGTTTTGATCTTGAACTATACTTTTGACCATTTGGGGATGTTCTTTGAACCAAATGTTGAGCTTATCGGTACTTAACAGAGTAGGGTCGTAAGCCGACCACCATTTTATATTGAAATCTCGGGCCAAAAATTTGGATATGGAGATGGTAATTTTGAACAAAAAGTGTAGTCCCAAGTTAGGATCCAAGTAACCCCAAAATTAGCAAAGAAATGGAGCAACCTAGTTCCTTCGAGGAAATTAACTCTATTTTTGAACAAATCATAAGCATCTTGAGCAAATTGGGGAAAGAAGGAAGTAGTGGGGCCATATTGAAAAAACCATTCTGAAAACCATGCTGGGAACTCCCAAATTCCTCTCCTGAACCAAATAAACCATGAATGGGAGTAGGGTCTAATTAACATAAAATTGAACCAGGCTTTTTGGTAATCTATGTAGTTGAACGTTTGAGGGTTGAATTTTCTACTGAACGCTTGAGGAGTATAAATGGATTTTCCCCACTGACGGACTGAAATAACTTTGTTGATCTTTATTTTTGAATATAAAATATTTTGAGGATTTTGAGGATCATATTCATGAGTCAATGATATGGAATCAGTATCAACTAGAATGAACTCATAATACAGTCTTGATTTCTCCATGCTTTCTGGAAGAAAGTGCCATTGCTTTGGAAAGATATTTTGAGCAATTTCCCTAGGGGTGGCACCTGGTTTTAAAAATTCTAACTCTATAGGAACAATAGGAACATTAATATTTTTCTTCATATATGAACACTATTGTTTTGAGGGGGTTATTGGAGAAGAGGATTTTTGAGCTATTGAGGTTTTCTGTTGAGGGGTTTGTGGAACGGTTGAGGACGACATAACAGACTGTTGATAAGTTAAAGGTGTGAACCTATTTTGAACTATAGAAAGTGATGAAGTAGGCCTAATGTTTGAAAAGGAGGGAACAATTGGTGTTGAGAAGGGTTGACCATATTGATCTTTGGTTTGTTCTTTTGTTTTGGGCTTACTCATTCTTCCCCTGCAAAAATTCTCTTGTCAAAAAATCTGGAAGAGCATTTTTGATCCTTTAATATGTTGAATTTCAAAATCAAAACAAGAAAGGAGTGCTTGCCATCGAGCAAAAATGTGTTTTGAAACTAGATTTTTTACATCCTTTTGTAAAACATCTTTTGCTGCTTTGCAATCCATTTTAAGAAGAAAATTTTTATTAAATAAAGAAGGATCAAAATTAGAAGCAATTAAATTTAATAGAGAAGGATCAGAATTAGAAGCAACACCCTTCAAGACGATAGTAAGTTGAGATATGGAAGAAAGAGTTAATAAAAAAGATATTAAAAATATACAAGCTCAAAATAATTATTCCAATTTAGTTCTAAATACGATAGCAAAACAACTAGATAGAGTAGAAGTACAAGTCAATAATAAACCTGTTGAAAACGATAAAAAATCTCCATATTCGGATCCTCAAAGGCCAATATATAAAATTAATAATATAACGGAAGAAGAAAGTAAAAAGATAAATTTAGGAAAAAACTCAAGTACATTGTTAGATGAAATCACTAAGAAATTAGAAAAATTAAGCACTGAGGCTTCTTCATCAAATAATTTCAGAATAAATACCTTAACTCAAGAAAAGTATAGCGATAATGAAGAAGAGTTAAATAAGATAAATAAAATTAGATTTCCAAAAACTAGAAATTACTACCCGAGACCTACTTATCCAGATACTCAATACGAAGAGAAATATCAGTTTGTAGAGACTACCTACTCAGGAGAATCAATAGTTGAGTGGAATATAGATGGAGCTAGTGAACACCATATTTTAGATGTAATTCAAAATATGGTAATGTGCTCAACAGCTTATAAAATTAAAGGTAACAGTGAAAAACAAGTAGCAACCATGTTAATAACAGGATTTACAGGTCAATTAAAAGGATGGTGGGATAATTATTTAACAGACATGGATAGATCAATAATTTTTAATGCAATTAAAGAAGAAATTAGAGAAGGACAGGCAGTACGAAGTGAAGATTCAGTATCTACACTTCTGTATGCAATAACTAAACATTTCGTAGGAGACCCAGTAAAATTTCAAGAAAGAATAGCAGAACAGTTAATAAATTTATCCTGCCCAACAATGTCAGACTTTAGATGGTATAAAGATATGTTTTTAACAAAATTATACACTAGGCCAGATTGTAATGCAGATTTTTGGAAAGAAAGGTTTATAGCAGGATTGCCAAAATTATTTGCAGAAGAGGTTAGAGAAACAATAAGAAAACAATACGATAATACAATCCCTTATAATCAGTTAACCTACGGACAAATAATTAATTTTGTAACTACGGAAGGATTGGCAATATGTGCAGATTTAAAACTTCAACATAAAATAAAATCTGAGACTAGAGAAAATAAAAAAGAATTAGGAAACTTTTGTCAACAATATGGGGTAGAAAAAATTAAAGCCCCTTCCACCAAATATAAGAAAAATGTCAAAAGAGAAATCTACGAATCAAAGGCAAGAAACACATACTCTAGAAAACCAAAATACCATAAAAAATTTATAAAAAACAAAGAAAAAAAGGGAAAAACTTTGTGTGATTCAAATATGGTCATATAGCCAAACATTGCAAGTTAAAGAAAAAGATCAACACATTAGAAATAGATGAGAAATATAAACAAAGTTTGATTAGCTTACTAATTAATGAAGAATATGAAACTACTGATGAAGATATAGAAGAAGAAGAAGAAGATTATGTATATCAAATAAATGAAGAAGAAGAAGAAGAAGATAATGAATCAGAAAATGATAGTTGTTCAGGAATAGGTCTTTGTAATTGTAATAAATGTGTTAAACAAATTAATGTGATATCAAGAGATAAGGTTCAAGTTTTGATAGAAATAATAGATAAAATAGAAAATGAGGAGGTTAAAAATCAATATTTATTAATATTAAAAGATATAATAGAAGTAGAAGAAAAAACCCCAAACCAAGAAGTAGAACCCTACAATTTTCAAGACATTCTTAAAAAATTTAAAAAACCAACTAATCAAGTAACAATAAAGGATCTTCAAGAAGAAATAAAAGTAATAAAAGAAGAAATTCAACAGTTAAAACAAAAGGACGCCTCATTAGAATTAGATGTGTTAAATATAATGGGAACGCAATATGTCAATAATGAACAACATTTTAAAGAAGATCAACAACCGCCCTGTCACGACCCCCTACCGGGCGCCCGTGACCGGCACTGTATGGTGCCCTATACACATTTACTTGAGAGATTCAGAAACTTGCAATTTCAACCACTATAGTGTACATGTAACGCTAACGCTCATGTTCTTTCTAATTAATTCAATAGACTAGTTGTTGGCTTGGAATGCCCTCAGCTAGTTTTCGGAACACCTAGCATGCTTCTAATTCGTGTCCAACCCTCTCTTAATCACGCTATTCGGAAACGTTGAAGTTCCCATTACCCAAGTCTTGAATTTATGGCTCAAGAGTCATAAATTCTACTTGTCCAAAATTTCCATTTATCAAAATAACCTTGAACACATTACCTACCCATGAATACACATACCCGAATACGCGTAAAATTAGAGAATTGTCTCTTTTTCCCCGAACGGGGTTCCGGGTGAGACGGGAATTACTCGGGTTTTCATCCCTCGTACATTCCAATAATTTTTAACAATTTTTTATAATTATTATTCAACCTTTCAATGCACCCCAAGTCATTCCACAACACCCTTAAACCTTAACAACCACATTTTCCTACTCTTTTTCCAACCCGGATAAATTCCATTAATTTGGTTCCGGTTCCTAAGCTTCCAACTCACTTCCTAACATGCACATACTTCAATTTAGGACCCAGAACACTCAGATTGAATCAATTGGGGTCTTTCCAAAAATCCCTAAAATTGATAAAATTGGGGTTTGAGAGTTTCGGGACTTCTCACCTCGATTCAACCGGTTAGAAGGACGATATGGAGTAGAGGAGACTCCCAGCTACCTTCCCCAGTGAAGAGACGGCGTTTTCCGGCGAGAAAGCTCTCTTCCTCTTGTTTCTCTCTCTAACTCGAGCTCTCTCTCTCTCTAGCACACGGTGGCGTTTTCCGCCTCCGGTGGACGGAGACTCCAGCCACCACGCGTGTCCCTTCCTCCGTCCGTGAGCTTTTCGTCTGTGAGCCTCAACCCTTGCTCTCTCCACCTCTCCCCTTTCGTGCGTCTCTCTTTTCTCTGCTCTTTCTCACGCCCACTTTTCCTTTCTTTTTGTTTGTTTTTGTTTTGCTTTATCCGTTGCTTTATTTACACATATATGTATATATAATAAATTAATTTATATATATATATATATATATATCACTAAAATGGACACAATCTGGTTTCTTTTTCCCCTTTTCTTTTTCTTTTTTCTTTTTACTCTTTTCCTATTCCTTGATATAATATAATATATATACCTAATTAATTAATATATATATATATATATATATATATATATATATGCATATCACAAAAAAAAAAGAACTTGATATGATAAAATAAATAATAAAAAAAATATTTTCCATTCTTAAATGAATTAATTTAATTAAATTCGTAATGCTAGTTAGAATATTCTTAGGTATTACAATCTTCCCCCTTAAGAAATTCGGTCCCTGAATTTCAAACAAAATACTAACCTTAGTCTCGAAATAGATGAGGATACGTCCTGCGCATTTCACCCTCGACCTCCCATGTAGCTTCTTCGGCCGAGTGGTTTCTCCACAGAACTTTAACCAATGGAATTTCTTTCATTCTGAGTTTCTTTAACTGCCGATCTAAGATTTCCACTGGCTCCTCTTCATATGTCATATTTTCGGTTAGTTGCACGTCTTGCAATTGAATCACGTCCGAGGGATCGGGAAGATACTTCCGAAGCATCGATACATGAAAGACAGGGTGTACCCGTTCCAATTCTGTAGGCAATTCCAACCGATACGCTACATTTCCAACTCGTTCTAGGATTTCAAACGGTCCGATGTACCGAGGACTCAACTTCCCCTTCTTACCGAACCGCATCACACCTCTCATCGGAGATACTCTCAAGAACACCTGATCACCAACGGCAAACTCCAGTTCTCTCCTTCTATTGTCTGCATAAGACTTTTGCCTACTCTGAGCCGTCAACAATCTCTCCCTTATACACTTTACCTTCTGTAAGGCATCTTGTAGCAATTCCGGGCCGACAAGGCTAGCTTCTCCGACCTCGAACCACCGAATCGGGGATCTGCATCTACGGCCGTACAGAGCCTCGAAGGGTGCCATTTGAATACTTGCTTGATAACTGTTATTGTACGCAAACTCAGCCAAGGGTAAATACTTATCCCAACTTCCGCCGAAATCCATAATACATGCCCGAAGCATGTCCTCAAGAATCTGAATGGTTCTTTCTGATTGCCCGTCAGTCTGTGGGTGAAAAGCAGTACTCAGATCAACTCTAGTTCCCAACACTTCCTGCAGTGACTTCCAAAACCTGGAAGTGAACTGTGGACCTCTATCAGATATTATGGACACTGGCACACCGTGCAATCTAACGATTTCTGATAGGTAAATCTGTGCATATTGACTCACTCCGTAAGTGGTCTTAACTGGCAGAAAGTGTGCGGACTTAGTCATGCGATCCACTATTACCCAAACCGAATCAAATCCCCGTTGTGATCTTGGTAACCCTGTTACAAAATCCATCGTTATCCTTTCCCATTTCCACTCAGGTATTTCTATTCGTTGTAATGTTCCGGAGGGCTTCCGGTGTTCAGCCTCGACTTGCTGACACACTAAACACCTGGTTACATAGTTTGCGACATCCTTCTTCATGCCATTCCACCAATACAACAGTTTTAGGTCATGATACATTTTATTAGCTCCCGGATGGATTGTATACGCTGTCCGGTGTGCTTCTTCAAGAATTCTTTCTTTCAAGTTATCAACCATAGGGACACACAACCGTCCCTCCAACCGAAGTATCCCAAAATCATCTATAGAGAATCGGACGTCGTCCCCTTTCTCTTTAGTTACGGTATCCCTGATTTGCTTGAGGTCGGTATCTTCGTCTTGTCTAGCCTTCACCTCTTCGACCAAAGAGGACTTAGCTTGCAAATGGGCTAAAAGTGAGTTGGAACTTCCAATCTCAAACTGATTTCCAGTTTGCTCTAGCTCGTGCAGTTCTCTAATTAACGGTCTCCTTCCTTCACTTATATGAGCAAGACTGCCCATGGATTTCTGACTCAGAGCATCGGCTACCACATTAGCCTTTCCTGGATGATACAAGATCGTGCAGTCGTAGTCTTTCAACAACTCTAACCATCGATGTTGTCTCAAGTTCAAGTCTTTCTGCTCGAAAATGTATTTGAGGCTTTTGTGGTCTGTATAAATTTCACAAGTCTCACCATATAAGTAGTGTCTCCATATTTTCAAAGAGAATACTACAGCCGCCATTTCGAGGTCGTGAGTCGGGTAGTTCTTCTCATGCTTCCTCAGTTGTGGCGATGCATACGCAATCACCTTGCCATGTTGCATCAAGACACACCCTAACCCGATCCTCGACGCATCACAGTATACCACATACCCTCCTGTGCCTTCAGGTAATGCCAGCACCGGAGCGGTGGTGAGACTGTCTTTCAGCTTCTGAAAACTCTGCTCACACTTGTTATCCCATACAAACTTTACTCCCTTCTGAGTCAATCTAGTCATAGGTGCAGCAACCTTAGAGAAGTCCTGCACAAATCTTCTATAATATCCCGCCAAACCCAAGAAACTGCGAATTTCAGTAACAGAGGTAGGCTGGGACCAATTCTTCACTGCCTCTACCTTACTTGGATCGACGTGGATTCCCTCTGATGATACGACGTGACCCAAAAAGGCAACTCTGTCAAGCCAGAATTCACACTTGGAGAACTTGGCATACAGTTTTTCCTCTCTCAACCTCTGTATGCTAGTCTCAAGTGTTCAGCATGTTCCTCAGAATTCCTTGAATAAACCAATATGTCGTCAATGAAGACAATGACAAATCGGTCCAGAAATGGTTTAAAGACCCTGTTCATCAGGTCCATGAACGCTACAGGAGCATTAGTTAATCCGAAAGACATCACCAAGAACTCATAATGTCCGTATCGGGCCCGAATGCGGTCTTGGGTATATCCGCTTCTCGAATCTTTAATTGGTGATACCCAGATCGCAAATCAATCTTAGAAAACCGCTTCGCACCCTGCAACTGATCAAATAGGTCATCTATCATCGGCAGTGGATATTGATTGCGAATCGTCACCTTGTTTAACTTTCGGTAATCAATACACAACCGCAAAGATCCGTCCTTCTTCTTTACAAAAAGGACCGGTGCACCCCAAGGAGAGAAACTGGGTCTTATAAAACCCCTTTCAAGCAATTCTTGCAATTGTGTATGTAGCTCCTTCAGCTCTTTCGGAGCCATACGGTAAGGTGGTGTGGAGATAGGCTGAGTACCAGGTTGCAGCTCAATTCCAAATTCAATCTCACGATCGGGCGGCAACCCCGGCAATTCTTCTGGAAATACATCCAAGAACTCTCACACTACAGGTACTTGAGTCGGTGAAAGTACTTCTTTCGTGGTATCTTGGACGAATGCCAAGTACCCTTTGCATCCCTTTGCAAGTAATTTGGATGCCTTCAAAGCCGAGATCAAGCTTGGATACGGTGCAGCTCCGTCACCCCGTATCACAAAAGGCTCCTCGTTTGGCATATTAAATTTTATACATTTAGCCCTGCAGTCCACAACCGCATGGCAAGACGACAACCAATCCATTCCGAGGATCACATCAAGATCAACCATACACAACAACCGAAGGTCTACCACAGTCTCATGACCGTCGACCTCCACAATGCAAGACTTGTGCACATACTCTACTTGTACCGATTCTCCTATTGGTGTAGAGACCAGTACTGTTTCTTCCATTCTAGATGGACTTTTGTTCAATTTAGAGGCAAATGCATGAGAAACATAGGAATGAGTGGAGCCAGAATCAAATAAGACTTGTGCTTCAAGAGAGCAGACAATAAGAGTACCTGTCACAACCGCATTTGATGCATGAGCATCCTACTGAGAGAGTGCAAATACCCGCGCCTGTCCTCCACCTACCACCCCTGGCCCTCGGCCACTAGACCCTGCACCACGGCCTTTAGCTGCACCTGCACTTGCTACCTGTGGTGGCACGGTTCTCACTGGTGGAGCTGGAATAGGTGTACTCCTCGGCGTCGGATTGCTTCTCACACTTGTACCCTCTTTCTTCTTTGGACACTCTCTAGCAATATGGCCCATCTGGCCACAATGGTAGCATCCACCTGTCAGTTTCCGACATATGCCAGAATGAAATCTGCCGCAAGTCACACACTGGGGCTTTGTCTTCCCGGCATTTCCACCCCCTTGTTCCCTCTGTCCCCCTTGAACATTACCTCTTGTACCTGTTTCATAGGTGGTAGTTGAGGATTGTCTTCCTGCGGACCCCAAATATCCTACACTTCCACCTGTTGTCTTCCTCTTCTTACTTCCACCTCCTTAGTTGTCACTGCCTGTAATTAACTTGACTTTAGGATCAATAGACGTCCCATACCTCTTCCTGGTTTCAATCATTCTAGCACAGTCTGCTGCTTGGGCTAAAGTCTCAAACTGTCTCCTCTGAGGTAGCAAAGCAGTGAACAACGGCTCCGTGAGTCGGTGTATGAATCTGTTGATCCTCGCCTCCTCATCAGGAACCAACTCGGGTGAGAATTGAGCTAGTTCTGTGAAAAGTAACTCATACTCCGTCACGGTCATGTTAGGCGTCATCCACAATTCCTCGAATTGCTGACGCTTTGCATCCTTGGTACCTTCAGGTAGAAACCGACCCAGGAATTCCCTCTGAAAATACTCGCAGGTCATCGGTGCCACTCTACGTGAATACCTCGTCTGTACGGACTCTATCCATACTCTAGCTGCCCCCCTCAATTGGAATGAAGCTAATTCAACTAATTCATGGCCTGAGCACCTCAGCATTCGCCCAATTCTGACCACATCTCTGATAAACTACTGCGGATCCTCTTTCTCACTAGTTCCGTAGAAAGTGGGTGGATGAAGCTTCAAAAATTTTGAAATTGGCAGCTCTCTGGGTGCTAGCCGTGACTCACGAGGCATTCCCTATGGATGTTGCCATTCCCTATCCTCTTCCTCAACAGCCTCCATCTCTTGATTGCTAGGAACCCTCTCTTGTTCTTCCTCGCCGACTACTAATCGGCGTACTTCCCTTTGTATTTGTCTTGTCATTTCTTCCCTTAGTTCCTGAAATCCTGCTGTGAGCATTTCCGCCACAGAAGGTGCACCTGTCTCTACTTGAGGTTGAGGTTCCGGTGACGGTCTCCTCTCCTCCCCTCTCACTTGTGCTCTACCTCGAACTCGAGCACGACCTCTACCTCGGCCTCGGGTGGGCATTACCTCCTCCCGAACTGACTCTTGATCAATTTCAGCAGGAGTTCTCCCTCCATCCCTAGTCCGTCTCGTAATAGGTGACATCCCTATACTGCACAAGGACCACACCTAATAAGCACACGTATATTAATGACATTTCGTATAAAAGAGAGTAGAAGGAAAGGCTGACACAATTTCCTGGGTACTCCCACAAGTGCCTTTTTGCTCCCACGTTGTGCCCGGGTGCACAAAGAGGGGTAAATCGACACCCGGTCATACCTATGGCTTCATACAGTTTAAAGTAACCTGGCTCTGATACCAAGTTTGTCACGACCCCCTACCGGGCGCCCGTGACCGGCACGGGAGGTAGGATTTCTCCTATCCCGTAAGCCTCTAATTCCTGATTGACATTCTTATATATGCGTAACTACCCATTTCTAATACAAACAATATAGTATTTATATGGCCATCCCTATCCGATGACCTAAGTAGCACACAATCCACGGCTCGCTCAACGCCGCTTCAGTCTATACATATACATATAATCAATCACACGTACATATAATATACATATTGATCACGCGCTTAAAGGCGGGTGATCTATCCTATTCACATGCAGAATCCCTGTGTACAGTTAAGCATATATATTCAATCACACACCTGCATAAAATATACATATTGATCACGCGCCTCAATGCGTGTGACCTATCCTATTCACATGCGGAAGCCGTATTTTCACACAATCAAGTATTCAGTCACACATATATATAAGTTTACATATTGACCACACGCTCAGTGCGAGTGGTCTATCCTATTCACATGCGGAAGTCACATCCATATATATATACACATGATATTCATCATATCATAACCTATGATCCCAACAACCAAACCAATCTTTAATCCGTATGAAGCCGACAATTCTAGAGTGTGACATATACATATATGCATATAGCAACTGTACAAAACAATGCTATACCAAAATGAATCATATACATATATATCCTGTCAAAATACATATAGCAGTACCACCCACGCGAACAATGCGTGCAGTCTTTAAGTCTGTCCGCCTCCCTGGGATGAAGTGGAAGCGCTTCCGATGCCTATACCACCTGTGTCTGTAACATGTAATATTGGGGTGAGTCAAACAGACTCAGTGAGAGGCTTTCCCATCCTTGGTGTAGTAGCGGGTACCTCTACAACTGGGGAAGAGGAGCCAATCACAAACGCATATGCATATAACGGGTTAAATTTCCATATATTAAGTGGTCAGGCAATCAGCTTATATCATATTCACAATAAAGAATTTAAAGCATGGATTTACATACATTTAAATTCACACATACATCATATCATGATTTAACATATAATTTCATGTGGTCCTCTGTATTCAAGTAATCATAATCATAAACTGGCCCGAAGGCAATATCTCCGTTAGGAGAGAATCTGGCCCGAAGGCAAAATCTCACGTGAGCAATATGGGAACCTAGTTGATCATTCTAGGAACCCCTGGTCCCAAGACTTTACTTGGAACAATAATCTGACCCCAAGACTTCACTTGGAGCAATAGCCGGCGACTCATCTGACCTCGGTTTACCCAAGGCAATAGCCACAATGTGGTGAACTCATATACGCTGTATTTCTGTGGTTTGACCCAAGACAAGAGACTCAATCTACCCGGACCACCCGTGATAGACTCGGTTCCCGCGTTGTACAATAAATGACCCCTATGGACCACTACTTATTCATTTTACTTCTGGTTAGGCAACCTACACTTCCAAGTGGTTTCTAATTCGGACTCTTGATTCAAAACAAGTCACCTATGTTTATTTCCTTTAAGGATTTACATACAAACCACACTTTTCAGGTAATGATCGATGAGGTTTGTTTCTAGTACCACAAGACCTTCACAAATAAAATTGACTCGATCCTACCCCCGATATCTTCTAGGTCCCGAGGACCTTCTTTCCATATAAGGCTCCTTGAGCCACCATTGCTTTTACGATTCACATACACCCATATAGCACGTTTTCACATATACTATAATTTATGAATAACAATAGCATGTTATCTAACACGTAACTCCTACAAATAGGCAAGAAGGCAAACCATATATCCATATCCGCAGTCAACCCTATAGGGCAGGGATAGGAAAGCTCCTCACTTGGTTGGCCCCTCGTATCGGCTCTCGGTGTGCCCGAAGGTCCGCTTACTGTATGGTGCCCTATACACATTTACTTGAGAGATTCAGAAACTTGCAATTTCAACCACTATAGTGTACATGTAACGCTAACGCTCATGTTCTTTCTAATTAATTCCATAGACTAGTTGTTGGCTTGGAATGCCCTCAACTAGTTTTCGGAACACCTAGCATGCTTCTAATTCGTGTCCAACCCTCTCTTAATCACGCTATTCGGAAACGTTGAAGTTCCCATTACCCAAGTCTTGAATTTATGGCTCAAGAGTCATAAATTCTACTTGTCCACAATTTCCATTTATCAAAATAACCTTGAACACTTTACCTACCCATGAATACACATACCCGAATACGCGTAAAATTAGAGAATTGTCTCTTTTTCCCCGAACGGGGTTCCGGGTGAGACGGGAATTACTCGGGTTTTCATCCCTCGTACATTCCAATAATTTTTAACAATTTTTTATAATTATTATTCAACCTTTCAATGCACCCCAAGTCATTCCACAACACCCTTAAACCTTAACAACCACATTTTCCTACTCTTTTTCCAACCCGGATAAATTCTATCAATTTGGTTCCGGTTCCTAAGCTTCCAACTCACTTCCTAACATGCATATACTTCAATTTAGGACCCAAAACACTCAGATTGAATCAATTGGGGTCTTTCCAAAAATCCCTAAAATTGATAAAATTGCGGTTTGAGAGTTTTGGGACTTCTCACCTCGATTCAACCGGTTAGAAGGACGATATGGAGTAGAGGAGACTCCCAGCTACCTTCCCCGGTGAAGAGACGGCGGTTTCCGGCGAGAAAGCTCTCTTCCTCTTGTTTCTCTCTCTAACCCGAGCTCTCTCTCTCTCTAGCACACGGTGGCGTTTTCCAACTCCGGTGGACGGCGACTCCGGCCACCACGCGTGTCCCTTCCTCCGTCTGTGAGCTTTCCGTCCGTGAGCCTCAACCCTTGCTCTCTCCACCTCTCCCCTTTCGTGCGTCTCTCTTTTCTCTACTCTTTCTCACGCCCACTTTTCCTTTCTTTTTGTTTGTTTTTGTTTTGCTTTATACGTTGCTTTATTTACACATATATGTATATATAATAAATTAATTTATATATATATATATATCACTAAAATGGACACAATCTGATTTCTTTTTCCCCTTTTTTTTAACTCTTTTCCTATTCCTTGATATAATATAATATATATACATATATATATGTATATATATATATACATATATATATGTATATATATATATACATATATATATATACATATATATATATATATGCATATCACAAAAAAAAGAACTTGATATGATAAAATAAATAATAATAAAAAAATATTTTCCATTCTTAAATGAATTAATTTAATTAAATTCGTAATGCTAGTTAGAATATTCTTGGGTATTACACGCCCAGTAAAGAAGAAGAGAATTATTTAAACATAATTAATAAAGTCCCAATTCAAAAATAGTATTGTCAAATAAATCTAACAATAGGAAATGGCTTTAGTAAGAATACATTAACATTAATAGACTCAGGAGCTGACTTAAATTGTATCCAAGAAGGATTAATCCCCACTCAATACTACGAAAAAACTAGAGAGAGGTTATCTGGAGCTAATGGAATAAATTTACATGTTCAATATAAATTATCAAATGCAAAAATTTGTAATGACAAAATATGCTTTAAAACTCCTTTTATACTAGTTAGAGATATCAAAGAACCCATAATTTTAGGAACTCCTTTTCTCACGTTAATTTATCCTTTTAAGGTTACTGATGAAGGGATTATAACAAAAATAGCCGAAAAAGAAATATGTTTTAAGTTCATAAGAAAACCATTAATAAGAGACATTAATTTATTAAAATCAACATCAATAGAAAATCAAGAAACCATTACTAGAAAAACACATCACATTAACTTAATCAATAGAGAAATACATTATAAGAGAATAGAAGAACAAGTGAATATCCCTTCAATACAAAATAGAATCAAAATATTACAAGAAAAATTTGAAAAAGAAATATGTGCAGAACATCCTAATGCTTTTTGGAATAGGAAAAGACATATGGTATCTCTCCCTTATGAAAAAGATTTTAATGAAAAAGATATTCCAACAAGAGCTAGACCTATACAAATGAATCAAGAAATATTAGAATATTGTAAAAAAGAGATAAAAGAGCTCCTAGATAAAAATTTGATTAGACCAAGTAAATCACCATGGAGTTGCCCAGCTTTTTATGTTCAAAACCAAGCAGAAATAGAAAGAGGAGCGCCTAGAATGGTTATAAACTATAGACCTTTAAATAAAGTTTTAAGATGGATCAGATATCCTATCCCTAATAAAAGAGATTTAATTTCTAGAATTCAACAAGAATCAATATTTTCAAAATTTGATATGAAATCAGGATATTATCAAATACAAATTACTGAAGAGGATAGGTATAAAACTGCATTCACCGTTCCTTTTGGTCATTATGAATGGAATGTTATGCCATTTGGATTAAAAAATGCTCCTTCAGAATTTCAAAATATAATGAATAATATATTTAATCCATACACCAAATTCACCCTAGTTTACATAGATGATGTATTAGTATTTTCAAATTCAATAGAGCAACATTTTAATCATTTAACTCAATTTTTTAATATAGTAAAGGAAAATGGTCTAGTAGTCTCCGCTAAAAAGATGAAATTATTTTTAACAAAAGTAAGGTTTTTAGGATTTGATATATATCAAGGAACTATAAAACCAATTAGCAGATCAATAGAGTTTGCTGAAAAATTAAAGATAAAAACCAATTACAAAGATTCCTATGATGCTTAAATTATGTCTCAGACTTTATCCCTAACCTCAAGATTATTTGTAAACCGTTATTCAATAGATTAAGGAAAAATCCTCCCTCATGGAACCAAGAAATGACAGCAGTAGTGCAACATTTAAAGAAAATAGTTAAACATCTTCCTTGTCTAGGAATTCCAGATGATTTATTTAATAAAAATTTTCTTCTTAAAATGGATTGCAAAGCAGCAAAAGATGTTTTACAAAAGGATGTAAAAAATCTAGTTTCAAAACACATTTTTGCTCGATGGCAAGCACTCCTTTCTTGTTTTGATTTTGAAATTCAACATATTAAAGGATCAAAAAATGCTCTTCCAGATTTTTTGACAAGAGAATTTTTGCAGGGGAAGAATGAGTAAGCCCAAAACAAAAGAACAAACCAAAGATCAATATGGTCAACCCTTCTCAACACCAATTGTTCCCTCCTTTTCAAACATTAGGCCTACTTCATCACTTTCTATAGTTCAAAATAGGTTCACACCTTTAACTTATCAACAGTCTGTTATGTCGTCCTCAACCGTTCCACAAACCCCTCAACAGAAAACCTCAATAGCTCAAAAATCCTCTTCTCCAATAACCCCCTCAAAACAATAGTGTTCATATATGAAGAAAAATATTAATGTTCCTATTGTTCCTATAGAGTTAGAATTTTTAAAACCAGGTGCCACCCCTAGGGAAATTGCTCAAAATATCTTTCCAAAGCAATGGCACTTTCTTCCAGAAAGCATGGAGAAATCAAGACTGTATTATGAGTTCATTCTAGTTGATACTGATTCCATATCATTGACTCATGAATATGATCCTCAAAATCCTCAAAATATTTTATATTCAAAAATAAAGATCAACAAAGTTATTTCAGTCCGTCAGTGGGGAAAATTCATTTATACTCCTCAAGCGTTCAGTAGAAAATTCAACCCTCAAACGTTCAACTACATAGATTACCAAAAAGCCTGGTTCAATTTTATGTTAATTAGACCCTACTCCCATTCATGGTTTATTTGGTTCAGGAGAGGAATTTGGGAGTTCCCAGCATGGTTTTCAGAATGGTTTTTTCAATATGGCCCCACTACTTCCTTCTTTCCCCAATTTGCTCAAGATGCTTATGATTTGTTCAAAAATAGAGTTAATTTCCTCGAAGGAACTAGGTTGCTCCATTTCTTTGCTAATTTTGGGGTTACTTGGATTCTAACTTGGGACTACACTTTTTGTTCAAAATTACCATCTCCATATCCGAAATTTTTGGCCCGAGATTTCAATATAAAATGGTGGTCGGCTTACGACCCTACTCTGTTAAGTACCGATAAGCTCAACATTTGGTTCAAAGAACATCCCCAAATGGTCAAAAGTATAGTTCAAGATCAAAACACTGCTCAATTTTTATCATCAAAATCCAAAATTATGGCCGAATTAGCAGCAGTTGGTTCAGAGGAAGAGTTTCAAGAAAAATTAAGAGCCCTTTCTGAAGCAGGACAATCTGACGATAGCAATCAAGAAGCAACTTCATCATATACCCCATTAAATGAAGATGATTGTTATGGCGTAGACTTAAGTAATATCCATCAATTTGATTAAATTCTCACAAGCATAAGCTTCTCCCGTATCTCCAAAAAAAGGCAATAGTTTCAAGATTTCAAAGAATCTCATCATGGCTAAGGAGACAACAATTTTCAAGGCATCTCATCATGACTAAGAAAACAATAAATTTCAAGGCATCTCATCATGGCAAAAAGGACAACAATCTTCAAGGCATCTCATCATCTCTTTTATGAAAACAACTCTCAATAATTCACTTCAAGACAAAATTACCCATAGTAAAGCTCTACATTTCAAGGCTCAAGAATACTATAAATAAGACCAAGATTGCTTCAAGAAGAAAATCGAAGAATTCTCTCTAAAGCCTCCTTACACAACATTCCTCATTCTCCTTGTATTCTTAAAAGCTTTTTCTATTGTATTTGGTGTTTTATTATCAAGATTACCTTAAGTTAGAATTCTATTCAACATCTGTAAGTTTTATAATTCAAAAGCAATTCTACTTTAAGTATTCTTATTTCATTTCATAAATTTGATTTACTCACTTACTTCATTTGGAATATTTTAAGTATTTATATTTATATTTAATTTCGTACATTTAATCTACTTTCATATTGCTTTTTATGCTTACATATTTTATCTTTAACATATTTTATGTTTAAAGAGCAATTCGGTCCACTTTTTGGTATATATATATTATATGTATATGTGTATACATATACATACGTATGCACATATACATATACATATACAAATACAAAGATATACATATACATATATATATATATATATGTATACATATATATATATATATGTATACATATATATGTATACATATATATGTATTGATATATATATATCAATACATATATATGTATACATATATATGTATACATATATATATATATATGTATACATATATATGTATACATATATATATATATATGTAAGTAAGAGGTGCTAATTCACCTTATGCCACATAAGCTTATGTAACAATATGCACTTTTAACATGGTGGCATCTATGTGGCTCAACTGGGATTCATATCATCCTTTTTTTTTATATAGGTCATGGAATATCTCTAACTATATAATTTGTTTTTATACACAATCCCTTAATGAACCTCTCTTGAATATTTTGTTAACCAATCAATAGCATTCTCCTAATTACTTTTATATATATAAATAAGAGGCGTTAATTCACCATATGCCACATAAGCTTATGTAACAATATGCACTTTTAACATGGTGACATCTATGTGGTGCCAACTGGATCCACATCATCATTTTTTTTCTGCTCATGAAATATCTCTAACTATATAATTTGTTTTTATCAGTGTTTTCAAAACCGGACAGGACCGGCCGGTCGAATCGGAAAACCGATAAACTGCCTGCCAGTCCGGTCCGGAATAACCAAAGAACCGGTCAGATATAAAACTGGTCAATAACCGGAAAAACCGGTGAAGAACCGTCCAAACCGGTGGTTTAGACGGTTTGATTGGTTGTTCGTTTTTTTTTTAAAAAAAAATTGTGTTGTTTATTATTTAGTATTTATTGAGAATTTGTTGTGACTTTTATTTGTAAGGATTGTTCTATTTCAGTATTTATTGTTTGGTTTGTGATAAGACTTGAGACTTAAATATGTTGATCCTTGAACTTATTTGAATAGTTTAATATGATATTGTGATAATTTGCAACTTGTTCTATTTCTTATCATGTTTAGATCGAGATGGAGACATATAATTATGAAGTATATAATTTTTTATGATATATTTTAGTATATTTAATTAAAAATATATATTTTAAATGACACCGGTTCGACCACGGTTCGACCATTGAACCGTGAACCAGTGTCTTGACCGGTTCAATGACCGGTTTTAAAAACATTGGTTTTTATACACAATCCCTTAATGAACGTCTCTTGAATATTTTGTTAACCAATCAATATCATTCTCCTAATTAATTCATATTTAAAATCATTTAATTTAATTATTCAATAGTATTAATTGGTTTATCTCCTCCACGTACAAGGTCTCATATCTTTTAATTTTTAAAAATCCCAACCAATCTACTATATTATGTATCCATATCTCAATCAATTTTGGCTTCTTCGTATTATTATGATATTTATTCCGATAACCCATATTTATCATAATATAGGTTGTCGTAATTAAATAATTTTTAATAATTCATAATAGCCTTGATTTTCCATAACAGAGACTTTTAACTTAAAAGCAAAGAATCTGTTATTTGACTATTTTAACTATAATTGGAATATTCCATATTATCCCTTGATTTAAACCTCCACAAATAAATAATTTTTTTCTTATTTTTTAGCAAAAACTGATTAAGCATCGTTTTTTTTTTTTTTGTTCTCCTAATTTTATATTTAGGTTGCAGAATACATTTCATCATCTCAAATACTTCTTCCTCCTATGCTTTCTAATTTATTTAGCAATAATTTCACTACGTGATTTTAATCATACATCTTTGTACTCTTCTCACTAAAAAAAATCAATTTTTAACGTCAGTCATTTAACTACGGTTACCAATAACCGTAGTTAGCTTTTGAGATGGGGTATTTCTAATAATGATTATCTAACGTCTGCACTAACAGCAGTGAGGTTTATTTATTTATTTTTTTTGGAAAAAAGGAAAAGGACGTTTCAATAACATTCTTCCCATTTAGCCATTTTGCCCTATCTTCCCTTTTCTCTTCTTCAAACGGTCGTCTTCTCAGGAAGAGTTGTCGCAGACAAAGAGGAGGAGGGAATCTGAGACCACTAGCAACGCCGATTTCGGGTTTGAATCTCCTTCACCAGGTAGTGACTGAATCTCGTTGTATCCTTGGTTTCGTTTTTGAATCTCGTTGTGTTCGGTTTTTGAATATCGTTCTGCGACCACTATCGATGCTTCTTTTAGGGTTCAAACTTTTCATTGTAAATGGCGTTTTGTTTCTTCTTGTTCTTTTCATTGTAAATGGCGTTTTGTTTCTTCTTGTTCTTTTCATTGTAAATGGCGTTCTGTTTCTAGGCTTACAGCTATAGGTGCTTATCGAGCTTTAACCAAGGACATCAAGGATAATTTGGGCTTATGCGGAAATTGTTCTTCTCTAAGCTGCTGCACATGTGGAATGAATTTCATGTAAGATTGCTTCTACATTTCCTACTTTTTTTAAAATGAATTTTGAAATCCTTCCATTTTTGCGTTGTTTTTCTCTTTGTGATGATATATTTGATTCTGATTTATGGAGTGGGAATATATGAAATTGCATATTGGAAGTGAAATAATTTTTTACTTACATGTAGCTGTCACTCTGTTTTCTCATGCTTAAAGTAGTTTAAAACACTTTGATAGCCATGGCCAAAGCTTTGTCTGCAATTTGATTGTAGAGGGTATTGGCATTACTGAACTTATTAGTCACTTTTTCTGGTTGTCGTTTCATGCTAATGTCGCCAACCACAAGGAAAATACAGTAGTAGGAGTATGCCTTTGTTCAAGGGTGTTAACACAGAAATTTTCCTCTCTCAAGATGTGAGAAATAGAGAAACCAACTTAAAAAGTAGGTTTCTAATGTCTTCGACAAAAGTTCTATGATGGTAAGTGGTAGTATTCAGTTTATCTCTACTACTTTTTTAGAGTCAAATTTCATATGAGCTTTCTAAATTCCCAAACTCATAGCAATGGTAAGGCCTTGGCAAATAGCAACAAAATATAGAAGTAGTAAAGCTAATTACTACACCTCATTCCCTACATCATGTTTCGGCTGTAAAAGTGTAATTATATTAATTGCTTATTTATTTGGTTGTGTGTGTTTGCATCAGTTGAAGCATCTGAAATGGTTCGGTTTGTCCATTTTGGTATAGTTCAAGAGCATTTCCACCATGGCTTATTTATTTGGTTGTGTGTGTTTGCATCAGTTGATTATGAACTTTTTTTGTGTCAGATGTTGTTTGGATTTTATTGGTTATGTTACTATATCTAATTTCTTGTGTCCTGATTTCATCCTCTCTTAGCTAGCTACAAAAAGAGGTATTATATATATAAATTTCCAACAATGGCATCTTGCTTGAAGCCACCTAGCAGCATCAATCTGTACTACTTTTCAGATCCAACTTTGTTAGTCACGAATTTAAACCATATATTTGCATGCAACTGCTTTCCAATATATTTGCAAAAGAGCCAGCCATTTTTTCTGGTTCTGAGGTGAGACTGTACATGTTGAGCACATCTAAATTGGTATTCTTTAGTAATAATTATTAACAATTTCCTTCTGCTACTTCTGTAAAACAGGTTAGAATGATTGATGATGATATTCCTCTGGCGCAATTCGCAGTAGCTTTTGAAGGGGCATCTTGGGCGGATCCCGATTCTATTTCTCTCATGGTCATGCAGGCTATGTTGGGCTCTTGGAACAAGACAGCAGGAGGTGGAAAACATATGGGGTATGCCACTTGATTATTTTTTCCCATCTCAATTCCCCACATTATCATTTAATCAACAAAATTTCAACTTTTTTAACAGTTTTGAGTTGGCACAGCGGGTTGGCATCAATGAAGTTGCAGAAAGCATGATGGCTTTCAACACCAACTATAAGGACACTGGTCTTTTTGGTGTTTATGTTGTCGCCAAGGTGAGTCTTAATGTCTGTTTGTATTGAAACTTGTTAAAATACAATGTCTGACATTTTTTCATGTTTGATATTCTTTACTTTTTTACACTTTATCTTCAATTTTGTTTTGATAAAACCATAATTCTAATTTTAATTCTTTCAGCTAGATTATGAGACCACCAAGTTGGCTTATCGGGTTTCAGAAGATGATGTTACACGAGCTCGCAATCACACGTTGGTTAAAATATCCCTGGAGTTATATGGTTGTAGTGCTTGGCTAGTTTAATATGTTGCTCATAAACGTGGATTGGCCTTGATGAGTTGCCCTGAACTTTGTGTAGATAATTTGATATCCAACTTAAAATCTTACACTTTCTTTTTGGAGATTTTTACATAATTAGAGTATGATTCCTTAGTGGAGAGATAACAAAGCCTTACTGGAGTCGTGATATATTAAATATTAATGGAGTTTTATACCCAAAAAAAAACCATGAAGAATTGAGATATTGTAATGGTTTTTGGCATTCGTTTCTGTAATTGGCTCTGTATTTACGAATTTGATGCTGGTTTTGACTTTACTGAATTTTCTTCCTTTCAAATAAATAAATAAACACATTTATGGTAGACATTTTTAACTGTGTACACATCACGCGTGATGAATTTGATTTATGGTGAAATGTCCATCCATGATCTCGGTTGGATAATTTGTGATAGATGTACTATTTCCTTAGCACATATAAGAAATAAGTGGTAGTTAACAGATTTGTGTCAACGGTTTGCATTATTTGGTAGTCAACAAATTTCTTGCTTCCTTGCCACACAAACATCTGGCCTAAGGGTTTTCATATGGGGTTGCTCTGTGGATCTTGATCTTTTGCATTTGTTTATTGCAAGATCTTCGATGCAGCTTATCTTGTGATTCATTTCTATATCCTGACCCTAGTTATTCAGTGACTACTATTTATATTTGTTTCAGTTGAAATCTTCACTCCTACTTCACATAGATGGGACAAGTCCAGTGGCTGAAGATATTGCGTGCCAGGTACATAGATATTTCATCTTACAACTTTGCAAAGAAAAATATCAGCGATTGGGTGGTGATATTAATTTGCGCACCCTTTTATTAAATAGATGTAAATTGATGTATTCGATTCTTGATCCTGGCCTACTGGAATTTTTTTCATGGTTTTTGTGGTCGTGATACGTGTGGTTTATGTAGATCTATCTAATAATCATACAGAACCGGCTTAGATGATATTATTCTTGCCTAGTGATATTAATTTGCGCACCCTTTTATTAAATAGATGTAAAACCCATATTTTTCTTGCGAAAAGTTTTTCCATAAACAGATTAATCTCTGATTCCATCTGGTTTTGCAGTCAAATAGAAATTTCATCCGTTTACTTGCATTAATTGAATATGTTTTTGGGTCAGCCAATTTTGTTTTCTAGTTTGTGCTGAATATATCTTTATTTTACTATGATACCATCCTTTGGGATAATTTTTTGTAAATATGATGTATTGCAGAGAATTGTATTTTATATTTTTATTCGGGTGTTTTGAATGTTAGTAATCAATATATGTTGTGTATATTTACTGATCTATGCATATTGATAAGTAAGTGTTTCAGAATGCTTATTTAACCCCTTTATGCTTAACTAACAATCTGAGATGGATGGTGATATGGGCATAAGTGAGGGTTCATGATAGTGGGGTGGAATTTTTTTTGTAATTCTGAGTGGTACATGAATGGATGGCTGTGTGTAGGCAGGTAGGATTGTTTTGTGGACAAGATGTTGGGAATTTTTCAAGCTATGCACCATCAAGGGGACCCTCAGAACATACCAATAGTTCTCTAAATGTTAAGGGAGTTGCTCGAAATGGTTCTCCCCCATGGCGTGATGATGACAAAGATGGGCATTACATGTTTGCGCTTGGAGAAAATTTAACTTCTCGCTGTAATTACACTTTACTGTCATTGAAAAAATTTATATTCATATATATCATGCTGAAATTGTAGTTTTTATTTTCTATTGAACACGCCACTTAAGTTATTCATATTTATCATTACATATATTGACTGGCTCTAAGTAAATAAATTTGCTTGAGTTGAATTCATGATATTCATTCTAAATGTTCTAGGTTTTAGGACCAGTTTGGTCATTGCAAGCTTAATGTGTTCTGGGTGTCACAATATTTTGTCTTGGCATATATATGAACTATGGTTGCTATATTGTAAAAGTTTTTTAGTATTATTTATATGTTTTAGATGTTAAATGTTGACTTGGTGATTATGGATATGTTTTGGATGTTAAACTTTGACTATATCTTGAATACAAATGAAATTATTTTGATTGAATAAATATTTATATTTTTTTAGGGAAAATAAAGTATCAATAAATTGAAAAAAGGACTTAAAAAAAAGGTGATTCCAAAATTCATATCCTAAATCACTGTTATTTAACGACGGTCAAAACCGTCGTTAGAACATTAAAAAAATGGTTTACTTAAAAGACTATAGCGACGGTTTTGACCGTCGCAAAGTTTAGCGACGGTTCTGTCAAGCGACGTTGGATTTTGTTCCCGACGCTAACTTTAGCAACGGTTGACATAACCGTCGTTATATCTTTAGCAACGGTTAAAACCGTTGCTAAAAATACTATTTTTTGTAGTGTCTTTTGGCATTGTTTGCAAACTTTCAGTTACATATGTTTTTAAGCCCTGGTAAGGTCTTTGATTTTCTCTTAACACTATATATATAAATAAATATTTGCAGTTACTTTTAACTATATTTTGTTGGTTAAGTTAACCAGTGTCTTGACACCCGTTAAAGAAGCATTAAATGAGTTTAGATAGAAAAAAAGTGTATAGAAATCAAATTTTTTTTGGCTAAAGTACTATTTTGGTCCTTAATGTTTGCATAAAGTTTAATGTTGGTCCTCAATGTTTCAAAAGTTTAATGTTGGTCCTCAAAGTTTTTTTCTTGGTCGATTTTGGTCCTCAAGCGTAACACCATTAACTTTTGCCGTTAAATGATGATGTGGCATACTTATATGGCACACCCTCTCTTCTACGTGTCATATTTTAATGACGTGGCATGACACATCACTGTCACGTCACCCCATTTTGTCACATCATCATCTTCAGCTTCATCTCATCCCCTCTCTTTACATCATCATCTTCTTCCCCACCACCACTACCCCACCGCCGGTGCCGCCACCATCGCCGCTGCCGCCGCCACCATTTCTATGCTCTTCCTCATTCACACACCGTCTTCACCATCTTAATTTGCCAGAGTTGCGTTTCCAACCTTGGAAGTTATAACTGTCGTTTTGGTTCAAACAATTGTAATTTGCAATTAAAGACCGCAAGGGGTGGTCTTAACCTTGGGGGACTTGTCCTTAGGTGGTGCACCTAGGTGCCTACGTACCCTTCGGAAGGGATCAAAGTCCACGTAGTTCGTCATGGTGACGTCTATAGGAGCTGTTAGGCAAGGTAGTTACCTGTATTGGGCCGTGTGCGGCTAAGACGTGCTTAAGGTACTCCAGGCGGGCGAGCCGCTCTTAGGAGGCTGCCTTAATGGGAGAGAGCTCGGGTCTCTGAGAGCTGTTGGGAGCCCTCTTAGTGGGATGCTCCAGGGACGGAGATGAGCTTGATGGTGGTCGGACCTGACGGAGCCTACGACGTAGCTCGGGATTGGTGAAGGATGTCGCGTAAGGTGTCTGAGAATGCTCAGAATGCCTGCTAGAATGGCTATGAATAATGCTCTCTGGAAGTACTTGAGATATCTCGGATCTAGTGTTATAGTCCTTGATCTTGCGTATCCCCAGTCCCCCGGGTGAGGGTCTATTTATACTAAGTGTGGGGAGGACGTGCTCGACCCACGATCTTGTGGGACGTGGGTCGTCCCACGATGCTCAGGGAGTTCCCACGTCTAGTTAAGTGGGTGTCCCCGCGAGGTGACGTGGGCAAGGGCAACGTAAGTAGCAGGTAAGTGGTGCCACGTACTGCTAGCGTGTGCTGCCGCTAGGCATCTGGAGGCTTAGTGCCATGTGTCCCAAGGTGGAATATTTTGTAGTTACATAAGTCCCCCAAGTCTACGGGTGTCGGGCGCCCGTGGACTTAAGTTCTCTTGTCTGTAAGCTACTTAGGAATTTTCGTTGTCTTCGTAAAAGAGAGTTCGCCCGCAAGTGGGCATGGTCATTACAAGCTGGTCGTCCGAATCGCGAAATGGATCGTTTTGTTCCGTGGGAGTGGAGACGTTTGGAGGGTGCCACGCGTCTTGTTTCGAGTGGCTGACTGCTTGACTTCCTCAGTAAGTTTTCGAGCCGTCTCTGCAGAAAGTACGCGACTTACCGGGGAGGAGTCATCATTGGTCAGAGGAGAATTTCCTGGGATGCCCTTTGTTGGTGAGTGGAAGAAATCCAAAGGTCAGGGGCTGTTTGGTCATTTTGAGATGCTCTTCTCTAGTCAAGCTCGTCCGCGGTTAGTGACTAGATAAGAAATTTTGCTGAGAGTTGCTTGTTGAAGGAGTGGGCTGCTGTAGGTGCCACCCGTCAGGGTTTTGATGAGTACCGCTGATGTTAAGTGCTTTGCCGCCGTTTCTCCTTCATTAAATGCAGGTTCGTTTCCGAGGGCAGTCATCATTAGTCTGGGTCGAGGATTTCCCGAAAATGCTCCTTGGTGTCTTTGAGTGACTTTTGGGTTTCCGAGGGCTTTTTAGTCTTTGTGCCTCTATTGTCCAAGCTATGAATCTGAGTCGTTCTTTTTCTCTACGTGTTTGGCCAAGGTGGACAGTTGCAGCTCAGGCTGGTTGTAGAGGATAATTATTTTTATCCATTGCGGGATACGAGGGGGTTAGGATTGTTGAATCGTCGCGCTTCTGAGTTCCCTATAAATGTCTGGCGTTTGAAAGTTTGTAGTTTTACCTTCTCGCTGTCCTCCGTTCTCCTGCCTTCTTAACTTATTTTCTCTGATTCTTACCTCTCCTTTTTTGCCCTTTGTTCCTACTGAGATTTCGCCATGGCTGGTGATGATGACAGCTTTTATCCCTTCAATTTCACGTTCACTGATTTAGAGGATCTCCCATCTTGGGCAGGATCTTTCTCCAGTGGTAGTGGTGGACACTTCCGCCGTGGTACCTGCCGGAGGCAGGAGAGAAGGACGTCTTCCTGTACCGCCGTCTTCTGATAAAATCCATCGGCAGGAGGATCTCCAAAGGGAAAAAAGGAGGAAAGATGGAAGAGGTGACCGTTGGTGGCCCCCGAGAGAGGGAGAGAAAAGGGGTCTCTGCGGTGGAGGTACCTAAAGGTAGAGAATGAGGGTTCAAGAAACGACCTTCTGGTGCGAGGCCGCGGTTGTCGTCATAGGTGACCCAGCGGGGTTCTGACCTATGTTCCTACCTCTGTTCCCGCTTCTGCTTCTGTTCGTCAATCTCCTATGAAGGTGATTCTATCAACTCGTCCTCTTGTCCTAAGTTTCGCTGGTGGAGCTGATCAACCTGCTGCCAAGAAGGCCAGGGTGGCGGTTGAGGAGCCTGCTGGAGATTCTGTTGTGATTCGGGTTTCGGTAGGTGAGCCTATGGCTAGGGGTGGCAATGGGCGGGTACCCGCTAATTTTTTCACTATCCGAATCCGAATCCGCCCATTACACCCAATACCCGAACCCTAACCGAATCCGAAAAAATTTATATTTTCAATATCCGTATCCGAAACTACCCGATACCCGAAATATCCGAAATTACCCGATATCCGAAATACCCGAAAAAAATAACGGATATAGGATACCCAGTATCCTATATCCATTACCCAATATCCGATATCCATTACCCAATATCCATCCACTAAATAAATTACTATAAAAAAAGTTAAATTTTCTAAAAAATAAAGATAATTTTTATAAATTAAAATTAACAATACTAATTTTATTAATTGAACCATAAAATTTTATTTAATAAAATATATTTTATTTAATATTATAATTTATAATATATATATATATATATTATTTTATATTTAATTAATATATTATATAAAAACGGATATCGGATATCGGATACCCTATCCGCCCATTCAATCAGACGGATATAGGGTATCCGAGGCTAATATCCTAATCCGACCAATATCCGATGGGTATTTCAAATATCCGATATCTGAAATGCCCGATATCCGATATCCGATGGATATCGGATATTTTTTCAGATGGATATCCGCGGATACCCAAATTACCCGTATCCATTGCCACCCCTACCTATGGCTGAGGCTCCAGCCAGAGTTACAGAGTCTGATGACGTGGCCGTGGAGGCCGGAGCTCTTTCTGGCAGAGGGAATGTTGTGGTGAGTTAAGTGGCTGCCACAAAGGATGTTGTCCCGGGGTCGAGTGTCGGCCCTTCTGAACCCATCGGGCCACTGAAGGAGGGACATAATTTCGAGCTTGTGTCCTTGGGTAGGCACTTTCCCATGGAGATGGGAGAGAGGGATGCCATGAGGCTGGACACTTCCTCCATGAATCTTGCTTTTGAGGCTTCGGCAGAGTTGCTAAGGCACTAGCTGACTTCCACCAGGCTGGCCTTGTGTGGGAGACGTGTGTGGTAAGCTTTTCAATTCTGATGCTCTTGTGATATTTGGTTTTCCTCTGTGTCTTGGCTCATTGTGTCTTGACTTTTGCTTTATAGCAGGAGGAAGCTCGTCTTGATAGGGACCGAGCTTCTGATATCGCGACCACCATAGGCCAGGCTCTAGAGGTCTAGAAGAAGAGGTTGGCGGACGCGCGCGGGCAGCTGTCTGCGAAAGAGTTGGAGTGTGAGGACTAGGGATGCGAGGTCAAGTCCTTGACTCATGAGGTGGCCCGTCTTAGGGCTGAAGTCGAGCATCCTTCCGAGGTCATTCTTCTTCGCTCGAAGTTGGAGAAGGCTCACAAGGAGCTGGCCGTCGGTCGGGAGGATGCTCAGAGGTGCCGGCAGGATTTGCATTTTCTCCGCGAAGCTTTGTGGAGTGTGGAGGCAAGTGCTCGCGAGAACCTTTCGGGTTGGCTGGCGGTTGAAGAGAAGGTCGGTGACGCTACTGATTTCCAGGGAGAGCTGCTGGTGCAGAGGATGTATGGCATGCTTATGGCGGCCGAACAGCTTGAGCGTCTCCTCGCGGGGAGATGTTTCTAGCGGAATGGGTGGCTTCTCTACATCCTTCTCTGGAGCTCTTTGATGGTGAGCTTCGCGGTCGGATGGAGGCAGACTCTTCGTTGTATCTTGCATATCTTCGTCAGTTGGCCGACCGTCCGATGGATCACCAGGTGCTGTCTCATATCGGCAGGCATACTTCAGGGATTGGATCTACTTCTCAGAAGCTAACTGAAGCGATCCAGCAGAAGCCGTCAGAGGGGGTTGGCAACGTTGAGCCTGCAGGAGCCAAGGCCATTGTAGATCTTGGGGATGCCCAAGAATAAGTTTATGTACTTTTAGGGTGTTTACCCTTTGTAATAGGCGGATGCCTTCTCATTTTTTATATTTATTGAGAACTTAAGAGTTTACTGCCTCTCTTTTTACTTCTGGGCAAAAAGTTTTGTGCGATTACAGTTTCTCTTTTCGTTGTTATCTCTTTACGTCTGTGTAAAAAGACTTGTTGCATGAGTACTGTGTGATCAAGACAGTTTGTATGCGGTTTGCTAGCATGGTTTTGTCGAACTTTCATTTTGTGTTTTCGCACCCAAGGGGTTTTTACCGCGCTACTGGGGGAATATCAGCTTGGCCTTGGAGGCGCTTAGCGTTTCTTCGGGCGGTCGGCCCGTTGTCCTTTCGTAGGACTTGTGCAAGTACTTTGCAAATTGAAGTTATGTCTCTTGTCAGAAAGGAATACTTCGATTAATAATAGACAAAATGGTTACATTCGTGCAACCTCAGTCGGGCAAACCTTAGTCAGGCTGAAAGTAAACAAGATGATTAAATTCGAGTTGCTTAGGCCAGGCGAGCCTTAGTCAGGCTGAAGTCAATCCTAAATTTGAAGTAAAGAGACGTACGTGACTTAACCGAAAGGTGGTATGAAAGCGCGAAGTGTGTTTAGAGCTTAGGCAGAGGTTTGGTCCGGGCGGGCGGACTCCAGCTTCTTTCCTCCTGACTCTTTACCCTCGGGGGGTTCCTCGTGTGTTTCTCGAGGACCAAGGCGAGCGACCTTGACGGTCTTGGTTAGGCTTGCTGCGTAGTATGCTCGCGCTAGTTTTTGGTCCGCCATGATTTCTCCAACCCCGTGGGGGTGTTGGGAACTTCATTGTGAGCTGTGCAGTGGACACTACAGCCCTGAGTCTATTTAGGGACGGTCGCCCTAGGATGGCGTTGTATGCCGAGGGTGTTGAGACGATGATGAAGTCTACATCAAGGCTCGCGACCTTTGATAAGGTGCCCATGGTTATCCGGGCGATGATGATTCCTTCTGCTACCGCTTTTTCCTTCTTTTCCGCTCGTTTCATGTGAGACCTGCTTATCAGGAACTTCCTCATCTTTTCATTGGCGATCAGCTCCTGTAAGGTGGAGACGGGGCACCTGTTGAGTTCCCCATAAAACTGCGAACATCGGAGACCTTGTTTGATGAAAAATATGGCGACGGCGTCCTGGAGGCCTCAGACCTGGAGCGAGAGTTTGGTGAAGTGGGCCAGAAAGGCTTGCAGGGTTTCTCCTTTTTCTTGGTGGAAACCAATGAAGGAGTCCTCGTTCTTTTGGTATTCGTTGCTACTGTAGAACTGTGTAAGGAAGTTTTGCGCCAACTATTCGAAGCTGTGGATCAAATTGGTGGGTAGCAGCGAGAACCACCTTAGGATCTCCTCTTTCAGGGTCGACGACAAGACTCAACATTGTTGACCGTCCATCATACCTAATATCAGCATAGCCGAGTTGAAGGTGTTAAGGTGATCCCGTGGATAAGTTTCTCCGCCGTAAGGTTCTATGTGGAAAGGCATCTTGAAGCCCATTGGCACATGCTCGTTCATGATTTGTTGGGTAAAAGGATGTCTCCCCTTTCCCTGGAAGTCAAAACCGGGCCACTGGTAAGCAGTTGCGCCGCAGGGGGCGTATGGGTTGTAGGCACCTGCCCAGGGCATGTGGAGGTAGGATCCCGGTGGGTAGTTTGGGACAGGCGATCGCGGATAGCTCGTAGCGGGATGCGCTGCTTGTCCGGCGATCATTGCTAGTCCAGGTGGGATTACCACTGGGCGTGCTGGTGCTGTTAGCGATAGTCGTGAAAATTCCATTGGTAGGGTCCCGAACTGTATTGCGGGTAGGTTGGTAGGGTCGCTGGAGGCTCCTGCCGCCGCGCCGTGTGGCACTAGTGGTAGTTAGGCGCTTGCTTAGGCGAGGCTCATGTTCTCCTCCCACTACTGTTGGCGTAGGGCTGCTATTTCTGCCTCAAGGCGGGCGAGCTCTACCTCTCGCGGGTTCCTCGTCGGCTCTGCTGTTTCTTGACTGCCGACTGTAGGGCAAGGAATATGCGACATGCCATAAAGATGTTAGGGGCAGGTTTCCTCTCCGGGTGTCGGGTTCTGGACCACAGTTTCTGCAAAGGCTACCTACATCATTGAGGTGTTCTAGGGTTGAGTCGTGTTTGAACCGCCAGCTTCGGTCGCTCCCTGCTTGTTCCTTGCGCTGCACCTTAGAGCGCTTGCGTCGGTCGTGGCTGTGGGGGCATTTGAGTCGGTCATGCTGCAGTATATCCTGTAAACAAGATAAAAAAATACAGGTTTCTGAGTGTTAGGTGTATACTCCTACTCCCCGAAAATGAAATGTCGTTTAGCGGCAGATTGCGCAAGGCATTGTGGTCTGAGGAAGACCGTGGTGGGCACCACAGTAACTGTCGTTTTTTGTTCAGACAATTGTAATTTGCAATTAAGGACCACAAGGGGTCTTAACTTTCCGGGTCTTGTCCTTAGGTGGTGCACCAAGGTACCTACGTACCCTTCGAAAGGGATCAGAATGCCTGCTAGAATGACTACGAGTAATGCTCTCTGGATGTACTTGAGATGTCTCGGATCTAGTGTTATAGTCCTTGATCTTGCGTATCCCTAGTCCCCCTGGTGAGGGTCTATTTATACCAAGTGTGGGGAGGACGTGCTCGACCCACGATCTCTTCGGACGTGGGTCGTCCCACGATGCTCAGGGAGTTCCCACGTCTAGTTGAGTGGGTGTCTTCGCGACGTGATGTGGGCAAGGGCCACGTAAGTAGCAGGTAAGTGGTGCCACGTGCTGCTAGCGTGTGCTGCCGCTAGGCTTCTGGAAGCTTAGTGCCACGTGTCCCAAGGTGGAATATTTCGTAGTTACAGAAGTTATATAAATATAAGGGGAAGCTACAAGTGTGCAATTAAACAACACGATAAGAAAATAAATGCCCCCCATAGTGAAAAATGAAGAAACCACACAAAACAACTCCCAATGTTTAATACCGTTTCGCCTACATCTTCTGTGAAACCAAAAGGAGTATACAGAGAAAAACGAAATCACAATGACATACCTGCAGAGATCAACAAGAAGTTCCTGAGGTGGGCGACCGTTCTTGGGAGGAGCATTCGAAGAGCGGGAAAGATTAGACACGGCTTCTGAACGTCGAGTTCAAACCCTAAAAACAACAAAAAACGAAATGGGTAAGCTTATCTTCCCTCCTCCTTCCGACCCCCAATAAAAATGGTGGCGGCGCTGGCGGTGGGGTGCTGGTGGTGGGGAAAATGATGATGATGATGACAATGTAAAGAGGGAGAGGGGATGAGTTGATGAAGATGATGATGAAGGAGAGAAGATGATGATGTGGCAATGTGGGTGACGTGACAGTTATGTGTTATGCCACGTCATTAAAATATGACACGAAGGAGAGAGGGTGTGCCACATAAGCATGCCACGTCATCATTTAACGGCAAAAGTTAACAGTATTACGCTCGAGGGCCAAAATTGACCAAAAAAAAAATTTGAGTACCAACATTAAACTTTTGAAACATTGAGGACCAACATTAAACTTCATGCAAACATTGAGGATCAAAATAGTACTTTAGCCAATTTTTTTAAAAGACATTAATACTCTCAACCTATTTTACCTAATAAATATTAATAATTACATCTCAATTTTTTTAATTTATTATAGTGCTTATTTTTTATTCATATTTATTTCTCTGATTTATTATTTATTTGATTTTCTAAAATTAAAAAGATAATTATTTTGTTCTTTACGAGGTAGTAATATTTTAGTGATATATAAAAATTAACGTGATATAATAACGTAAGTGAACGTGACTGATAAATTGATTATGTGATATAAAAAATTAAAGTGTTTATTTTCCATTTCCGTTATATAAGAAAAAAATATTATGTGATATAAAAAAATTAAATAAAAACGTGAAGTTAGCGTGAATATGATAAATTGAAAATAAAATTAGAGAAATAAATATAATTTAAAAAAATTATTGAGATATAATTATTAATGTTTATTAGGTAACCAATTGAGGGAATAAGTGTCTTTAAGAAAAATAGAAAAATAGATTTAATGTAAATTCAGATTTCTATGCTCTTTTTGACTATTTAAGCTCATTTAATGCTTAGGACACTGGTTAGCAAAATCCTATTTTGTTAACATATGTTGACTTAATAGGAATTTCAGTTCACTGCAAAAGTAATATTCGTCTCTTTATGTCCATAGAAAATTAAATTTATACTTAATTAACTAGCACCATGAAGTTAGCAAAATTAGGGGTGTACATGTGACGAGTCGGGCCGGGTTTTAGCTGGACCCGAGACTTAACCCAAGTAGTGATCGGGTCAGTAGGGTTTTTTTTTAATTTGAATTTGATTCATGGAAAATAGAAAATGGTCATAGAAAATAGTGTTGTATGGGAAATAGAGAGTAAAAAAGTTCATTTTTAAAAGATGGTGATGAAGCAAGAAAACCCTAAAGATCTCTCAACGAAGGAACAAGACAATCTCCGTCGGAGTACCAAGAAATCAAAACCCAATGAGAAAGATGACGGGATCACTCTCGTGCTGCCGTCCGTAAAGGAGCTTGAAGCGATGACGGAGGTCTCTGTCCGACCTATGGAGGAAAGCCCATCTCAACTGAGAACATGGGATGACACATAGATGACCGATGCAGAGAATCCAGCGATAATTGTTAAGGAAGGACACTCCAAGGTGGTGAGATCTCTGAATTGGGGCAACAATAATGGAGGTGCTATAACTTTCAAAGATAAGCTGTTGGCTTTCAATGGGAGAGGTAATGTTTCCACTATTTTTGAAGATGATGTTATCCCTGATTTGGAAGACGATTGGGATGAGGAAAAAGTGGCAGAGAATGAGGAGGAATTGTACTGCCCAACTCTCCAGATTTCATCTGAAGAACGAAGGAAGTTGTGCAAGGATTGGAAGCTGTAATTAATTGTTAATCTTCTTAGTAAATCTATAGCACTTAGATTTTTGAAATTCATGCTTGAAAGAATGTGGCAGAGACACGGTTCTACTAGGGTTATAGATATAGGGAATGGCTTTCATTCGGTTATTTTCACAGATCCTTCAGATTACAGCCATGCTCTGCACGAGGGTCGATGGATCATTACGGATCACCAGCTGTTGGTTTAGAGATGGAGGCCAAATGTTGACCCCTACAACATGGAATACAAAAAGATTCCGGCATGGATCAGAGTTCCAAATCTTCCGATAGAATATTATGATTATCATATCTTATGGCGATTGGGGAGCTTGTTTGGCAAGACCCTCAAGATTGATACTCATACTCTTTTAGAGGGAAGAATGGGATACAAGAAATTGAAAGGGCAAACTTTGCAAGAATTTGTATAGAAATTGACTTGAGAATGAAACCCATTTCCAAATTCAAGCTTCTTGGGAGGATTCACAGTGTTGAATATGACGGCTTACGGCTAGTATGCTTCACATGTGGTCATTTTGGGAATGGGAAGGAGAACTGCTCAGAATATAAGTCTTCTCCTGATCCGGTGAATGGAGAGACCAACCAAACCGAAAAACCTGTCGTTGGAATGGGTCAGAAAAGAGTGGAAGTTGGTGAGGATCACTTTGGACCGTGGATGATTCCCCAGAGAAGACCTCGGCGTGTTTTCAGAAGGCCACAACAAGTTAGAGCAGATACTGACTCGGGAAATACACCTATGAACCAAAGCTCTAGGTTTGAAGTCTTAAACCAAGTCCTAGAAGAAGATAATCGGCGTGATAGTGGAAAAGACCAGCAGATGACTTCTCAACCCGATAATCATGATCCTATTGACATTTTAAAAACCTCTGGTGATACACCTTCTCGAGTTGATTCAAAAAAAGTGGTAAAAAATGCTAATAGGAAAATCGAGACAGCAACAGGTGCCAAGAAGAGCAATACTACGGTCGAAGTAGCTCCAGGGAATAAGAAGACAGGAAAAGCTCCTTTTGAGAAAGCAACTGAGCACACAGTTGTCACTTCTAGCTCTTCAGGTATCAAAAACTCTTCTCAGTCCCCTATTTCTCCATCTCCAGGTAAGAACAAGGAGACAACAACCAAAATTAATTCTAAACCTCACATAGAGGGTGGTGCTCCCAAGCAAAAGAAACCACCTGACTATAATGAGGTATTAGAATTAATGAGGATTCAAGAGAAGAGGGAAGGGGATTCAGGGAAATTCCTAACTCAGTTGGGGGCTACTCATGTTTATGAAAATAATCTTTAAATTCATTTATGAATATTCTTGCATGGAATTGTAGAGGCTCGCCTCGAAATCTTTTCCCGCTTTGGTTAAAGATTTGTTTTCTATTTATAACTTGGATGTTTTAGCTTTATTTAAAACAAGGACGAGTGGTGGTAATGCTGACTCCATTATCTCCAAATGTGGGGTTCCCCATTTCATCCGTATCGAGGCGGATGGGTACTAGGGGGACATTTGGGTGCTATGGAAAAATGACAGCATTGAGATAAGTATAATTAAGACTTGTTTCCAGTTTCTCCATTGCAGTATTAAGAATAATAAAGTGTGCAGCTTTCTTACCACTTTTGTCTATGCGAATCCCTGCAACCAGGTTCGAGAATACTGTTGGCAAGGTCTTGAATAGTTGGATGTCTCGATTCAAGAACCCCGGATCGTGCTAAGCGATTTTAACTGTTTTATCAGCTCTCATGAGAAGGAAGGAGGGAGTGCGCCTAACTTTCATAATATGCAGCGCTTTAGTGATTGTATTAGTAATTTTTCCTTGATTGAATTAGGTTGCTGAGGGCCCAAATTCATGTGGAGAAGACGAAATTTTCAAGAGAGACTTGATCATGCTCTTTCCAACTCCAAATGGCAACAACAGTTCCCAAATTGAGTGATTCAGATTCTGCCTTCTCTTAAGAGTGACCATAATCCCATCCTAGTTACAACTAATCCCACTCAATTAAGCCAAAACGGTGACAAGCCCTTCAGATTTCAACTCGCTTGGCTCACGGACCTGAATTTTGATAAAATCATTAAAGATGTCTGGGCAGATCATAGGCAATGGGGTGAAGCATCCATGGCTTTTTTTGAGATCGCTGTAAATTGGAACAAAACCACTTTTGAGAACGTCTTTAGAAGAAAGAGAGATCATCTCAAAAATATGGAAAGATTTGAAGAAGCCATAGCAACAAGAAGCACTCACGAGCTGCTAAATGAAAAAGAGGTCCTTTGGAGGGAGTATAATAAGATTTTAATCCAAGAAGAACTGATTTGTTACCAAAAATCTCGCTCAAATTGACTGAAATTTGGCGATCATAACACAAAATTGTTCCATAACTCCACTATGTATAGAAGAAAACAAAACAAAATTGACAGCCTCCAAAATGATGATGGGGAATGGATTTCGGATGAAGGGACATTAAAATCATCAGTTTCTGGTTTTTTTAAAGCTCTCTATTCCAAGGATCAGATTTCTTCTCCTCCGAATGAACTTAGCAGGAGTTGGCCAGAGATGGATCAAAATTTTACTGCCAGCCTAGATCACCCTTTCTCCAAAGAAGAAATAAAGGAAGCTTTCTTTATGATGAGCCCTCATAAAGCCCCCGGCAATGACGGTTTGCATGCTTTCTTCTTTCAATATTATTGGGATGTTATTAGTAGCTCTGTGGTTGATCTGATAAATGATATAGTAGATAATCCCTCTCATGTGGAAAATATTAATCATACTTCACTTGTCCTTATTCCCAAAGTGGTTTCCCCGATTAATTTTAAACAATTTCGCCCAATAAGTTTATGTAATGTTATATATAAAGCAATTACGAAGATCATAGCAAATAGAATTAAACCTTTTCTTGATACCCTCATCTCTCGTTTTCAATGTAGTTTCATTCCCGGTCGGCAAGGTACCGATAATATTATCTTAGCCCAGGAAATTATTCATACTATGAGAAATAAAAAAGGTAATAAAGGGATCGTGGCAATTAAAGTGGATTTAGAAAAAGCTTATGATAGGCTTGATTGGGACTTTTTAGAATTTACACTTCGTTCTCTTAAATTGCCTGAGAAAATTATTATCCTCATTATGTGTTGTGTCTCCTCTAGTAGTATGCAAATATTATGGAATGGCTATAAATTGGAGACCTTTACCCCCTCTAGAGGTCTCAGACGAGGAGACCCAATCTCTCCTTATCTTTTTGTCATGTGCATTGAAATCTTGCTCACCAAATCCAAGATGAGGTTAATAGTGGTGGTTGGAAGCCTATTAGGCTTAGTAGGAATGGTGACCCCATTTCCCATTTATTTTTTGCTGATGATCTGTTCTTGTTTTCTGAAGCTAGTTCTGAGCAAGCGGAGACTATACGGTTTTGTCTAGATAAATTTTGCTCTATGTCAGGGCAAAAAGTCAATGAAGACAAAACGAATGTCTTTTTTTCACGTAATGTTACAATAGAACTAACCAATTGTGTAGTATCTTGCGTTTTTCTTTGACAGGGGACCCGGGGAAATATTTAGGGATGCCTCTTCACCACAAAAGAGTGAGCAAAGTCTTATATGCACATGTGATTGAAAAGATTAAAGCTAAGCTCTTAATGTGGAAGAAAAAGTCTTTGACCATTGCAGGAAGAACTACCCTTGTCAAGAGCGTTACTTCGGCAACCCTATTTATTCTATGCAAACCACTATGCTTCCATTAAGTGTAGTAGATGCGGTTGAGAGACTTGAAAGAAATTTCGTGTGGGACTCCAACAATTCTCACAAGAGGATTCACTTAGTCAAATGGGAGAATGTCTGCAAGCCCAAAGAGGAAGGTGGTCTCGGGATTAGAGATTTGAGAAGCTTAAACAAGGCTTTTTTTCATGAAAATGATCTTTAAACCGGATGCTGTGTGGGCAAAGGTTCTCAAAGAGAAATATAGATTTGGTCCTGAGAAAGAGAATCCCAAGCTAAAGCCTGGCAGTTCAAACCTTTGGTCGGGCTTAAATAGAATTTGGGAGGAGTTCAAAAGCCACTTGACTAAAATTGTGAGAAACGACAAGAACACCAACTTCTGGCTCGAAGAATGGGTTCCTGGTTTTAGTTCTCTTGCTGCCTATACTACTTCTTTTGTGCCTCAAAGTGAGTTAAAGAAGAGTGTTAGTGACTATGTTACTCCCTCGGGCTCTTGGGATTGGACGACTTTCGCTCACTTCATCCCTATGGAGTGTATGCAGTCTATTGATAATATTACTCCTCCTCACCCAGATGCAGGGAATGACTTCAGAGCTGGAAGCACACCCATGATGGTGTTTTTACAATTAAATCTGCTTATGCTAGTATTTGTCATAATAGTCAGGTTAATTTTTGCAAAGGGTGGAAAAAACTTTGCAAATGTGAGTGCCCGGAGAGGGTTAGATACTTTCTTTGGAAGCTCAGCCATGATTGCATCATGACTGAAGTCCAAAGAAAGAAAAGGGGAATTTCCATCTATGATGTTTGTAAGAGGTGTGGGTTAGCTGCTGAGGCAACCACTCATGCAATTAGAGATTGTGTGTGGGTTAGAGGCATTTGGGAAAAGCTTGTTAAAAGGGATATGTGGAACACCTTCTTTAACCTGGACATTAAGTCTTGGGTGGATAATAATATCTCTAAGAATTGGGGGGGAGGTTACAAATGATGGTAGCTGGAGTTCTATTTTTGTTTACACTACTTGGCTGGTATGGAAGCAAAGAAATGATTTTATTTTTAATAACCGCAATATTGATGCTTCTTGTCTTTTGAACAGGATCCTTACTGAGATTCACAATTATAAGGAGGCTGCCATGATGGATAGGAGAGTTAATCTTCTTCAAAACCAAAATACTAGGACCTAGATGAGTTGGCAACCCCCAAACGAGGGATGGTACAAGATTAATTGTGACAGGTCATACTGGTGCAATTCGGATAACATTAGTTGTGGTAGTGTGATTCAAAATTCCTGTGGTGATTGGATTATAGGTTTCACAAAGAAGCTTGGACAAGGTTCTGTGTTTCAAGCTGAACTCTGGGGTGCTCTTCTGGGCCTCAAGACTGTGTGAGAGCTTTACCTTCCTAGAGTTATTCTTGAAATCGACTCAGCTCTGGTTCACAGTTTCATTACCAATGGCTGCAACAATTCAAACCCATTCTTGAATATGGCGAAGGAATTTAGAGAGTTGCTCTCCAAAGATTGGATGGTTAATGTGAAGCATGTGCATAGAGATAGCAATAAAGTGGCTGACATCTTGGCAAATTCTGCTCACTTTAATAGTTATGAGCTTATGATTTTAGATAGAGTTCCTTATTTATGTAAAGTTACCTTTTTGGATGACCACAATAGGGTTTTAGCTGCTCATAGGCTTGGTAGCTAGTCTTGGCTCCTTGTAATCTTCTTTGATAAAAAGAAAATAGAGAGTACACAGAAAATGAAGAGTGGACATAGAAAATGAAGAGAGTAATTAATACATATTGACATTTTGAATAGATTTTTTTTTAATTTTAAATTGATTTATTACCTAATTTTTAGGAATAGATTAATAAAATTTTAAATAATGGATATAATCTCTTGTTTTTAGCTATCAATTTTAATTTTTTTTATATAATTATTGTTTATTTAAGTAAATATAAACAAAAAATAAGAAATGAAAGTACCTCAGGCTGGGCTGGGTCCAACAACTGCATACGCGGGTCCCGGCCCGACCCAGGCATGGACCCGACCCGATGTCATACTTTGTGACTGGGTCGCCGGGTTTTTTGTTCACCCCTAAGCAAAATACTAATTTAAATTTCAGATTTTAGGCTACAAAATTTAATTTAATTTAAAATCAAATTTGATATTTAATATTTAATTTTTTCATTTAAAATTCAAATATTAATTTGGATTTAAAATATGAATGCGGTAAACATAAGCTATTTTTAAAAGTTGAAAAAGTGGGTATTAATATTCATTCTTTATTTTAGTTTATTTTGAGTTCTTGTGTAAATATAGGTACACATATGGCTTCTGTTTTAGTTTATTTTGAGTTCTAAGTGGCTCAATGTCATCCACACTAATTTAAAATTACACATAGGGGAGATATTTTGTCTACATCAGCTGTTCGCATCATCATTTACCGGAGAACACAAATGGTGCAAAGCAAAAAAGGCTTATTTGGAACAACTTGCAAACATATATAACTTATTTGGAACTTTTAAAACATAATGAACTAATTTAAAATCTGGGTGAAAAATAAAAGACAAAATGATATTTTGGCTTATATATATTTACAAACCTAATAATCTAATATCTCCCTCCTAATATTTGTAGCAAGTTGTGAAGCTTTCCTTCTTCTACTTTAAGCTCTAGATTTCACAAATTTGATAATTTACAAATCTAGGTATTTCTATAATTTTATAACTTTTAAGATAAATTTTATGTATTTTAAACAAAAAGTACAATTTATTTAATTCCTTAGGGTGAAGTACCATGAAATCATGATCACTTTTTGGAACATATGGTATTTTGATTGCCTGTGCGATATATAATTGCGAGATTTTTGGAGATGCTATTGGGATGTTGACATGTGACGAGTTCATATAAAATTATATGAATCGGAGCCCCTATGATCGCCACTCATAAAAATTGGAAAACTATTTTGTCTTTAATTTTTTTTTTCAATTTTTTATTTACTTATATTATAATTTGTTGATTCTTCGTGGATATGTTTACAAATGAGTTATTCATTAACTATAATAAATTAATGGACATTACTATTACTTAGAATTTTATCTATTTCAAAAAGAAAACAAGTTTTTTTAACATTTTGTTGTTTGAACAAGATTTTTTTCTACCCGAAACAATATTAATTTTGAAACAGCTAAAAAATTACTAAAAATCAATGAAATACTTATACTAAAAAAAATAAGGTTTAACTCTCTCTCTCTCTCTCTCTCTCTCTCTCTATATATATATATATATATATATATATATATATATATATATATATTAAAGTAGTAGATTATATGTGTTTCAAAGATCTTCTAATAGGTTTTATTATTAAAGTAAACTTCAGTTGTTTTTTTTAAAAAAAATTGCATTTAAACGTATACGGTATACCCTTAATTTCTTTTTGGATAAGCTGTCCAAATTAATAATAATAAGTATATGATGAAGCACATTTTAAGAAAAAAATGACAGATAATCATAAATCTTTTCGATTTGTTGTGGAGAGTAGCTATATCCGGGTATTTTCATGGCTTCAATTATATATATTCCTTGTAGGTTATAATCAATGACTTCTTCCAAATTGTCATCACTTCATAGATGCAATTATGTAAATAGTTTTTTAAGTGAATTTATTTTTAATCTTTTTTATTCGATCATGGGTGTGAAGGATAATTGACCTTGAAGTTGATTCCAAAAGCAACACATTTATAGGCAACCATAGTTGCTGATGTTATATTATCAATAGAATTTTGACAACAAAGCTATAATTTATTTATGATTTTTTATTATTTTATCTTTAATTGGTTAATTTTTTTATTTTAAAATAATATACAAATATCTATAGAGTAGAAAAATTTCATATTTCATATTTCCTCTTTTAGTTCTTTCCTCGGCATTTGCACACGTATATACCTAAAAAAGAGTTAAACACAAATTTAGCAACTTTTGAAAACTATCTACAGATCTATACCACTTTCACTGTGAACCACCAAAAATGCCATCCGTGAGGGCATTTTGTTGATTTTGACTAGAAAAACGCCCTGACGAAGGGCGTTTATAGGGTCAAATGGTCAACCCTATAAATGCCCTCCGTGAGGGCGCTTTTAACGCTACCAGTCAAATGTGGTGGGGCCCAATAGACACGTAGGCTGCCACGTGAGTGGTATGTTTACAATAAAACGCCATCAGCAAGGGCGTTTTACTGTTGGAATGGTCAAATTTAGATTTGCTCAATTTTCTGGCCCATCAGAGCAGAACTGATCAAGATTTTATTGGAGAAGAAAACGCCCTCAGGGAGGGAATTTTTTGGCTGGTAATTTCCTATATAATGCTTGAACTTGTCTCAGCAACCCACAACATTCGAACAAATTTCCAGCCTTTTTGGAGCCATTGTTTTGTAGCATCATTTTCCACAAACAAACATGAGTCAGTCATTCACTGCTTGTATTTACAAAGATGCCATTGTATCGAACTCTTCCAATGGCGTTGTTTTTCACGTCCCGAATAATCCTAAACTTACGAGAATCAGCGAAGGAATGAGCTTTGCAGAGTTTAAACAGCTGATTCATCACACTCTAAAACTACCACAGAATCAGGAGGTGTTAGAAATAATTTACAGGATGCCATATGGGCGGAACCCGGTAAATTTTCTTTCTGCTGAAGTGTTTGACGATGAGGGAATGGGCAGCATACTTCATTGTCACATGCAATGTTTGAAGTTCTTGCCTATTCCTATGATTGTGATATGTGCCAACACCTCAACTGCAATGCAGCCATTTGAGGTCCCTAACTACATTCCTCATATTGAATTTAATCGGCGAGGTGATCAGGAGTGTGGCACCAGTCAGGCTTTTGAGGGAGATGATATAAACGAAGATAGCTTGGAAATGGCACGTGAGATGTTGAATATGCTGACAGCGGAACCGAATGATGAGTTATTGGACGACGAAGAATTTGATGCTTTAACTGGGAATGATATAGAGGACCTTCCAAATGGAGTTGAGTACGAGGACGAAGATTTCGATGACAACAACGACGGTGATGCAGATGGCATGGCCCATGAGGGCAGACAGACCATCCAACCCATCCGATATTTTGTGCCGAGCTGACTGAAGCACAGTCGCTTTGTAATGTTCCTCCCAACCCATACGATGATGAGTGGAGTGCCGATGGGGGTGAAGTATGGAATGAAACCTCGAATCTAAAGAAAGGTTTAACGTTCCCAAACAAGAAATCACTGGGAGAAGCAGTGAAAATCTTCTCATTTAAAAGACACGTAAACTACAGCGTCACTCGGTCAAGAGGGAAGAGTTATGAGGTGACGTGTGCGAAGCACGATAATGGGTGTCCGTGGAGAGTTAGAGCATGTTTGAAGGTGAACCTTGGAATGTGGTTAATAACAAAGTACGAAGGCAATCATTCCTGTGCGACGCCTTCCATGTCGCAGGACCGCAGTAAGTTGAACTCAGACATAATAGTTGGGTTAAATAGAGGAATTGTGGAACGATCAGCTGATGTTCCCATGTCCCAAATAGTCCAAAGAGTGAAGGATGAGTACCAGTTCACCGTTTTGTATAGGAAGGCATGGTTGGGAAAGCAAAAGGCCTTAGCAATGGTATATGGGAACTGGGAGGCTTCATACGATACTCTGAGAAGATGGATGCGTGCAGTTCAACACCACTTGCCGGGAACAATCATTCCGTTCCAGCATCGCCCGATCCCAGATAATGTCAGTGATGTGCAATTCCATCGTCTGTTCTGGGCATTCGAACCATGCATCGATGCATGGCCACATTTGAAACCTGTGATACAAGTGGACAGCACATTCCTGTACGGGAAGTATCATCATACATTGTTGATCGCAATGGGACAAGATGGAAATAGAAACATTGTCCCTTTGGCTTTCGCGATTGCGGAAGGAGAAACAAAAGAAGCATGGGCTTGGTTCCTGTTTAGAGTTCGAGAATTTGTTGTTGGTCGCCAAGAAGGGGTGTGTCTAATATTCGATAGGAGTACCGGATGTTTGGCCGCAGTGGAAGACGAAGCAGTTGGTTGGCAGCCACCACTTGGGCACCATGTGTACTGCATCCGTCACGTGGCGAGCAACTTTAACACCAAGTTTAGGAGCAACCCTTTGAAGAAACTTTTGAAGAATGCATGTAAAGTTGGTTTAAAAAATATATTGAAGTGTTATGTTTATTGTTCTTTCTTCATTGAAATGATTGTTACGCTAACACATTTATGGACATGCAACGCATGCTTTCCAAGCACACGTCATTGACAAAACAATGAGGGTCATCTATGCATTGAATGATGAAGCTGGACGATGGCTTGATCAAATCCCACACGAAAAGTGGTGTCGTGCATATGATGAGGGTCGATGTTATGGGAATATGGCGACGAACCTTGCCGAGTGCATGAACAGCGTGCTAAAAGGCGTGCGGTCTATGCCCATCACTGCTTTGGTCCAGTCAATATTGTACAAGACCGCAAACTATTACCACGTAAGACAACAGCAGGCTCTCGCACAAATTCATGCAGTTCATATTTATTGCGAAGCGTTCCGAAAGTCGATATCGAAGCATGCGGCATTTGCATTTGCGTGCGAGATGAAATTACAGATCCTGCAGGACATGAGTTCGGCGTGCAGGAACCGTACAATCGTCAGACTCGTCAGGGTGGGCGTTTGTGCAGGGTTCTATTGTGACAGAGCTATTGTGATTGTGGTGAGTTTCAGTCCTTACGGTTTCTGTGCTTCATGTGCTCGCGGTGTGTTCTTACTTGAATCACGAGTACGAGCTATACGTTGACCCAACTTATAAGCTGCAAAACATCGTTGCTGCATACAGTTATCCTTTCCATCCTATTACGGGGGAGGAGTACTGGCCCGAAGTCCCAGGGCAGAGATTGAAACCCAATCCTGCAGCGTTACGGCCTCCAGGATGTCCACGGTCAACTCGAATACACAACGAAATGGATTGGAAAGAACAGGGAGAGAAGCCAAAATGCAACTTGTGCTGGGGAGAAGGACACAACAAAAACAAATGTCCAAATAAGAAGCCGATTAGGTCTTAATTGATGCGGTCCTTTAATACGTAATTTGTGGTAAATTTCAAATGTGTCATGTATTAATGTAATATTCATTAGATGTCAGATTAAATGTCAGGTTAAATTCCAAAGGTGTCATGTATTAAATGTCATATTGATGTCTTTATAATATGAGTTTAGTGAAATTATAATGTCAGATTAATGTCATTATAATATTAAATTAATGTAATTATGATATTAGCATTAATGTAAATAAATAGAACGTTAAATAAAGTCAGTTGATCATCAAACTAACTAAGTCATTAATGCAAATAAACAAAATTGATCATATTAGCATTTATGATCATTAGTAATGCGGTATTTTACAGAAAATGAATGTCTACTTAGATTTTAGTGGAATAGGTCGTCAATTTATGATCAGAAATCGCGATGACTGTTGTTTAAACGTCATCATTACTGCAGTATCCCATTGATGCAGCTTGGTAGCCCAAGTAGCTTCACACAGGACACAAAGTTGTCTGTCATTTGGTGAACGTAACTTAGTCCTGTTGAGGGCCATTTATTGTGCAGTTGGTGGATGTAGGATTGTTCATGCCGGCTTCCTAAATCCTACACCACGTTCAGAGGATTGCTGGTGCAGTAGACGTTGCCTATAGGGTGCACTGTGACCCATTAGTGCAACGAGGTTCGGTAAAATCATGGAGCCCAAGAGCCACCCTCGTGCAGTTTTCCAGCGGAGGATGTGCAGGACACCAATGATACCGAACATGTGGCTAGGTATCCTCTGTAATGGCCCTCGTTCTCTTTCATCCGATGAATGTGACTTCATGGTTCGAGTTTAAAGGATGGGCGTGCACACCATTGGTGCAGCTTTGGAAGCCATGCATCTCCTATGTTCGAAACCCTCCCTCGAACGACAGTGCCAGACTGTTGCATTGTCCCTAAGGTGGACGTGTAGGATGCCATTTTTCTTAAGATTGGTGTCACTTAGATAGGCTACGGAGATAAGGGCATGACGTGGTTTATATATGTGGGAGGAAGACAGAGGGCGTTTTCCAGCCTCTTGGATCACATCCAACAGTCCAGATTCCTAATAGGAATCTCCACTATTGGATGTGATCCAGCAAGGGCGTTTTTCAACCTCTTGAAACAATTAATATCAATAAATCATATCATATCATATCATATACTATTAAATTGAAACATTAAGATGAAACAATTAATATCAATATATCATATATATATATATATGTTACGAATTACCCTTCCATTGTGTTCAACTTAATTATGTTACGAATGTGGAGGATTTTAAGTAGCATTGTGTGTTGTTCTTTAGCTCGAGCTTGAATGAAAATGACACAATGTTTGAGAATTCAGAGGCCGAAATAACAAAATAGCATGAATTTTATTTACCAAACTTTTATTATGGATACACTGTGTATACATGAACAAGACGTAAAAAAATTGATTGATGGCTGGGCATATATTATTGGCTTCGATGAAGCGGTGAATCCTCGCAGGCCGTGTCCAACGACGGGGTCTGTTGCCACATCGACCCTTACTGCAAGGAAATGCAATTTTTAAGACTGTTAACAACGACATTCACAATGTATTAAGTACACGGAGAGTGGTTTAACAAATGCTGAAGATACCTACAATGAGGTAATGGCTGATTCTCACTGTGCATAGGAGTTCGCAATGAATCATATGTCACTCGGTCAACATGATTTCACCCAATTTAGGATGCCTAGATGTTCCAGGCAGGCGACCCTGCAACTGTGACAAGATAGTGGTACATGTCACACTTTGTCTACAGTGGCAGGGTTGGCTCCCTTATACTTCTACGCTTCTCAAAAGGACAAAGTCACGTTCACCGTATGACAGATAATTCATTACAAACTCACACGAACAAGTGAGATGCATCCAATTGTCTCATTGTAGGCATCTCCAACATCGTTCGGACTACCCTCACTCAGAAGCAAGAATGAGTTCAATTCGGGACATAATTAATATAAAGTGAATGAAGTTATTAACACAGTCTTACCACAAGTTTAGGGTCAACTACCACAGGACACCGACATGGGCTCGTAGAACTGCATTGTAGATATCTTCAGCATCACACCCCCGAGGGAGGTGAAATGGATCCAGTTCCATCACTGTCATGGATGGACCTCATTCGAATAGAATATTGTAGGTATTGAAGGAATTGAATGCATGGACGGATAAGGTAAGGAGCATATTTATAGGTGGAATTCACCAGAAAACGCACTCATTGAGGGCGTTTTCCTTCACCATAAAACACCCTCAACAAAAATTGCCCTCGCCCTCGATGAGGGCGTTTTTTGTAAGGCAGATATAAAAAAAAGGAGAAAATTGACTCTCATCCCTGCTTCAGAATTCAATTGCCATCCCTGCTTCATTAACAAGATTATGATTAATGCTTGATTAACAAAAAAATTAACCAAAATATGAATAACGCTAAAAGCAAGCGGAAACATCCATCATCCTGTTTACAAAAACATTTACAGAATTAAACACCTAACAATGTCCGAAACAACTATCTAACCCTCATGGAATCTTATGACTGCCGGTCCCGCATGTACGTGGCCTCCGTGAATGTTTACCCCACCCTAATTGTTCCTCTGGTGGGTCATCGTCTTCACCCCGCGGCAGAATGCCCAGCTGCGAACCGCTTGACTGTGGTGTTGAGAATTCTTGCGTTGGTTGAGATGGCGGTGGAGGAGGGGTCCAGACACTTGCATCCCCGAAGTTCGATGCCATCTGTAACAGAACATGCCCTGCAAGAGCCACAAAGTCCACGGGATCAGGAGGGCCCTGTTCAACACCAGGATCATGATCAATAGTGGCCTCATCACCACCGGTGGCTCGATCATCGGTCGCACGAGTCACCACATCAGCACCAGTGTCATGATCAGTAGTGGCCCGATCATCAGTAGCGGCCTGATCACCACCAATGGCCTGATCAGTAGTGGGCTGCTGTACAGTGGTCGTGCCCTCATCACCAGCATGAGCATGGTCGTCCTCTAGGTCGAGGTACCGTGGAACCAGATGGTGGGAGGTGCTCATCCTTAAAGGCTGCTGTCTCCCTAGGCCTGCATAGTCCACACAGGAGGATGTCGAAGAGTCGGCAACAGTCCAGCTACGTGCTCCCCTGCGTCTGGGAGGGAGATGCGTCGAGTGAACACATTCTCCGTCAACCGGTCAGACCAAGCCAGTATTTCCTCATCGCACCCGCCCTTCAGCACCAGCTCTCTAATCCCACTAATGGCATCAGACTGTCACAAAACCAAACACAACATGTCACAACATGAACATAAATGCCAAGACATTAAATAATTCATTAAACTGTACGAGTGCTTACCGCCCAACCTATGGCTGCCCCTTCGAGATCGATCCACCGACGTGTGATCTGCCGATACCACTGCATATACGTAGAATCGTGGCTCAAAGGACTCGTCTGTGCCGGCGTCATAATCACTCTGTCACGTCTTTCCCCCAATAACTCACAGAATACTCGGTGCTCAGCTGACCAATTTGTCTCTTTCTTGCCCGTGAGCTTCAGGGTGTGCTGGACATCCAGGTCGTAAGGCACGTTGGGAATGGGTTGTTGCAGGCCAAATTACCGAAGCACCCGATCGAGCTGATGCCACTCAATGATGTTGAAGTGGATCAGTGGCACCTCAGCTCTCCATATCTCCTCCCCCTCACGACAGTAATCCGGTATTAGCAACTGCGGGCGTACTGCTGCATCGTATGGTTCCCAAACAACCTGCACCAATTAGAACCAATATTGTCATATCTTCTCAATGTAAAAAGAAAAGAAAGGGAAACTATACATGTCTCGAGGATTAGATGTCTAACTTACATTGTGGTAAGACATGTCGTCGATTGTCCTCCTGTACGAAGGCAGCAGATGCATCAACGTGTGGTACAACTCCTTTTAATCGCTCCACCTATAAAGAAACCAAAAACCAAACGCATTAGTTCAAAGTAAAATTCAATTTCCAATGCCCTTTCTTACAGAGTAAGTTATACAAACCCAAAGGATAAAGGAGGCCTAATAGGATAGTCCTGGGACTCGTCCTCCTCGCTCAGGCGACGGGGGTGCGGACGCTTCTGTCTAGGTGTTAGTAAGGGGAATCTGTCCCAGGCCCACACGTGCAGCAAATGCATACATCCCCCGATGTTCGTCTCTTTGTACTCCGTTGCACGGCACAACAACCGATACAAGTACGCCAACACTGCAGATCCCCAGCTATACTTCTTCACATCATCCAAGTTTTCTAGCAAGGGAAGGTACGTGAGGGATCGCAAGTTACCAGACATGTCTGGCATGAGGAAGCATCCCAACAGCCGCATGATATCTCCGCGGGTGAACTGCTCCAGCTGGACGTCTATGGCATTCTCAGGCACCTCTGAAAACCTCTGATCGAATCATGTCATATTCACCCGTGAGCCTTTAAATTGACTAGCAGGCGGTGCCTCCCCCAACAATTAAAGGCACAACTCGGACCAGGTGTAATTTGTCCTCCCAGTGACCAACCACCCGTCAATTGGAAGTCTCAACTGTATTGCCACGTCTTGCAGTGTTATGATGCACTCGCCCATTGGCATGTGGAAGGAGTGTGTCTCAGGCCTCCAACGTTCTACTAAGGCCGAAATGAGTGCGTGGTCGTACGGTATGTAGCCCACACGAGCAACGGCATAAAACCCGGTGTGCTCAAGAAGTGGCACTATCTGCACTGGCAGGTTCAGCAACTCAACGGCCCTATGTCGCCGTGGCCGGAGAACTCGATCTGGCTGCAAACAACATACATTCAAAAGGGTAAGTGCCGAAGGAAATAACAGTTACGTTTTGCTTACATGTTGCTGCCAAACTGCCTCTGATATGTGGCGATCCTGCAGGTACAGCAGGCTCGGATCCTCTGGCCCGGGTCTAATATGTCTAGCGGTCCGCCTCCGGAAGTCCATTTCCCTTCAGTAAATTAAAAAACAACCATTCAACAACTTACTAAAACAAAAACATTTCTGATTTTGGAACTTCAGGATTTACCGTCAGATCAATGAACTATCTACCAATCAAATATCTAGCAACGTGAATTTAATTCTTGTTTGACCTCTAAAAAGAATTCCTTATTTTTTTAATCAAGAAAGGAAGTAGGAATTTGAAACAATATTGCAATAGCATCCCTGTCATATAATTTGGTCAACCCATATAATCAATACTTTCACAAGTAACACAAGCTCACCAAATACAACTTATACAATGCAAATTTCTACATCACAGAACAAGATCCACGTTCAGTACTTTACAATGCAAATTTATACAATGCAAATTTGTAACATTTCATTTTTTAAATATCAAAAGAAAACATATTCAATTACTCCAAAAATTATTTCAGGAATTTCATTCAAATCTACTACTTTGACATTCAAGTTTACTGCTTCCGTTTAATCCTCTTCATGTCCATACCATATCCTAGAAAAATCAAAGTAAAAAAACAAATAAAAGAGATTATGTTCTCTTGACTTTTTCACTGTCTAAATCAGTCACCCATTCCTCTTCCTTTACACTTCCTAATCTTTTTGCCCTCACAAAAGCATAGCAAAACCCATTTGCAGCTAATCCCTAACCTAAAAATCTTCCATTAACTTTCTCAACAAACCAGTAAAACAGCTTCAGTGGCTTCTTTCATAAACCTTCTTTCTTTCTACTTTAGCCTAAATAAAGGCTTCTCTCGCCCCTAATCACCATTAGTGTTTGGAATACAATACAATTCCCAGCATTTGCAGAGAGAACCTTCGGACATTCATTAATTCACTACAAATCAATGCCATGAAAACTCAAGTTATAAAAATGGAGAAGAAAACTTTCGGTTTCTAAGTACTAGTGCTTCATCTTCCCTATTATTTTCAGTTTTTCAGTTAAATGAGAAATGGATCTGTGTGAGGGGTGTTCTTCTTCTTCTCAGTACTTTTCTTCTTAAACAATGAAGGTATTTTCTGTACAAAAGATTTCAATTTCCATGCAAAAATAAGGGATTTCAACAAGTGGCTATTGTAGTTTTTTCAGAAGCAAAAAAGGATGACTCAATTGTTGTTTTTGGTGCTTTTTGCGGAGGGTGTTCTGGTGTTTCTTTTCCTACTGAAGATTGGGCCATTAAGAGATCTTGTAATTAAGAGTCTGCATCAACTGAAGATGGCCAACAAATATATAATTATACTGTTTTTTTCCCTATTTCTCTATTTCTTCTCAAAGAAAGGTTTTTTTAATATATGTCAAGTATGCTTACATTCTTTAAATGGACATTCAAGTATGCCTACAATGTTAAATTGCAAAGTTTAATGCACCAGCTTGGGCAAGGCCACAGGGCTATAAAGTCCATATGTGAAGACCACTTAAAAATATAAAAATCACTTCAGTTGCACCATCTACAGATTTATAACAATCACTTCTATCGCTCTCTCTCATCTGTGTCTCTGTGCAGTGTTGAAGTCAAAAAAATTTGTGAACCTTTCAGCATATATGTTGAAGTCAAATAAGCCTAATAAACTTGTCATTAATTTTTTGGACAAATAAGCATAAGACTAATAAGCCTAACCTAAGCCTAATATTTTGGTCATTAATTTATATAATACAGTAAATTGAAGTCAAATAAGCCTAATAATCATTTTATTGCAGCATATATGCATCAGATAATTAATTTTTTGGATTCCGAACATAACTTTAAGGCTTCAACTTTTATCATTACATATTTTATCATTTAGTCACACTGAGTTTTCCATCATATGACTCATTTTCTGAATTTCAAGTAAAGTTGTGATTTGGCCCTTAGACATCACATGCATCAGAAAGTTGTCATTAATAAAACTACAATACCTCGCATGCATTAGTCTAAAAAAAAAAACTACCTCACATGCATCAAAAACTTGTCATTAATAACAACCTTAATATTATATATATATATATATACACACACACACAAATATGCATATGACCACTATTACTCTGGTAAGCAAAGACTGTTACCACTATTTCTGTGGAAACATACTGTTTGAAAATTGAAATATAATATACAGAGTAATAGAGCCTTTTTTTTTCTTTTAAAACATATATACAAGACTGTTTTCGCTGCCTTACCTAATATGAAGTTTCATGTACTGCTTTGCCCTGTTCATTATCTTCATTGTCTGAGTTCCTTTATGCTCATTCATATTGATAGTCACGTACCTTGTTCAAATCTAAGTATACTATTATTTACTAGGGATGTTATGTCAATTGTTTTGCTATTATCATGTCATGCAATTGCTATTTGATAAATTGTACCCTTCTAAGCCCTACCATTGCAAAATGTCCTTAATTAATCTTCATTCCTAATGGTTTTGCAATCAACATTTTTTACTGTAAGATTTCTTTGAATGGAAATTTTAATTTCATTGACTTGAAGCCATTTGAGATAAGATAAAAAAAATCTTAAAAATACCACTTTATGTGCCTATCGTTAGTGCTAGAGATCTAGAATCAAAAGTATATTCAGGGGCAACATTTTTATAGTAAAACAGAGTTGGTGCTTCATTATGTCAAATTACAGAGTAAGCCATCATGATAATTATATTCATTTTCAAGTTTGTAATCAAGGTGGAAAACAAGTTTACTTCCTTTACAATCACCACATTTAGGATCCTTCACCCACATTCAGCAGCACTTGTCACAATTACCAAGGTATATATTTGTCTGTGTGGCAATTAACATATCTGTGAAGTCTAAACTATCATCAGAAGAACTTTCATACATGCTACATCATTCAGAACAACTAACCTAAACCAAATCCACCAGAACACTGAAATAAACTAACCAGAACGGAAGACAGTGAAGATTGAAGACGGATTCCTGCACGAACTCAACAACACCGTCGCGCCGCCGTTAAAGGAACACCACCGTCAGCACTTGGGAGGAAGAGGGGAGTTCGATTTGGGGATTTTCTTTTTAATTTAAGGTACTGATGAAATTGATTTGGGGATTTTTGCGCCTCTTAATTTCGTTCACCCAAAAACGCTCTCCGTAAAGACGTTTTCTGTGAGAAAAACGACGTCGCTCCATTCTTTCAATAAAAGGTCACCTATCTGTCATCAAAACGTCCTCAATAATGGCGTTTTAACTATGTGGCTGCCAACGTGTCCTGTGGGCACCACCATATTTGACCGTTAGTGTTCTAAACGTCCTCAGTGAGAGGAGTTTATAGGGTCAAATGGTCAACCCTATAAACGCCTTCATGGAGGGCGTTTTTCTAGTAAAAAAATCAAAATGTCCTCACGGATAACGTTTTTAGAGTGCACATTAAAAGTGGTATAGATCTGTAAATAATTTTAAAAAGTTGCTAAATTTATGTTTAACTTTTTTTTTTAGATATATAACCGTGTAAATGCCTTCTTTCCTCTTATTCTCTCATATTAGAATATCTCATAAAACCAAGTTTAATTTTAATTATTTTTAAATTTTAAATTAATAGCTTGCCCGGGTATCAAGTTTTGTGAAGATGATCAAAATGCTTGTACTAAATTATATTCTTAAAATTCTGAAGGTGAAAAAGCTTAAGAAGCATCTAGGCCACAAGTAAGCTTTGTACGAGAATAATGAATAGTTAGACAATTGCCTATAATTGTACAGTAAATATTATGAACATAATAAGAATTAATCATGAATTTTATAATCAAATGCAGAGTCATTACTCGTGAAGATGTCACTAATTAATAATTTGTCAATCAATATTATATATGAAAGCATTGCTAGGCTAGCACAAACTGGATTCTTTCCTTCCGCACTGAAAATTACAAATCCATTAAGTTGGAAATAAAGTTAAATATATAAATATATATCTTTAAAAAAGTGCAAAAAGACAACGAGACAGTGCATCCAACATGTGGGTTTCACTTTTTTTTTATTATTTACTTCACAAATTAAATCAAAGAAAATAAAATCTCTCTCACATGACCATATAGCTGGACACTACCAGCCGACACCATTTTCACCACTCCAGATTTGGATCTTCCAAACTTCACAGAAAATTGATCATGTCAACAATGAAGAAATATATAATTTGGGTAAGTATTCGGAAGAGAAAGCTCAAACTCATCAATTGTGAGTCATTGGATCTGTCTTGAAATTAAATTTAAAAAAAAAAATATCTAGAGAGATCCAACGATTGACAGAGAGTGAGCAAAACATTACCCGTATAATTTTCAACATTACCAATTTCTAAAAAATTGACATTACCAATTCCTTTTAAAAAATTCAACATCATACAAATCTCAATATCATTTTGATCAATTTTCATAATATTATGCAAATTATAGAACCAAAACCCCCATAATCAAACTCAACAAAACCATGAAAAATGATCTGACACCACCATGCAACAACCCACTCGCTCCATTATTATCAGCCGCCTTCTCTGACTCCGCATCTCCCTCCGGCGCATCGGCATCCGGCGCGTCGGCCTCGGCGTCCTCGGCCTTCCCCTTCTTCTTCTTCTTGGCCACGGCCGGCTTCGGCGACTCCGCCGGAGCCAGGCTGGCCTTAAACAACTCTCTGGGTAACAAAACCTTATTAATCTTATACACAACAAAAGGGTCTTGATCTATCAATGTCCCCACAATTGTCGCCGTAACGACCTTAGTCTCAAGCTTCACAATCTCTCCATCATCTTGTATTGTAAAATCGTACTTGTTGGCTCCCTCGGTGGCCAAAGTGTTCACAATCCCATTATTGGATTTCAACATTTGTAAAGATTCATACACAGGAATCCCATGGTACAGAAGCAACGCCACCTTATCGGCCTCCGTTAGATTCTTGTACTTCGGCATGAAACCGCCCACGGCGGCGTCGGTCGGGCAAAACACCGTGAGCCCGCCGTCCACGTTCTCCTCGAACGTCGCAAGCGCGGGCTTTGAGGCCCGCAGCAGGTCCGCGAAGGCCTTGCACCCTTGCTTTGCCATGATGGACGTCAGGTTCACGAGGCTCGGCCCGGCGGTCGGCGCCTCGGCGTCGGCCGACGTCAGGCCCTGGCTTATCTGCAGGACGGAAATGTTGTACGGCATCTCCATCACCGACTTCACGTAGAACGAGCGGAGACCGACGGCGCCGTCGTCCCCGGCGGCGCCGAACCCTACTTTTCCGCCCTTGAGGTTGGTGATGTTCACGTAGCCCGAGGTGCCCGCGGCGGCGCCCGTGGCTTGGAACATGGAGGAGGCCAAGGTGGTCCCGTTTGTGATCTGGTGGAGTTTCTTGGCGCCGAAGTAATCCACTAGTACATGGAGGGAGAGCACGTTTTTGAGAGTGTAGATTGAGAGGTGCTTTTCGAGGAGGGATGACATGGCGGCGTTGTCGAGGGCGAGGACGGTGATGGTCTCGCGGCGGTTGATCTCGGCGGCGAGGTGGGTGGCGGAGAGGTAGTGGTTGAAGGTGGAGAATTCAGGGTGTTTGGCAAGTAAGCGAGTGATGTTATGGGCATTGGAAGGAGAGGAAAAGAGTAGGACAAGTGAGAGAGAGAGGACAAGAGTGGTAGTGAGTAGTGGTAGCTTCATTTTGGTGAGAATTGGAGTGTGGGATGTGGGATTGGAGATTATGGTGTGTGTGTGTTTATAAGAGTGTATGTGGTAATAACTAATAAGTAACCACATTTTTGTTTTTGTGCAAGGTAATGATACGAGTAGCGAGTGAGTTTTGACTCATTAATTTTATATTGTTTAATTCTATTTTGAAATTTGTGTTAATATATATATATATATATATATTTTAATTTAAGATGATATAAATTTTAAAAGAAATCTAATAACAAAAAACTAATGAACCAAATGTCACTAATTTAAAATTGAATCCGGGGTAACTCGCTTTCGTACAATTTTAGTGTAATTCCTTTAAAAATACATATTTTTACTTTATTTTTGAAGTACTAATACGGACTCACACTAACAATAATCCATCATGAATAGATTAGAGACCAAATTATTATCAATATTGCAAATATCATCACCTTAAATGGATTAAGGACGAAATTGTTATTAATATTAAAAAATAGTCTCACAAGCCTATTTAGCGGTGATATTTGTCAAAATTGATAATAATTTTGTCCCTAATTTATTCATAGTGAGTTATTATTAGAGTAAATCCGTATTAGTATTTCAAAAATAAAATAAAATTGTACATTTTAAAAGAATTACCATTGTTTTGAAAACCGGACCGGACCGACCGGTTGAACCGGAAAACCGGCTGCCAGTCCAGTCCAGAATAACCAATGAACCGGTCAGGTATAAAACCGGTCAAGAACCGGTGGTTTAGACGGTTCGACCGGTTGTTCTTTTTTTTTTTAATTTGTGTTGTTTATGATTTAATATTTATTGAAAATTTATTGTGACTTGTAGTTGTAAGGATTGTTCTATTTCAGTATTTATTGTTTGGTTTGTGATAAGATTTGAAACTTAAATATGTTGATCCTTGAACTTATTTGAAGAGTTTAATATGATATTGTAGTAATTTGCAACTTGTTCTATTTCTTATCATGCTTAGATCGAGATAGAAACATATAATTATGAAGTATGTAATTTTTTTATGATATATTTTAATATATTTAATTAAAAATATATATTTTAAATGCCACCGGTTCGACCACTGTTCAACCACAGTTCGACCATTGAACCGTGAACCAGTGCCTCGACCAGTTTAATGGCCGGTCCAATTTTAAAAACATTGAGAATTACACCAAATTACGCGAAAACAAATTGCACTAATCCAATTAATCCAATTTCAAGTAACTTTCGTTACTATTACCCTTTGGTGCATATGTTGGTGTAATGACAAATAAAGCTAGCTTGGCATTAGGTATGACATGGGCCCATTGTTTGATCCTTATTCTTATGGGTTGTTATATTAAATTACAAATCATAGACTAGAGGGACGTCCTTTTCTTTTCTTTTCTTTTTTAAAAAATATAGTAGGAACTAATTTAACTTATTGAATTATTGAGGGTTATGATTAAGATCAAGTCAAGGTTAAACCTATCCATTATTTTATTAAGTGTAAAAAAAGTATTATTTTTAAATTTTAATATCAGTTATTGAAATTTGAAAAGATATAAGGTATTTTAAACAAATATTTGTACTTGCGATGCCTAATTCTCAAAAAAATATTTGTACTTGCCTAATATTGGATTAATAATGATATTTTACTATTTGTTATAATGATATTGAATAAATATCAACATTATTTTTAACCAAATAACAACGAATATTATGATTTACATCTGCAATCATGAAACATTTCCAGGAATGTATAAACAAATTGAGAAAACTTTGAAGTAGTGGATAACTTTTTGTACCCATTTACAACTAAAAGTAACCTATAATTAATTTTTTAAACGAAGTAATTAATTAACATCATCTACTTATAAATTAGTTTTAAATTATATATATTTCAATTTTTTAAAATATTACCTTAATATTAATTAATGTATGATTGACAGAATTACTTTACCTTTTATTATTTTGGAAATATATGCACTTTAATTTAATTGAACTTCACTTTATATAATTTATATTTATTAATATAAGAAGTGGATTCACTGAATTCAGTGGCCATTTTTTAAAGAAATAAAAGTAAAAAAATTTTTGGTGGAAAAAATTTTGGTGGTAAACACCGATATCTCATCAGGATTAGGAAAAATCTCTCAATCTCTTTGAAGATTTACATATTACCAATCAATAAGGTCCTCACATCGGTTATAGAGTTCAAATCCCCACCTTTATGAGTTAAGAGTCCGAACCTTAATTAATTGTGCTACTCCTGACAATAAAAGTAAAAATTTCATGTATAAGCTCTTAGGCCACCAAGCTATGATTAGGTTGTTAATTATAATATTCTTTTTGTGGTGCACTTTCTGACGTATATATGTGGGGACTCTTTACAACTGCAAAGAAAATAATTAAAAATTAAATTTGTGTCCTCTCTTTTCTTTTCTTCTATTTTTTTTTTTTAACCGGTTGGTATTCATTAAAATGAGTATGAGACTAATTTCTTAGACGTTGTGAAATTTACTGTGCTAAAATAACTTCTCACTAGATTAATTTTTATTCTATATTTTTAGAGATTGGACAAAGATAATAATTTTTTTTGATAAAAAAACAAAGATAATAATTAATTAAAGGAATAAATTTTCTTAACATCTGTAAGTTTTGTCTTGTCTAAAGCATGTGGGTGAATATAATCATAATTCATAAAATAATTTGCATTTTTGCGGGTCCCAAATTAAGTAGCAGGTTATCATCCCACCGACGATTTTAGTCCCCACTCTCTCTTTTAAATACTATATATGTATATATATAATATTTAATGGATTAAATTAAGGTGAAGATATTTAAGTATTTGTTATGAAGTTCTCTAATAAAAATAAAATATGTAATAAAAAGTACTTATATAACTAATTATAGAAGGAGAGAGAATATAAAATATTAAATTATGATAACTAATCATTGAAGAAAGAGAATATAAATAAAACATGTAATATGTAGAATTTCATATCAAACACCTAACAAACTTGTTTTTTCCATATTTAATTTGTCGACCCTCTTAATTTAGATATTACTGGTAACAATTAACATTAATAATTTGCTTAGGAGTATTCTAGTGTGTCATTAATTTGTTACATAATAAAATCAACAATCTGCAATCATCATACAATTAAAACGATATGCTAATTAAGAATGACTTGCTTTCTATATCAATTCATTTTCCATTGTTACAAAATTTGCACACCGGAAGTTACTTCAATTTGTTTTAATCATTTCATGCCTTAACGTACATTTAGCGATTAAAGTCTGCGTAATTTGTATGAGAGATGTCTACAGTAGTGATTGTTAGACTAAAGTGTTATCTATAGAAGGTGGACTGTATACGGCTTGGCGTAGAGGGGTGAGCAAATCACCAGAGAGAGAGAGAGCCGAGGGTGGCTCTGTATGTGGAAGTAGCGATGGTACTTTAGACAGTGGGTAACACTCACGCGGCCAGGGTTGTGCATTGAAGGAGGTGATGTAGGGTTACATGAGCAATAAAGAGATGAGAGTCAAAGATGGTGGTTATGAGTGAGTTGAGAGTCAACTCTAAGAAATAAAAATTATGAATGATATGATCAGAGGCAACAGGTCTAGGGTTATGTAGCACTATATTTATATATAGTACTAGAAATCTCTTTATCAGGGTGTAAACCCGCTTTACTAAGTGAATGTAACACGTGTGTTATTGATGAAAGGAGTCAAATTTGATAGTAACATAATCGCTTGTAACATTAATTAATAACCTTTTTTAGAAGAAACTTGGAGTGATCACCTTGAAAGCGCCATATATATTCATTGGATTTATCTTTTAAAATTTCATTGAACAACACAAATTGGTAGAAGATTCCAACACTAGAGAGGATCCGCTCCAATGTTTTAAAACTCGGACCGGATCGGCCGGTCAGACCGGTTGAACTGGAAATCGGCCGTTTGTCCGGTATGGGTTTAGCTAAAAACCCGATTTTAAGTTGACCTGGGTTGGATCGATAAAAATCGGTTATAACCGGTGACCTGGACTAGTTTTGATTGACCCTTTTTTAAAATTTTTTTTTTAGTTGGGCTTGATATTTGGGCTAAAAATGCATTGTGTATTTTACAATTTTAAATCTTATATGATTATAAAACAACTAAAATAGTGTGTAAATGATATAAATATTTTAATTAATATTATTTGAGCTTATTATTTTCTTTATATATATAGTTGAATAATATAAATTACTCATTATATTTTAAATTCATTTATAAAAATATAATTTCTCTAATATAAAAAATATATATATTGATATAAAAATTATTCAAATATTATTATTTTTATATATATAATATCAACCGGTTCGACTACCGGTTTAACCGATTGAACTGAACGCCCATGACCCAAAATGTTTTTCGGTTCAATGAACGGTTCGATTTTTAAAACATTGATCTGCTCTTGTTTTTTCTAGTATATAATTTTTTTAAATAAAAAAACTTGAAAATAAACATACTTGTCAAAAAAGTTTTACCTTAATACTTCGGTTTCCTAATAAGAATTCTTTCTAAATTTCATGTATATTACTTGAAGATACTTAAATAAAGTAAAAAATTATAACTCTTCAACTTTAATCCATCTAGCATTCTAGCTAGTCTGATATACAAGCTGGAGAATTCAATCAATATTAGGTTGGTTGTGAGTTGTGGGTATCCATTATTCATTTGATGAAGGATAATTAGAATTCATTCATAGTTTTGATTCAAATCTCTACACAATAATGAAAGGGCCAATAATAGGGAACGATGTACCAAAATTGGAATAAAGAATATCAAATGACAGAGAAGATTGGCCCTACAATACAATATGAGATCAGTGGGGCCGAGTTCGAATTTCTACTGTTTAAGATTGTGTTGTCCGAATTAGTAATAAATGTGACTGAAATTTTGATCATAATTTTTTGATCGGTTAGTCACAATTAATAACCAAACAGCATAAACGTCGACTATCAGCAGAGAATCTGGGCTCGAGTGGGGCCTGAATATATACTACAATAGTCAGTTATAAGGTAGTTCGTTGGGTTCATTTATCTTCATGTGTGTGTGAAATTGAACTGATATGTAAACAATGTCTCAAAAGTTGTAAGAGGTATAATGAAATTAAAGGAGTTTTGATATATTCTTTTCTTAGTGTTGGGTTTTGGGATAAATTAATCACCAAAGTTAAATTGAATTGCAGCCAAAAAGAAATAAGATTTAATAAAGTTTTGAATATTGGAACATGCTAAGGCTGCTGCTAGCTGGCCAATACACAAAGAAGGCGAGAAGCTTTAATTTGTGTATGTAGTTTTTTTTTAATTGTTAAAATATAAAATTATTATTATTATTATTAATTTTAAAAAAAAACTAAAAGTTAAAAATTTATTTTTTATGTTCTTTTAATTACTATAATTATTTAATTTTCTTTTTTTTATTTAAATAATTATTTTGAGAGATTGTTTATAGAAAATTTTCAACAATCATATATATATATATGAAAAGTTTTTATGTTCCCTTCTTGTCTTACTTTGTTTGCAAATTGACCACTAACATTTATCAAATTCTGTATATTTTAAATTAAAAGACTTGATATAATAAATAGAAGAAGAATAAATAATTAAATATTAGGCATAAGTACCTTTCCTACCCCCAACGTTTGGGGGTCCTGTCAGTTTCGCCCCTAACGTTTTTTCGCTGTCAATTGTACCCCTAACGTTTTACGTTTCTGCCAATGTCACCATTTTCACTAACACCGTCAAATATTTAACAATTTTTGTTGACGTGGCATCCTATGTGGCAAAACGTTTTTTTCTCTGTCAATTATACCCCTAACGTTTTACATTTATGCCAATGTCACCCTTTTCATTTGCACCATCAAATATTTAATAGTTTTTGCTTACGTGGCATCCCATGTGGCAAAAATATCTGACTTGGCATATTTTTTTCCACACCAGATTTTTTACTCATCTTTTTCCCATCAAAACCGTGACATAACTTTGATGGAGAAAAGATGAGTAGAAAATCTGATGTAGAAAAAAATATACCAAGTCAGATATTTTTGCCACATAGGATGTCACGTAGGCAAAAACTATTAAATATTTGATGGTGCTAGTGAAAAGGGTGACATTGGCATAAATGTAAAATGTTAGGGGTACAATTGACAGAAAAAAAACGTTTTGTCACATAGAATGCCACGTCAGTAAAAACTATTAAATATTTTACGGTGTTAGTGAAAATGGTGACATTGACAGAAACGTAAAACGTTAGGGGTACAATTGACAGCGAAAAAAAATTAGGGGCGAAACCGATAGGATCCCAAACGTTGAGGATAGTAAAAGTACTTTTACCTAAATATTATTGGTCAAATATGTATGAATGAAGTGCAACTAAACCTTTTTATTTCAGATATCCTCTGATTTAATTGTTGACGCACATGTCAATTTTTAAATTAGTTTATTTTGTTATGAAATAACTGTGAAGGAAGGTTATCCATAAAAAAAAAAACTGTGAAGGAAGGTTAATTAAATTAGTTCCTAAATGATTATAAAAAAAAATAGTTCCTAAAAATTATCTTTCAAAATATCTTTTGATATTGTAGGAATGGATCGTGCTATGCTAATTACAACTTTTATAAGTGTAACCGCACTAAAAGAAGGAGACATTGATTATAGAAGACTCCAAATCCGTGGACTCTAATCCTATCTTTAGGTACTAAACTCTATATATAAAAGGCATCTAGCTCGAGTCAGTCCTCCCTTAACCTCCTTTTGGGGGCTCTTTCATCCTATTTGACTACCAACCATTTTCGAAAGTATCATTAGCACCCATCATGATCTTACTCCCCCGCCAAATTCCATTTGTTTACCATCTCCTCTTATCTTCAAGATTTAAATTTTGAGAGTATCATTAGCACCCATCATGATCTTACCGTTGTTTGTTGGAAATTTAGATAAATATTATTTTTAATTATATTAAATTATTTGATTATTTAATTTAAAATATTTTATTGTCTATGTTGATTAGTCTTTTTTTTATTTAGAGTTATATTATGAAATTTTAAAAATAATTATAGAATAAATATAATAGTTAATTTACTTAAATTTCTAAAGGTATCCTATAAAAAAAATTTATAAGGGTAAATTTGGAAGATACAAAAATAAATAACATGATATCTCCGATGACACTATTTTATACCAAATATTTACATCTTATATCACTGTAATGTCAAATAACATGCCAAACATGAGTATAAAAAATAACATGATATCTGAGATAATATTTTTTTATAGGAAAAAACTTATGTCCATTTCCTTATGTCCATTTCCTCCAATTCCACCAATCATATATTGTATTTACACTCTCTTTCTTCTATGATTGGTCATATAAAAGGTGGTCTTCTATATTCTCTCTCTATTGTGATTGGTCATTTAAACACTTTTTGCCACGTGTCATAATTATATTGAGAAAATGGACATAAGAAAATAGACATAAATTTTTTCCTTTTTTATATCATAGTATATAAAATATCATACTATATCAGATACATTAAACAAAACGCTCCCTATATATCCACCGTCTCTTTTATAATCACTATAAATGTGTATCCTCTCTTACATCATATTTCACAATCCACCATGCACAAAATATTATGGTCATTTGTAATTTCTATTAATGGCATGAGAGAACGTCAAACATATAGTATGAGAAGAAAGTACATTTTCTTCATATGTTTCTTTACATCCTTCACATGGTTCATACATTTTTTGACATTTTTTATTATGCATATATCTCATCAATGTGAACACCCAATTATGTAATGTCTAAAAAGAAATAAATAACGAGATTTAAAATAAGCTTCTCGAAGAAGAAAAATCAACAAAATTGGCGTTGTTGACCTCATAAAACATGGAGGGGAATAAAAATCAAGACAAAGCCACTCCGGGAGCAAAATATAGTGGTTATGATCGTGATCAAATAAAATCTCAAGATAGCACAAAGCGTAATTTAAGAGTCCAATTTCTCGCGGAATCGTCGGATTGATCTTATAATTGATTAGTGATCTCAAACAAAATAGGTATTTACATATTGAAAGTGACAATTATTATTATAACAAAAGGTTGAAGATATTATATCCCATATGTAATTAAACAGGTCCTACGAAGAGATGGGTTTAACAATCATAGCCAATCTAATGATTTTCAAGTTTAACTAATTCATTCAAGATAATCATGCATTACGAAAGCTTATCTATCTGATTATGTTATTCCCGAACGGGTATATAGCTACGGAAATTAGCTAGGGAAAATTTCCCTAGCTAATCCCTAACTAATTAGCTACGGATTAGCTAGGGAAAAAAATCCCTAGCTAATTTGGTAAAAAAGTTTGGCACGAAAAGGTGGGAGCCGGCCGGCAGTGGAAGAGGTCACCGGTGGCCGTCATCAGAGGGGGTTGCCGGAGGAGGTCGCCGGCGGCCGTTGCCGGAGGGGCCACCGGAGGCCGGTGGAGGAGGTCGCCGGTGACAATTTTCAGAGGGGGTGAATTAGTTAGGGAATTGCTACGGATTAGCTAGAGAATTTAGCTACGGCTTAGCTAGGGAATAGCTACGGATTAGCTAGGAATTAGCTAAGGAATATAGCTAGGGAATAACTAGGGATTGGCTACGGATTAGCTACGAAAAAAATCCCTAGCAATTAGCGTCCAAATATTAGCTAGGGAAAAATTCCTAGCTAATCTTAGCTACGGATTAGCTACGGATTTTTCCCTAGCTAATCCTGTTTTTTCTTGTAGTATATCATGCATCACAAGATTTTATGATATTATTAGAGAAACTATGACCTAACCAGGAACAAATTATTAAACAAATAACATCGCAATTTAGATATGCAGATAAATCAAGAACTCGATATACGTAATTATATTGAATTCCAAGAACTTGAAATTCATAATACTCTTCCATATAAACAATACATACTAATTTGTAATGAAGAACCAAGCATCTTTGTACATGTTCTTGTTGGGCTGGGTCACTCCTATTTGGAGCCCATTTTGTTATCCAAACCCATGACCCATATTTTAGCTCTATATATTTATGAGTGTAGATCATTTTTCAGAAGAAGTGAAGCATTTTTAGAGAGAGAAAAAACGCAGCCTAGAGTGAGAGAAAAACATATCTGAAAATTTAGTGCAGACCAGCGTTCTTCTCAGCGAAATCGGACAATGGATTTTGCTCCGATTGATTTGAAATTTTGTGGGCCTGTTCCTAGCATCCTTCTCTTCATATCCAACGGTCATTTTGGATTGAAGCTCATTTGGTCGGTCATTTGCCCTTCTTATGTTCTGCTTTGTTTTTGTGTGTAAATCTCTTTTGTTCACGTGTTTGTGTTTGTATTGAGTGGGTGTTTTAGAGGAAGTTTGTTGAAGAATTATTGGTAGTTTAGGTGTTGTTTAATGGTGATTTTAGTGCCCTAAACCCTTTAAATAATTCTTGCTGGTGATGCTTCCTTGTACCTAAGTTTTAGACTAAAGTGTGTACTTGATCTCTTGTAAATTGTAGAGAGATTTTATTTGATGTATTTTGTACCCATTCAAATTTGTGCAATTTTAGTTGGACATTATTTTTATATCCATTGGAAAATTTAAGTGAAAAGGTTACAATAAAGACTTGCACTTGTGATATACTTTTGTCATTATCAAGTGACCGTTCTGGATCCGATTTGTGCACCATCTTCCTAATCGCCCAACAAAGTGGTATCAAGAGCCTTGGTTAAACAATGTCTACTTTGAAGATTGATATTGAGAAATTTGATGGGAGCATCAACTTTAGTCTATGGCAAGTTATAATGCATGTTGTGTTAACACAAAATAGCCTAAAGAAGGCTTTGCTCGAAAAATCAAAGAAACCCGCAACGATGAGTGAAGATGATTGGAATGAGATGGGTGATAAAGCCCTCACTGCAATTCAGTTGAACCTTAGTAATGATGTTCTTCAAGAGGTTCTTTTTGAGAAAACATCTACAGATTTATGGGAGAAGCTTGAGAAGTTGTATTTGACTAAGTCTTTAGCCAATCGACTGGTTTTGAAGCAACGACTCTTTAGCTTGAGAATGTCAGAAGGTACATCTATCAAATCTCACATTAGTGAGTTTTTTTCTCTGATCAATGACTTGAAAAATATTGATGTGAAAGTTGATGAAGAAGATCAGGCTATGTTGTTGTTATGTTCTTTGCCGTCATCGTATAAGCATTTTCGGGAAACCATGATTTATGGTAGAACAGAGCTTAAGTTTGATGATGTTAAGTTCTCTTTATTGAGCAAAGATAAATTGGGCAATGAACTTCCATCTAGTAGATTTAATGAGTCATCTTCTACTTTGACTGTAAGAGGAAGAACTACCGAGAGGAATTCAGGCAATAACAACCAAAGAGGTAGATCAAAGTCTTCATCAAAAGATTTCAAGTGTCATCATTGTGGTGAGTCCGAGCATACAAAGAAATATTGTTGGAAATTGAAGAAGGAAAGGAAAAGGGCCAAATCCAAGACTAGAGATGGTAACAAGAAGGAAGAAACAAGCGAGCAGAGTACAGCCATAGTTGAAGAATTCTTTGTGATTATGGGTGAAGAATTTGTGAACTATTCTCATCATGATTCTAGCTGGGTGATTGATAGTGGTGCAACTATTCATTGCACTTCAAGGAGAGATTTTTTTCTCCATCATATACACCAGGTGATTTTGGTTCCTTAAGGATGGGAAATGATGGCTCTTCTAAGATCATCGGCAAAAGGGATGTGTGCTTAGAGACTTCCTATGGTACGCAATTGATCCTTAGAGGCGTGCGACATGTTCCAGATATTAGGTTGAACTTGATTTCAGTTCCTAGGCTTGATGATAAGGGCTATTGCAACACTTTTGTGAATGGTCAATGGAAGCTTACAAGGGAGTCTTTGGTTGTGGCATGTGGTAAGAAAGATGGTAATCTTTACCTTATGCAAGCTAAGCTATCTCAATTCTCAAGGCTTAGTGAATGCTATTGAATAAGAGAAGTGTACAGAACTGTGGCATAGAAGGCTCGGTCATATGAGCCCAAAAGGGCTTGATATTTTAGTGAAGAAGAACTTGTTCTCTGGTGTGAAAGGTATGCATTTGCATTCTTGTGTTCATTGTTTGGCGGGCAAGCAAGTAAGAGCTTCCTTCAAGAGTTCGCGTCCTCACAGATCATCTCATATTTTAGACTTGGTACATTCTAATGTTTGTGGTCTTTTGAGTACTAAATCTCTTGGTGGCTCGGTGTACTTTGTTACTTTCATTGATGATCACTCCAGGAAAGTTTGGGTGTACACTTTGAAGATCAAGGATCAAGTGTTTGATGTCTTCAAGAACTTTCATGCCAGTGTTGAGAGGTAAACTGGAAGAAAGTTAAAATGCATCAGAACAAATAATGGCGGTGAATATAGAGGGCCATTTGATGACTATTGTAAGAGTCATGGTATTCGGCATCATTTCACTCCACCGAAGACTCCTCAGTTGAATGGTTTGGTAGAGAGAATGAATAGAACACCTATTGAGAGAGTGAGATGCATGTTGTCTCATGCGAAGTTACCAAAGACTTTTTACGCTGAGGTTTCACATGTTGCTGCTTATCTCCTGAATTTTTCTCCTTGTATCCCTTTACAGCAAGAAGTACCAGAGAAGGTTTGGAGCGGGAAAGATGTATCCTATGAACACTTGAGAGTGTTTGGCTGTAAAGTTTTTGTTCACATTCCCAGAGATGAGAGATCGAAGCTTGATGCCAAAACCAAGCAGTGCATTTTTCTTGGTTATGGTTTTGATGAGTTTGGGTATAAGATTTATGATCCTGTGGAGAAGAAGATCATCAGGAGTAGGGACGTTGCGTTCTTTGAAGACCATACCATTGAGGATGTTGCGAAAGGATCTGAGAAGTCCAAATCTTATAATAGTGATTTTGTGAGTTTTGATGTTGGTCCGCCTATCCTACAAGATCGTGTTTGTGATGACTTGCAGTGTGATGCACCTGATACAGATGATGCCCATGTTCCTGCAGATGGTGATGAGAATACTGAACCGAATGATCAGTTAGCTGGAGAACCACAGGTTGTTGATGATGCTCATTTGAGACGATCTAACTAAGAGCGTCAACCTTCTTCGAGATATTCGTCATCAGAGTATGTGTTAATTGTTATTGTCTGATGGGGGAGAACCTGATAGTTTTTCTGAAGCTACAACTGATGTACACAGTGATAGATGGTTCAGTGCTATGCAGGAGGAGATTAAGTCTTTTTCTGACAACAATACTTATGAGCTTGTTGAGTTGCCTAAGGGTAAAAGGGCTTTGAAGAACAAGTGGGTATATAAGTTGAAAACAGATGAGCACGCCATGTGTCCTAAGTATAAGGCAAGGCTTGTTGTCGAAGGCTTCAGTCAGAAGAAGGGAGTTGATTTTGAAGAAATCTTTTCTCCCGTGGTGAAGCTTTTGTCCATTCGCACTATTCTTGGCTTAGCTGCTAGTCAAGATTTAGAGGTTGAGCAAATGGATGTAAAGACTGCTTTTCTCCACGGTGATTTGGAAGAAGAGATTTATATGAAACAGCCAGAAGGTTTTCAAGTGAAGGGAAAGGAAAACCTTGTTTGTTGCCTTAAGAAAAGTCTCTATGGGTTGAAGCAAGCGCCAAGGTATAAGAAGTTTGAGTCTTTTATGAGTGAGCATAGCTTCAAAAAGATATCTTCAGACCATTGTGTGTTTGTGAAGAATTTTCCAGGAGGTGATTTCCTCATTTTATTGCTTTATGTTGATAGTTGGTCGTGACAAGTTCAAGATTGACAAGCTGAAAAGTGATATGAGTCAATTCTTTGCTATGAAGAACTTAGGACCAACAAAGCAAATCCTTGGCATGAGAATCACTCGGAATGAAAAGACTGAATGGTTATCTCAAGAAAAATACATTGAGAAGGTGCTTGATAGGTTCAACATGAGCAAGGTGAAGGCTGTTAGCACTCCACTTGGTAGTCACTCTAAGTTAAGCTTTGACTAATGTCCATCCACTGAAAAATAGAAAGAAGAAATGATGAAGGTTCCTTATGCTTCAGCTGTAGGTAGTTTGATGTATGTTATGATTTGCACGAGACCTGACATAGCTTATGCTGTTGGAGTTGTGTGCAAATTTCTCTCCAATCCTGGCAAAGAGCATTGGAATGCAGTGAAATGGATCTTAAAATATCTCCGAGGAACTTCTACATTTTTGTTATGTTTTGGAAGTGAGAATCTTCTTTTGGTTGCCTATACAGATGTAGATATGGCAGGAGATGTTGATTCCAGGAAATCCACTTTGGGATACATGGTTTGCTTTGCAGGGGGAGCTATGTCTTGGCAGTCAAAGTTTCAAAAGTGTGTAGCTCTTTCTACTACTGAAGCTCGTAAGGAGTTGTTGTGGATGAAGAACTTCTTGTTGGAGCTTGGATTCAAGCAAGAGGGGTATTTGTTGTTTTGTGACAGCCAGAGCGCTATACATCTTGGTAAGAATCTTACGTTTCATTATAAGTCAAAACATATTGATTCGAGATGTGCTTGACTCTAAGGTGCTTGAACTGGCGAAAATTCATATCGATCAAAATGGATCGAATATGATGACAAAGGTGCTACCGAAGTTGAAACATCAATTTTGTTGTGGTAGTGCTAGCTTGGTCGAATCTCCGTCATAGTCGTGAGGAAGAGATGTGTTGCGCTGGGTCACTCCTATTTGGAGCCCATTTTGTTGTCCAAGCCCATGACCCATATTTTAGCTCTATATATTTGTGAGTGTAGACCATTTTTCAGAAGAAGTGAAGCATTTTTAGAAAGAGAAAACGCAGCCTAGAGTGAGAGAAAAACATATCAGAAAATTTAGTGCAAACCAGCGTTCTTTCCGGCGAAATCGGACGGTGGATTTCGCTCCGATTGATCTGAAATTTTGTGGATGTGTTCCTGACATCCTCCTCTTCATATCCAACGGTCAGTTTTTGGATTGAAGCTCATTTGGTCGCTTGTTTGCCCTTCTGAAGTTCTGCTCTGTTTTGTGTGTAATTCTCTTTGTACACTTGTTTGTGTTTGTATTGAGTGGGTGTTTTAGAGGAAGTTTATTGGAGAATTATTGGTAGTTTAGGTGCTGTTTAATGGTGACTTTTAGTGCCCTAAACCCTTTAAATATTTCTTGTTGGTGATGCTTCCTTGTACCTAAGTTTTAGACTAAAGTGTGTACTTGATCTCTTGTAAATTGTAGAGAAAGTTTATTTGAAGTATTTTGTACCCATTCAAATTTGTGCAATTTTAGTTGGACATTGTTTTTGTATCCATTGGAAAATTTAGGTGAAAAGGTCACAAAAAAGAGTTGCACTTGTGATCTATTTTTGTCATTATCAAGTGACCATTCCGGATGTGATTTATGCATCATCTTCCTTCTCGCCCAAAAGTTCTAACACAATGAAATATAGCAAGATATTAAATACTTGAATTGAAGCAAACATAATTATAAGAATGAAAAGAAAGAATACATAGACAAAATCATCTAAACCTTATGATATGAATGAGAACCCAAGTGAAGTAAATGTGCCAGATGAAGCATGAGAAATTGGGCCTGAGGTGGAAGCAGTAGCTGATGTTGGGCTTGTGCAAAGCCACATTCAGCAAGAGAAGAATCCAACAAGTGAAGGGGTTGTTGAATTTTGTGAGATTTTAGTTGAGTTTAGCTTCTACTCGACGCTGCTGTCTTTTTCCATTTTTCTGCTGGCAAATTAATACAGATTCATCCGTATCTTTCATCAATTCTCTTCTCTGTTACTTCATAAAAATATATTATATACAACAACAAAAAATTAGTTATTGGAAATCTGTAACTAACTTTAATATCCTCCCTATACAATCATTAACATTAGTTATGGAATTATAAACTAGTACCCAGTCACATAAAAAATTTAGCCCAGTTGCTATAAAGAGATAATTTCTCTCTTCAGTAATATGGGTTCGTCTCTCCTACAAGCATTCTGATATTAAAATCCTAAATGCAAAGTATGCCCTAAGGTTGTCACTTGTCCCTCATCATAATAACCCAAAAACATTACTAAATTTTATTTGAAAACATGTCATTTCATTAGCTGCAGAGTATACATAGCTCACGGCTTTAATTGGCTCTTCTTCAAGGCCAGTAAGCAACCAGCGAAAGAATCTGAACATCATAAGCAACATAAATTACCAATTTCCTTTAGATTGTGAAGAGCCCTTTGGTTTCTCTTCTTTCTCGTCTCCAATTAACAAGTTAACTCAAGCCACTTTATCCATAGCTCCTTCTCTTTGTAATGGACGAGATATAGTGCTACACATAGCAAAACTCAGCTGATGGCAAGTTTAACCTAATTATGTTAAGTCACAGCTCCAGAGAATTGCTAACTTTCACAGATTTGGATGCTCTCATTTGAGAGAATAATATGATCATGTTATGGGAGGACAAAAATGGATACGATTGATTTAGTGATGGACCCCATATATATAATAGAGATCATATTATTCTCTCACATGAGAAAGAAGACCGTGATTCTCATTTTCACATAACACTACTGAGACTACTATTTATATCCATACTCACCGGCATATCCTTCTCCGACATCTCATCCTTCAAACGTAAGGCTTCTTTGAGATTCCCTTCCTTACAATGAGCATCAATTATCACATTATACGTAGCTACATCTGGCTCGATCCCCATACCCACCATCTCTTCGAACAGAGTAATAACTTCAGATCTGTTTTCGACTGAGTTGTAGCCATTCATTAATGATGTGTACGTTAAAGCATTTGGTCTCAGATTTCTTGTCTGCATCTCAATGAAGAGCTGTTTAGCTTTCTCCATTTCCTGATTTTTAGAATGTCGATCGATTAAAATTGTGTAAGTGATATGATTAGGTGACATCTGCTTTTCCGACATCTCTTCCAACAAATGATTGGCTTCTTGCAGATTGTCATTTCTGCAGAAACTATCAAGTAGTATGTTATAAGAGAAAGTGGAGGCAAATCCCTTGTGAAGCATCTCTTCAAGTAGATTCCGTGCTTCTTCTAATTTGTTTTCTCTGCAGTATCCACTGAGAAGGGAATTGTAGATAAATTTATCAGGTTGGACATCTTTTTGAGGCATTTCATCCACCAACTGGAGAGCCTCAGCCAGCATTCCAGATTTGCAGTATCCATCCACAATAGTTGCATATGTCACATTGTTGGGAACCAAACCGAATTCCGATAGGCCGTCAAATAAGTTCTTAGCCTTTCCAAGCTCACCAGTCTTACACAGCCCATCAATTAAGATATTGTAAACAACAATATCTGGCCTTACGCCTTTTGCGCTCATCTCTTCAACAAGTTGAAAAGCTTTCCCCATCTCACCTTGTTTACAGAAACCATTTATGATAGTATTGTAAGTAAAACCATCTGGAGCCAACCCTTTACTGCAGAGTTCTGATAAGATGGTCATCGCTTCTTGCATTTTTCCATTCCTCGAAAGACCATTAATGAGCACACTGTATGTTTTAACATCTGGGAAAACACCTCCTGCAAGCATGCTTCTAAACACCGTGAAAGCTTCGTTTACATTCCCGGCTTTGCAGTGGCCACCAATTAAGAGTGTATAAATTACATCATTTGGCATGACACCATCCTCTGTCATGTCATTGAAAATCTTGTCAGCCATCTGCATGTTCCCTGATTTACTAAATGCATGGATAAAGGCTCCATATGTATATGAATTAGGCTTTAGTCCACTTTTCAACATTTCATCTAGATAAGTCTTTGCTTCTTCTATCTTATGTGCCCTACATAGCCCCACAATAATAGAATTATAGCAGAAGACATCTAATCTGATCCCTTGTTCTCTCATACTCTCCAATATTTTTCTTACTTCTTTAACTCTACCTTCCTTAGCATTAGCTGAAATAAGAGCTGTGAAGGTAATAACATTCGGTTTCAAACCACTTCTAACCATTTCCTCCAAAAAACCATCAACTTGACAGAGTTTACCGCAACGGCAGAGCCCATTAATAATAACACTGTAAGTCACCTCTGTAGGTTTCAAGCTTTCCTTCTTCATCTCATCAAGTAACTTAACAGCAGTATCCATTTCACCCTTCCGGCAGTAACCCTCAATCAAAATATTATAAGTTCTATAGTTCAACTTAATTCCTAAACTTCTTATCTCATCCAAAAGTTCCCCGGCCTTCTCCATCCTCCCAGCCTTAGACAAGCCATTGAGAAGCGTGTTATATATGACCACATCAATAATGAAACCATTACTGAACATTTCATCCTTCACTTTAAACGCCTCTTCCACATTACCTTGTTTCACAAACCCATCAATAAGAGAATTATAGGCAACCAGATCGGGCTTCAATCCAGCATCAATCATTTCTGATATAATTAATTTTGCTTCTTCCAAGCACTTTTTCATGCAAAAGCCATTAATGAGAGTTGAATAAGTATATTTATCAGGGACCAAGCCATTCCCAATCATATATTTTTTCATGCTCATTGCTTCATCAAGTAACCCTGCTCTACACAAACCATCAATAATCACATTAAATGTCACTACAGTAGGTGCACAACCATTTTCTCTCATTTCACTGAGGACCCTTGTAACCTCATTAGTATTACCAGACTTGAAGTGAGCACTAATAATAGATGTGTAAGTGTAAGCATCAAATTTCATATTCATCGTTGACATTCTCTCACAAACTTTCCAAAACAGGTCTAACTTACGAGCCTTTAACAGGTCACTCAATAAGGAATTAGAAGACAATAAACTAGGCACAAAATTCATCCTCTCAGATTCCAATACCACATGAGCAGCTTCATTCAACAATCCCACTTTCCTATAACTATCAATTAACATATCAAAAACCACCGAATTAGACCTCTCATCACTTGCTTCATGGTAACAACTCCTAATAGAACCCAAAATATCAAATGGCGGCTTGAAATTCCGCGCCATACGATCAATTATATCAGCAGCGGGACCATAAAACCTAGAATTACAGAGAGAAACAGCAAGAATACACAAGACGTCTAAATCTCGAAGTGTACCAATTTTTTGTTCAGACCACTGGAAGAAGCTGAGAAGACGCCGAGGATCACCCTTGCGATTTTGGCGTATGACGGATCGGATTACCTCAGTGTTTAGCTTTCCGAGGATGTTCGGTGAATCGATAAGAAGGTGCCAATTGTTGCTGCTGAGAATGTTGGTGATTTCCTGAACTGCGTCCTGCTGGGTCTGCGCAGTGCAGTAGTACACTGCTGTGCGAGGAAGACGATGGCGTCTCGTGATGAGATCGCTCGTCGTGCATAGAAATCTCCACATCTTGTTCTTGAATTTCTTAATTGATAGAAGAACTATGAAACGGAATCAGTATTAAGAACGAGAGGAAGGGGAATGACGATGAAAATGAAGTCAGAAAATTATCTCTTCCCAGTAAGATCAGAGAGTGGAGAATGGAGGGGAAAGGAAAATTGTCGTTTGCTCTTCGGTTTCGGTCCTTCGTTATAATGTTTCTTTCCTATTGGTTCCATATAATTTTTAGTCAAAAAGTAACTTTCCTAACCCCAACGTTTGGGGGTCTGTTAGTTTGGCCCTAACGTTTTTTCGCTGTCAATTGTACCCCTAACGTTTTACGTTTCTGTCAATGTCACCCTTTTCACTAACACCGTCAAATATTTAACATTTTTTGTTGACGTGGCATCCTATGTGGCAAAACGTTTATTTTTTCTATCAATTGTAACCCTAACGTTTTACATTTTTGTCAATGTCACCCTTTTCACTAACACCATCAAATATTTAATAATTTTTGCTTACGTGGCATCCTATGTGACAAAAATATCTGACTTGACATATTTTTTTCCACACCAAATTTTTTACTCATCTTTTTCCATCAAAATCGTGTCGTTTTAGCCTCATCATATTCCTTTTAAAATATAACTCAAACGTACATGCCATTTTGCAGACAAAAACATTGGAGACGTTATCCATTCTCTACTTTGTTGGAGACGTTACCCATTCTCTACTTTGTCGGAGACGTTACCCTAAAATAGAGAATGGATAACGTCTCCGTTGTTTCTATGAGCAAAATAGTGCGTGCGTTTGAGTTATATTTTAGACGGAATAGGCCGAGGTCAAAATGACACAACTTTGATGGGGAAAAGATGAGTAGGAAATCTGATGTGGAAAAAAATATACCAAGTCAGATATTTTTGCCACATAGGATGCCACATAAGCAAAAATTATTAAATATTTGATGGTGTTAGTGAAAAGGGTGACATTGGCAAAAATGTAAAACGTTAGGGTTACAATTGACAGAAAAAGAAACGTTTTGCCACATAGGATGCCACGTCAGCAAAAAATGTTAAATATTTGACGGTGTTAGTGAAAAGGGTGACATTGGCAGAAACGTAAAACGTTAGGGGTACAATTGACAGCGAAAAAACGTTAGGGGCGAAACTGACAGGACCCCCAAACGTTGGGGGTTAGGAAAGGTACTTTTGCCTAATTTTTAAATCGTGTCATCCAAATTTTATTTTGATGTTTTATATTTTAAAAGTTTAAAATTAATCATTTATATTTTTAAATTGATTTAAAATAGTTATTTTGCCTTACACCGTTAGCCTCTTTCGTTAAATACTAAAGTGAACCTAGGATGCTGACGAGAGTTTTGATTCAGGTCAGCATTTAATGAAAGAGGCTGGTAGTGTGAGGCAAAAGGATCAGTTTAGACCAACTTAAAAACATAGATTATAGATTTTGAACTTTTAAAATATAGAAGATCAAAGTAGAACATAAGTGAAACATAGGGACTAATATGGTGTTTTGACCAATTTTTAAAAGAGATAAACCATTTTAGGTCATCTATGTATATCACTTTTTATTATATTAGTCCTTGATATTTCAAAAGTTTAAAAATAAATCATTATCTTTACAATTTATCCATTTTAATCCTTAGTCTAACACCTTTTTTTTTCGTTAAGTGCATACGTGACTGTTGGGATGGGTCACTCCTATTTGTAGCCCAATTTGTTATCCAAACCCAATTTGTTATCTTTCAGGGACCAAATTGTGTATATAGTCATACAGACTCAGGGTGGTGGATGTTGGTTTTTTAAAAATTTTAGAAAGGAAATTGAGAGAGATAGAGAGAATTCAAAGTAGGTTAAAAGCTGATTACATTCTAATTCATACTTGATTTATACATAGAGATTGTAAATAACAAACTTTTTAATTTTGTGGGCCATCTAATTTGAATATAAAAATTAAAGATAATAAGAAATATAAATGTTAATAAAAATAAATAACCTAACAGCAAAAATCTTGAAAGATTTTTTATTTGAATTTAAAAAAATAACAAACTATTGGAGCTAAAATGTCATAATTCAACACTCCTCCTTGGCATTTTGGTGACAGACTTCAATATTTTTTCTAGCCTTCATAAGAAAATCAGAAAGTTGATCCTTTGACCAACCGTGAACCAGTATCGCTTCTTTGGATCGTTGAACTTCTTCAATAAAATAAAATTCCAATGGTTGAATTTCGCTTTTAATAATAGCATCAATCTCCTCCTGTGACGCTTTTCTCCAAATTGGTGTATCACTTGTCTTGAAAAATGTTTAGATTTTGAAGCAACAAGATTGCAATTTTTGTGTACATTTGGAAAGTTCTTGTTTCTCCAAGAGTTTCATTAAAAATTGCTTCACCATCAATTGTAGCTTTTGGCACATTTTGAACATTGGCTTCAACTTCATTCCATTCAATAGCAAATCTCTTACTTTTCATTGTTATGCTCAGTAATTTAGCACCATAAGCATCAAAGATAGTACAATAATTTCCTTTAAATTCAATAGAATATCCTTTCTCCAATATCTGACAAACACTTAATAAATTTTGACTTAGTTCAGGTACAAACAAAACATTTGTAATAAGTTTAATACCTGAAAAGTATTTATTTCAACAGTGCCTTTGCCTTTCACATCCAGATATTCTCCATTTCCTATTTTCACTTTGGAATTAAAATTTCTGTCAAGATCTTTGAAAATCGCATCATTATATGACATATGATTAGTGCATCCACTATCAATAAGCCAATTGCTACTGGAAATAATATTTTGAGAACATGAGGCAACAAATAGTTCATCCTCTTGAATCTCAGACTCAACTACTTGAGCATGTTGAGTTTGGTTCTTGGATTTACATACCTTTGCAACATAGCCTGTTTGCTTGCAATTTCCACATATGGCATCTGGTCTCCACCAATAATATTTCTCTAGATGTGTGGATTTTTTGCAATGCTGACAAGGTGAATACCTTTGTTTACCATTGTTGCCTTCAATTTTGTCTTTGTTCCTCTTGCCTTTGTCATTGGTTTGTGCAAAAAGAGCTCATTCGATGACTTTGTCTTCTCGAAATTGCCTTCTTTGCTCTTGCGCTTGAAGAGCACTCATTAGTTCACCTAATGATATTTTATTTAAGTCCTTAGACTCTTCAAGAGAGGAGATTTTGGATTCAAATCTCTCAGAAAAAGTTACAAGAACTTTCTCTACAATTCTTTTATCAGGAAATTCTTCATCAAGTAATCTAATATTATTAACAATAAGAGAGATTCGGTCAGCATACTCACTAATTGTTTCATTCTCCTTCATGTTCAAAGATTCAAATTCTCTTTTCAAATTCAAAACCCGCATCTGACGCGTTCTATCATTGCCTTGATATTCTTCTTTCAATTTTCCCAAACCTCTTTTGCTGTACTACAAGCCATAATTCTGTAGAACACAGAATCAACAAATGAATTTTGAATAAGTGACTTGGCTTTGGATTTCTTTGTCTTCTCTTCGTTATGAGATTTGATTTGGGCCGAGGTAGGATTTTCTCGAAGAGGAGGTATTGGTGTGTCTTCAGTCACGGTTTTCCAAAGGTCGTAGGCTTCTAAAAAAGTTTGTATCTTTACCGACCAAATGTGATAATTTTGACCGGTGAGGATGATAGGAGGATTTAGAGTTTGGTTACTAGATGTCATTTGTTTGTAGGTTGAAAAAAAGTTTTAGATCCCGAAAGATCAACTATGGTTCTGATACCACTTGTTGGTTTTTTAAAAATTTTAGAAACGAAATTGAGAGAGATAGAGAGAATTCAAAATAGGTTAAAAGCTGATTACATTCTAATTCATACTTGATTTATACATAGAGATTGTAAATAACAAACTTTCTAATTTTGTGGGCCATCTAATTTGAATATAAAAATTTAAAAAAATAAGAAATATAAATGTTAATAAAAATAAATAACCTAACAGCAAAAATCTTGAAAGATTTCTTATTTGAATTAAAAAAAATAACAAACTATTGTAGCTAATTAAAATGCCATAATTCAACAGTGGAGAAAGAGATGAAGAATGGTGCTTATAATGGTGAATGATTGAGGGGGATGACACTGAGGTGACAACGAAGTGGACAATGGCGGAGATCAAAGAGCAATGTGAACGACGAGAATAGAGACGACAATGATGCAGGAGAGAACTCGATGGGAAGAAGAATGGGAATGGGACTGAAATGAAAATTATGAGGTTGAAGAAAGGCTAGAAGTAAAATTTTTAAAAAGTTTACAGGGGAAGAAATGTAATTTTAAAATTTTCCAGAACATGCCAGCAAAATTTGACATACAGAAGAGACAAAATGCCATATCAGTGTGTCACATATGCACTTAACAAAAAATTGGATTGTGTTAGACGAAAGGATCAAAATGAAACAAGTTGCACAGATAGTGACTTGTTTTAAAACTTTTGAAACATCGAGGATCAATATAGAAAAAATGACATATATAGATTATCAAAATGAGATTTTTTCTCATTTTTAAATTATTTTAAAAAATATTTTTTATTATTATTATTATCATATTTTTCTAGTCAAAAGTTCATAACTTTATACTAAGTTTTAATTTTTATCTCTAAATTCTTTTGGTCAATTTATTTAAAAATTACAAATTACAATCGATTTTGTTACAACTACTAACGTTGTCTAACATGAAATGATATTGTAGTACCACATATGTAACATTAATTACTAATCATCACTCTTAATCTCCACAGTATATTAAAACGATGTCGTTTCTTCTACTTTTTAATATGAAAAAGTCTCGTCATTTTGAGTGATGAATCAATATTAATATAAAAAATGATGTTATTTTTTAGTGGTGAGTCAACATTAATATTACATATGTAATGTCATCACATCATTTGTTGTTAATAATTTGGATGTTATTAGGTGTTGGGATAAAACTAATTGTAATTTTAAACTTTCAAGATAAAATTGACCATAAAAAAAATTAGGAACAAAACTAAAAATTTGTATAAAGTTTATGAGCTTTTGACTTTTTTCTACTAAATATATTGTTGATTTAGAAGTTTAAATTTAGTTCAAACTTAAACTACATTTGATTACGCACAAAATGGATAAAGAAATGAATTCTTTGTGATTAAACTAATTAAAAAAAAACAAAATTATGCATTATAAGTTTGATAACTTTTTAAGCATACATATAAGATTAATTAGAGGCAAATTACTTTTTAATCCTTGAATTATTAGTCAAATTAATATATAGTCCTTGAATTTTAGAAAAATATTACTTAGTGCACGAATTTGCAATTATGACAACTATTTAGTGCCTTAGATGTTACCTATTAGATAACCGAGTGACGTATTCGTTAACTGTTGATGTGGCACTGTTAATGACGACAATGCAGGTGTCGCCGTCGACATAGGAGAGGATTTTGTCGTGAGGACGATGCATGATGTAGCCGCCATATATAGCTGCACATCAAGCTCCAAGAACAAGGGGAAGGGGGTCATCGACCTAGTTTTCGACATCGCGAGAAGAGGAGCGGTGAGAGGAATCTAGCCACATCAGTAGTTAACAAACATGTGACTCGATTATCTAACAAGTAACGTTCAGGAGAATAAATAGTTGACAGAGTTGCAAATTTGAAAACTAAATAGTATTTTTTTCACAATTTAGGGACTAAATAATAATTTAACCAACTATTCAAAAATTAAAAAGTACTTGTCTCGATTAATTATCTTGAGCATCTCTATTAATAAAAAAGAAAACATGAAAAAAAGACAATAATAATTATAAAAAAAATGTAGAGACAGCGAAGGTGAGGTGTCTACTCCAAAGAAAAACTATCTAATGCATAAACTCTTGAATTGTCATAATATAATTGGGAAATTGAAACAATATATAAAAAAATAATGAGGAGTGATACAGTTAGTTAAGGCTTGGGTTTTTATTTCACAAGGTCGAGTATTCGAACTCTATGACTAATGTAAGGGCCTTATTGATGAGTGATATATAAATTCCCTCATAAACTCTCAAAGAGGTTGGGAGGTATTTTCCAATGTTTTTAAAACCGGACCGGTCATTGAACCGGTCGAGGTACTGGTTCACGGTTCAATGGTCGAACCGTGGTTGAACCGTGGTCGAACCGGTGGCATTTAAAGTATATATTTTTAATTAAATATACTAAAATATATCATAAAAAAATTATATATTTCATAATTATATGTTTCCATCTCGATCTAAACATGATAAGAAATAGAACAAGTTGCAAATTACCACAATATCATATTAAACTCTTCAAATAAGTTCAAGGATCAACATATTTAAGTCTCAAATCTTATCACAAACCCAACAATAAATACTGAAATAGAACAATCCTTACAACTACAAGTCACAACAAATTTTCAATAAATATTAAATCATAAACAACACAAATTTAAAAAAAAAAATGAACAACCGGTCGAACCGTCTAAACCACCGGTTCTGACCGGTTTTGACCGGTTCTTGACCGGTTTTATATCTGACCGGTTCATTGGTTATTCCGGACCGGACTGGCTGGCGGTTTACCGGTTTTTCGGTCCGGTCCGATTTTCAAAATAATGGTATTTTCTAACCTTGATTGGATATCGATTTACCCCACCTAAACTTTTCTTTACCAAAAGAATAGATAAGTTCAAAGAAGCAATAATCACCTATGCAATTCATGGAGGAAGAAATTTGAAGGTGAAGAAGTGTGACAAGTGTAAGATTACCCAGGGTTAAATGCACACTTAAATATGTAAGTCGGTAGCATAGGCAACAAAATTACCAGGGTAGGAAACGTTGCAACATAGAAGTTGATGAACATTCTTGTAGCAGGAAATTCAAGATTAATTTGTTGATCTCTAAGTCGATGCTGTAAACACTCTATTTTGTCTAGGCCTCTTCTCATAACCAAAAACCAATGCAAAAAACACAATTTTGCTATCAAACATCACGATGTTACTAGAAGCTCATGTGGGCATCAATGTCGCGACAGCCCCTGCCCATGTTGCGATGTATCAAAAAGGAATATTCGAATATTCATATCCCTATATCACACGGATTAAACCCTAATCCGTGCCATTGTTGCGACAGTCGTGACATCCCATACAAAAATAGTGAATTCGGTTATATTCATAACCTATAAATAGCATCACACTCCATAGTCTCTAAGACAACCGTCAAGTGTGAAGAGTCTTCTCTTGACTACTCTAGAGAGCTCTCCCTTAGTCACTCATTGAGTCCAAAGAGCCTCCTCTTTGACTCCCTAGCATCCCTTGGATATTCTGTAACCCCAGTCAACATCTAAAATCCTAGCTCCTTAGGTAATCCAATTATCTCAAAGCAGATTACTGTTATTATCATAATCAGATCATCACCATCACCATCATCTTACATTAACTTAGGCCTAATCGCCTAATATTATTTATAGAGTAATTATTTTCTGTAATTAACCCTAAGGGTTAGGGCATCAGTCAAGGTCTAAACCTATCGGCTTCGACCAATTGCCAAAACACCTATATTTTTGTCTGTTATTGTCTCTAACAGATCAAAAGGCATACAGAACACATACGATTCAAGCTGAATGAATCGTAGGGAGCACAAATAGACCAAAACATCGAAGATTGGAGCATATGTTGCTGAACTTCACAATGTCTCTCATGGAAGTCGTGTCGCTCAACCAGAACTTAATATTTAAAGCTTTCCTTGATTGCTTTTCATTCATTTTAGTCTTGCGACCACCCGTAAGACGCAAATAATGAGACAAACCCTGTTTCTCCATAGATTTTTCGTTGCCGATGCTTAAACAAGGGGGCTGTGTTGTCTCCGTTGATTGTCATTGGTGCAAACCCTAAATGCATGTCAAAACACCTCGGTTTAGAGAGGGACCTATTTCCTCCTTTAATCCTAGTCAACATCAAAGTCAATTAGGGATACACGTTCTCCTATTTGACCCCATTGCATATGTTTCACTACAACAAAACAGTGGATTAGCCATAAATTCTTTCATAGCTAATATGTGGCTAATCCAAGGCTAATTCATTTAGCCACAAAATTAGCCGCAGATCCGTGGCTAAATTAATTTAGCCACTGATGTACGAACATATCACTGGCTAATCCGTTGTTTTGTTGTAGTGCTTGCTAACCTTAGCATAGGTGCCAAGAGAGAACTTTAATTTGTGCCCTCCTATGGAAAAATTAATAACACTATAAGTGTAATTTAACTCCATGAGCCCCGATGGCAAAAAAAACTCCATGAGCCCCCACCTACACACACTTTTCAAACTACGTGGACTTTAATGCCTGCGAGGAGGAGTACGTAGGCCCTAGGCTCTCATCAAAGGTCAAGTCCGTCCTTTTAAAATCCCTAAAAACACATGTATGATCAAAAGTGGAAATATTGGCCAAACATAAATTATTATTTTTATTCTAGCGGATAACCGTCTTATGGACGAGGGGTGAGGGGTGCCTAACACCTTTCCCTTGCCTTAAATAGACTCCTGATTTCAACTCTGGTTCACACATCAAGTCTTATCTTTCCTTTTTTCAAAATAATTTTTTGAAACATTTTTCCAAATTTTATAAAAACTTGGTGGCGATTCTAGTCTTTTCGAAAATTCAAGCACTATCTTTAAAAAGTGGTACGCCTCCCGAGAGGAGGGTTGAAACCTCCGGGACGATGCTTACAAATAGTGCTGTCAAAACGGGCTGGCCCGGCCCTAGCCTGTTTTGGCCCTAATTATTTTAGGGCCAGCCCAGCCCAGCCCGTTTTCAATACGGGCAGACTTATTCTAAGCTCGGCCCAGCCCTATTAGGGCTAAGGGCCAGCCCGGACTGGACCGTTGTTTTTTTTTTTTTGCTTACATTTTTTAATAATAAATTAATAGTCATAATTTATTGAACACAATTTTAAATACATATTCATTAATTTAAAAAACATGAAAGAATTATACTTATCATATATCCTTACAAAATAACATACTAAAAGTATTCATCCATTTATTTGAATGATAAATAAGGCCTCGCAACCTAACAGAGACACGTTGTGGAGTTGGAATTGTGATGGGAGTGATAATAGTGAATAACTATAATGTATAATAGTGTGATAGCGTTTGAGTGATAATAGTGAATTACTATAATGTATAACAGTGATTAGAGAAAAAAGAAAATGGAGATGGGAGAAGAGGTCTCTCTTGGTTACAGATAAGAAAGAGTTGTGAGATAAATATAATTGTTTAAGGGATTTAGAATTACTTTTGATGGATTAGTGATGTATTGTGTGTGGTTAAGAGAATTTAGAGTTAAATTTTTTTTAGTTTAAAAAAAAAGCAAAATGGGTTGGCCCTAGCCCGATTTGGCTCGCTTTAATTACGGGCCGGGCTGGGCCAGTCCGTTTTTAAAATGGGCCCAAAATCTTTTAGCTCGGCCCTATATTTTTTACGAGCCAGCCCATAGGGCTTGGCCCATATTGAAAGCTCTACATACAGATGAGTAAGAGAATTCAAAATAGATTAAAAGAAATTCCGAAGATGAAGTTGAAGGACATTAAAGATAAGATTTTACAAAATGAAACTTAAGGTTTGTTTGGATTGAGGATTAAGGAGGAGAAGGGAAGGGAAGGAGAGAGATTCAAGATATCTTCCCAAGTTAAAAATTGGAGGGGAAGATAATGGAAGATTCACTACAACAAAACATAGATTTATTCACGGAATATATTCCGTGGGTAATCCGTGGGGAATCCTTGGAGAAACGGGGAAAAAAAATAAAAATTTTTTGTTCAAAATTACCCATGGATTCAATTTCGTGGGTAATTTCATAAAATTAGCCACGGATTTGTTTTCGTGGGCAATTTCTTGGGAGCTAATTTCCGTGGATAGTTTGTTAAATTAGTTACGGATTAATTTTCGTGGGCAATTTCTTGGAATTAGCCACGGATTTACAATCGGTGGGTAAATATCTGTGGGTAATTTGTTAAATTAGCCACGGATTAATTTCTGTGGACAATTTCGTGGAATTAGCCACGGATTTACAATCCGTGGGTAAATATCCGTGGGTAAAATGTTTATTATTTAAATTTTAGATGTATATATAAAAAATATTTTACATTAAATAAATAACATGTGATAAATGACCTAGTGGTAAATCTAAATATTACCATGCAAGGTGTCTTGTCTTCGAATCTTCAAAGGACCATTTTTCAGAAATAATGTGATCGCCATAGGAGTTGCCAGCGGCGGGAGGGTAGCGGTGGCCGGTGATCGGAGGGGTTGCCGGAGGTGTCCGGTGACCGGCCGGCGATCGGAGGGGTTGCTGGCGACCGGTGAAGTTCGCCAGCGGCAAATCTAATATATGAAATTCCCCACGGATTATTCCGTGGCTATTTCCCCACGGATTTCCCACGGACCCTTCCGTGGGGAAAAGTAGCCACGGATGAGTCCGTAGGGAATTCCCCACAGACTCAAAATTCCATGGGTAAATTTTTACCCACGCCAATTTTACCCACGGACTGTGTGCGTGGGTAATTCCGTGGGTAAACTCATTTACCCCGGAATAACACAGATTTACCCACGAATTTGTCTGTGGGTAAATTTGTGTTTTGTTGTAGTGATTAATCATTAATCCTCTTTTCCTCCATCATCCTTCCCTTTCACAAATTCATGATACTCCAAATAAGGTATTTTGAAGGATGTATTAATACCCAAACAAGGGGAAGACCCATGAAAGATTAACCTTCCCTTCCCCTCCCCTCCTTTCTCCTCTAATCACTTTCCTTCCCTTCCCCTGTTAATTTCCAAACATACCCTTAAAGATCTGATGACTTAGACAAAAGCTTGTCAGCCTAAGAAAATTGCACAAGAAGTGGTGGATGGCTCTTTCTCAAAATAATTTAGGAGGTTTTATGATTATTGTGAAGAAGTTCGATGGTGCAATCCAAGTTCAACAAGGCTTATGAAGGTTGAAAGGCCACTAGGCTTTGAGGATAAGAACCCAACACCTCCTAGAGTTACTCTTCCTACATTTTAAAGGCTGTACATGTTCTTTAATTGATGCTTTCAAAAAAAGCTTCTTGAAACTTACACTAATTTTTTATCTCAGTGGTGGTTTCTTTCAAATCTTCCGAAGGACCTTCATTGTGATAGTACTAATACTTATAAGTTTATCTCTGATCAATAAGGTGAGTGCATAATATACTTGATTAAACATGTTCATATTTATTTTGTATCTTTGTTCAATATGAGAATTTGTTGGACTAGCAACTTGAAAATAAGAATAAACACTAAAATAGGAGATAATAAAAATTGTTAGAGAAATAATTAAACGCGTAGTACCTGACTGAAGCACGGGTATCTCTTTTTCTTTAAGGTAATTCACGCCTCCCACAGGTTGATTTTGCTATATCACCCGGTGCAGTGAGTACTCAAACGCGCTACCTCCAGGATACAACAGCCCAGTACTCGCCTGTTTGTCTACAACTGATGCACATAAGTGGTAGAGAGGACATTGTCTCTTACACCTTTCTCTACCTAAATAATACATAAATATTATAGACACATATATCATGTATTCATGCTTATGTTAAAACCATTTTTTGTACACATTTCCCCCACTAGCTACCCATTTATATAGCATTCACCATGCTTCTTTTTTTCATTGCCATTGCCAACCATTAAACCAAAAATAAAAGACCTTAATTTTGCTTATTTGTGCAAACGTTACATCTGTTACATTTCTTTTAATGTAATTAGATATTATTAAAAGCAAATGGTTTAATTCCAAGTTCCAACGGCAACTACTTATTATTTTGTAACTTGTTTAATTATTAATTTATAATAATATCTAACATAATTTCTTCTAAATGCATTACATCAGTTTCTTAAAATATGGTGTAGTTCACTAACATGAACATATATGGGCAAGGGCTAGTGCCTACTTTTGATGAACATTTACCTGGAGTTGACCATCGATTCGACATAAGACACTTGTACACATATGCTATAAAGAATGGGAAAGAAATATGAAAGAGATCATCAAGAAGATCAATGAAAAGGCATTTAGGTAGATATCTTGAGAATATACCACCAAGATTTTGGAGCAAATATAAATTTAGGTTCCATCCAAAATGTGATAGTTTGCTCAACGACATGTTTGAAGCTTTTAATAGTGTGATCATCTAACCTAGGGAGAAGCCTATTGTGACAATGCATGAACATATTAGGACCTATATGATGAGAAAGTGGATGATAATAAGGCTAAGATTTCAATGCTACCTGGTTCAATCCTACCAATGATCATGAAAAGTATAGCAAAGAGTACAATAAATCTATGTGGTGATTGGATTGCCAAATTGGGCTAGAGATAAAAAAAATTCAAAGTTGGCAAATTAAAGGAGTGCAGTTATAAAAAGTGGGGTTTAACTGATCATATACCTTGTTGCCATGCAATAAGTTGCATTAATTTTGGATGAGAGAAAAGGGAGAAGACTACATACCAAGGATGTTTAGAAGGGAGCAGTACATAGAATGTTATAAATCTATCATACTTCAAACAAATTTAGCTAGTTTGGTAGTCAAAATGGGATGGAAATGTTAAGATTATGTTTGGTAGTAAGATTTGGGAATGAGAATGAAAATGGGAAAGGAATGAAAGTGGGTGAAAATGACCACTTTACTCTTATATTAAAATATGATAAAATTATAAAATAAAGCAAGGGCAAAATGGTAATTTAAAATATTACCGTTGTGAGAATGTTGCATTGCAATCTTCCTACCAAACAATGGTAGGAAGCAATCCCACCAAGATTCCCTCCTTATTTCATGGTACCAAACATGGCATTAAGAAAAAAAAAGAAGGAAGTTGATGAGAAGAAGGCACCATCAAGCTTCAACAGAGAAAAGGACCAACGAGGGGTTGGTCCAAGGCTTAGTATCGCTTAAGTAAGGTTCCGAATTCGAGATCTTGTGAATGCAATTATCTCCATTTTGGGAGACTCACTCACCAATGCCACCATAGCCAGGTATGCAACCTAGGTCGAGTCCGAATTAGTCGGGGCAAATCCTCGAAAATCTGGCAGGCAACCCAAAAAAATAAAAAGCACAAGTACCCAATAAAGTGCTCCAAGTGTGGCAAAACAAGGCACAATAGGATGAAGTGCAATGATAGAGACTCAAAGAAGTAATGTAGGATTCAATTTATATGCTTTGTGGTTATTTTATAGTTCAGAGTTGTTGATATTGTTAAAGAACTATTTATAACTATTTTTACTAGGTTGACATTACAATGGAACCAACTCATATTGCGAACCAACTTCTAAGCCAACAACAGTCAAATATTAAAGTTATGTTAGGTAAAAATGCACGGATGGGAAGGGAAGGGATGTAAAGTACTATAGAGTAAAGTACTGTAAAAAAAAGTGTGTTGAAAATATAAAAATATGATGAAAAATGTGTTTAATATGTAAAAGTGATGTAAAATTTATTGAGATGTGCAATTTTACATTGCAAGTACTGTAGAAAAAAGCTACCAAAGATAACCTAAATCTACAAGTGAGAAGCAATCCACTATTGCTTGTGCGAGTCAGTCACAATCAAATATTGCATCTACGAAGTATGATGACTTGGCACCTCCTAGATCCCACAAATGAAAGTTACCAAATAGTTAAGGTGGCTTCTCTCTCTAAGCCTCCGTCAGTTGCTTCTCCTCCGTCCTCTTCTCCTCCTCTACCTGCGTCAGTTGCTGCCCCTTCCTCATCGTCTACCACTCTCCTTCCAAATTCTCAACCTCTTTCAAACCCTTCTTCCCAATCTCTTTCTTCTTTCCCTACTTCATTCAAAGAGTCTCTGTAAAAACCTTTCCCCAAGCCCTAACCCTAAAAATTTCAATCTCAATCCTCCTAATCGCGATATTGATCATGATAACATTTTTTTCTCAAATCTCATCTCTTGCAAAAAACCCCATTACTAATTCAATTGAGATTTCATTCCCTAAAGGCCTCCATCAATCTCTTTCTGATAAGTGGTCAGATTCTTTGATTATTCAAGTTTTTGGACCAGATCTGGATCTTCAGGCTTTTCATCAGAGATTTCTCAAGCTATGGAAACCTAAGGGCTCTCCGTTGATACTCAAGCTCGGCCTCATTTTTTTCCTTGCCTCGGATCTCCTCAATGAAGACAGGTTGAAGCTTCTTACAAAAACTCCTTGGTATTTTGGTTCTTTCCCCCTTCTGGTAAGGCAATGGACTCCTAACTTTTCTCCTTCTATTTCTTGTTCGAACCCTATTACTGCTCTATGGGTAAGATTTCCTTTTCTTCCTGTTGAATATCATCATCCTAATATTCTTGTGTCGATTGGTAATACGCTTGGTAGAGTTGTTGCCTTTGATAGTAGAAATTCTTTTTATGGATCTGTCTTCAACATTAGGATTTGCATAGAGGTAGAATTAAATCAAATTTTTCCTCTTTTCATTTCTCTCAATGGTTTTAATCAACAAATCATCTTTGTAGATTTGCATTGTTATTATGATATTCCTCTTAATAAAAAAAATTTAGATCACATTCAAACCACTCACCATCTTCATAGATTCTATCTCATTAAATCAGATGCTAACGTCTCTTCCACCTCCTTGGCTGCTTCGGATTCAAAAAAGAAAAATCCCCAAAAAGTTGTCTTAGGCCAAAATAAATTCTCCCCTATTACTAATTTAGATGATAACAATCCAGTCATTTTAAGAAAATCCTCTTTCCCAAAAAAATTTGAAAATAACCATAAAAACCCCTGCATTTAATTCTATTTCAAATTTCAAATTTCATCAAGGAAAAAAAAAACTTTAAAAGATAAACCCAATGTCATTAATCCTTTGTCCAACTTCCTCAATTCCCAACACCTAGCTGACTCTAGCGAAGATAATAACTACGGCCTAAAGATCACTCCCAACCTTCATTTCTCTCCTCGTAACTCAAAAGGGAGTAACTTTAAGCATCCTTCTCAAAATAGCACTCCACCAGTAATTAATGATCAATCCTCTTTTCCCTCTTCCCCCTTCCATGTCATGTCGGCGTCCCATCCCATTAACTCTATGAAAAATACCATCTCTGAGTACTGTAACACCCTTCAGTTCTCTCAACTAAGCATTAATCCCTTCTCCATTTTCCCAATCTTATTCTCTTAACCCTCTCTCTCCCATTCCCTCTGACCCCTTCCCTCCTCCTTATCCCTTTCCTTTAAATATTAACACTCCCTTGATCCCTCTCCCTCATCCTCATTCCTCTGATCTCCCTCTCCCTCATCCTCATTCCTCTAATCTCCCTCCTGCCTTTAATTTTACCTCTAATAACAATAACCAACAGACCAAGCTTGTCCTCTTCCCATAACCCCCTCTCCACCTCTTACAACCATTCTATCATCATATGCCAGACCTCCTCTCCCTCCTTTTAAGACCATCTCAGAGACCAAGGATCTCAATGCTTCCCCCTCCAGCAGAAATCCCATTCCCCAACTCACCCCCTTTCCCTCCATCTATAAATCCAAATCTTCTTCCCTCCCTTCTTCCTCCCCTCTCACCGCTAATACCTATCCCCCCATCCTCTCCTCCCCCCAACATTCCCAATCCAACCAACCCAACTCCTCCCAACTTCAAACCTGAATCTTCAAACTCACCCAGAGTTCTCTCTAGTTGTAATTCCTATAGTATGGCCAACCCCTCCAAACCTAGATACAGACAACAAAGCTCCCCCCATAGACTCCAAAGAATTTGCTCTCAACAATCTCTACAACTCATACCTAGAGAACCAATCTGCAGCCACAGGTGTGACCCTTGCTTGGATCAATCTTCTCAGGGGGATTCTAAACAGTGCCCTTTAGCTCCATTGTTGGGCTTCAATGATGAGCTTAGCTCTGGCAAATCTTCCCCCCAACCCTCCCTCCCCTATCCAAAATCTTCTTCACCAACAAAATGTATTCCTTCTCCCCCCCCTCCAATAAGAACCCCAGCGGCAAGAAATTACAATTGGTTTCCTCTTTTCCCAAGAGCTCACACCTCAGAGATGAGACCTATTTTCCGCCAACCAATCACAAAGTTTCTCACCCAACCAATGACATAAACCACCTTCAGCTTAATAGGAAATCAAAACATTTGCGTGGTCCTTTCCATCCCCAAACATCTTCTAGAGCTAGTCGTGTCATTCAAATGCTCTCTCTCTCTAGAAAGCGGCACGCTAAATTATCAAGCAAACATCAACCCAACCTCCTTCCTAGGCTTCTCCCCTCTAGAACCCCAACCATCTCATTCATTTGAGCTTCCTTCCTCCTCAAGCAACCCCCACATACCTCCATTTATGATTATTTTAGCTTAGAATGTCCGTGGTGCCTGTGGCACTGATTTCAAAAGAATCTTCAGAGATATGGTCAACCTTCATAATCCTTCTGTTGTTATCCTTACTGAAACCCGCCTTAGCGGCGATAGAGCTGATTCTATTATCCCCTCTTTGGGTTTTGACTCTTTTTCAAAGTTGATGCTATGGGATTCGCCGGGGGCATTTGGGTTCTGTGGCATTCTCATCTGATCAACATCACCACTCTTGGCTCTTCTTTTCAAGAGATTCATTGCCTCCTTAAGGCATCTCATTCTCTAGTTTGACAATTGGGATCTGAGACATATTTATAGAGAGGCTAATTTTATTGCTGATCGATTCTCTTGCTAATTTAGTAAGATTATCTAGAAGCTCTCTCAAGATTTTTCTCTTGCCTCCTGATTGCATCACTAATCACTTGAACCATGACTCCTCCTCTATTGGCAAATTTAGATGGATTAATTCTTAGTTTTTCTTTTGGGGTTGTATTCTGCCCCTCCTTTTCCGTTTGTTGTTATTTTTTGTGCTTTGTTGCTTTTCTTTCTGTTTCTGTTGTTCTGTTGTGTTGTGTACTCTGTTTCTCGTTAATCTAATTTTCCCTTTCTCATAAAAAAATATATTGCATCTACAAGTCAAACGTAATTCAGCTTTGCCTTGCACCTATCTATTATTCAAACACAATCAAATATTGTACCTTCAAATATAACTAGAACAATTTTAGGTGGAGTACCTTTAGCTCCTTATACCTATCAAGGCCAACCATGCACATGCAATCCACTCACAAGATGCAATTGATAGTAGTTCTATGATGCTACTAAGCTAATTGATATAATTAGGGATATATATGCATAGTTAATTAGTTTATTTATAATATTATTTTTTAGACTACAATTTTTTAATCATAAATTAAAAAAATTATGATTTGTTAAATTCTTTTGATAAACGTGTTTACTTTTTATATGAGATTTGTGTTTTTTTTTTGTCCCGACAATATAAGATTTGTGTTTGGGAATTAGAATTTGTAGTTGTTGATTTTTTTTTTTGGGTTCTTAGAGTATGACATTGACAACATTGACTTTTCTTTTAAATAACTTAAGTACCATGACAAATTGGATGATCTTATATATATATTGTCCATGCTAGTGATATACTGATTCACAATATATTTCTATTAGGATAAATACTATAGATTAACAAGATGAACATTTTGGTGCCACATTACACAATAAATAGAACATTACACATTAAATATAAATATTCTTTCACAGAGATAACAAACGAAAATGATATCCTCTTAGTATTTTTTTTTTTTTTTACAAAACGACGGTCTATATTTGGCGCTGTCACACAAACACAATCAACTTAACTACTCAACGATTCTTAGCAAATTGAAGTGTTGACTGTTGACCAATTTAAAGAGAACAAAATTAATAAATACCATTATTTAATTTCTTAAATTACATCTTTCTTTTTCTTAATTCAATGAATTCAAAGTCAAATTAAAACTTAGTTTCCAATGCACTTTGTTATTACATTTTTCAGTTAAGACTAGACTCAGTTAAGATTAGACTTATATCCCATTTTGTATACTTTTACTATTGATTTTTTTTTTTTTTTTGCAAAATCAACTTTTTGTAATAACTTCATGTGAGTTTTAATAATTTTGTCCTTTATCTTTACTGATACAATTTATTTCGTGGATCAAATATCATTTATATATTATTATGGATCACGTCATATACAAAACTCATATGAAATAATTACTCTTATTAAAATATAATTGAGCTGGTACGTAGAATAATTTAAATGACACTAAAACGATTATCAAATTAATTTTCATATACCTTTTAATTTTTTTTGGATTTGGGTTTCAAATACTCAAATAAAGAATTTTAAAAAACGATTGAAGTAATTGCTTCATCTAAATTTTAATTATGCTTTGATTAGAGTAATTTTATTTTAACTTAAAATGTAACTCATGACATTTAGAAAAGAGGAAGAAACTGAACCAATTAATTAAGAGAAGGAACAAAATTGGTATATAAAAAGATAAAAGACAAAATTAAAAGTTGAAAGGTTCATTTTTCACCTCTATGTTTTACCTAAGTTCTAAATTAGTCTTTTATGATTCAAAAGTTTTAAATTGGCCATTTATCTTTCTCAAAAGTTCTAAATTGGTCATTCCGTCAATTTCTTAAGTTAAATGCTGACGTGGTGTGATGACGTGTCCGTTCAAGCTGATGTGTCATGCCATGTCATCACAGATGATGAAAAACAAGATTACGTGGTAATGACGTGAAGTGACGCGTCAGTTTAAATAGACACGTAGGAGAGATGCTATTTCTACCTCAGCACGCCAAGTCAACACTTAACCAAAGAAATAGACTGACTTGGACGGAAGGATCAATTTGAAACTTCTGGGAAAGATAAAGCACCAATTTAAAACTTTTGGAATATAAATGACTAATTTAAAACTTGGGTGAAACTTAGATGATCAAAATAAACATTTGACCAAATTAAAATCATGTGCAAAGTTAAGAGATAAAAACAATAGTTTTAGCCTACTTTTTTTATAAAAAATTAACCACATAATATTGAATTATAAAAAAAATATTTATCATATTATGACCATTTTTTCATTTATCTTTTGTATTAAAAAGATTAATAACAAAAATATATAAAAGGTACATAAATCTATTGATTGTGAGAGTAGAAGCCTATCAACTTCAGTTCTTTGACTAAAAGAAAAATCAAAGCTAATTCTTTAAAGGTTAGGTGGGGCTTGGTTTTTAAACCTAGGGATGAAGGAATGTTAGATACACACGCGATAAGAAATTTCTTTTTCACAATGTTAAAATACCGTTTTGCCCTCTTATACTGCACTTAAAATTTATAAATAAGTTAGGCTGATTTCTCTTAAAATTTAGTTAAATAATTATAATTATTTATTTTTAATTGAAAATTAGATTTCATATAATCTTTTTTTTTACTAAGATTTTATATAATCTTAAAAACAATTCATATTTTTTAATTCCATAATATTTCCTCCAATTGACACGTGGTACTAGTCTTTTAGAAACCTAACCAGACCTTGGATCAGTGACATGTGGCACCGCTCAATGACCTCATACATGCCTCATACCACGATCCCCACAGACTCTCCCGTAACAGAGACGTGGAGGATGATCGGAAACATGGGTCGAGCATGATCCATAGGAACGTGAGGCGACCAAGTTCCTCCCTACAACGAGTATATATACCCCTCATTTGGGGGATTCAACTCAACCAAGTCTAATCAACGTAATTCAGAGTCTCACTTATCCTCTTGCATAGATTACTATCTAGAGACCCCTGTTCTCTTACCCATCAGATACAACCTACCTCCAACAGGTGGTTCGCCCGTCCGGAGCAGCATACACGTCCTAACCGCACACGCCAACTAGGGGTGTGTAGAACTGATCCAAACCGAACCAACAGATCCAATCCAAACCGAACCAACCAAAGCCGATTCCATAATCGGATGGATTGGATAATTTTTTTTTGTCAACCGATTTGGTTCGATTCGGTTGTTGGATGAGTCACAATTCCAACCGAACCAATCGACTATAATTTTTTAAATATATAAAATTATCTATAACTATTAATTACTAACCTAGGTCTCATTCAGCCATTCTAAATCTAATTCCTATAATGTTGATTGTAATTTTAAGTATCTAATGTTGAAATATTGTACTAATAACTCTAGTTTGTTGATTTTCATTGTTAGGAATAGCTTTTTATATTTTTTTTAGAATTTAATTTGAAGAGAAAAAAAATTTTTTTTGGGGTCCAAAATCCGATCAACCGAAAGTCGGTTTGGTTCAGTTCGGTTGATGTTACTTGAGCGGATTGGTTTGGATGATTTTTCTGGTCATCCGATTAAGTTGGTTTGGTTGCAAAATCCATCCAAACCGAACCGAACCAACCTTTTGCTCACCCCTAACGCTAACCACAGGTAGCATTCATGTCTAACAACTCCTATGAACGTTTTCTCTTTGAACTACGTGAAATTTGATCCCTTAACAAGGGTACGTAGGCACCTAGGTCATCACCTAAGGACAAGTCCTCCAAGGTTACGACCCATTGCGGTCCTTATTTTCAATTTATGAATTGTCTGGAAAAAAAATGACAGTTACATTGGCGCTCATCGCGATCCTTCTCAAACCACAATGCCTTGCGCATTCTGCTGCTAAACGACATTTCTTTTTCAGGTAGTAGGAGTATATACTCAACACTCAGAAACCCATTGTGTTTAATTCTCTTAATAGATAATTTGCACGTATGGCCGACACAAACGCACTTGCCGGCATGATTGACACAAACGTTCCGAGACGCAGTATGCGAAATAGACAAGGAACAACTAAGGTCAACACTCAACGCCACTATAGTGGAGGCAGGAACTTCGATCGCAAGTCACCCACAAAACACCACACCTTCCCAAGTGACTAACATAGAAACATTTCTCAAACACCGGTAGTCAGGGACACAGTCAAGAAACTTGGCGGACGTCTTCTACTTTGATACATTTAAGATACTTGGCCTAAGCGAGGCAAACATGATGCCATTTCCTGGCATACTCATTGGGTTCTTCGGAGCCCAAGTCCCTACAGAAGGAGTCATACTAACCCGCACATCGGTAGGAACTCTACCTAAGGTAGCAAGTCTAGACGTAGACTTCATCGTTGTCTCGGCACCCTCAGCATACAATGCTATTCCAGGACGACCGTCCCTGAACAAGCTCAGAGCTATTGTGTCAACCGCACAACTTACCATGAAATTCCTGACACTGCACGGAATCGGAGAAATCACGGCGAACCAGAAACTAGCGCGAGCATGCTACACAACTAGCATGAAAAAGATCGTCATGGTCCCTCGCCCTGGCCCCAAAGAACCTCGCGAGAATCCCCCGGAAGGAAAAGAGTCAGAATCAACACCTAAGGAGTCCGTCCGCTCGGATAAAGCCATCGCTTAAACTCTTTGATAAACTTTGCATTTTCATTTTGGCTAGGCATATATTGTCCATGTCTTTTCAAAATTTCATATTAGGAATTTTCATTCTTAGAATAGACCTTCGAAGGTCCATAGGTTTTCAAATGTAACCCTTTTATTTACAAATAATCGAAACTCCTTTTCTCGGATAAAAACCTGAGCCATACGAAAGCAAAAACTAAGTCTGCAAAAACAACTCGCTAAAAGCCCTTCCAAGGAAAAGGGAGCCGACCACCCCAAAAGATACTTGGAAAACTACCAAGATCATGCAAAGGTTCCCGTACGAGACGGTGCCACTTGTCCAAGTAACTTCTCGGGAACACAAAAATAGCCCAGTAAAGGCAGTTACTCCGCATGGAGCCCTAAACGAACGTTCATACACAAACTATGCTATCAAAGTTCCATAATTCATGCAAAATCATCTTGATCACACGGTGCTTGTATAAAAAATATTTTTACCCAGAAGTATAAGGAGAAAACAAATAAATTGAAGTTAGACAAAATTCATTTCATTCATATATCAAGTCAGGCAATCGCCTGTTACACTTGGCATAAAAACCTATAAAATACAATCTACTCTTGGGCATCCCCAAGGTCAACATTAGTCGGTGGCTCACTAAGCTTGGGATCGCCAATGTTTCCCGACAGCTCCCTCACTACACTCTCAACTACTGGCTGAGAAGTAGCTCTAATATCGGGGACACGTCCGGCCGTCACGGAAAGGAGATGATGACTCAAAGGACGCTTAGCCAGTCGGCGAAGGCGTAAAATCCACGGGCAGATTAGTCACAAACCGATCCCTGAGCTCATCATCGAAAAGCTCCAAGGAAGGATGAAGAGAGCTCACCTACTTAGCAGAGAACCTCTTCCCACAAAGACGCGTGAGTTGCTCAACCACCAAGAGCATTCCATACATTCTCTCGGCCATCCTCTTCACTTGACGATCAGCCACATCCCTAATCCGACCCTCAGCTTCCAGCCAACCCACCATGTTTTCATGCATGTGAGCCTCAGCATTCCTCAACGCCTCGCGAAGAGATTAAAGTTCTTGCAAACGCTTGTCTGCATCTTCCCGACTGGCAGCTAGTTCGTCGTCGGACCTCTCCAAGTCCGACCGCAAGAATTTGAACTTCGTAAGTTGACCGCTTTCAACCCAAAGACGAGCGACCTCGTGAGTCAGAGATTCCATCTCACAACCCGTTCTCTCGCACTCCTTCTCCCTAACTGCCAAGTTCTCGTGCGCTTCCTCTGGTTGCTCTCTTGTGCACTCGAGAACATTGTATTTTGTTTTAAGAGCTGAGGTGAACTCTTCTCGCTCCAAGCGAAGCCCAGCCTACATAAAACAAGGATTATCACTTTAAGGTCATGCACTCAAAATCTCTCTAAAAATAACTCGAAGAGAATTCAGAGATTAATACTTACCACTTGTGCTTGCCACATATCTCCAGCCTGGTAGAAGTCAGCCAAAGAGTTAGCAACACCCTCAAAAGCTCATAGAGCAACATCTATAGCATTTGTATCAATTACCCAAGCAGCCATCTCGGTTAGATCTACAGGAAAATGCCTACCAAGGGCCACTAGAACAAAAGGGGGTACCTCCTCCCTCCACGGCCCTTAAGCATAGTTTGATTTATACTTTTGATTTTATTTGGATCTTGAAAGACTCCACGAATGAATTGAAGGACTGTACCGCCAATTTCTTCCCAATAAGTTTGGAAAAGCGCAGCATGCAAGTCATCTTCTCTTGGAGCTTTAAAGGGGCTCATGTTGAAAAGTGCCTCTTTAATCTTAGCCTCACTGACTACATTCTATAGGATATCAAAAGAGTGATGGTCCAGCTGAGGGAAAAGGGTGACTGTATCTAAAACACTCAGTGAAATAGGATTAGTAGAATATAAATTCCTGAATAATCATTCACCATGAATTGAAGGTAATCCTCTTGGTGAATCCATTACCTTCCTCATCTTTAAGAGCTTCAATTTTATTTTATTTTCTAAAGATAGTGGAATTGTGAAAAAAAATCTAGTTTTTTATAATTTCCGAACTTTAACCAGTTGCATCTCGACTTTTGTTACCAAATGGGTTCCTCTTGAATTGGAATTGGAATTGAAAAGTATGTATTTGGTATTAAAAAATGGAATTGAAAGTTTGTAAAAGAAAGTAAGGTGAAAAGACTAAAATACCCTTCATAAATATATTTATATATATTTTGGAAGTGAAGAGAGCAAAATGGTCTTTTCATCCCCAATTCCATAAAACCCACCACAATTCCATGTAAAAAATATGGAATCCAATTCCATGTAAAAATGGTGCCATATGGAATTCACCCAATTCCAAGAATTCAATTCAAAAGCACAATAATTGAACCAAACCTTGAAATTGGTTGGAAAATGTGCAATTCCATTTCCAAGTTGAACCAAACATAACCTATGATACTTTCATAATCTTTCCACAATGAAAATTTTAAGTCATAGAGACTTTGGTTGTATTTTCTTTCAAAGCTTTTTTCAATGCCTGAAAGTTTTACAATATACTTTATTTTTTCTGTTGGAAGACATTACCAAAAGTATCTTTGTTCCTAGAGGAAGCTTATTTAGTGAATCTAAAATAGGCTTATAACCAATTACTTTTATCCTCCCACGCAGATTTGGCAATATTAATGAAATCAATATCAATCATCCAAGCAGCTTAGAATATAATCTAAAAGGTTTCTCACCTTTAATGGTGTTATTACCTGTCGTTCAACTTACCAAAATGAGGGCAGTGGTCTAACTTGAGAGGAGGAATAAGGATATGAACAAACACCTCTAGAAATTTAAGTCTCTAGTTAATATTTGATAATGCTCTATCTAGCTAGTCTTTCTTTTAATTCATTATGCTGCCAAGTGAAGCAAGGTCCCTTGAAGCCAAGATCATACAAATTACACTTCTCCATATATTCAGCAAAAGCTTTCATATTTTTCTTCTCAGGATAAATAGCAGTTGAAGTCACCTAAGATGACCTAAGGGAAAGAAGATGTAGCAACAATTTTTTCAAGCTGCCATAAACGAAAGTAACTAGTGTGTTTATTCTACCTCTCGTGCTTTGAATTTGGCAATAATGCACCATTTGGAAACTCGTTTCTAGGACTTTTAAATTAACTTGATCTTCATTCCAAAGAATCCATACACTTCCAGAGAAGCCTTCAGCTTCAAGGATTTATGAAGTGCAAGTGCATAAAGTGTACAATTCAATAAAATTTGAGATTTGTGTTTGCATTATAACAATCTCATCCAATGAATCAGACTGTACTTTACTGGATATGCACTTTAACAATCCTCGGCTTCAACTCTAACAAAGTGGGCGCAATCGCACTTTCGAATGGTCTTGTCAGCTTTGTTTCCACTTGCTCTAGTTTCAAGAAGGGCTAAAACATCAACATTGTATTGTCTAAACATGTCACAGACGAGGCTAAGGAATGTTTTCGCACCAGCACTCCCTACAATCCCAAGAGACGAGATTCATAACACCACTGCCCCATTTTGTTATAGTAATGTCTTAAACATCAAGGGCACATTTGGTTTCTTGCTTAAAATAATGTAATTTTTCTTGTAATCTAATATTTACTCCAATATTCTTTCTACTAAATATGTTTTACTTTTTGCAATGTGATGAAATTATGTTTTTGTCTTTACTTTTTTATTCACTTTTATTCCATTTTCACTTTTAATATAAGGGTAAAATGGTCTTTTTATTCATTTTTATTCTATTCATATCACATCACATCACTTTCACATTACTATTCTCATTCCCTCAAATATTCTCATTTTCATTCATATTCCCATTACATTCAACATTCATATAGTCATACGTGCCCCAAATGTTCTTTTTAGTTCTATTAATGTTTGGCTAAACTTTTCAACAAAAAAGAGTTTTTTATTTTTATTTTTTGCAAAAAATTATTTATTTAAAAATTTAATGCTAAAATACACAAAGACCCTTGAGTTTTGAACCATGGCCACATACACTCCTTGGGTTTTAAAACCTTGCAGATAGATAGACCCTCCAAATTTTTAATTTGGGGCACTTAGCACCATTGTGTCCACATTCAACCATTATTTACCACGTAAGCATTTTTTATAGGGATATTTTAATCATTTAATATTTTAGCGGCTCTAAATTGAATGAGTAAAATAACTAAGATAGCATTATAAAGATTAAAATACCTTTACAAAATATGCTTAAATTAAATAGCAGATAACGGAGAAAGGGAGAGCACTTTTCGATATTATTGTAACACAATAATATTTTTATTTAAATTTATAATAGTAAACTACATTAAACTTTATGGCTCAATTAAATAAAATAAAATTAATAAATAAAAAAGGAAATAATATTTTGTGACATTATATTAATTGGGAAAAATTCAGTACAAAATTATTACAATAATGGTAATAAAAAAAATTACAACGTTTCAAAATCTAATCTCAAAGTTATTGTTAATTAAGAAAAGTAAAAAATATATATATATTAGGATTAAACTTATATATAGTTTTATTTTTGATAAAAAAACTTATATATAGTTTTTTTATATTTTTTTATCAGTTTTTTCAATCATAATAAAAATTTAAAAACATATTTGGAAAAGAATAGATTATGAGTGATATAAGTATAAACTATACATATATTCTTTTTTAATTAGAAAAAAATTATAATAAAAATATAAAAATAATACCTATTTTTTAAAAATATTAATATAATGTAGTCCATTTCTTCAATGCTGATAAACGAATTTCGAAGTTATTAAAATGCTCCATAATTTAAAAAGACAAATGAAAAGTTGACTAGACTCTGGAGCGTGCATCATCATTATCATGCTCTGCATGCACCTGTAATTAAAAATTAAGAGCAAATCAAATAAAGAAAATAAGAAATTATAGATGGATTAGACTTACATGCAATTATTATATTTTGGCCAAATTACTCTTTTTGTCCTCAAAATTTGTACGAAATTGAATATTGGTCCTTCACGTTTCAAAAAGTTATTTTAGGTCATCAACGTTTTTTTTTTGTCAAAATTGGTCCTCTAGCATAACATCTGTCTAGTTTTTCCATTAAATGCTGATGTGAAAGGTTTATGTGGCACACCTTTTCTCCTACGTGTCATATTTAAATGACATTGCACCCTCTCTCACTCAAACTCAGCAAAACGACGCCGTTTTGATTCAAAACAGAACATTTAAATGAATCAAAACGGCGTTGTTTTGCTAAGTTTGAGTGAGAGAGGGTGCCATGTCATTTAAATATGACATGTAGGAGAAAGGGTGTGCCACATAAGCCTTCCACGTCAGCATTTAATAGAAAAACTAGATAGATGTTATGCTAGACGGCTAGAGGACCAATTTTAACAAAAAAAAAACGTTGAGGACCTAAAATAACTTTTTGAAACGTTAAGGACCAATATTAAACTTCATGCAAATGTTGAGGACTAAAAGAGTAATTTGGCCTTATATTTTTATTATTAGATTTTTATTTAAATAATTAAACATGTGGAAAAAAAATTTAAAAATAACAATGAGAGATATTAATTTTTTTTGTCTATGATCAGGATAATTATCAAAATGAACCTGATAATTAATTTTTTAGATACTGTGAGGCCCATTACTAAAGACGACCTTTCCAATATATTAATTTGGTCAAAACTCCAAATTGGTCCCTTATGTCTGCATGAAGTTTCATATTGGTCCTTTATGTTTCAAAAGTTTAAATTGGTCCTTTATGTTTGCAAGAAGTTCCAAATTGGTCCTTCCGTCTAGTTCCATCAATTTCTTAAGTTAAGTGCTGACGTGGCGTGTTGAGATGAACATATCATCTCTCCTACGTATCCATTTAAGCTGACGTGTCATGCCACGTCATCGTCATGTCATCGCCATGTCATAATCTACTATCATATGTGATGACGTGGCATTGATGTGGCAATGGCGTTGCATGATATGTCAGCTTAGATCGACACATCAGCACGCCACGTCAGCACTTAACTTAAGAAATTGACGGAAGTGGACGGAAGGATCAATTTGGAACTTCTTGCAAACATAAAGGACCAATTTAAACTTTTTGAAACATAAAGAACCAATATAAAATTTCGTGCAAACATAAAGGACCAATTTGAGGTTTTGACCTATTAACTTTTATCAAAAAATTTAATAACAAAATATAAAAATTACACCTATTTCTTTTTTCCAGCAAAGATTGTGATTGGAATCAAAAAGTTATTAAAATATTTTCCCAAAGGACATGTTAGTAAATTCACATCCGCTGCGTGTACCTCGTGCCTCGCAGTTGTTAATCGCAGCTCCTGTAATTCCTCCTCTATATATATATATATATTTTTACCGACTCGGACGTTGTGGTGGCTGACCCAGTGAAGCATCATTCATTTATTAACTCACTCTTCTCTTCGCCTCGGTATCATCGTCTCTGTGTTTCCCTTCTCTCCGACACCGATAGCTAAGGTAACCACCAACCTCTCTTGAAGTTCTTTCTGATTCGTCTTCAATCTTTGTTTCTGCAATTAATATATATGCTCTTTTTCTTCTCGGCATTTCGCCGTGATATTCATTTTTGTCTGAGCTCTTCGCATTTTGCGTTTCTGCTTATTAGCTGAAATGGATTAGGTTTGTGTTTCACCAAAGAGGTAAGAGATTCGAAATAGGCGCGGTGTTTGATGCTGTTCATTTGGTGATCTTCATTTCGTGTTAGATCTAATCTAACTTTTGCGTGTTATTTGTTTAATTGTGTCTTTGATTGCGATTGTTGCTTTGGTTGCTGCATGTTCTGTAGTTAGTTGGGAAAAAAATGCAGGAAGTCACGGGTAGGCTGTTAATATTTAAGTAAGATATTAATATGTGATTTATGTAATTACGCGAGAATCATACAAGGAAGGAGAGAGAAACGTAGAAGTAACCTCCACCAAGTTAAGTGAACGCTCCACTTTGTATTTTTGCCTAATATCTGAATGTTTTGGTCTTCTTAGATGAAGTTGGGCTTTTAACATTTGAGGTAGGGGGGATGTGCAGTAAATTGTTATTTTTGTGCACTGATCGCTTTCATTATCCATGCTTGAGTGGTAAAAGATCATAATTAAAAATAGTAAAAAATTTAGGTGTAGTTTTTCTACCTTTGCTTTCTGATTACAAATTGATACATTTATAGTTTATACAGTTTATCTTTCTCATGATTGATTCTTTCTAAAAATATTTTTCACATTTTTTATTTGGATTCATAACCTGCAAAAATTTAAGGAACTGTATATAAGTTTAGTCCTTAAAATAATATGTGTATTTTCTAAATTTCCGAATAAATATATATATATTTGCTCAGACACAAGTCACACATGATGAAATTAAATTTCACCTCCTCAAACTAAAGCCTCAAGCCCATGAATTTTTTATGCAACAAAACACCTTTGTGAACTTTGGGTTAAAATGCAAGATACTACGTCTTAGTTAAACTTAACTGCAAGAGGTTACTACATCTTTGCTTCAACAATCTTTACTGACCACAACATATTGAGATGGAAATAAGAGATATTAGAGGCATCATAAGGATCATACGGGCTTTTTGCAGAATTTTAATTAGGATATAAAATTTGTATTTCAGTCCTATATTTATTTAGGTGCTTTGTTACTTTTCAAAGTTTGCATATCATTTTTGTAAATACTCTTAGACTTTAGTTCGAGGGGCAAAACGTGGTCTTCCTTATAGACACATGCTCTTTAGAGCTTCTAAATTTACTATCATCATAAGTGCTTTTGCTAGCAATATATATATAATATTTATATACATTATACTCTTTTGATTCACTTCAATATTTATATATTTGTTTGTTGGTTCTCCAGAAGAATGGTGCACCAAAAAAATGAGAAAAAAAAAATAGAAAAAAGAATAAATGGTGATCAAATTGATCCAAATTTATTAAATTTTGGAATCCTCTCTTCTTCGGATCCCGTTCTTAAAGAAATTAGACTAAATGAAAAATTAAATAGAGACAGGATACCTAACTTGTTCTAGATATATTGTCATGTTTCTGAGTTCTATCAGCATATGGTACTGCTCGTGTTCATCTATGAAGTTATCTTTTATAGGTTTTTGTACTGGCTTATTTCCTATATCTAAGTTCACCCAATTGTCATGTTTCAGTTTGCGGAATCCAGTTTCATCTAGTGATGGCTCCAGTAGCAGCAGCTTCATCAGATTCTATAAAGCCTAGAGGTCCTCATCAAACTTGTGTAAATTGATACATTGATGCATATACAATTATACATATTCTCGTGGACATACAAAATAGAGATCTTAAAGTTCATGGAACATTTGTTGAAACTTCATGCTGCCATGATCCTTTCTGTAGTTTTTTTTCTTTACACGGCATGACTATCATTCTGTACATGATTCATCAAGCAGCAGTAGCAATTAAGATACCATAGTGTTGATCATCTTCTAAAGTCTCTACTTTTGGAACTTAGATGGTTCAATTTATCCTAGCAATTTACATTTTACAGATGTTTGCATTGTTGGTGTTGCACGTACACCGATGGGTGGGTTTCTTGGTACTCTATCATCTTTGTCTGCCACCAAGCTAGGTTCTATAGCTATTGAAGGTAAGTGTGAAAACCTGTGCTTCTGCTTATAGCATTTTAAAATCATTGATAGTTACCTGCTCTTTGTCTTCACATCCTTTTTTTTATTTATATCTAGCTGCACTTAAGAGGGCCAATGTTGATCCATCACTTGTACAAGAAGTATATTTTGGGAATGTTCTTAGTGCTAATTTGGGGCAAGCCCCAGCCAGACAAGCTGCTCTAGGAGCAGGAATACCTAATACAGTTATCTGCACCACCGTTAACAAAGTTTGTGCGTCAGGGATGAAAGGTCTATAGTTTTTGGTGATCAAAATTCTGTTTGTCTCTTGGAATGATTTTAAAAACAAGGAAGCTAAACATGTTTTGGTCATTTCAGCTACAATGCTTGCGGCACAGAGCATTCAATTAGGAATCAATGATGTTGTTATAGCCGGCGGTATGGAAAGCATGTCTAATGTACCAAAGTATCTGGCAGAAGCAAGGTTAATATTTCCTTCTATTGACAGTTGTCTAAGATTTGTCCTTGCTTTGAAATTTGCTGAACTGAATTACAATGAAAATTCAGGAAAGGATCCCGCCTTGGACATGATTCTCTTGTTGATGGGATGTTGAAAGATGGTTTGTGGGATGTCTATAATGATTATGGCATGGGTATGTGTGCCGAATTATGTGCAGATAAATATGCAATAACAAGAGATGACCAGGTATTTTATGGATGATTTCTGTATTTATTAAAGTTTCAGAAGGATAGTCATAAAGGATTTAAATTCATGTGTCTGCTAATCGTGCAGGATAACTTTGCAGTTCAGAGCTTTGAGCAGGGTATTGCTGCCCAAGAAAGTGGTGCTTTTGCATGGGAAATTGTTCCAGTTGAGGTTTCTGGAGGAAGGGGAAAACCTTCAACTGTTGTTGATAAGGATGAGGGTCTAGGAAAGGTAATAATTCAAATTAAAACTTGCACCAGGCTATATTGCTATTAGTCACTATTTTATTCTTTTACTTGCAAAGACACTTATTTGTTGACTCGTTACAAGCATTATGTAGTCCAATTAGATTTCCAAGGCATGAGAACGTTGTCTTGTGTTCTTTGTAAATTAGTTATCTTTGATGTCCATACAAATGACAATCAGGAGGGAGTGGGGATTGGAATCCAATTTTTTTTAACTGGTACACAGTTCCGTTTATCATTTTTTATAGGAAAAGAAATTTACTGGAGAGAGAAAAGATACAGTTCCATTTATCATACTTCTAGATCTAGTTGCAAATCCTGTTATAGTTACTACACATTAACATCTTTCACATATTTCCTGCTCTTTTCTTCCTAATATTCTTACATTTGTATTATGTGATACCAGTTTGATGCTGCCAAGTTGCGAAAGCTAAGGCCAAGTTTCAAGGACAGTGGTTCAGTTACTGCAGGCAATGCTTCCAGTATAAGGTTAATAATTTGTCTGGATTTTTTCTTCAACTTTTATCTTTCTGTCTTTTCCTTACTTGCATGTTTGAATTTAAGTGATCTGTCTTGTCTTACATAATTAATTTCATTCATATTCGAGTGAGAGTGGGGGAAGGAATGGAATATGACAATATGTAAGTTGTATAGAAATTGACAGCTGGGGAGCTTCAGTGCCTGGTCAAAATCAAATACTTCTCCAGCAATATTTAGGAAGACTGATGGTGGAAAGATAGTGAGGGACTGTTAATCTGCCGCACATGCAAGTATATATAGTAGAAAATGTCCATCAATAAGATTTTTTTTCCCTATATTATTTGGAACAACATGTGACTGAAGTAACTTAACTGTTTGATATCAGTCACAGAATTACAATCATTACATATCTATATTGTAATGCTTGTGAGGTCTTGTGGTCATTGGTCTCCAAACTATATATAATATAATATAATATAAAATAAAAAATAAAATATGTGATGTGAGGAGATGATAGAGAGAAAGTAAAGATAATGGGAAGTTGCAATAGAATAGTGGAGAGTCAAATAATTTCTTATTATTTAATTTATTATTTCAAAATGTAATAATTATTTTATATTATATTTCAACAATTAAAGAAAAAATTGCATTTTCTTTTGTGCATGTGAAGCCTCTAGTAGGATACATAATGGTGTTCCCTCTCTATTATGATTGAAAAAGGATTAGAAATTAGGTGAAGTTCGTATGTGTTTGCTATCAAATTATCCTATAAAAACATGATATGTAGAGAAATTTTCTTACAAGATTCGCTAAGCTGTATAAATCACACTTTTGTTATATTCAGACAGCGAAACTTTAAGTTAAATGTTCAGAAGCCTTTGGATAAGCATTTAGAATTTATTGACTTAACCAAGTTTGCATTGTTGTTTGAACCCCCGCCCCCCTACACATTTTTTTTTTATTCTCTAAAAGTGAAATTTGCTCTTACTGGCAGTGATGGTGCTGCTGCATTAGTTTTGGTGAGTGGAGAGAAGGCACTACAGCTTGGGCTTCAAGTTATTGCCAAAATCACTGGATATGCTGATGCTGCTCAGGTATACATAAAATATAGTTAACCATGACTTGGAATTTTGGGCTGTGGAAGAATTAGAAATGGAAAATGCATATTGTTATTTTTTTGCATTCTTTCTTTTACTTTTGGTATTGCAATGAAGTATCACCACTTAAGCTCATGAGATTGATCTGTACAGGCACCAGAGTTTTTTACAACTGCTCCAGCCCTTGCCATTCCCAAAGCTATTTCCAATGCTGGGTTGGAGGCTTCCCAAATTGATTTTTATGAAATCAATGAAGCCTTCGCGGTAGGATTTATGCCAAAATTTTAAAATACTTTCTCGAATGTCAATTTTGTTGTCGGTTTAAATTATCTTACATTGCTGTTTGTAGGTTGTGGCTATTGCAAATCAGAAACTTCTTGGACTTAATGCGGTGAGTTTTTTTTGTCATTTGTCTTTATGTGAAACTTGTAAGCATCATCCTATCTGTGCATTCCTCTAGCTTTTTCTTGCATTTCCTTTCAACACCCTTGCTCTCTGCTATGGAGCTCATTTTTTAATGTGTTAAAATCTTTCGGTTTCAGCATGGCCATTGCTAGCTATGGATACTCGTCTTGTTCTTCCTGCTGAAATAACCTGCTTAACATTTTTTTCAGGAAAAAGTAAACGTGCATGGTGGAGCTGTATCTTTGGGTCATCCTCTTGGCTGTAGCGGTGCTCGTATTCTTGTGACTCTCTTGGGGGTATGACTCAGTTTGTCACTTTGAATATCTAGTAACAAACCATTTTGGTTTCTTGTTCATTTAGTTTAAAATAACATTATCACTATATAAATGTGCAGGTACTGAGGAGCAAAAATGGGAAATACGGAGTTGGAGGTGTTTGCAACGGAGGTGGTGGAGCATCTGCCCTTGTTGTGGAACTCTTGTAAGCCATTTTCCAAGTTGGACCAGTTTCTTGCATACATAAATGACCTTCTAGAGAAAGCGTGTACGAAAAGTTCAACTAACTCGGATCAATCACAAGCAAGCAGAGTAAGGAAAGAAGATAAGAAGATTGATTTGGGTATATGATTGGTAAATTTTTATGTATTAGGTTGTGATGTGAAATCTTTGTGAAAGTTAGATTTCTTTTTTCTGCATTCCTTTTCCCCAATAAGATAGTGCCCTACATTCTTCTGCTTTTCAAGAATATGTTTCCTACACTCGGAAAGTAAAAGAACAGGAAAGCTTTGCCTTGTTGATGTTGTGTTAAGTATTTTTTTTTTTTTTGGTTTCCTTCTTTTGGCTTTCTTTGGTTCAATTATAAATCTCTTTCATTACAATGGATGCCATTAATATGACAGATGAATGTGGATGTATTCAGTAGTCTAAATATCAATAACCAGTTAGCTCTGCATCGGGGTAGTTCTATTAATTATTCAGCGGATATCTATATTTCTTTTAGCAATGTTTGGATACAAGTTCTAGTTTTTAAATATTTTAAATCCACTGATAAAAAGAATTCATATCCAAATTCTGTTCATCCGAACGGGAGAAAGGTTCTCCAATATTGACGTTTCCTATGCATTGTATTGTAGAAGAATAAAGAATAGGGAAAGTACGTCTACTCGGCTCTAACCTTCTCTCACTTTTAAATACTCTCCTGAGCTCTAACAAATGCCTTTCTTTTATTTTTTTTTACATATTCAAGATTTAATTCTAATTTAACACATTTTACATATTTAAACCCAACATTTTCTTAAAATTAACGCTTCTAGAAGAAGGGAAATTCACATTTTCCATTGTGTGGTTTGGGAAACATTTATAGTTCATTTTTTATTCAGTTTCTTAATGTTAGTTTTAATTTTTTAAGTTTTTAGTAGTTTAAAAATATGTTAACATGTACAAAAAGACCCTTGAGTGTTAAATTAAGAGCACAATAGTACATAATACCTCTGAATATTAAAATATTGCACTCATTGGCCTTCTAATTTTGAATACTCAAGAGAGGTGAAGAAGGCCTGGTCTGTTGGCTCAATGTGAAAATTGGGCCGGGAAGAGAAAAAAGCTTAACAAGATGCCCAAGCCAGGGGCAAATCTAGCGTAGCTCAGGTTCAAATACAAAATACCTATTATACCCTTCTGATTTGATATGATTTGACACAATTATAACCTTCTTTTCTTTTTATTATTTTAATATAAGGGGTAAAATGGTCATTTAATACATTCCCTTTCCATTTCCATTACCAAACTTTTACTACTAAACAGAGGAAACACATTCCGTTTCTGTTTCCATTTCCATTTCTGCATAAAGAACGTGCCCTAAGGGGACGTTCATTAAGTAGAAATAGAAATGAAAATGGAAACGAAATGCATTTGATGTGTTTAGTAGTAAAAGTTTGGTAATGGAAATGGAAAGGGAATGTATTAAAATGACCATTTTATCCCTTATATTAAAATAATAAAAAGAAAAGAGGGTTATAATTGTGTCAAATCATGTCAAATCAGAGGGGTATAATAGATATTTGTATTTTTTTTAAAGTTGATGTAAATGAAAAAGTAAAAGTAGGTGGGGCCCAATGGGCCCCACCATTTTCATTGACCTTTCACTTGACATTTCTTGCTAGTGAACTTACGTTTATGTTTGGTTGGAAGGAATTTGTGCAAGAGAACTTTGGTTCATTATTTTAACATGTTTGGTTGCAGGGAAATTTAGTAGGGAAGTTTGGTCCCTTCCCGTTTGGATAAGCTTGTGAAAAAAGGGGGGTTTTATTTATCAATTTTTTTAAAAAAGATCTTTTAGTTAAAGGACTTCTATTTTATGTTTGGATATTATAATATAAAAGTACTTTTAAATTATAAAAGTTATTTGGATACAAAATAACAAAAGTACTTTTAATTAATCAAATTGACAAAAAAGGACATGGTAAATGAAAGTCCTCATAACATAATGCATTACAAAGTTATTGTAACGTATCTATAAATAAGGGTAGGGGAATGGGAAAAACCCTAGCATGCGCTCTATTCCTCACAAAGCTACAATCAAATGCTCAATGGAAGGCTTTAGCGCAGCAGAGGCATAAGATTTTTAATAGCAATAGTAATATATATAGAGAGAGGAGATTGTGCTGAGATTTGGCGCCAATTATCTTCATTTTGGTGCGGTAGAGGAATTGAGCGTGGGGTTTTGATAGCAATAGTAATAAATATGTCATTTTATAATTTTATTGAGGATAAAATAGTCAATAAAATTTAAAGTAAATAGCTTTTACAAGTGCTTTAAGTTGAAGCTCCATTCTTCAACTTCTTAAAAAAGGCATATTTTAACTTTTTTTTAACTTCTACTTTTTCTAAAAAAATTTACCCAAACAAGATTTTATGTTTATAAAAGGTCTTTTTTTAATTAAAAAGTCCTTTTTTAGATAAAAAAAAGTCTATCCAAATGGGCTCTATGAGCATGTTTGATGGCAAGGAAATTTGTTGCCTGGGAATTCTGCTTGTTTAGAAGAAAGATTAATTGTCTGTGGAGAAAAGTTGTATTTTGGGTAGAAAAATATTTATATGTTAATTTTGCCCTTAACAAAAATAAAAATAAAAATGATCATTTAGTCCCAATTACTAAGTTTCGGGAAGTTATCTTTTACCTTCTATATATTGGGTAAGGACAAAACTATCATTTTCACTTTTACCTTTTTATATAATCTAATTTCATTTCCGTACATACCAAACACAAATTTAATTGTCTCTCATTAATTCCACTTCTACTTTCCTTTCACTTAATTCCACACCCACTTCCATTTCTCACAACCCTCGGAGTTGCCCTGCCACTGTTGGTGTCCACTGCAAGTGATGGCCATGATTGCGTCCAACGTCGAGCTGTTGCAAGAAAAAATGGCATAGTGATCTTGTTGGGTAAGACCATGGTGGGCGCCACTGATATTCTAGTGACCCAGAGATCAAGGATCGAGGAAGTTTGAGGCTGAAAGAATGTGGACTCGACCCAGGTTTGGAACCTCAGAGCTTATGTGTGGACATCCTATTTTGACTAGCCCTGAAAACTGCAAATCAAAAATAAAATAAAATAATAAATAAATAAAATAATATAATGCAAAAATATTATTTTTGTCAAAAAATAAGAAAAGATGAAAAGTGAGAGATGGTCTACTCTTAGATCTAATGGGTCAAGCCCAAAAGACTTGAGAGAACCCTAGCTTATAAAAGAGAGAAGCCTAGGTCAAATTGAAAAAAAAAAAAAGGAAGAGAGGTGGCTAGGTTAAAGAGAGAGAGGAGGTTAGGTCAAAGAGAAAAGGAAGAGATCAAAGAGGCAAGAGGCAAGAGGAGGAGAAGGAGTCAAGAATGCATGGAGAAGGGAAGGGAAACCTCGGATGAAAGGTGGAGAACCAATTGAGGGAGTACTCTTCACTTTGACACTTTTCTGTTTTGGTTGAATGTGATTGCTTCCCTTCTCCATTTTGTTTTTGGTTGTTTCGACATTTATAATTTCTTTCCTGTATTTTTCCCTTGTTTACGCGTACATTTTGAGTATCTCTGAATTTTTTCATGAATTTCGAAATCTTTTAATGGAGTCAAACAATTTTTGTGAAAAACTCTGCCCGAACTGATTTTGAGTTCGGGCAGTGTGCCTTCAACGCAAGATTTTGATTTCAATTTAACTCCAAATGGAGTGATATATTTTTTTTCCTGAAATAGACATCCATAGCTTTCTGAACATAGGTCTTTAGTCAAATTTCATTGGGTATTTTGCTCCCAGCAATTTCTATAAAATCAATTTTTTAAAAGACGTTGCAAAGTGACGTCCTGAACGTCACTCTATTTCGTGAAATTATTTCTCCATCTACACAACTCCGTTTTAATTTATTTTTGTCTCTAAATCTTCTTCTTGGTCTCTGGAATAAAGGATAAAAATATCATGACCATATTCATCCAGAATGATTTATGGCATATTTATTTATCCCAAAGTATCATTTCAAACAGCTTCTGGGCAACTGCGCTTTCAAAGATCGTATCTTACAAATTACTATTGATTTTGGGGCAAGGTTAGCGGGGCTGTGTAGGGGAGATCTAGAGCTTTCTTACCCTAGGTTTTGACAATTTTCTATATTTTGGAAGTGGTCCAATTTGATTTTTTATTTAATGTCTAGAATCAGAAAAATAAGCGTTGAAAAGTTTTCTGTGTTTCTTAAAGAGAAAAATCTAAAAATATCATAGACGCTTTGTTTGTGTTTTTGAATAAACGTCTTTATTTATTTGTTCAACTGGTGTCACCAAGGAGCCTATGCTTCTATAGGAACACTGGTTTACACGCCATTTGGGCACGCTGCCTGTTGAGCATCACACACCCACCTTGTTTGATTTGTTCTGTTAAATGCATGGTAGATAGATGTCGAGGGGCTCTTGCCTCTTTAGGCACATTGCACTGGGAGGCCATCTGAGTCTTTGCTTGATGAGCCTCCTCCCACCCACACACTTGCATTCCACAGGAACTACATGGGCATCCTATATTTGTTTGTATATATCTTTGTATACTTGTGGTTTCTTTGTCTCTTTTTGCAGTGTTTCCATCTTCGAGTGGAAGGTAAGGGTAGCTAGCCGTAAATTCACAAATGCACTATTTACATTTATTTCAACCTACATATTGGCTCCTATACCTGGAGTACGTCCAAATAAGTTAGAATGGGATATGAGAATCTTTTCCTGTTGGGCTTAGGCCTACAGAGGTTGACCTATCTATCATACTTAGATTGTTACTTGTCTTGAGGGTTGATACGCGGAGACTTTTCTGTGACAGGATCCTCTCTTAAATCAAGGTCTCTACCTTTGGTAGGGGCAATCTAAGGGTCTTTTCAGGGTGTCTAGATCCCAAGCTAAACCATGTGCAAGTTGACCTTAAAAGGCTACCTTTATTAGGTCAGCCAATTTTAGAGACTTTTAGAGCATAACTTTTAGGACACAAGGAGCAAACTCTCTCATGTCGTTTCATACATATATTTTTTAAAAAAAAAGAGTAAAAAAAATTTCTTTTTCTTATAACTTTCTTTGCATTGTATATATACAAAACAAGAGAGGAAAATCATGTACATTGTATATAAAAAAAACAAAAATAAAAGTTTCATTTCTCTTATAATTTCTTTTACATTGTATATAAAATTGTCTTTTGAATTATGAATAAAAGAAGAAGAAAAAATTTTTCTTTGCATTGCATATATATATATTATATAAAATAATTTCTTTGCATTGTATAACAAAATTTTCCTTCTTATAATTTCATTTGCATTGCATACAAAATTCTCTTCTAAATTATGAATAAAAAAAACTCCTTCTCTTGGCATTGCATATAAAAAATTTTCTTTACATTGTACAAAAAAATTTTAGAATTTGATTTGCATTGCATGTTAAAATTCTCCTTCGTATAAAAGGAAATCATTTTTTCTTTGCATAGGAAAATCCTTTGCATTGTATATATGAAAAAATATATAAAAAAATTTCAAATTTTCTTTGCATTTTATATAAAATTTTCATTTGAATTGTGAAAAGTATTTTTCTTTCTTTCTTTGCATCGTATATATAAAATGTTCCTTACATTATACAAAACAAAAAGTTTTCCTCTTTCTTATAGAAAAATTATTTTTCTATAATTTTATTTACACTGCATTTAACATTTTCTTTTGAACTATGAAAAAAAATAATTTTTCCCTTTTTTTTAAAAAAATTTTCTTTGTATTGTATATATATATAAAATATTTTCCTTTTTCTTTGCATTGTATATAAAACAATTTGTTTGCATATAAAAATATATTTTCTTTTTTCTCATTATTTCGTTTGCATTGTAAAATAAAATAAAAATAACAATTTTTATTTTTTATTTTTTACCACATTTGTTTCTAATTTAAATCACCATTGTTTTCTTCTTGTGAATAATATTTGTACATATGACGAGGATGTTTTTTCTCCCTCATTAATTCCAAGGCAATAGGATTGTATTAACATTTGTTCATAGTTAATAAACAGTGGCTATATTTACAATTATTGAGGTACATGGTGTCAATCTTTTGGCCTTTTACTAGCAAGCTTCACGCGAGCTAAAATCAATGTTGCGGCTGATAATTGAGACGTTTAACGTGAAGGAAATATTCTTTTTGCTACTAATCATGAATTTCATACTTTGAGAAATCGCTGTTTCCCTTAAGAATCTCATTTGCCAATCGCAACATTTGACTAAAAGAAAAAGAAACCTCATGTGTGTGTAACGAAACTTTTCTTTACACTTCAGTCTTGGTCTCTCATAGAATCCCTTGACTGACAAGGAGACAACTAAAGATCCAGAGAATGATCATCAGGATAATTGCAAGTATAACCACTTCTTTCTTGAAAAGAAATCTTCATCAAGATACCTGTAAAGACCCTTTATTGCAAATAACTTAACATGATATTTGTGGTGAAGCCATTTCTCTCATATTCTTTTGTTGATTTGTTTCTTTTATTTTTGCATTGCATCCAAAGCTATGATTGTATTGGGCTGACGCCCGATAATTGTTTGGCCTCAAGAACGAGTCTGGCTGTTGAAGCGAGATTATGACTAAAGAATCACCTTTCTAGATTCATTCTTACCTTGGGCCTCAGAGCTTGCATTGGGCAATCCCCGCTTTGAATTCCCAGTATAAAGAGGGTCATCGCCTTAGAATTACCATTCTTGCCTTAAACCTAGTGCCTATACCGGGGAATCGCCCTCCTAATCTTATATTTGAACCTCGATGCCTACATTGGGGAATCACCAATTAGGCCATATCTCAGACCCTAGTGCCCACACTAGGGTATGTACTCCCAACACGTGTCTAGAACTCAGTGTTTATATTGGGGAATTGTTGTCTTAGCCCATGTTTTGGTCTCTCATTGGGGAACCATCGTTTCAAATTCATGTCTCCCTTAAAATCCTAGTGTCCGCATTGGGGAATCACGATTCTAAGACCATGTCTGTCTCAAGCCATTATAGTGATCCAGAATCTTGGTATCCCCGTAAGGAAAGCATCACCTTAGATCGTGTTTCTAACCCTTATATAGGGAGTCGTCATCTTGATTTTGTCTAGAGCCTCAGTACCTGCATTGATGAATCATCATGTTAGACTCATCTCCCGGCGCCTATTCGGGGAGTCATTGCCTGCATTAAGGAACCATTGTCTTTATCCCATGACTGCCATGAGGCCCAGTGCTTGCACTGGGGAATCATCTTTAGCTCAGGTGTCACTAACCCCACGGCATACTATGAGGACTTTAGCTCATGTTCAATCTATGGTGTAGTGACAATGATACCACATAGCATCCTTGTGTCCGTCCTAAACTCCAGTGCCTGCACTGGGGAACTGTCATTTTAGGTTATACTCGATGCCTATGTCGGAGAGGCATCATTTGAGAATCTCATTTGTTTTAAAATCCTTAGTGCATGCATTGGGAGATTATCATATCCGGATTCTGCAAGTGTCTCAACTGGAATTATTCAGACAGTTATCGGATCAAGAGATCATAAACCCAAGACCCATGATTTCATTAACACCTCCGTATCCTAGATGGTACAAGCCACAACTTTCATGAGAGTGCCACGCGAATACACGTGGTCATTCAACTGAGGCAGGTTGCATTTTTTAAATCAATGTCCAAATATTAATGAGGAACAACAAGATCACCTCAGCTCCTGAGTTTGAGGGTACATTCACAAAGAGGGTAAAATGTGGCAAGCCTTATTAGAAAATGTTAGAGTGAATGACATCAAATAGTTTGAAGTGCCTTAGAATCTTTTTCGAATGAACTTCGTCACACTTATTTGGGAATAAAGTAAAGTGTATTTTTATTAGTAATCGTCGTTCATTTACTCCATGTTCTTAATTCTAGCATTCAAATGTTCGGAAGCCTCGTCTAATTTGATCCAACATTGGCAATTAACTTGATTGATAAAAGAAGATACCGCACATATGCATAGTCGTGAGTCTCGAGAAGCATCACTCACTTCATAAGCGACATTTTTTCACACACCTCAGCCTTAGCCTTGTTTTCCGGGGAATTAAAAATAATAATAAGAGAAATACAGAAAAAGGAAAAGAAAAATAAAAATAAGGAAAGAAGCCTTAATAAAAGCAAATGAGTTGGCTATATCAAGGATATGAGGCATTTCTTGGTTTTTCCCAAACACAATGAAGATCATCTCTAGTCATCCCTTTTGGGCTAGGAGTAGAGTTTTCAAAAGTCTAAGCCTAGTCAATGTTCACTTGGAATGGGTAGTCTTTCGAATTTGTGTATTTCAGGGAATCAATTGCTAAAAAAAAAGAGAGAAAGAACATTTTCATTTCATTTATCCAAACACTACCATCCATTGTTAGCCACTTCTAAGCCTTCATGCGTATGTTTTTAAAATTACTTGACATTAAAATAAACCCTGGGAATAATAAAGATGTCACAATATAAGTTCAATCCATAAAAAGAGCTTTGTTTCTTATGCAAGTTTAATATCCAATTGGCTTTGCAAGTGACCAATGTGAGCGTCAAACCTTGTGGGAAGTTATTAGAGCCAAACACTAATTTTTTTTCATCGATGATCATTGAGTGTAATCTGTCTGCTCAAGCCGGTTCTAGAACTTGTTTTTAATCTTAATTGAAGCTTTACATGCATTAGTTTGATAAAAAGGATGGAGGCATTCATTTCATTCTCCCTTTTTTCCCAAACACAAACCCCATTTATATTTCCTTTTGCCACCTATTTTGAGCCTTTTATTAGCAATTTTCAAGACACTTCATCATGTGATTCTTGGATGAGTATTAAATTTTTACCTATTGCATATATTGTCTGACCACTTATTCTCGCGAGTTGGATTTGCCTAGCGATTCAAATAAGCCAAGAAAGGGCTTGAGAAAAAAGAAAGAAAGAATAAAATGATTATTAATGAAAAAAAAGATAAGAAAAAATAAAAGTACACAAGCAAAAAAGAGAGAAGATCTAAGGCAAACTTTTTTGATGGATAGAGAATGATCGATTGGTCAGCATCTTCCTTTTTAGGTCAAATTTATCGTGCTCATGCAAGAAACTATTATTTCATGCTTGATAATTGCTAACTTCATTTCTTAAACACTTTTTCCACATTAGTCATTCCTCCATCATTACAAGCTTTTAAAGACCTCTTGATTTATTACACTAATACATCTGTAGCGGATATGTAGATTAATTACAAGCCTATGGCAACCGACTAGTAGAACCGATTTGAGTGAAAATATTCCAACAATGGCGAGTGAGAGAATTACTTGTTTTGGTCGTTTGTATTTTCCAGTTGGATACTCAATTTGTTTAAAGACCTTATTAACTCCCAAATGCAAAGCTCTTGGGTTAGAGCAATTTCAATTCAAAGAGTTGTCATTATGTTCTCACAATAATTTTTGGGTCCCTTTCTCCCTTTCATAAGCCCACATTTTGCACCCGTAAAGTCCTCATTGAGATATAGCAAATTCAAATGTTTTGTGTAGGGCTAATAAAATGAGAGAGAGACTTCAATCTCAGCACTCAGAGAATAAACTTCCCCCGGGAAATATCAAGCCAAGATCTTGAATCATTTGATCCTTATCCAAAATTTATCCTTAAATGAAGATGGGGAAACTTTTCGTCCCTCAGGCCTATTACCCTCTTTTTCAAAAAAATAAAAAAAAAGAAAAATCTATTTTCTCCCCAGTAAACCCCATTCATCAATTGCAACAAAAAATCCATAACCCAGAGAAGTCTCACTTTCATCCCACTGTGGTCTATCTTTGGAGATTCTATACGCATATTTTTGGTATCTTGTTGTTGTCATTCGGGTGGTCAATGTTATTACTTAGAATGACTCATCTTTTTAATAGAAGTCCGCTCTTCTGTTGGATTTCTCCTTTTTCACATGTGCATCATGTAGACACTTCTCATTAGTCCCAAGATAAAGTGGATAAGTCTTTCGTTATTGGATTATCATTTTAGACAGGGCATTTTAAACTTTTGATGATCTCATTCTAACATGAGGGAGCTTGTGCTTCACGTTTGCAAATCATTGAAAATCAAAGTGTGAGGGAGAAACAATGCTTGATTTCGAAAATTGAAAACAAGTAACTTTTTCTATGAGATTTTTCCATTGGGTTCTCAATGATTAAAACCAATATATTGATTAATTTCTTTACTTGGTATTCAATTGTTGAGACCAAGATTAATCGACTTCTAAGAGAATAAGTTCTTGATGAGATCAGAATTTTCTCACTTGGCTTTTGACAATTCGTTCAAAACTGAAGCATCTTTAACCGTCTTTGTTTGGTTTTCAATGATTAAGGCATGATCAAATGGTGTTTGCCTTCACTTTTTATTACTCCTCCAGCTGTTAGGAGAGAGAGTTTACATCATCCCCTCATTGAATAGACTGTTACCCTGTCTCAATCTCTTGGCCGGGGAATCGCTTTCTCTTTAAGTGTGGTCCTAACCCCTCGTCCATTGACTTGGGAGCCCTCTTATTTTTACAGACAAGGTCACAAGTTCCCACAATGTGTCTCTTTCTGTGCTTATCATAAGATTTAGATGTCCCAAATTCTCTCTTAATTCTTTGATAAATTTCATCCTAATGAGAGTAAGGTTATACTTCACATTTACATGTAAATCCTTGAAAATAGAAGTATGAGGGCACACAATGCTTGGTTTTGAGGATTGTAATCAAGTTACCTCTACCGTACTATTTTTCTACTTGGTTTTCGATGATTGAAACCAATGTATTGATTTATTTCTTTACATGGTCTTCAATGGTTAAGACCAAGTTAACTTTTAAGAAAGAAGAAGTGCTTGATTAGTGCTCGAAATCAAGATGAACTTCAAAATAAAGTCAAAGATTTCCTTAATTGGCTTTTGATAGCTTAGCCAAAGCTGAAGCACTTTTTTACCCTCCTTACTTGATTTTTGAAGATTGAAGATGTAATTAAATATTGTTTGCCTTCACTTGTCTTCGTTTTTCTTGTTGATAGGAGAGTAAGTTTACCTCCTCATTATATAAACAGTCATCCTGCCTCGATCTATAAATTGGGGAATTCCCTTCTCCTGAATACAGACTTAGTCCTTGCGAATTGACTGGGGAATCATCTTGCCCTTAGTATTGAGATCGAAGTATCCCAAAACATACCCCTCTCTGTTTGTCTTGGGATTTCGATGTCTCAAGTTCTCTTTTAACTTCTTTGTTTGTGGATTGGAGAATCATTTCCTCTGCATCTAGGGTTTGAATCCCGGTGTTCCAAAGCAGGTTTCTGGCTGTATATGGTCTCTAATGCCCTGAATTTTCCTCCATTCTCCTATCGGTGGACTGGGGAATCATCTTGTTGGTTGTCGGGATCCTAATGCGCCCACAACATTCTTTCCCTAAGAAGGCTGGGGAATCACTTCCCCTCAAAGTGTTGGGGCATGAGTATCCCCAAACGTTGTTTCCATTTTCCTTTTTTTAAGAGAAAATCAAATAAAAATAAATAAAGTGATATTTTGGACCATGTTTGTCTTATCACTATGTTTACATATGTTCATTATCTTTGCATGTGTATTTACATTTGAGTTGATTAATTTATTAGGATCGTTGCTGCATTTGCGTGTGCATCCATCTGCATGACACTTCCATAAGTCATCAAATGATTATTGTGCGATGATTGCATAGTACTCATGATATTTACATTCATGTTTCCATTTGGCAAGGTATTCGCATAAGCATTTGCATGATTCACATATGCATAAATCTTTTTTATCACCTGCTAAGTTGGAACAAGCAGGAAATGCATGTTTTGCATAAATCCTTTTAGGCCTGTGAAATACAGGCAAGCTGGGAACGCAATTCATTACGCCAGGAAGCCCTTGGAGAATTCAGTCATTTTCAAGGTAATACTCCATTAGAAGATATTTCTGACCCAGGGGTCATCCGCGACTCGACAATTTTGCTTTAATATCCCACTAATGAGTGTTTTGGGATTGGATACGGGAATCCAAATCCCACCAATAAGTGTTTAGGGATTTTGATATCCAATTTCTGGGCCAAATCTCACTAATGTGTGTTACGAGAGCTGGCCCAATTGAATCCTACCAATTAGTGTTTTAGGGTTCAGTATCCTATCCCGCCAGTAAGTGTTTTGGGGTTGGATATGGGAATCAATATCCTACCAAGGAGTGCTTAAGGATAGTGATACCCACCTTTTAATTGGACCAAATCTCACCAATGTGTGTTACAAGAGCTGGCCCCATTGAATCCTACCAATGAGTGTTTTAGGGTTCAGTATCCTATCCCGCCAGTGAGTGTTTTCGGGTCGGATACAGGAATCAATATCCTACCAAGGAGTGTTTAAGGATAGAGATACCCAGCTTTTAATTGGACCAAATCTCACCAATGAGTGTTACGAGAGCTGGCCCCATTGAATCCTACCAATGAGTGTTTTAGGGTTCAGTATCCTATCCCGCCAGTAAGTGTTTTGGGGTTGGATTCGGGAATCAATATCCTACCAAGGTGTGCTTAAGGATAATGATACCCACCTTTTAATTGGACTAAATCTCACTAATGTGTGTTACGAGAGCTGGTCCCATTGAATCCTACCAATAAGTGTTTTAGGGTTCATTATCCTATCCCGCCAGCGAGTGTTTTCTGGTCGGATACAAGAATCAATATCCTACCAAGGAGTGTTTAAGGATAGAGATACCCACCTTTTAATTGGACCAAATCTCACCAATGAGTGTTACGAGAGTTGGCCCCATTGAATCCTACCAATGAGTGTTTTAGGGTTCAGTATCCTATCCCGCCAGTGAGTGTTTTCGGGTCGGATACGGGAATCAATATCCTACTAAGGAGTGTTTAAGGATAGAGATAACCACCTTTTAATTGGACCAAATCTCACCAATGAGTGTTTCGAGATCAGACGCCAATCGAATTCTACCAATGAGTGTTTCAGGATTCAGTATCTGATTCCGCCGATGAGTGTTTCGAGATCTGACACCCACCATTTTCCATGAGGATCAAATTCCGTCGATGAGTGTTTCGGAGTTTGACGCCCATAATTCTTCTTCCATAGGGATCAGATTCCGTCGATGAGTGTTTCGGGATCTGACACCCACAACTTCTTAGAGATTCTTGCTCGTCAAGATCTCCGTAGTGATCAGTTTTCACCGTTGAGTGTTTCAAAAGCTGACACCCATAACTTTTGGGGACTCACGAGCCCCGCCGTAAGATTATCTACGGCATCCAAAATTAAAATCTACATTAGAAAGTCTAAAAAGTTGAAGTAGATGTTTTTGTGTCTTTTTCCTTGGAGCAGACTTGGCAATACCATTTCTCATTATTTTCTTATTCTGGGGTGCATAATCGGGTAGATTTACTTAAGTGTTTTAGCACCAATTAGTTTTTCTCGAGCCAAGACAAATAAGGGCATCCTTTTGTCTTTACTTGTTCCCTCCGTCAGCGCCGAAAGCGTCCCTTTTGGAGGAAGGCAAGTAAAGAGGGGAATCTGTGGACACCCTATTTTGACTGGCCCCAAAAACTACAAATGAAAAATAAAATAAAATAAAAAATAAATAAAATAAAATAATGCAAAAATATTATTTTTGTCAAAAAATAAGAAAAGATGAAAAGTGAGAGATGGTCTACTCTTAGATCTAATGGGCCAAGCCCAAAAGACTTGAGAGAACCCTAGCTTATAAAAGAGAGAAGCCTAGGTCAAATTGAAAAAAAAAAAAGGAAGAGAGGTGGCTAGGTTAAAGAGAGAGAGGAGGTTATGTCAAAGAGAAAAGGAAGAGATCAAAGAGGCAAGAGGAGGAGAAGGAGTCAATAATGCATGGAGAAGGGAAGGGAAACCTCGGATGAAAGGTGGAAGAACCAATTGAGGAAGTACTCTTCACTTTGACACTTTTCTGTTTTAGTTGAATGTGATTGCTTCCCTTCTCCATTTTGTTTTTGGTTGTTTCGACATTTATAATTGCTTTCTTGTATTTTTCCCTTGTTTACGCATATCTTTAGAGTATCTCTGAATTTGTTTCATGAATTTTGAAATCTTTTAATGGAGTCAAACAATTTTTGTGAAAACCTCTGCCCGAACTGATTCTGAGTTCAGGCAGTGTGCCTTCAACGCAAGATTTTGATTTCAATTTAACTCCAAATGGAGTGATATATTTTTTCCTGAAACTAGACATCCATAGCTTTCTGAACATAGGTCTTTTGTCAAATTTCATTGGGTATTTGGCTCCCAGCAAATTTTATAAAATCAATTTTTTAAAAGACGTTGCAGAGTGACGTCCTGAACGTCACTCTATTTCGTGAAATTATTTCTCCATCTACACAACTCCGTTTTAATTTATTTTCGTCTCTAAATCTTCTTCTTGGTATCTGGAACAAATGATAAAAATATCATGGCCATATTCATCCAGAATGATTTATGGCATATTTATTTATCCCAAAGTATCATTTCAAACACCTTCTGGGCAACTGCGCTTTCAAAGATCGCATCTTACAAATTACTATTGATTTTGGGGCAAGGTCAACGGGTCTGTGTAGGGGAGATCTAGAGCTTTCTTACTTTAGGTTTTGACAATTTTTTATATTTTGGAAGTGGTCCAATTTGATTTTTTATTTAATGTCTAGAATCAGAAAAATAAGCGTTGAAAAGTTTTCTTTGTTTTTCTTAAAGAGAAAAATCTAAAAATGTCATAGACGCTTTGTTTGTGTTTTTGAATAAATGTCTTTATTTATTTGTTCAACTGGTGTCACCAAGGAGCCTATGCTTCTATAGGAACACTGGTTTACACGCCATCTGGGCACGCTGCCTGATGAGCATCACACACCCACCTTGTTTGATTTGTTAGTTAAATGCATGGTAGATAGATGCCGAGGGGCTCTTGCCTCTTTAGGCACATTGCACTGGGAGGCCATCTGATTCTTTGCTTGATGAGCCTCCTCCCACCCACACACTTGCATGCCACAGGAACTACGTGGGCTTTGATCCCTCTTTGAGGGTACGTAGGCCCTAGGTTCTTATCCTAGGTCAAGCCATCCCTCTTTCTTTCCTCATTTTCTCTCATGATTGTATATGTTTTCAAGGCCAAACAATCTCAATATTAATTTTTAGGGTAACCGTCTTCTGCGTTTGGGGGAGAAGGGTGCCTAACACCTTCCCTTCATCTCAATCAGACTCCCGAACCAACATTTTGTGAAAATTCATTTTATCCACTTTTGAACTTATTTTTCTTTTTCCAAATTTTGATTGAAAATTTGGTGGCGACTCTCGTCGAAGGCTCCGGTTTTCACACTATGTATTTAAGAGAGACATCAGAGTCCTTGTAGTTCTCGAAAGGGAGCTTCTCTCGAGTTGTAGAGAACCCCGAGAGCGAGGATGCTAGGCAATTTATGCAAAATGTGTGTGCTAGAGGCTCTTGAATGCAATGAGTTAGGATAATCGTGGAAGGCTGGTTATATAGGCCCGTTTAGGAGGGAAATCGTCCATGGATAGGCCAAAAAAATGGTTAGATTGAGGATTTGAACGGGATGCCGAGTGTTGAGAAGCGGCTAAGTGCCCGTGTGCTTGTTGTGCCGAGTTCATAGTACCAAAAGGTATTTAATATCGGGCATATCTGAGTCAAGTAACTCGTCAATTTCCTTACACTTAGCATAAATAAAACCTTTAGTACAAGAACAGTAAAACCAGGTATTTCGTCGTCTGACAATACGTTAAAAAAGTTATATGCCTAATTCTCAGTTAAGACAGAATCAATTCTGTTAACACTCAAGGAGTAGTCCTCCCTAGGTTGCTTCATTGTCTCATAGATATTGAACTTTTCTTCTGGCTCCCCTACTTCCATCAAGATAGTCCCTTCTTTTATGCTAATAGTAATTTTAGCAATCCTTAAAAAAGGGTCTACCTAAGATGATAGTAATGTCTTGAGACAATGTTGCATCCATATCAAGGACATAGAAGTCTGCATGTGTTAACAGTCTCTTAACAATTATTAAGACGTCTTCTATTATCTCGTTGGGTTGTCTAATTGACCTATCTGCTAGTTGTATGACTAACAGGGTAGGTTGTAACTATTTTAACTCGGGCACATTTGGTTACGTGAATGTTGGATGTAATGGGAATGGGAATAGTAATGTGAAAGTGATGTGATGTGAAGTGATGTGAATGGAATAAAAGTGGGTAAAATGACCGTTTTACCTTAAAAGTGAGAATGGAATAAAAGTGGGTAAAAAAGTAAGGGCAAAAATATGATTTCATCACATTACAAAAAGTAAGGTATGTTTGGTATGAAGAATGTTGAAGGGAATGTTGGATTACAAAATGGATTACATCAAAACTTTCAAGCAACCAAACGTGGATTTATAGACCAACTTAGGCATAACATTTATAGCAACTCCTAAATATAACAAGGTGCTGGGTATAAAAGTTTTACCTATAGTGCAGGGTATAGTAAAGAATATGGGGTCTTAACACTTAACTAGTAATTGGGGCTTGAACAAAGCCGACACGATAGAACTTGTACCTTAGCATCAAGTTTAAACTTCTTTTTACTAGTGCAAAGGTCCTTGAGAACCTTTGCATAACTTATGTACCTCCAACAGGGGTATGTTAACTTCTAGTTTACTAAACAAACTATGTATCTCCGCATCCTGTTTGTTTTCATGGATTCTCTTACTTAACAAGTAGGTATGAGGAAAAGAAAGTTAGTTTATACTTACCTCGTTACCTGAATGGCTACTTACCTTCTATGGAGAGGTGGGCCTATTGAGATCCTTCTTTTTCAACAACCCATTTTCCTTGTTGCTCTTGGACTCCGGAGTGACTTTAGCTACTTCTTCATTGGGTAGATTTTTAGAAGTTTCGGGTCTAGGCATCTCCTTGCCACTTCTCAAGCTTATGGAGTTCAATGCTTTTGAGTTAACAACCGTATTCGAGGGCATTTGTACCGCCATTTATGGCCTGGTGACTACTAATGTCATTAGCAAGTTTGGTAAAATGCTTACCTAGATCATCTTGTTTGTTCTCTAACTGATCATACTTGAGGCTCAGAGTGGAGATGCAAGAATGAAACTAATTGCTTAAAGAATTGAACTTTTTGTCTAAGTTCTCTTCCAAGGTAGTTAGCCTCCTGCATAGGAATAATGGCCATGTTCCTATTAGGAACCGCCAAAATAGGCCAAAGGTCCATAAAATCTCTCTCGGCCACAAGCTCATTCATCAAAGCCCTAGCAGCAACTTCGATCGCACCATCCTCTTCTCATAGAGGGATACAAAACTCCCTCAAGAAATCGATGGAGATGCACTTATGTTGCTAGGAGCAGAAGATGACGAAACTTCAACAACCCCATGGCCAAAAATGGAAGAAGAAGAACCTCGAATTCATTGACACGCGCGATCGTTAATACAACGATAAAGTGTGAGGAGAAGAATATGTGAAAGAGTAAGAAACTCTTAGAAAACCGAAAGAATAAGAAGTACTAAGAAAACCCAAACTCAAGAAATACTCTATAAATGAAAATGAAGAAGAAAGCGAGAAGACGACGCCTAATAACCACTAAAAAGAGCGGTTATCTAAAAAACTTAAACGATGTAGGGACATTACCAAAATGCCTTTCATATCTCTCGAACGTGACTATACAAGTCAAAGGGAATGGCTAAAATACCCCTACAACACGCACCCATGTGCATAGCCCGCCACTGATTCGAGCCTCACACTCATATAACAGTTATGATGTCATAATAGTTCTCCCTTTCAGAAGCATGGGTAACAAGCAATGCCGCAACTCAACCATCAAATCAACAACATATGGCTGGTGGACTTCACTCCAAAATCTAGCTCACATAGGAGAAACTTCTAGAACCTTTGGATGAGGTTCAAAGAATACCAAGAGGCAAACATGCCCAATGCCTCGCTCCTCACAAAAGTGTCACCAAACCATGGCGAAAGGCATCATGCCAAGTCTAAGGCTTTCGCCTTTAAGTTTTCACTCATCGTGTTCGAGGAGAGGCTTTTGCCCTCACGCTTAAACCCCGGGCCTGCTCGCTATAGTGAGCAAAGTGCTCACTATAGCGAGCAGCAAGGGTCCTTTAAATTGGGCCTGCTCGCTGCAGTGAGCAAAATGCTCACTGCAGCGAGCAAAGAGCAAAATTGGGGGGAAAACATTGACATAAGCTAAAATATTAACACAACTAATTCTTAAGCATTCTAAATCTATTGGTCCAAATTTCTAACATCTTAATCAACCAAGATCACTCCAAATACTCATCACATGGCAACCACAGAGATCCAATCAAACATCAAGCATGATCTCATCATAATTTCATCATCTAGGGAGCGGAAAAAAAAAACAAGACCAAATAAACACACAAGGAAAACAACGACATAATAAAGTAAATAAAAACATATTTAAATAAGAAAATTCTATATCTACCAACTGCTGAAAGGTTTCTTCCCCACACTTATCTCAAACAATACATGATCAAGGTAATTGAATTGCAACAAGACAAGGGAAGGAAAGAAACAATCTGGCCCTTATGGGGGCTTGAAGTTCTCCTTGAAAATTCTTGGGTCATTGCCTCGAAATGTCAACTGCTTGCCACGATGTGAGACCCTGGAGTGATCTTCTTTCTTTGTTTTTCTCTCAACTTTGTTATATTCTTTTGGCTTTTCTTTCCACTTGGCTTTCGTTAGCCTCCATTTGCGAACCTTCTTCCGAAAAAGTGTCTTTATGAGAGGGGTGTGGACTCCACTTGTGTTCATTTCCCATGTTTCTCCTTCCATCTTGCCTTTATCAAAAACAAAATTAGAATTAGCTTGACAATCAAAAGCAAACGGAACCATTACAAATTTCACAAAATTTAAATGGATTGGAGGTGGTTCCCCAATCTCTTCCTTATGCTCTTCAAGAGATTTCGGGTTGGTGGAAGTGTTCCCGAAAGTTACAAAATCATCTTTTGGCACTTTGTCATCTTCATCACGAACATATGTGGCCAAAATAGACTTAACCAAGACTTCATTGGTAGAATTTGCAGGTATGGTCACCATTTCATCATTAACTTCTATAATTGGTTCCAAAAGTTCTCCCAAGCCTGCAAAATCACAAACTGTACCCCTCTAGGCACAATCATCTAACAACAAAGGAGAAGAGAAAGTATCTTGCAAAAAAAATCATCTAATAGCAGAGAAGAGAGGGAATTATCAATTGAAGAGCTAAATAAAGCATTAATCTCTGAACAAACTCCACAAGATATACTATTCCCACACTATCATTATGCACAATATCCTGAATTACGCTAATGGCATTGACCTCTAGAAGAGAGTAGTCCTCATATGGGTGCTTCATAGCCTCATACATGTTAAAATTGACTTTCCATTGAGATCGCTCCTTCTTTCATGCTAATTGTGGTGTTAGCAGTCCTTAAGAAGGGGCGACCCAAGATGAGAGTGGAGTCTTGAGGCACACTGGCATCCATATCCAAAACATAAAAATCAGCGAGAATCAACAAATCTTTCACTTGGACCAAGAGGTCCTTAACAATTCCATCAGGACGCCTAATGGACCTGTCAGCCAACTCTAGAATTACTGTAGTGGGTTGAAGAGTTTTAATACCTAGGGACCGATACACAGACTTAGGCATGACATTAATGGCAGCCCCTAGGTCTAACAAAGCACCCCCTATAGTAACTCTACCTATGGTGCAAGGAATAGTAAAAGATCCCGGGTCCTGACACTTGACCGGGATTTGAGGTTTAAAAAGAGCTAAAACATTAGAGATCACTTGCACCCGCTCATTAGGCCTAAACCTTCTTTTGTTAGTACACAACTCTTTTAGGACCCTCGCATACTTCGGAACCTTTCTCACTAATTCTAACAAAGGAATGTTTACTTCTAACTTAGTGAAAAGATTAAGTGCATCTTCATCATGCTTGATTTCATGAACTTTCTTACTCAACAAATAAGAGTTAGGAAAAGGTAGATCATGTATATTTACCTCCTTACCTGTTTGGTTGGAGGTGCTCTTGCTGGTTGCCTTTTCCTTCTTCCCATGCCTTTCTTGTTGCTCTTCCTCTTTTTGCTTGTCTTTCTTCTCTTGTAGCTTGATTTCCTTAGAACTCTCAGAAAGCTTAACTTGAGGGATGAGAGAAGGGTCACAAATGATTTCTTCAATTTCTTCCTCATCTTGTTCATCAGCAAATGTGACCTTCTTGCCACTTCTCAAACTTATAGCATTGAGAACCTTTGGGTTAATCACAGTATTGGATGGCATAGCCCCACTTGTTCTTGCTTGTTCATCACTCTTCTTGTCAGAAAGTTGAGTTACAAAAGAATTCAGGTTGTCATGCTTCACCTCCATTTGTTCAATCTTAGTCATGATATTGGAGAAGCATTGGTCAACATGTGAGGCGACGGCCTTGATTTTATCATCAGTGATTGACCGCTCACAGTCAAATTTTGGACCAATATCTGAGAACCCTTTCACTAGAAGTTGTTTAATCTCATCATTGCCTGAAGAGGGTGTAACTTGACTGATGAGAACCATGGCTGTGGTGGTGTTCTGTGTTAAAGCTTGGCGAGATGAAGCTCCTTGGAAATTTGAATTATGCCCACCATAAGAATTTTCTCCTCTTAGAGTGTAGTTCCCTTGACTTTGCCCACTGCTAAATCCTTGAGTATTCTGATTACTGCTATTCCCATATCTGAAGTTAGGGTGATCTCTCCAACCAGGATTGTATGTATTGGAGTAAGGGTCCCTTTGTTGGTATTGCCCAGGTCGTGCTTGATAGATTGCATTCACATCTTCATATTGACCAGGGCAATCTGCTGACATGTGCAAAGGGGAATCAGAGAATGTACAACTAGCGCTTACCATAGCTAGCTGTTGAGTTGGTGACTGTGGAGATTTGATGCTTAATCCATCCACCCTCTTGGCTAGTGCAAACAGTTCATGCACCACTTTCACCAATAATGGATCTCGATCTGCTGGAGATATCTCTTTTACTGCTCGAGTATCCCTCGTGGTAATGTTCTGCCTACTCAAGGCGAGCTTCTTGATCAACTCCATTGCTTCATCAGGGGGCATGTCTTCTATGGACCCATTAGCAGCTGCATTGAGCATTTTTGCATCTTCATCAGTTAACCCATAGACAAAAGCTTGGACCAGGTGCTCCAGTGGCATTTGTTGATTTGGACATTTTGCTACCATATCCTGAACACGTGTCCAATATCCATAGAATGTTTCACCCTCTTCTTGCCTTGAAGATGCAATTTCTTTTCTTGCTGCGGCGACTTTGTTTGAAGGATAATATTTTTCAATAAAGTGCTTCTTCAAATTATCCCATGTTTGGTAAGCATCTGGGATGTACCTTGGCAAACTCATACCAAACCTTTGCCTTCCCTTCCAGAGTGAGATGGAAAACCTTCCACATGACTTCTTCAAGTTTAGCCCCAACGGGCTTCATCGTCATGCAATGCATGTGGAGAGAGCTTAGATGTGTATACGGGTTCTCACCTGGAAGACCATGAAATTTTGGAAGTGAGTGCACAAGAGAACCTTTAATTTCAAAATCAGTAGTAAAAGTAGGAGTAGCACCAACCAAAGATTCAAAATTATCATCAAATTGATTCAATTGTTTAATAGACTTTTTAGGTTGATCTACCCCATTATTACCTTCTTCATTCCTTTCCCTATTGTCAATCCTATTATTACCTTCTTCTTTGGCCATTTCTTCTATTGCTAGTTCTCTTTCTCTTTCTTGGTTAGCCTTAATCACTTCCTTTTTAAGTTTTCTTATTTTCCTAAGAGTTCTTTCAATTTCTAAATCCAATGGAATTAGGTCTCCTCTAGAACTTCTTAGCATGCACTAAACAAACAAACAAAAGGAAGAAAACACACAGAAAAACAGTAAAACAATCAAACAAAAAGGATGCAATCTAAATGCTAAAACAAGAATAAACTACTTAGAAACACGAAACCAAAAACACAAACGAAAACACAAAGACAATTAAACTTAAACTTAAACTATGCAATTCCCAAAGGAATCACGCGAAGACAACCTGTTTCGTGAAAATCTAGCACAATTGCAAAAAGAACCAAAATGGCTCCCCGGCAACGGCGCCAAATTGATGAATGCGGCCTTGTCGCGAGGCCGGCACCAATCAAATTAATTCTAGAATGTGCAGCTATTGGCACAACCTAGGTCGAATCTCTCTCGCGGAGCCTATGTATTCAATTGTCAATTATGTAAGATGTTCACAGAAATATGGATGTCTTTGAGGAATTTTATCAAACAGCTGGTGTGCAAGAAGAGTATATGTATCTAAAAGAAACTAAAACTAAATCTTTTTGTGATTTTTCAATATTTCAAAGCAAGTAAAAGTGAGGTGAATGTGTTAAGATGGATATGCTTTGTTGGAGAATGCTTTGGGCTATCCTTGCTCTCTAAAAATTATGGAGTTAATCAATGAGGAACCATTTTTCTAATGTAGTTTAGTGACCACTAAACCTAGGTAAATTAATTAGAGAATGCAATTAGCCAACCGGACAATTAACAAGCCCAATCAAATACCATCAATGAAGCAAATGGGGAATTTAATATAGATTAGAATTCAACTCAACAAATACCATTGTCATTAGAGTAACTTCCACAATGAATCAAAACTACAATAAGATTTAACTAAATCCAATGTAATCAAAACCCACAATGGGAGAATGAAAAACAAATCACAAATCTATATCAATCCCTAATATCCAACTACAACCAAGTTAAGTTCCACAACCATGGAACCACAATCAATACAAATCCATCAAAATCAACAAGATAATAATGAATCTATAAAGAGAAGTAGAAGGAAAACAAGAAAAACTCCCTAGTAAGTGCCAAAGCTCAAGCCCCAATCATCCTCCTCCAAAGCACTAGAAGTTTAGCCACTCATGGAGATGAAGAATGCTCCACCAAGCTTCTCCAAACCGTGCCCAGCCATGAATGATGATGACTGTTGCAGAAGAAATGAGTAGGAATGGAGGTGGAGTGAAGAAGATGAAGAAGGAATGAAAATGGAGACTTGGAGATGAGAGGAAGGTGAGAACTTGGAGAAAAGATGATGTGTTAATGATCTCCCTTAGCCTCCTCACTTAACCCTAATGTATTGGGGAAAAATTAGGTCAGATTGGGGTGAGTGGGACCCACAAATTCGGCCCAAAAGTGAATTTCTGATGTAAAACGCGGGCTTATCTGATGTCGCTCGCTGCTACAGCGAGCAGACAGGGCAATTTCCACAATTCTGCTCGCTGCGGTGAGCAGAATTGAAAACTTGTTATTTTTGCTTGATTTTGCCCGGTTCTTCTCCCTCGCTTGCATTATGGCTCCCAAATGTTGATCTTCTTGCTAATCCTCCTCTAGATAACCTACAAAACATCCAGAAACACTTGTGAAAATCCCAATCATGAATTTAAATTTGCACAATTGCTAAAGTTATGAAATTAACGCAATTTATACAATAAACTCATGGAATTAGCAAGAATTAAATCCAACACTCATATGAATCAATATACCATCAAAGCATGCATTTGGACACAATAAAACCTTGCCAAATGATACGAAATATTATGATTAGAATGAGTGTTATCACCCGGGGATTATATCCATCTCAGGTTTGAGGAGTCTACATTTCACTCTCTCACTATAAAAAGCATCTCTTGCACTCAGCCCTAGATACATAACAACAACCACGAGATTCAACTCTCACTCACACTAAGATTGTCTCTCACATTCCAGAATCCCATTTCTCCCTTTCCTCCTCATGTAACCCTATGTGACCCACCTCTCTAGAAATGCAGCCCTTACGCAATTAGTGCTCCCCACCTTCACAACACCAAATGCTGCCTCAAAATCTTGGACCGTTCCTCTACAATGATCAACACTTGATCGCTCAACTTAATTCGAATCACTCCGAATCGAGGTTTCAACCGGTCGTCAGGGTTGTGAACAAATATAAACCTCAGGTAGAATAGGGTGTAACCCAAGGGTCGAATCTCTCGCGGAATCTTCACCTTGTTCCTACAATTGGTTAGTATCTAAAAGCAAGCAGGTATACGTAGAATGAGCAGGGATACGATGGGTATAAAGGGTCAAAGATAATATGAAGCAGGATCCCAAGAAGAATTGAACCAGGCAATCATAGTCAATCTGAATATTCGGATTTAATTAATTCATTCTAAAATTCATCGTATTCATGATAGTCATGCATTCGAAAGCCTGTCTAATGATAATTTCATCCCCAACTGGGAACATAAATAACATACATAAAGAGATTTTATGATATATTTAATGATCAATTGCCTAACCAGGAACAATTAATTCAAATAAATATAATCGCAATTAGAATATGCATACGATCAAGAACCCAATAAATAAATATGTACCCGAATCTCGAGAATTAGAAATCCCAAGTGCTCTATCACATAATCAATGATTACCGACCCGATATATAGGATCTAGTATACTAAGTACATGCCCATTCATGAAAGAATCTAATAAACTAATGACATGTGATCAAGGACCAAAATACAATCTATAAATCAAAAAGGATGAATTCCAAAAGACGAATGAATTAACAAACCCTAATGAAAAGCCATCGGCTCAAGCCTACACTAGTTCTTCTTGGAAACCCGAGAAGAACTTAGCCGTGAAGGAGCAATTACAATTTACGAGTCATAAGGTGAGGACTTATACTTGAGAGATGAGTTGAATCCATAGAGATTGATAGCTGGAATATTGGTCGAAGCAAAAATTCAGAGCAGGCACAACCTGCTGGACTCCAAAGCTAGATAACCCACCACACACTTCACACCCATCTCACTTCCTTTGGATAGATTGTTATGACCCCCCCCCCCCCGGTTGCCCTCATTATATAGAGGTTGGATGTGGGGTCATGTGGTAGGTGCCATGTGTGATCAAGTTATGTGACAACATGATAGGGCCGTTGTATGTCTCAATTTGGAATGCAGGTTGGGCCTCTTTCTCTGAATGACCTTAGGGTTAAACCTTCCTATCATGGAATAACCTCGTCCACCCAAACAAGAATGTGACCAGATCCAATGATGCAGTACTATCAAAATGGCAACTTAACTATGTGAAAACTAATTTTAAAATTATTTGATGAGTGCTAATCAATAATATAATTATTTTAACAAAATAATTCCAACAAGCCGTTCATATTCTCTCTACACTCTAAACTATACTAATATGTGGGAATCATTGAATCGCTTTTCAACCTTGTGAGACGCCTATTTATATTGCTTTGAGACCTCCAATTTGATTAGGAATAGGATGTAGATAACTAATAATTGGTATGGAATTTAATATTTAAATTCGAACCACTTTGAAAGTGTCTCCAACTCCTTAAATGACTGTGATCTTTCTTAAATTCGTCCATAAGGTTGATGTCCACGTCATCAGCCTTGCCATGCTGCACAACTCATTGTGGCAAACAAATTGGCTCGCCACAGTGAGCTGTTGGGTCACTGGCTGTGGCGAGCTGTTCTACTGGCTATAGCGAGTGGTCTCTGCTTGTTGTGGCGAGTTGATTTGCTTGCTGTAGCGAGTGCTTCATTCCTTTCTTGATTTTCTCTCTTTCTAGGCCTTGCTACGAGTTCTTGCTTTGGATCTGGTTCCTATACTTGGAGTATATCTTCTCATTGATTCCTATTAAGCCTGCAACACTCAACAAATATCAAATGCACCTATCCAATATTCCATGGGTTTTGCGGATATTCAAGAATATCAATAAATATTGCACTTTATGGGCATTTTATCACATTTTTTGCTCTACTCCTTATGTCAAAATATTCAACCTTTTTGGTGCAAAATCATATGTTTTTATCTATAATTTATGCTATTCAACACCATAAAGTTAGATTCATTTTGGGTGCGATCACCACCGTCTATGTCCTATCCGTATATGGCCCACCTACGCAAGTAACCTTATCACCTAACAGCCATCATGAACGTCCTATAATCTTGAATTACATGGACTTTGATTCTTCGTCAAAGTATGTAGGCACTGAGGTCCTCCCCTAAGGAAAATCTTCATATCCCTTAAATCTATTTGAGTACAAATATATTTATCATAAAATACTCAATAATATATCTAGATTTTTTTCTTTACATTAAATTATATATATGGTGACACTACTTAACATATAAATATAAGGTTAAACCAGTTTACCCACTGTGGTTTGGCTTAAAATCAATTTGTCCCTCTGTGGTTTAGAATGTGACACTTTACCTCCCTCTGGTTTGGCTTAAAATCAATATTCCCCCTGTCATTTCTTACTTGTTGCATCCTCTTGCATGTACCTTGCCTCAAGTTTGTCCCAAAGATCCTTTGCAGAGGTTGAATCTTGATAAACATTACAAAGAGCATCACACAGACCGTTAAGGATATGTCCAGTGCAGATATAGTCATCATTCTCCCACTTTTGTCTCTCTATGATTGGAGCAATGGTTTCTTCCTCTCCTTCTTGAGGCTTGGGAGTAGTGAGGACATATTTCACATTCAAAGTTGTTAGTAGGAATTTCATTTTCCTTTGCCATCTTAAAAAATTGCCTCCTTCAAATCCTACCAACTTCACAAATTTTGTAGTCAACTCCTTCAAAGAAGCCATTTGTACTTGCAAAAGAAAATTTAAGCCTAAATATTGTCAGTGGGATTGACTATTTGAAGAATAGAATAAAAAGAAGAAGAAGAAGAAAAGAAAGTGATGCACAATGTCTTCAAGGCGTGGACAACAATTTCCTTTAGGCTTAATTTGACCCCACCTATTCCTATTTTATATAGGGTGCAAGTTGGGTAGACCGAAAAAATTCCTTTAGGATACAATGAAGACCCTTGAGTATGGATTGCACTTCCAATACTCAAGCCAAGACAACAATAGTATTTACAAAGTAATAATTTGTCTTTATCTTTGTGTGCACTCAAAGACTTATGGAATGCTGAGGGGTTTATATAGACCATGAAGTGATTGATGTCTTTGAAGAGATACCTTTTGGTATAATATCTCTTCAATTAAGAGTCACAACTATTAATTTAAATGAAGAGTCTTATCTTTTAAATTTGTAACTCCCTACACACCTTTTCATATAAATTAATTAATTTAGAATACAACTCTTCAAATAAATAAACATAAATACATGACTCTTCAATTAACACATCTCTTCAATTTAAAAATATTCCAACAATAAGTTATAATTAATATAAAAACAAAATTATAATTTTTTTAAAAAAATCATTAAAATAATTTAATATTAGAGAAGAGCGATGAACTGAACCTATAAAATAGAGAAGAGCAAAGCGACAACGTTTGCAACAAGGATTTGCAAAAATTTGAGAAAATAAGGGCAAGAAAAATGGAGGGAGAGGAGGAGAAAGCATAAACTCACTTTAGAACACTGGACAAAGTAGAGAAGAGAAGAGGAATGTGATAAAGTAAAGCTAAGAGTTCAAAACTAAAAGATCGATCAGGGTTTATTATTATTATTTTAGAGATAAAATAAATATAAAATAATTAATTCAATTATTTTTAGGTAATTTTTTTATAAGTTATATCAAGTCTTTACAAAATAATATAGGGTCGTTAAGTGTGAAAGAACCAAGAAGAGGGGGTTAAATTGGTTAATCTTCGAAAATATTGAATTTTAAAAACTTAGGCTACTGACACATTAGTTAATGAAAATAAACTTAGTTTTTCAAATTAGGGTACTTTTATAAATAGTTAATTTTTTGTTAATTTAAAAAACAGTTTAAACTAATGTTAAAGGCAGTAAATAACTAAAAAACACAAGCAATTATTATAGTGAGAGGTTTGGATCAAATATCATACGTTCTCTCACTCCCTCTTACTAAACAAGTAGGAGGAGTTACTTCACTAACTTGGGAAATGTGAATTACAACCAGGAAACCTTCTAAACACCAAGGGATCAGCCACAATGGCTTTTACTACCTAACCCAGGTAACCCTTAAAGACAGGATCAGCCTCTAGGGCTTTTACCACCTAACACAGGCAACCTCAGCCGAAGGCTTAGCACAAGTGCTTTTCCAACCAATCCGTGAATTACAACACTCCCAAAACTAAAAACCTGACCAGTAGCCCACTGATCAATTAATCTCCCTGTCCTAGGTTCCTACCTGGACTCTAGACAAAAAGGAAAGAGATTAAGAAGTGAAATGAAAGGGATACAGACTCCAACTTCTCACTAAGAGTCAAATAAATTCAAATGAATGCTTGAAGGCTGAATCACACTCTCTTGGAACACTAAGGCTTGTAGACCAATCTCCTGAAGTGTAATTGTCCAAGTCTTGAGTTTATATAGGCTTGAAGCTTTTGAACGTTGGAGAGCTCTTCAATACAGCAAATCATCTTCATTTAAGTTGGTCTTTAATCCCTTCTTCAATGCTATCTTAATTGACAAAGATTTCTTTCAATTTCGTTCGGGTCAATGCTTGACAGCCTACTGCAGCTCCCAATATGGAAAGTAGGTTGATGGTGAATCAGTCTGCTTCATATCCACTTTCCTGAAATTAAGCTAATTTCCTTTCTCGGATTCGTTAGCAATAAGCACATTTAAGATCAATGTATATTCAAATGAAAACATTCCTTCAAGGTTCAGAATCCGAAATTAATCATTCATTCATTGCATAGCGATTTTGATTTCTTTCCTAAATTGTTTGGTCAATAATACACTGTTCAATCAGCCTTTAATATAAGATCAGCTTAATGATCAAATCTTTTCTTTTTCAATTCTCCTTCGATTTATTTGCATATAAAACATGTGAGAAAGTATTCATGAATGCACAATCATTTTATATGCTATCAAAAACGAATTACTATATTTGATAAAGAATTAAATGCTTGATAAAATATTTCCTAAAACATTTAGTCACTGATTCACTATTCAATCAGCTTTAAGTGCAAGATCAGCTTTAATGACTAAAACCTTCCTTTTTCATTACTTTATCATATCAACCCTAGATCTCCATTTATATTAATTTATTGATATAAAATATTCAAGTTAACACTTCATCAATTAAATTAGGATATCTCAAATATTAAAATTGTATTTTTGTAAAAACATTATCAAAACCAATTAATTTATAAAATGGAAAAATATTGTCCCAAAAAAGTGATAACATAATAAGCCACAAGAAGTCAAGTGTCACACTCTAAATCGCAAGGGGGCACATTGATTTTAACCTAAATCACAGGTTGAAAAAGTGTCATATTCTAAGCCACAGGAAGGTGAATTGAGTTTAAGTCAAATCACAGCGATAAACTATACTTTACCTAAATATAAACTATAACTCTATAATATTCCCTCCTATAGACACGTTGAACCACTCGATGGCTCTATACGTGGCCTTCACCCACGCTTACCCCATACTCTCCCGCAATAGAGACGTGGGGGAAGCTCAAAGAACGTGGTTCAAGCACTATTCATGAGAACGTGGGTCGACCACGTCCCTCCCTACATCAAGTATAAATACCCCTCACTTGGGGACTCAACTAAGTCCAATCGATAGATAACAGAGCTTACATACTCTCATTTAAATTACTATTCAGAGATCCCAGTTCTCTCACCTTTCACTCACGATATACCTCCATCAGGTGGCTCGCCCGTCCAGAGCAATACACACACGTCCAAGCCGCACACGTCGACCAAAAGTAACATTCCTACCTAACGGCTCCTATGGATGTTTTCTCTTCGAACTACGTGGACTTTGATCCCTTAGCAAGGGTATGTAGGCGCCTAGGTCATCACCTAAGGACAAGTCCCCCAAGGTTATGACCCTTTGCGGTCCTGATTTCCAACTATGAATTTTCTGAACCAAAAATGATAGTTACATTAACGCCCACCGCGGTCCTTCTCCGACCATAATGCCTTGCGCATTTTGCCTCTAAATGGCATTTTGTTTTTGGGGAGTAGGAGTATATTATATGCTTAACACATGAAAGCCCATTTTTCTTGTCTAAATTCTCTCCACAGGTAGTACTCATATGGCCAACAACAGATTCCTCAAGTCGTTGCACTAACGGCAAGACGTCACCACCACCAATCAAAGTAAAAGCCAACGAATGACACAACTCATAGCATTTGAAGAAGTAGACGAGACAACGGGAAATGATAAGCCAATAATCATTACAGCCAACATTTTGAGATACAAAGTCAAGAGGGTGTTAATAGATCCCGGATTAGCCGTGGACGTGCTATTTGCTGAAGCATTGGAGAAGATGCACAACTGTTAGGGTCAGTTGGTACCAAATGAAGGAACCCTTGCCGACTTCTCAGGGCAGATAGTTAAAACCAACGGAACCTTAAGAACCTGGCTCGCCATGGGATCCCCCCAAGAGTCGCTTGCACCAAGGTTGAGTTCGTTGTGTCAACAGCCTCATCGACATACAACACAATTTTGGGTCGCCCAACCTTTAACAAACTCAAGGTGGTCATATCCACTGCCCACTTGGCAAAAAAATTCCCTACATCTAGGGGGATAGGAGAAATGCGAACAGATAGGGAAGAAGCTCGCACTTGCTTTCTAGCATACCTCTCCAGAAGAGGTAAGCCTGAGACTCAAGCTAGGAGTGCCCTCGAAGTGGTAGACCTGCAGGATGAAATACCTGGAGCTCGTCCACAGGCCACGGAGGATCTTGTCAATGTTTGCAATGACGAAGCAAATAGCAGCACTTTGGCGAGGAAAGACAACGAGCAATCAACGAGGAGGTACTGAAGCTGCTAGATGTCGGCTTCATACGAGAATCACAATATCCGGAATGGCTCTCTAATGTGGTCATGGTCAAAAAGGCCAACAGAAAATGGTGGATGTGCGTGGACTTCACCAACCTAAACCAGGCCAGCCCAAAACACGCATATCTGCTTCCTAATATCGATAAGCTGGTAGATGGGAGAGCGGGACATCGGTTGCTGAGTTTCTTGGATGCCTTCTCAGGATATAACCAAATCCAGATGAACCCAAAAGATCAAGAGAAAACCTCCTTAATCAATGACAGGGAAGATTTTTGTTACAAAGTCATGCCGTTCGGGCTGAAGAATGCGGGTGCCACCTACCAGAGAATGATGGATGTAATCTTCCAGGAGCAAATTGACTGAAACCTTGAAGTTTACGTTGATGATAACGTAGTCAAATCCCTGGAGGTCGAGCAACACCTACAACACCTGGAGGAAATATTCCTGGTCTTACAAAAAACCAAATGAAGCTAAACCCAATAAAATGTGCCTTCGAAGTATCAGCAGGTAAATTCCTAAGCTTCATGATCACACAAAGAGGAATTGAGGCCAAACTAGAGAAATGCGCGGCCATTTTGAATATGGAGCCTCCTTGATCAATCAAAGACTTACAAAGGCTCAACGGAAGGCTAGCAACCCTCAACAAATTCTTGTCAAGAATGGCTGACTGATGCTTCCCTTTCTACAAAATCCTAAAAATTGCGCCAGCGTTCCAATGGACAGAGCAATGCGAAAAATCTTTCCAAGACCTCAAGGCTTATCTGGCTAAACCTCCAATACTTGTAAAAACCGTGAAAGGAGAAACTTTGGTGTTTTACTTGGCTACCACCAATCACGCCGTAAGCTCAACGTTAATAAGGGAAGAGGGAACCGAATAATACCCGGTGTATTACACAAGCCATGCCTTGCAAGGAGCCTAGCTGAGGTACCAACCAGTGGAGAAGCTAGTACTTACCCTCGTCCACTCGACAAGAAGACTTCGACCCTACTTCCAACAACATACGGTCATGGTCCGGACCGACCAGCCCCTGCGACAAATACTAAAAAAGCCAGACTTAGCAAGACGAAAGACAAGCTAGGCCATTGAACTTTCAGAGTTTGACATCAAATATGAACCCCAGCGGGCGATCAAATCAAAGCCCAAGCACTGGTAGATTTCATTGTCGAAATGACTTCGTTAGAATGCCAAAAGGGGGACGCCCCGGCAACAAAAACAGAAACTGACGTGATATGCGAGCCACAGCTAGAAAAATCCCCATGGCTAGTCTACATAGACGACTCCTCAACTGAGAAATTCGCGAGCGCCGGAATCATAGCCAAGAGCCCCGACGGAATCAAAGTGGAACAAGCCCTGCGCTTTATGTTCCCAGCCTCGAACAATCAAGCTGAATATGAAGCACTCATAGCCGGACTAGCGCTAGCTCATGACCTAGGCGCCTCAAGGGTCAAGCTATTCAGCTATTCACAATTAGTGATCGGGCAACTTAATGGAGAATTCGAGGCAAAAGACGCTACCATCACCAAATACGTGGAACGTGCCAAACAAGAAATGAGCAAATTCGAATATTTCTTGATTACTCAAATACCATGAAGCCAAAACACTCAGGCTGAGGCCCTCTCCAAGCTAGCCACCACGCCAAGTCAATCAGGTCTCAAAATGATCCTGCAAACAACATTGTAAACACCTAGCATAACTCCAAACATGCTACCAATAGCAATCGAGAATTCCTGGATAGCTCCAATAAAGACATATCTAACAAAGGGTGAACTACCCGAAGAAAAGGAATTAGCCAGAAAGATAAGGAGACAAGTAGCTCGATATTTTGTCAGGGGAGAAGACTTGTACAAAAATGGATTCTCTTCCCCGCATCTTAGGTGTATTCCACCTGAAGACGCCAACTACGTCCTCCAAGAAATTCATGAAGGCGTGTGCGGAACCCATCTATCTACGCGTGCCCTCCACATAAAAGCACTTCGCTTGGGTTTCTATTGGCCCACAATGAGGGCAGATTCAGAAAAATTAGTCACAAATTGCAACCAATGCTAACGGCACGCCAGATTCATACACCAGCCTCCTGGTGAGCTAAATCCTATCGAATCCCCTTGGTTGTTCGACACCTGGGGGATGGATATACTTGGACCCCTTCCACAAAGTACGCTACAAAGGAAGTTCCTCATAATAGCATTTGACTATTTCACAAAGTAGATCAAAGCCGAACCTCTGGTTACTATTGGATCCCAAAACGTCTAGAACATCCTTTGGTGAAACATCATATCCAGATTCGGTCCTTCTCATGTCTTGATCACCGACAACAGTCGCCAATTCGTCAACGAAAAGTCCAATGAATTTTGCAAAGAATGGCACATCGACCACCAGACGACCTCAGTCAAATATTCGGTGACCAATGGTTGAACTGAACGAACAAACAGAATCATACTCGAGGGACTACGAAAGCACTTGGAAGAGGCAAAGGAAGACTGGGTAGACGAACTCCTCTCAATCCTGTGGTCATATCGGACAACAATCCACTCGGCGACAGGGGAAACACCATTACCTCTAACTTATGGGCAAGAAGCTATAGTCCCAACCGATATCGAAGTACCCTCAGATCGAGTACTAGACTACTCCGACACAAACCTAGAAAACTTACTCATCAGTCTAGATGCAGCCAAAAAACGTAAGGAAGCTATAACGCTCAAAACTGCCACTTACAAGCAGCTTCTCACTCGAAATTACAACCAAAGGGCATGCCCCCGCAAATTCAAAAAAAGGCGACCTATTCACACGAACAACAATTAACAACCGAGGAGATCACCTCCATGGGAAGCTTACGCCAAACTAGGAAGGCCCCTATAGAGTTATGGGGATCGCCTCTCATGGTGCATAGAAACTAGCCCACTTGTCGGGCGGGCATGTACCAAATACTTGGAATGCTAGTAATCTTAAAAAGTACTTCACTTTGTCTTAGTCTAGTGACAAAGTTACTATCCTATGTCAGGGAATTTCGTGTACTCATTACGATTAATAAAAACCTCGAACATAACACAATTGATCAACTCTCGTGTCAAGTCAAATTCCTTGTTCATTTATTTACAAAAGTACTTATATATAAAAAGGAGATTTATCGTCCCAAAATACAAAAATATTTATATGCAAAAAAGGAGGTTTATTGCCTCCAAATACAAAAACTATCCCTAAGCGTCTTCACCCTGGGAAACGCTCTGTGGAGTTGGTCTCTCTTCGACCTGATCGCCGGATTGAAAAATGAACGCCAACACCACCTGAGTTTCCCTACGCGAACTCGGGTAAATAGAGTAATCCTCTATCCGCAAATTAAAGGAGGATAAGGACCATGACGAGCCCGAAACACGTTCCCAAACCGCTCCCATAAAGGATGAAGTTTCACCCTTATTTCTGGAGCAACAGTGAGGCCCATCAAATCCTCCATCTGCGCAATGCCATTTTGAATTCCATAGTTGGCAAAATGCAAAAAATCCAAGAGATGATCTCTCACAATCTCCGCATTTTTTCTTGTCAGTTCGGCCTTCAACTCCTTTATTATGTCGCCCAACTAAGTGTTCTTGTGGAGCAACTTCTCCACCACTCCTTGCAAAATGTCTTCAAATTAAGACACTAGGCAGGAATACAAAAAAATTTAAAGTAAAATGCCTACCCCCTCCATTTCCCATGGATAAGCAAAGCCCGCCAGGCGACTGAGCAGCAGCATGGCGTCCTTTGTCATATTCTCAAGGCATAATCATCCCCATAGTCTACCAGATAGTTCTGACGACCCGCTCAGCATCAAAAGTTATCAATTTCCCTTTGAAAGAGACGCCTTCACCTAAAAACCTGACGGGCATCTCTTCGAGGGGTATGGGACTATAAGGAATTCTTCGGCGACCAAGGAGATTTAGGTTGTCACCATCACCAACCTATCTCTCAGCATCCGCGTCAGCATTCTGGTGAGCCTCGGCCCGATCCGGCCCTCGTTTCTGGCTTTGCCTCTTAGACACTGGAGAATCTTCGACTAACTTCCTCTAATGCTCACTCGCCGGAGCATCTAATCTCCCTTGAATACCGCTCAGGGTTAGCCCTAAAGCAAAAAAAAAATCAGTCAGAAGAAGCAAAAATATAACATTGAGCAATTCGTTACCAAGATTAAAAAGACTTACCATAAGTCGCGCTGGCGACCTTTGACCCTCTCAAGAACCTAAAAAATTATCTTCATAGTCCTCCCGAGCACACGATACTCGGAGGGATGGATTTGACCACTTGAGGGAGAAACAGGGACGCCAATCTTCAGGACGTATCCAAGGCGGGCATACACCTTTCTTGGGAACAACCTTGAAGAAGTACGATCTCCATTCATGATTCTTATTTGGCAAATCAGAAATGGAAAACTCTTTGGCATACGCTTGAAAGCAAACCCAACTACGTACCTCATGCACAGATTAAAGAAAAAGGAAGACGTTGGGCAAAGCTTCAAGCCTGTTTGACCGACACACCTTCTCAAAAACGCTAAGGTGGAACCAAACATTGGCCGTCAGTTGGGCAGGGCAAACCTTCAAAAGATTGAGCATGGCCTCTACAAAACCATAGAAGGGCGGAATAATAGAGGCATTATAGGGAACGCATAGGGGGAGAACGAAACTTACGCCATCGCTCTAGGTAACAACCTCCCCCTCTCCCATCGCTTTAATTTCAAAATCCTCAGGCAAGGAAGGAGCAAATCGCTCCTCCCAAATCTTCTCAATGCCGGGGCCTGGGAACACCAATATGACTCCCTGCCCATCTCAAGGGTTGGAATACCATCCAGAGACCCAGGCTCAGGATCAGACGTGTACCACTCCTTTGAAACCAAAGAAGGAACTGCAACCGACGAATGATCCTCACCCTCTCTAGCTAAGACCCCTCGAAGGTCCACAGAGTCTTGCAACATGATAAGATCCTCGATTCTCTTAATAATCTCATCCATAGTGACAGTGAGGAGAGCCTGTTTGAAATCCAGCTCCATTACTTGGGACTGGGGAGCAGTGGCACTGGAAGAAGCCATTGGAGTGACGAAAAGAAATGAAAGAGATGAAGTTTCTAGACAAAAAGGCAGAGAAGGGAAAATGGAGAAAATGAGAACAATGCTTCGAATAATAAGCGCACTGTGCCAAACCAAAAGGCGCGAAGATTGAAAGGCCAAGAGATGCAAGGGAAAAAGTCCAGAAAGCTCATGACTTTTCAAATCCCCTCAATACCCTCCAGGGGCATCCCCGAGAATTCGCCTTTCCTGCAATGATGACGTGTCCTCGGAAAGACGCGAGCATTTCTGTAGAAAACTTGTTGAGGAAGTCAAGCGAACAACCAACCAGCCATCGACAAGTGGCGTCCCCAATCCTCTTTTTAAAAAAAGTTATCGAAGAACTCGATGAAGTTCCTCTTAAACTCCCAGTCGGCCGATCTCACTCTACAAACAACTCATGGCGGGCGACCTTGCCCCCAATACTCTGCAAAAAAATAACTTAAGTCCACGGGCGTTATGTAACTCCATAATATTCCCCCTCCTATGGACACGTGGCACTGGCCTTCTAGAAGCTTAACCAGATCTCGGATCAGTGACATGTGGCACCACTCAATGGCTCTATATGTGGCCTTCACCCATGCTTCCCCCATACTCTCCCGTAATAGAGACGTGGGGGAAGCTCAAAGAATGTGGGTCGAGCACTATTCATGAGAACGTGGGTCGACCATGTCCTTCCCTACATCAAGTATAAATACCCCTCACTTGGGGGACTCAACTAAGTCCAATCAACAGATAACAGAGCTTACTTACTCTCATCTAATTTACTATTCAGAGATCTCAGTTCTCTCACCCTTTACTCACGATATACCTCCATCAGGTGGCTCGCCCGTCCAGAGCAATACACACACGTCCTAAACGCACACAACGACCACATGTAACATTCCTGCCTAACGGCTCCTATGGATGTTTCTTCTTCGAACTATATGGACTTTGATCCCTTAGCAAGAGTACGTAGGCACCTAGGTTATCACCTAAGGACAAGTCTCCCAAGGTTAAGACCCCTTGCGGTCCTAATTTCCAACTATAAATTGTCTGAACCAAAAATAACAATTACGTAAACGTATATTGATAGAAACAAATATCTATAAAGTAAAGGCGAATGAGACTTTGCTAAAATGACTTAGGGAGGAACCAATTATATAATGAGATCATTTAGTTTCATATTTATTTATTAAGGAAATTAAAGGGCCCATGAGCATAGAGAGTGATGGAGAGTCTAGTGATTCCTCATTTGATAGATACAAGTCAGATTCCATTTTCTTAAAATTTAATAAACAAGAAGAAAAGGGGCTCGGGATATTCCATGCATCTACACTTGGAAATCTTTAATCCGTTACGTAAGATTCCATTTCCTTATCAAACAAATAATATCTCCATATTTTTAAGTTATTTTTCTTATTCAATGAATTATTCCATATCATTCAGGGCACTTGTAAAGTAGGTTGATTGGACTCATTCGTATTTTATTTCTTTTAAAATAAGGTATTAAATATAAATGTTGTGTATAAAAGCAATTATTGCTAAAAAAGTGTTATCTTTTGATTTTTCAAAAATGGGACCATTTGCCGATTGTCTCTAGTCCAATTGTCATGCAACGTTATTTCATTGACGTATACTTACACCACATTATCAGGTCCAAAACCTAATAAAGGGAGATCATGACCTCCACAAACCTCAACTATGTATATTCTTACTAAGGGTATTTGTTATGGTGTATCTTAAATAATATAGTATCTTATAATTATAATATTAGAAGCTTCGCATATACGTTATGTGCATATAATTTATTTTTTTAAAATAAATAAAAAATATTATTATTATTATTATTATTATATTTTAAAATAATAAATTGAGTCATAGCAAGTTATTTGTTTCTTCACTTTGATAGTAACTACTCACCAATCTATTTCTCTCTCCCACTCCCACATCACCCATCATTTTTTTGTATTTAATAAATGGCAAAAGTACTTTTCCTGCCCCCAATGTTTGGGGGTTCTGTCACTTTCGCCCCTAATGTATTTTCGTTGTCAATTGTACCCCTAACGTTTTGTATTTCTCCCAATGTCAGGCTTTTGGCTAACACCGTCAATTTTTGAACGATTTTTGATGATGTGACATCCTATGTGGCCAACAATTCTGATTTGACTTAATTTTTTCACATCAGCAGTCAATAGTACTGAGTTTCTGGAGTCCATTTTAATGATGTAATGAGTATTTTGGTGTACTGGATTTACTGATGTACTGAGTTTTTGGGGTCTATTGTACCCCTAAAATATATTGCTGATGTGAAAAAATGAAGTCCAGTTAGAACTGTTGGCCATATAGGATGCCACGTCATCAAAAACTGTCAAAAATTGACGGTGTTAGCCAAAAGCCTGACATTGGGAAAAACACAAAACATTAGGGGTACAATTGACAGTGAAAAAACGTTAAGGGCGAAAGTGACAGAACCCCAAACGTTGGGGGCAAAGGTACTTTTGCCTTAATAAATTATTAAACATCTATTTTGGGAGATCATTGACGGAAATAGTCCAGAGCCATATATATATATATACTAGAGGCTTCACATGCACGTACATGCATGTCAAACTCTTTTTTTAATTTACAAAATATAAAATAAATTATTATTATTAATTGTAAAATAATAAATTAAAAATTAAAAAGTTATTTTCTTTGATAACTACCACAATTATTATTTTTTAAAAAACAAAATTACCACTACCGCTATTCTCCTATTTCTCTCTCCATGATCTTCTCACATCATCTTTTTATTTTTTTAATTAATTAAATGGCTATTTTGGGAGACAATTGACGGGAAGGGTCCACAGCCATATAATATATATATATATATGTCATATCAGATACCATGCTATCTTTGATACTCTTATTTGGTATGGCGTTTCACAACACAATGATATAAGATGTAAGTGTTTGGTATAAAATAGTGTCTTCCAAAATACCATGTCATTCATTTTTGTATCTTTCAAATTTATCCTTATAAATTTTAAGTAAATTAACTATCATATTTACTCTATGATCATTTTTAAAATTTCATAATAACTTTAAATTAACAAAATCATCAATAATAAAATATTTTAAATAATCATATAGTTTAATATAACTAAAAATAATGATTTAAATAGCAACAAATGATTTAAATAAGTGCGAGAAAATATGGTGTATTAATAATTTATGTTAAAAAATATAAATATAGGGATAAAATTGGTAAAGTAAAAAAAAAAAAATTCACTTAAGGTGTCATCTCACATGACACATGCAGTGTGATCTATACATGTCTATTTCCAACTAGTCCACCTTAAACCTTATCAAACCATACCAAAATCAAAGTGTGAATAATCCAAAATAAACTTTATTTCTGCAGAACCTCAAAATATCCATAAACCGAAATAACTGAAAACCGTGTCTATAGCCGAAAAGCATAATTACAAACTCCTACTGAAACTGAATATCTTTAATTGACATAACACCCATACGAGCAGTATGCTCATGAAAGACCTTTGGTGTTATAGTTCCTTAGTAAGCGATCCGCAATCATGGAGTTTGTCCCATATCCTTTTAGACAACTGTCCACTTTGAACTATTTCTTTAACAACTAGGAACTTTATGTATATGTGTTTAGACTTTGTTAAGCTCCTATTGTTATTGAAATACAAGACTGCTGTTTATTGTCACTAAATGTCCTAACTCCTAAGTGGTCTTTCAATTCCATCTAGAATTAGCAGCCCGTGACAAACTTTCGCAGTTATATTTCATAATTCAATGCCTCATTAAATGCTATCAACTTAGCTGCTATTGTGGAAGGAGTTACAAGTGTCTTTTTAGCATTCTTTAAAGACACTGCTTCTCCAACCAGCAGATAAATATAGCCTAAATTAGATTTCATACTATCTTGGCATCCAACAAAGTCAGAGTCTTAATATCCAATACTCTCTGACTTATCTGATCTTCTGAATGTGAGCATGTGATGCTTTGTTCACTATAAATACTATATGGATCAATAGGCTGCTTTCCAATGATCCATACCCAAATTGCTTAAATAACTTCCTAACATGCCAACAATATATGTGATTTTAATTGCATACAAAACTGTTCATACATTAGACTCCCTCTTGCTAAAAGCATGAGAAATCTTTTGTATGTCCCTATTTTGGGCATAAATTAAGACTCAACTTGTCTCCTTTATCTATAGTGGCATTACTTAGTTTGCAAGTATGCATACTAAAATTCTTGGAAACCTTTTCGATATATATGTCTTCTGTAACAATCCATGAATACCTCGAGAGTAATCCCGATGTATTTAGATTCCAAATTCAAATGTTGCATCACCAATATCTTTCATCTCAAGGTTCTTTACTAGAAAGCTCTTGGTTTCATACAACAAAACTATATATCAATGTACATTAAAATATATGCTTACTCCCACAAAACTTATGGTATCTACGATCATCAACCAAATTCACCTCAAAACCGAACAAGGTAATAACTTTGTGAAATTTGCAATATCATTAACGAGACACCTGCTTAAGTTCATAGATGGATTTCTTTAATTTTCAAACCATTAACTTTGTATCATCAGATACATAGTTTTCTGATTGCACCATATAGGTGTTTTCATCAATGTCACCATTGAGAAACACTATTTTAACATCCACCCAATGTAACTCATCTTCAAAATGTGCTACTACTGCCATTATAATTCTGAAAGAGTCTTTTTAATGAAACTGGAAAGATCTCTTCATAATTGATGCATTCTTTATGTGTAAAGACTTTAGCGATAAGACGTGTCTTGTACCTTTCCGCATCGCCTTTCGAATCTCTCTTAGTTTTAAATATCCATTTACAACCAATGAGATTCGCACCTTCAAGCAATGGGGCAAGATCCTACACATCATTATTTTTTCATACACATTATCTTTTCATCCACATCATTAATTAATCCACTTTTGAGAGTTAGAACTTTTCATGGCTTGATGGGAATTGATTATTGGATCATTTCCCATCACTCCAATGTTAACATCATGTTCTTAGAGAACTACAATATAATATTCCGAGATTGCACTTCTCCTTTCTCTAGTAGATCTTCTTAATGGCAATGGTTCTTGAGATTGTAGAGTTTGTTTTTTGAAACACTTTATTAAACTGGATCAGGAAGACTAATAACATTGTCTTGGTCCAAAGTTGCTTCTTGAACAATGTCAGGTATATTAATCTTTTTCTGATCATTATCAATAGCAATTAAAGGAATATTAACATATTCCCTTTCAAGACAAATCATTAACCTTATCCCTCCCGCAAACTCAACATCCTCAAAGAACCGAGCATTATTCGTCTCGATTATAAACTTAATCATGGGATCATAAAATTTGTAACCCTCTGGATCTTTCAGAGTATCCAAAAATTAGCAACTGACAGTTCTTTAGTCCATTTTCCTTTATTTTGCCTATAAGACCTTACCTCAACTGAACATCTCCAAATGTGGAAATGCTTTAGACTAGGCTTCATGCTCGTCCAAAACTCATAATTGGTCTTTTCAGTTGCCTTAGTTGAAACTCTATTGAGTATATTTACTGTGGTTCTTAATACCATTGGACACAAGTATCTCAATTCTCCTTTTGGAGATATAGCCTAATCTCTTGTGTCGCAATGAAGCTGAATTTTCATTGGGTAATTTGTACTTTTCATATATGACATTAACATGTATAAAACCTTAAAACGATGCAATTATGTCAAGAAAATTTAGATTATTGTATCCCAACAAAAGCCAGAATAACTAAATTTTTTTTTGAAAGAGACTAAATTATTTATTTCCACATGAACAATAACAACTGAACTTGTCCAATGTTGAAATAAGAATTTAATTTTGTTTAAAAGACTATACATCAAAATCTCAATCAAATTCAATTAAAATATAGTTCATAACAATAATCTAAATGTTCCAATTGCTTCGACTTCTACTGACTTGCCATCCCCATTATAGATGTATCTTTCACCATCACTAGGCTTTTGGCAATTTAGAAAATCCTGTATAGACACACTGATGTGATTTCTTACACTAGAATCTGTCCATCATGCATGTCTAGACATCAAAATCAAATCAACCTTAGAACAAACAAACGTAAAAAGCACACCCTTCCTTGCATGCCAAGCATGAGTGTTGGTATAATGCTTCCCTTTTTTTTTGTCCTACTGCAGCTCTGCAGAAGAAACAACCATCCTAAGTTGGTTCCTTATGTTGTTTCTTCTGCAGTGCTGTATCCGCAGTTTCCTTATTCTTCTTTCTCTTATGCTGTCTATCTTCTTGTCCTTTGAAGTGGAGGCCAAACAAGAACTTAATATCTTTTCTTGCTTCAATCTTTCCTTTTACACTAACAAGTCTTTGGATAAAGTCCAACTTGAGTCCTTTCAATTTTGAAGCAAGATGAGACATTTCTATAATGTACTCCCTTATATTTCTTTTGTCTGTATACCTCATAAAGATAAGTTTTGCTAAATTGTATTAGTTTTGAACCTTTTCTCTCTTAGCAAACATCTTCTGAAGGAAATATTTGACCGTATCCACTTGATTGGACATAATGCCCTAAAAAGCTTCTGGAATGGCACACTTGATCATCATCATTATAGACTTATGTAATTGGAATTTTTCCACTTTTTTCATCTCCCTCCTTTTATGTGAGGTACTCTAAGTGAGACAAGTGGGTTTGAGAAACTCTTAATGCATAGTCTAGGTCCATGACTCCGAGAGTGGTTAAAACTCTCTTTCCATGCCTTTAATTTGTGCCATTTATCATAAAAACATTATTAATGTTTGGCAGTTGTACTGTCTTCTGCTAAAGCAAAAACTATATAAGAACAAAACAAATAAAATGCTTACATAAGTACCAAAACAAACCCAAGGTGAAATAATAATTTGAATAAAGGTAAACCCCAGATATCGGGCACTCCATTAGTATTTCATCTTTGGAAAAAATATTAACTTGTAGTGACATCTTGGCGTAGTAATCAAATGCTGATAATAAAGTAACATATCAAACAATAAATCTTCCTTTGGGCCGGTTTATTGCTCATATGTAAAGCCAAATAATTATCCCGTATTTATTACCAAGTGTATATGCAATTATATTAAATAGAGACTTTCCTTTAGGCCAATCAATATTCATATAAATTACATACACATAACTTTTTATATTTTAACAGGAATTAATTTCCACAGCAAAGATCACTTTGGTAACATGATGCTTCAATTAATTAATCTTAAAATATATATTAATATACCAATATCCAAATTTATATTTCCAAAATATTCCTAAATTTGCAGCACATCTTTATGAACCATTATAGTGTATCACCTTAATTTATAATTACAACAGATAATATATTAAATTATCTGAAATTATAAAATCCAAAATTTGACAAAAAATCAAATTTATATATTTTGTAGCACAATTCTAAATACAAACACTAAATTTCAAAACTTAATACAATTTCCAAATTCTTTAATTACCATAGTATATATAATCTGAATCCAATAATGTTGTGCACGCAAAACAAAAAACTCCAAACCAAAAGGTTCAAACTAAAATTGAACCATCCTAAACAACATGGATCATATAAATTACATTCAGAAACCAAACCTTTTAATAGCAAGACAAAAATATAATATATATTCATATGACCCAAGTTTTAAATTCTTATATATATATATATAAACCTAAACCAAATCCTCACATTATATTTATTAATATATAATTAAACCTCACTTTTCAAATTTTAACACAAGATGAGTCCTTCATTTTGCCGCACGCATAACGAAATAAAAATATATATATATATATATATATATATATATATATATATATATATATATATATATGAATGAACCAACACCAACCTTAATTTGCCGTACATTCATAATTTCATTCATATATAACTTAGTTTGATATATCAATTAAAATCCAAATTTTAACCTAGTTTGCCGCAATAAGTAGTTGATAATTTAATCATCTAAACTTACATTTTGCAGCAAGATCTTAATTCATAGTTTTACAAAAAACTTCATAATTTTAATTCTTAATGATTTAACATGAAGTTGGTTATGATGCCACTTGTTGGGAAAATTCCCCTGAATACATAAAACTTAATTTACCCACATACAGTTTCATCATGTCAAATCATCAAGAAAATAAATCTTAAAGCGGAAGCGGAAGCGTACCTAAATTCATAAGAATTCTTCGGTCCTTGCGGCTATAGGTCTTCCAAATTAGCAAGCATGATTTTAAGAGACTAGGGTTTCTCTCTTTTCTGGTGATGGGATTACAGAAAAGAATCACACTTATAATTTGGGGACGATAACCCTAATATAGTTGGAATCCTAATTGGATTAGGAGTCCCAATTTCTAATTCAGCCCATCATTGAATTAGAAATCATATGAGAGTATCTACACATATAGGCCCATATTTTACTACATAATTTAAGCCCAATAATACTTAACCAAATTAGATCACTTTTAATTTGGGCCAGACACTTTTCTAATGATATCATTTGACATACAATATCTTATTTAATATACATAAGTCCATAAATACCTAACAATATCTTTTTTGCTCATACTTTTTTAAAAGGCACAAATTTGTTAAAGACATTTTGATCTTTTAAACCAAACCTCATCTCACATCACCTTCCTTCCACTTCCCTCCACATAATGAGGGAAGCAAGGTTCTCTCTGCACCTCACTTTCCCTGTGTGCTGAAGGCATATCAAACATACAGCAAGTTCACCTCACCACATTTTCCCTATAATTAGTAAGTAAGGCATACCATGCTCTAACTTGAATTTCAAAGAAGCATTTAGGCAGTTACTTTGTTTTATTTTGTAAGTTTTTCAACTTCACCGTGATCGTGTTTCCGGCCTCTTTGATTTTAAATAAGTAAATAACATCATCATCTTTATTATTGAATCTCAATCAATTTAAATCAAATTACTTAAAACTAATGTTGTAAGAACTGGACGGTCCAATCGGTTCAACCGTCAACTGAATACAAAGGCGAGTTGGTTTGGACCAAAAAACCGTTTTTCTAGTTGGACCGAATTTAACCGAGGTCCAACCGGTCAACCGGGTTGGACCGTCCAACCGGTCCCATTTTATTTTTTAAAAAAAAATAAAAAATAAAAATTGAAAATAAAAATAAAAATAACATAAAAAGAAATTAGAGAAATATTAAAAATTAAAATTAAAAAAATCTTGAAAATTAAAATTTAAAAATCATGATTATCAAGAATTTTATATTTGATTTGATTAAGTTCTTTCAGAGTTTGACAAGTCTTGAAAATTAAAACTTTGAGAAGTCATGTAATTTAAAACTTCAAAATTATGTATATTAAACATAAAATTTGAGTGATGTCATTTTATATATTAATAATTATTATATTTATCATTTATTACGTCATCCGGTTCAATCGGTTAAATCGATTAGACCATGAACCGAAACTTGTTCGAGTTCTTGTCCGATTCGATTCTTACAACATTACTTGAAACTCAATAAGCTTTTAACATCACTTGGAATCTTAGAATTAATATATGGACCCTTACTCAACCTCTCCATATGCATTAATGACAAGAACTTATCATGATGCAACGGATCCTACTATTTTATTTAGTATTAAATTCGTTACACATACACCATGAACTATATTTACCCGTACACACCCATATACATAAAATATATGGTAAATTCAGGATCATCGATCATGTGGATTGAAAAAATATGGCTAATGATATAGAAAGTTCAATAACTTTACCACATCAATTTTTAATCGTTGGATCTACATGTCTTAAAATCTTTGTTAATTTTTTTATTTTATTTTAAAATAATACAGATTTGAGACAAATTTAATAATTAAAAATTGATGTGCTAAACTATTAAGCAGAGTCATGAGGCTTGCAAACAGGTAAATCAGCTTCTGAATTAGGAGGCATTCTGAGAATTGGATTTCTGTCAAAGAAATTGACAGGCTTTAGATCGAAGCTTGATGAGACTGTAGGCATTATGGGGTAATCCTCTTGACATGGTATGTGATGGAACCCTATTGTGTACCACACCACTATGTCTTTATTCTCAATAGGACGATCCCTGCAATAATAATTAATTAATTAATTATATAATATACTTTTATCAAGTTGTAAGAAAAATGGGTATGGTTTATTATTATTTTTTAATCAACTTATAATATAAAAATAAGTCAAAATATTTTTCTGGTCCTCTATGTTTCATCCAAGTTTCGTTTTGGTCATTCATGATTAAAAAGTTCAAAATCAATTTCTCTATGTTGGTCCAAAATGGTACTTTTACTTCACACCATTAGCCGCTTCCATTAAATGCTAACATATACCAAAACTCTTGTCAGCATTTAACGGTAGAGGCTAACGGTGTAAGGCAGAAGGAACATTTTGAACTAATTTGAAAACATAAAGGACTGATTTTGAACTTTTGAAACATAAAAAACCAAAACAAAACTTATGTAAAACATAAAGAATTAAAATAATATTTTCACTTATCAAAATATATCTCAGATTTATCGATCTCGTCACCAACCCATGTGTCTTTATGTACGGACTTATATAATCAATTAATTTTTTTTTTCATAAGTTATAATCAATTAATTTCAAAATATACTAATTAAATGATAATCAATTAATTATATAATCCATTTCAAAATATACTAAATGATCAATATAAGGAAACCAAAAAAAAAATGATCAATATAATTTTATCAAGTTGTAAGAAAAATCGGTATAATTTATTGCTATTTTTTAATCAACTTATAGTATAAAAATATCTCAGATTTATCGATCTCATCATCCACCCATGTGTCTTTATGTAAGGACTTATAATATTATCGCCTAAAGGCTAAAAGACATGGAAGACGCCAAAATTCATTTACTTTCTTTATCAAATATCAATAGAAAGAATCTTTTCTCAGATAGTGTCAAGATGAAATATAAGCCTATTAATGCAATAGAGAGTTTGTGTTTAGAAATTTATGTTAAAATATTTTTTATATGAATTTAAGATAATATAAATTTTAAGATAAATTTAACAACTAAGAACTAATAAATCAAAACTCTCATACTATCAGGCTTCTTGAACTCCGACTAATTAGGGGTTAGTTGACAGTCAAATCATAGAAGAGAATTCCAAAGCAACATACAAGATTCTTTCATTCTTATTATAGATTTTGTATCTTGTTTTAACTTTTATCTAATAAGAGATAAGAGAAATAAAAATGATAAATATTATATAATTTAATTATTCAATAATATATATCCTTACATTTAATTATTGTATTTATTTATTATAAGATTAAAGAGGTCAATTTTTATAATTTAATTAAAATGCAATTATTTATTATTATATAAAAAATCTCAAAAATCCAAAATAACCTTATAGTTATTATAGTTCAAATCAATCATATGTAACACGGTAACACCCCTAATAAAAGCTCTCTTTAAAATTGTATTATTCTTAAATCAAAATTTCCTAAAACATGCATATTGTTTTTATTTGGTTCAAATACCTAATTTAGTCTGTGAAAGATTTTTTTTGTTTCAATTTGGTCTTTTTATTTTTTAGTTTTGTATTTTTAGCTCCTTTAAGGACTAAAAGGATCGAAATTGAGAAAAAAAAAAATATCTTTCAAAGACTAAATTAATTATTTTTACCTTTTAAGAACTAAGAGTCGTTTGGCCAAGCTTATGAAAACTACAGATTTTTAAATGACTTATTTTCAAATGAATTTGAAAAAAAAGTGCTGTGAGAAACGGTTTGTGTTGGCAAACTGAGTTGAGAAGTACTTTTAAAAAATGATTTGTGTTTGACAAATTTGTATTAAAAAGTACTTTTGAGTGTAAAATTATCAAGAAGGATATATGTATATTTAAGTATTATTAATATTATTAAATATATAAATTTTATAAATATTTATTATTAAGCTTTGTTACTCAAATAAATATAAATGATAATTAGTTTATTAATTTAATAAAGAATTAATGAAAAATTATTAATTTTATTTTATAAAATTTTTATTTATAATTATTTTTTTATTAAATATCTATTAATTAATTTAAATAAAAAATAATTATAACTTTTTATTATTATTTTAATAAATTATTATTATTGTTGTAGTATTATTATTATTATTATTATTATTATTATTATTATTATTATTATTATTATCTTCACTGTTTAAATGAGAATGGAGGATGGGGTTAAGGCGAAAGAAAAGATAAAACAAAATATTAAAATGTTAGTAAGAATATTTTTGTTCTAAGATAATTAAATTTTACCTTCTGCTTTTGGTTAGTAATAAAAGCTCTAATTTCTAGTTTCTACTTAAAGCTAAAAAATTGTTTTTGCTACAACTCAGAAGCATTTCTAGATAATTTGTCAATCACCTCATTTTAAGAAAATAAACACTTTAAAAAAAATAAAGGCTTCTAAGTCAATTTTAAACTTGGTCAAACAAACTCTAAATTAGAATAATAAAAATATTTTAAGGATTAAATTGATATTTTTCTCGAGCAAGAAAGAATAACTTATTTGTGGAAGGAAAATTACCTGTCAGACCACACTTTGAGCGTGTCATCCCCTTTGCTCTGATACACAAACAACCCCCCAGCCCACTCCTCCGTCTCGTTGTACGGCGTCACCCACATCTGATAATTCGTGAACGCCGCCCTCTTCTGCGGCGGATCCTCCGCGTCCAACAAGCTCGCCGCCGTCGCCCCCGCCACCACCTTGTACCCCACCGGGTTCCCCACCCTCGTCCTCTTCCCCGGGTTCACCACGTGGAACTCCGACGGGTCGTACAGCTTCAGCCGTATCCGCGCCTCCGCCTCCGTCCTCGCCACCGCCCGCACCGCCTTCAGGTAGCTCGTCCTCGGCGACGACTCCGGCGGCGACGGGCTCTCGCGCCTGAGGTTGACCTTGACGAAGGAATTGCGGTCGCCGTCGACGTCCATGTCGAGGCGGTAGGTTATGTAGTGATCGTGGATTACGCCGACGACGTTTTCGGAGAGGAGTGTGCCATATAAGTCTTCTTGACGAGGAATTTGGTTGGTGTTGGTGTATTTGCTTCCTTTCACCATCAATATTCCACTCAGGCCAACCTGCCAATAAGTGTGATGTTAATTAATTTAAGGGTAAAGTACCTTTGCTGCCCCTAAACTTTGCTGCAATGTTCATTCCTGCCCCCAAACTTTTTTTTGGTTCATGCCTATCCCCAACTTTCAATTTTGTTTATGCCTACCCCCAAACTTTCAATTTTGTTCATGTCTGTCCTTTTTGCTAACACCGTTAACTTGCTTGATGGAATTTGCTGACGTGTACGATGAATGTCCATCTCTTTTGCCACGTCATTATCCACCTCACATTTAACTTTTTTACTTTTATTAAAAAAAAGTAACATAATAAAAAAAAACCAAACTTTTACCTTAAAATATTTTTTTATTTGGATTAGGTTAATTTTTTTAATAAAAGTAAAAAGTTAAATGTGAGGTGGACAATGACGTGGCAAAAGAAATACACATTCATCGTCTACATCAGCAAATTCTGTCAAAAAAGTTAACGGTGTTAGCAAAAAGGGTAGGCATGAACAAAATTGAAAGTTTAGGGGTAGGCATGAACAAAAAAAAAGTTTAGAGGCAGAAATGAACATTGCAGCAAAGTTTGAGGGCGGGAATGATACTTTACCCTTAATTTAATGAATTGCTCTTTACTTTTTCACGTATCACACATTTGAGAGGGTGACATAGATACTCTTTAGATTTAGGTAGTCTTCTTTTTATGAAAAGAGTCGTGAAAAGGAAATTAAAAAGTGGTAGGACATATTTGGGTCACCATTGATGAAAAGGGATTTTTATGATGAAAATTGAGTCATTTAAAAAATAATAATAATAAAATGTCCATTATATCTTTTAATTTGATACAAGGGTAAATTTATGGTGCAATTTGTTGCATCATGCAAATGGGTTATGTGACATAGTTGTAGCCATTGATGTGATCCAATTGTATTGCATGATGCAGCAAAATAACAAGTGTCACAATTTTATTGGTTGAAATTGCATTGCATGATGCAACAAATTGCATCATAGACTTACCCTTGATACAATCATAATTTTTTAAAAAATATTTTAATATAGAGGGTTAAGTGGTAATTTTAATACATTCTTATTCCATTTTTATTCTCAAATTTTTTTACTACCAAACACGATAAATACATTCCCTTTTTCCTTCCTGCGTAAAGAACGCATCCTTGGGTTGGTTTCACATATGGGAATGTGAATGGAAATAAGTTTATTGCATTTGGAAGTAAGAAATGAGAATAAAATAAAAGTGAATAAAATGATGATTTTACTCTTGTCTTAAATATTTTTAATATATATATATATATATATATATATATATATATATATATATATATATATCATATTACAAAAAATAAAATATATTTAATAAAAAATATTTACAAAAAATTGTTAGATTACCTCTAACATTCTTGTTAACAAACACTTTCTTTTATAGGTTAACAAAACACTCTTAAAAGATTGTTTCATTATCATAGTTCAAGATCTAATTTTTGACATTTAATTAAAAATATATGAGTTCTTTAACTCTGAGTTAAGAAATTACACTTTTCATCAATGTCTTTGTAAATATGTTGATTAAATTCCATAAAAAAATTATGCTGACTATTATATTTGAAAAATATTTTTCTAAATTATAAAATTTGAGGATATTGATATTTTAATGATTAAATTAAAAAAAATGTATATTTTTTAAGGATTAAAATTACTATTAAATATTGTAATCACAACATAATAAATAATTATTTTTTACAATTTAACATCATGCCATTAATTTTTTTCAAAAAGTTGTCACATATTATTTTTCACTTAAAATTTAATAAAAAATAGTTGTATCTGTATCTAATCTAACTTAAAAGATTATACCCCCAAAAAAAAGTCAAAGAAGAAATTGAATGCAAAAAATTAGTTATTGAAAATGCAAATATCCTAATTCATACAAAAATCTGGCCAAAACAATCATACAAAATGAATTTTGCTTATTTATCCATCTATTTAATTTTTTCTTTCTCCCTAAGATCCAAACTCTTCAATAGATAATGATTCTTACGTAAGGAGTTTGGGTACTAGCATCGTATAGAAATAGATCTCTAATTCTTCCTCTTGTAATGTCCAATCTCTTTCAAAGTAAACCACTTATCGTTTATATGAAAAACTCTTGTGTTTTATTATATATCATGTTCATGTATGTATATTAATTAATAAAATTTATTTATTTTTAATTTATTATATGGGTGCTCTAATCCAAAATGTAAAGAATTAGGTAGCGTTTGGTATGTTTTGTTTTATAATGGAACTAAAAAGAAAAATAAAAATAGAATTAGAATCGGTGAGTTTGAAATGGAATTGAATTTTTAAGATAAAAATATGTTTAGTATGTAGAAAATAGAATAAATTTTTTTTGAAAGAATGTGAATTAAAAAAATCAAATTACTCTTCATAATATATTTTTAATAAAATATACCCGTACCAAATGCAGCCTTATTACATTAATTAATTGGGAGAGGCAAAAAAATCTTTTCTCACATCAATTCTAATTCCAAGTTTCCAACCAGTATTTCTCTGGTCCCATCATAATTGGAATTCTAATTTCATAAAATCTTAGAATTGGACAATTTCGAAAATTCGCGTTCTATATTTTTTTGACATACCAAACATTAAAAAATTTTAAATTTTTTGTAATTCCAATTTCCATAATTCAACTCTAATTCTAGATCTCTAAATAGCAAAATGCCAAAGGGGACAAATAACTTATCCTATTCTTATGTTTTCTATCACCCAATTTCAAAGCAAAAGTACAAGAACAAGACATGACGTATATTAGTTGCACATTACTAGGATTTCCAATTACCTTTGGTCTGATTAGTCCATCCGTTTGAAATTCCCAATCCATTATGTAATCATAATTCGCCACCGCCGCTGCCATTCTCACCACCAGCGTCACCTTCGGCCTCACCTCCGTTACCTTCCAACACACAAATAATTAAATATCAACAAAAAATAATTAATCCAATTCGTCAAGATCCTCTGCTGTTCGAATAGTATTATCTGATTTTAGCCACAGTGATCAATAATTGTACCTAAAAGTTTAACTATTTTTTTTATCGGTTAACTATAGGTATAATCGTGACTAATCAGACAGTATAATCGAACAACAACAGAAAATCCGATCTCAACCTACACGACACCCTCACTTCACTACTCACTCACTTACTTTCATGTCAGTGATAGGACACTCCACGTGTCGCCATGCTATGTCTCCAGCATAGCTCTCAAACACACATATCATTCTGGGCCGAACGTACGGCGTTCCGTCTGCGGCGGCAAAAACGCCGTCCATGTAATACGCGTTACGTGGACAATCGTTAAGCGGGTCAAGCGACATAGCCTGTAACCCGAACCCGTATTCGCCCGCATCCATATACGTCTTGAAATACCACCCGTCTGTAGGGTCCATATACGGTACGAACAGCTCCGAAGTGAACCCTTTGTACATCACATCCCTCAGCTCTGACGTATCCGGGTCTCGAACTTTGGCTTGAGAGATTATAATACCTGCTCTCGGGTCGGGTTTCAGGTGAAATTCCCAATTTGCCCATTTGACGTGGTGCCCGTCCACCGTAAAAGTGGGACCCTTGGGTTGCTCTAACGAAATGGGATTGACGAGATTGAATTTCCCGTTAAGCTTCTGAACTGAGTAACGGTAGTCAGTGTCGATTCCGTTAGGAATGGGAATATTCCGTCCGTTATCGGAGATGGATATGACTTGTCTTTTGTCTATGTCCACCAAAACGGTGAGGCCTTCGATGGGTCTCATGTAGAAATTCACAGTGCCTTGTGAGGAATAGCATTGTACTTTGATTAGTCTTGTATTTTCTTCTTCCTTGATTTTTCCGTACCAACCTGATGATACTGGAAGACACGCGAGGTCTGCCATGTCGACTCCACGCGCCTTGATTGTACGGTTGAACTCCGCGCTCTTCAACGGTACCATTGTTGTCTCCACCATGTCTTCCACTGTCAGTGTTGGGTACCCCGAAATTGGACCCTTCTCACGCTCCGTCACCTGCGCGTGAAAGTGAAAGATTAAATTTCACCGAAAAAAGAAAGTCATGAAATATTAAACAACTTATTAATAGTGTCAAGTGCTGCTTGCTTGCTTTTTTACTGGATCTTATTTTATTTTTCTTTATTGGTAATACATAGATGAAAAAAAAACCATCATACAAATTTAATAGTAAAAATGTCATTTGTTTGTAAAATTTCAATTATTATATGTTTTTTTTTACATATTTAAAGATTTGATATATGTGTAATTATATCATAATATTTTATTAAAAATTGAGACAATGAGATAAAATTAAGACTTCTTTGTTTTTTTGTGATGAAGACCGAGTAATGACGATGATAAGGACGGATACTCTTAAAATCATCAAGTAAGACATTAATAATATTTATTTAATTGCACTTGCTCAACTAGCTTAAGATTGTTCCCTAGGTAACATTTTTTTAACCAAACCACTTTGATGAAACTAATATATTTAAAAATATATATAAAGGAAATTAGAGGAAGAGAATAAAAAAGATACTTGACTAGTTTTTAGCTAAAAATCTGACAAGTATGATTATTTTATAAAATTTAAGATTTTTTTTATAAAGAGTTATGATAAGAAGAGGAAACAGTTTTAATTAAATTATCAAGAGTTTAAGACCACTAATATTATTTATTTTTTAGTTTTCTCATATATTTTTTTATTTAAAATTTTTTTGTTTAAGTTAAATGAAACAGCCATTTTTTAATACCCAAATTTTGAACTTAAAACATTATTATTTAAGATAAAAAGAATATCTATCTAATCAATTATTTTTTATATAATATTTACTTAAGGACAAAATTAAGGACAAAATTTATGTGCTGTTGCTTACATCCTTTTGATAAGGTTAACCAATTAAAAAAAGACATGTGTCAATTTTTTTTTTTCAAAAGTGACACATGTCTTTTTTTAATCGGTCAACCTTACCAAAAGCATGTAAGCAATAGCACATAAGTTTTTTCCTTTACTTAATTGCAATTTTTCAACTTGCTAAGATTATCCCCTTGGTGACATTTTTTTCTACCAAACCATGTTGATAAAATTATCATAATTTTTTTTAAAAAAAAACTAAATAAAGGAAGGAAAAAAAAAAGATTCTTTTTCCTAATATTGATTTATTTGATCTGAAAATAACCTATATATATATATATATTTTTTTTTTTTCATAACCCACCTGTTCCGTGGACAAATCAACGGTGAGGATGTAATCCGAAGCGCCGTTGACACGTGCAATGACGGACGCTCTTCTCGGGAGGAGAGGGTCCCCTTCTTTCCACTGCTTCACGCGCCTCTTGTCGGGTTCACGGAGCACGACGGAGTTGAGAGCGTAGGACGAGGCGGACCTCAGCAAAGGGTAGCGAGAGAGTATAGAACGGACCCTATTGAATTCCTCGACGGTGAGAGGGTCGAGAGGGTGGCGGGGGACGGCGGCGACGGCGTCGAAGGGAGGGCGGTGCGTGTGGGAAGGTGGATCCTTGATGAGAGTGGGGATTCTGATGAAACCATTAGAAGAAGAAGAAGTGCACCATCGTCCTTCAGAGTAGAAGTCGCAGTCTGGAAGATGAAGCCAAGTGACGATAAGAGCTAAGGCTACACAGAACAAGAGGAAGGAGAAGCGAGTTAGGCCTCTGGGTTCCATAATATGTGACTGATGAGTGATGATGATTCACTCACACACGGACACACTCGGTGTTGATATAAGCTTGTGTTTGTGTTTGTGTTTGTGTTGTATATATAGACAAAAAGATACAGCTGTGAGTAATGGAGTATTTATCACGGAGGAAAGTGGAAAGAGAATAAGAAATGAAGATTCTGAATCTCTTGCAATTTGCTATATTGGGCTTGGACAGCGGGACCAAAATATTAAATGGGTAATGGTACACTGAGATACAGGGACTTAATAGATTGGATCCTAAAGTAGTTTTTTGAAGTTGTTTTTTTGCATTTTTTTTAATTCTTATTTTTTTTTAAATTTTAGAACAATAAAAAATAAGTATTGAATCAACTTTAAAAACTTAATGAAATTTTAATTTTAGATCAATATATATATTTTTTAAATTTAAGATAATATAAATCTCGAGAGAAATACATGGCAATTTTACCTTCAATCCATGATATAAAATTTTAAACCCCAAAATTCTCCTTCTCCAAAAAGTATTCCCTTAACACCCTATTTTTGTCTTTTTCCTAATATGAATCCGTCTGGGCCTGAGACGGATTTGAATCCGTCTCAGGCCCAGACGGATTTAGATCTGTCTTATTTTTTTTATTATTATTTAATGCAATCCGTCTGATAGTCAGACGGATTGCATTAAATATATATTATATATATATATATATATGTTTTTTATATATATTTATTTTTTATATATTTAAGTACTCATGACCAATTTTTTCAACGTGAAAGGCAATATTTAATTTGACACACAGAAAAATAAGCAAGCATAGGGAGAATAATTTGAGCAGAGAAAAATGTGTGAGTATAGAGTCATGTCTGTATAGAAGTTATAAATTGGCAACTAGTAGGGTTTAGGTTAGCTTGTTTAACTAATATATTAGGTTGTCTCGTTTAACCCACTTAACCTACGAGTTTATTCATCTAACTCGCAAGTTAAGTGAATTGGAATACTTTTGGCTCATTTATAAATAAGCTTAAACTCTCCTAACTTAAGTTAAGTGAATAGTGATTAATTTTTTCGACTCTAACATATCTTTATCATAATTTAAAAATATATATAATTAAGTATATAATTAATTTTTTATTATATATTAATTATATATAAATAATTATATATTATATTATTAAAATTTATAAATATATAAAAAAAAACACACACACATATATATATATATATATATATATATATATATGATACATATGTATCATAAATATATATATAATATATATTTAATGCAATCAGACGTCAGACGGATTGTATTAAATAATAATAAAAAAAAAGATAGATCTAAATCCGTCAAATCCGTCTCAGGCCCAGACGGATTCTTATTAGAAAAAGGACAAAAATAAGGTGTTAAGGGAATACTTTTTGGAAAAGAGAAATTTTGGGGTTTAAAATTTTATATCATGGATTAAAGGTAAAATTGCCGAAATACATCCTTACCACCTCATTATATCATTATTCATATTAAATTGGAGGTTTGGTATACATAATACATACATCTATTTAATTTATTTCTTAATTTTTAAAACTATAATATTAAATAATTAATATTGTATATTAAATTAAATGTTTTATAATTTTTTAATTCTCAATTATGATAATAATTAATAAATTTTTATCCATGATTTTTTTATCTTTTCCTCACATATTTTTTTATCGTATAATTTATCTTTAATTTTTTAATTACAAAATAATTATTTTATGATATTAAAAAAAATCAACAATCATGTTAATATAGATATTGTTTTCATTTATAAAGGGAAAAAATATTTTTACTAACCCTAAACTTTGCTACAATATACATTTTGCCCCCAAATTTTTTAGTTCATGCTTACTCTCAAACTTTCAATTTTGTTCATGCCTATCCTTTTTGCTAACACCGTTACTTGCTTAACAGAATTTGCTGACATGGACAATGAATGCATATTTCTTTTGCACCTCACTGTCCACCTCAATTTTTCACCTCACATTTAAGTTTTAACTTTTATTAAAAAATTAACCTAATTTAAATAAAAAAAACCAAACTTTTACCCTAAACCCATTCTATATTAAAGATATTCTTAGGGCTCGTTCTCTCTTAGAGGTAGAAATATATGCATTGTAACAAAGTTTGAGAACAGCATAGGTATTTTACCCTTTATCAAATTTTAGAGATATTCTTAGGGCTCGTTTGGCCAAGCTTATGAAAATTGTTGATTTTCAAATGACTTCTTTTCAAATGGAGTTAAAAAAAAAGTGCTGTAAGAGAGAACTAGTTTGTGTTTGGCAAACTGAATTGAGAAGTACTTTTCAAAAACAATTTGTGTTTGACAAATTTGTATGAAAAGTGCTTGAGTGTAAAATTACCAAGAAGGGTATACGTAGATTTAAGTGTTATTAATATTATTAAATAGATAAATTATATAAATATTTATTATTATTAAGTTTTATTACCCAAAATAAATATAAATAATGATTAATTTATTAATTTAATAAAGTATTAATGAAAAAATTATTAATTTTAGTTTATATAATTTTTTTATTTATGATTATTATTTTTATTAAATATTTATTAATTAATTCAAATAAAAACTAATTATAAAATGGGAATGGGTGTAGGATGTAAGAAGGGGTAAAATGGAAGTTTTAAAATGTTAGTAAGAACATTTTTTTCATAAAATAATTAAATTTTAGCTTTTGCTTTTGGTTAGTAGCAGAAGCTCCAATTTTTAGCTTTTGCTTAAAACTGAAAAAATTTCTTTTAATACAACTCAGAATCACTTTTAAGTAATTTGTCAAACACATCATTTTAAGAAAATAAGCGCTTTTGAAAAAATAAGCGCTTCCTAAGTGAAAAAAAATTGGCCAAAGAGGCTCTTAGGTGCAACATTTCAATATCAATATCAATAGTATATGTAACTACGGAATATTCCACTTCGGGACACATGGCACTGACTTTCTAAAAGCCCAGCCTCGGCACTTGCTAGGGACACGTGGTACCGCTCATCTGCTAGTTACATGGCCCCTGCCCACGTCACTTAACGAAACATCCCATTAATCAGACGTGGGAACTCCTCAAGCCTCGTGGAACGACCCACGTCCCACGAGATCGTGGGTCGAGCACGACCTCCTAACACTCAGTATAAATAGACCCTCACTTGGGGGACTAAGGATATACGCAACACAAAGGATTACAATGCCTTATCCCATATCCCTTACAAACTCTTGATAACCTAAGCACTCTCAAACCCCTCAAACGAGTCCTCTTAAGCTCTGCCGCAGGTACCCTCAAGGTAAACCTCCGGCAGGCTCACAACCATCCCGGAAACTACTCCATACAAGGCTTCCAGCAGTCCCCGGAGACTCAAGCTCTCTCCTACAAAGGCAACCTTCCAAGAGCGGCTCGCCCGCCCGGAGTACCTTAGACACGTCTTAGCTGCACACGGCCCGATACAGGTAAACTACCTTGCCTAACGGCTCCTACAGACGTCACCATGACGAACTACGTGGACTTTGATCCCTTCCGAAGGGTACGTAGGCACCTGGGTGCATCACCTAAGGACAAGTCCCCCATGGTTAAGACCCCATGCGGTTCTAATTGTAAATTACAATTGTCTGAGCCAAAAACGACAGTTACACTATATATAAAGGAAGTTAAGTCAGTACTACAATCTGACAGTTAAGTGCATTTAAAAAAAACTCCTATTTGTAGCCACTACTCAATTTCTTTTATTTTTAAAATAAAAAAATACACCATCTTCTCACCCACTACTCCCTCAATACAAATAACTACCCACTACTCAGTACTAGAAAAAAAAACTCTCCCATTTATAGCCACAACTCAATTTCTTTTATTTTTAAAATAAAAAATTATCCCATCTTCTCACCCACTACTCCCTCAATATAAATAACTACCCACTAATTAATCTATCAACGCTCTCATTTCAACGGCAAGCAATGTTTAAAGTTAATATATATCATCATGTTTATGCGTTTTTAATTTATTCTACCTTCAGGTCTTACTTTTTTCCCCTTTCATTGATGATTTTGCAGCAGTTCTAAAATGTCAAAGAGTGGATGTCAAGGGTATGTTGAAAGCAGGTCCAGTAAAAGAAGAAGAAGAACCTAAACTCCACATTGATTGTAAAGGACATTTGCAGGTACTATACTAGGTTGTAGATAAAATCGTTCATCAAAACCATTACCTCTTGATGTTTTATTGGCTTTACTTCTCTGTTTCATATTTCCTCTTTTATTGTTTATCTAAAAATGGGGCATCTTTATTTGTATTGGGTTCCTTCTTAATATATATTTCTTCATTTTCTACTCCTTTTTATGAAAACAGACTATCAAAATCAATTTTATAAGAAGGTGCGTTCTTTCTTCTTCTTGATTTTGTTTAAGACCATTATCTACTTTAATCTTGATTTGGTTTAAGAACATTATCAACCTTAATTTTTATTTTCCCACATATACCTTCAAGAAAAAAACCCCTTAACCAGTTTTTTTACACATTTTTCTTTTAGCCTAATTCAGAATTCTCATCCATCAAGATTATCCTTCCATCAACGTCAGTTTATAAAGGTAATATTTTTCTTTTTCTTTTTGTTTTATTCTTCTATTTCTTTTTGGATAGGTGCTTAATTTTTTTTAACATTTTAACTACACTAATTATCATGTATATAGCACGTCACTGTCATCTCTACCTTACAATCTCCTAACAAGAGTTGCATGTACGAAATAATATAGCAAAGTATTGATATAAGAACATGTAATTTTACTTCTATCCTTTCCTAATTATGTGTTTACTCTCAATCTTCTTTAGTACATTAAAATAGTTGAACTTCTTTTATTTTCTATTCTTTTAGTACATTAAAAATATGGCGAATTTCTTTTATTTTCTATTTCCTCTCCTCTAAGTCATCCATTCAAAATTTAAGTTATTTACATATCCTTCCAAGTATTTAACATAACATGCTTCCACTAATATTCTATATTTCTATTGTTCCACATTAATTCATCTATTGTGATTGCGATAGTAATTACTTATTAGGCAATATTAGGCATGACGGACGGCCAACAGTGCCGAGTCTTCTCGTCGACCCTGAAAGAAGCCGCCCTAAGATGGTTCTCCTTGCTGTCCACTAATTCAATCCACAGCTTCGAGCAACTGGCGCAGAACTTCCTCACACAGTTCGCCAGTAGCAAAGAGTACCAAAAACATGAAGATTCCTTCATTGGTTTCCACCAGGAGGAAGGGGAAACCCTGCAAGCCTTCTTGGCCCGCTTCACCAAGCTCTCGCTCCAAGTCCGAGGCCTCCAGGACGCCGTTGCCATCTTTGTCATAAAGCAAGGTCTTCGATGCTCACAATTCTACGGGGAACTCAATAGATGCCCCATCTCCACCTTACAGGAGCTTATGGACCGTGCAGAGTGGTTCATTCAAGAGGAAAACGCTCAGATCGCGAAGGACAAGACCAAAAAATTCCTAATAAGCCGGGCAGACATGAAACGGGCAGAAAAGAAAAAGGAGAAGACGGGATCCGAGAACCAAGCCCCTAAGGAGAAGAATAGGAAGAGGTCACCACCTCGACCGCGGACACCTCCCAGGGGACGGTTCACGAGTTATACTCCCCTCAACAAGTCTCATGTTGGGGTGTTGGAAGAAATTTATCACTCGGACATGCTCAGCTTCCCCCCACAGGTCAAATGACGTAAGATAGGAAGGGTGGTGGACAAGTCCAAGTATTGTCAATTCCACAAGGACTACGGGCACGAAACCAACGATTGCATCCACCTGAAGGATCAAATCGAGGACCTAATCCGGAAGGGACAACTTGGCAGATTCATTAAGGAAGGAAGCAGGGCTAACGCTGAACACCCCCGAGAGGCCGACGACCAAGCGCCTACCCGCGGGGTCATCAACGTCATAGCAGGTGGACTGCAACGAGGGACCTCCTCGCTACCGCAAAACAAGAAGAGGATGGAACGCTCCATACTCGCCCTCGATTACGCCCCGAAGCACAAGAAGAGGAGCAAAGCTAAGGGAAACCCCATCACCTTCGACTCACTAACCTAGAGGGACCATTCCATGACGACCCCATGGTGGTGACCGATATAATCGCCAACTACGAAGTCAAGAGAGTCTTGATCGACCAAGGATCTTCAGTAGACGTTCTCTACTTCAACACCTTCAGAAAGCTCGGGTTGAATGAAGCCAGCCTGAGACCATTCCCCGGTACGCTCATAGGGTTCTCAGGAGCCCAAGTTCCAGCAGAAGGAATCATCACCGCTCGAACAACTATGGGCACCTTACCAAAGGTTGCGAGCCTTGATGTAGATTTCATCATTCTCTCAGCACCATCATCATACATTGCAACCCTAGGACGACCGTCCCTAAATAAACTCAGAGTTGTAGTGTCCACCACACAGCTCACAATGAAGTTCCCAACACCCCACGGGGTTGGAGAAATCATGGCGGACCAAAAACTGGCGCGAGCATGCTAAGCAGCAAGCTTAACCAAAACCGTCAAGGTCACCCGCCTTGGTCCCAAAGAATCAAGCGAGGAAAACCCCCGAGGGTAGAGAGTCATGAGAAATGAAACCAGAATCCGCTCGCCCGGACCTAGCCTCCGCCTAGACTCCAAACGCACTTTGCATTATCATGCCATCTTTAAGTCAAGTCACATGCGTCTCTACTTTGAATTTAGGATTTTCAGCCTGACTAAGGCTCACTTGACCTAGGCAATCCGAATGTAAACATTTTGCTTACCTTTAGCCTAAGTAAGGCTAGCCCGACTGAGGCTACACGAATGTAACCATTTTGTCTATTATTAAAAGTATTTCTTTTCAGCTAGAGACAAGACTCCAATTTTGCAAAGTACTCGCATAAGTCCTGCCACAGAACAATGGGCTCGATCGCCCTAAAAAACACTAAGCGCCCCCAGGGCCAAGCTAAAATTTCCCCCAGTAGCGTGGTAAAAAATCCCTCGGGTGCGAAAAACACAAAACGAACGTTCGTCAAACCATGCTAGCAAAATCGCATACAAACCGTCCTGATCACACGGTGCTCATGCAAAAAATCTTTTTACCTAGACATAAAGAGATAACTACGAAAAGAGAAACTGCATATACGACTTTTTACCCATAAGTAAAAAGGAAAGCAGGATAAAACTCTTTGCAAAAAAAAAATATTCTCATTGAATGTCAAAAATGAGAGGGCGTCCGCCCATTTACAAAGGGTAAACACGCTAAAAATTACATAAACTTATTCTTGGGCATCCCCAAGATTTACAAAGGCCCCGACCCTAGCAGGCTCCACATGGCCAGTACCTTCCGACGACGCCCGCCTGGTCGCCTCAGCCAACTGCTGAGAAGTAGGTCCAATCCCTGGAGCTCGTCCGCCAATTCGGGACAACACTTGGTGATCCACCAAGCAATCCGTCAATTGACGAAGATAAGCGAGATTCAACGGAGGGTCCGTTTCCGTCCGACCGTAAAGCTCACCCTAAAAAAACTCCCGCACGTCCGTCAATCTATTCTGGGAGACCTCCAGAGCCTGGCTCTTAGAGGCCGTAACACCGGAAAATTGATCCCGGTCGCGGCGAATCTCCTCCTGCAAGAAGTATACACATATACAGCGGAGTCAGGAACACAAGCCAAAGCAAAACGAGGAGAACACCAAGACAAGGGAGCTTACCACACGCTTCTCCCACTCAAAACCGGCTTGGTGGAACTCAACCAACGCTTCAGCCACCTGACCGAAGCCTCGGACAGCGAGATTCAGGGGCGAAGTGTCCAGCCCCCGGGCTTCCCTCTCTCGCATCTGCACGGGGAAGTGCCTGTCCAGTGCCACCAGTTCAAAAGACAATCCCTCCTCCGGTGGCCCAAGGGGTTCAGAAGGGCCGACACTCGACCCAGGAACAAGATCTCTCGTGGTAGCCACTTGACTCGCCACTACATTCCCTCTATCTGAGGGGGCTCTGGCCTCCAGGGCCACATCACCAGACTCCGCGACCTCCTCAGCCGCAGGTTCACCCGCTGCAGCCTGAGGCGCGAGAGAATCTCCAACAGACTCCTCAACAACCACCCTGGCCCTCTTAGCAGGAGACTGATTAACCCCTTCAACGAGGCCGAGGATGGGAGGACGTGTAGAGAGTATCACCCTCATGGGTGACTGACGGACGAGAGCGAAAGTGGTAACAGAGGTAGGAACAGGGGCAGGGGCAAAAACAGGAATAACATCTCCCACCGGAGCCTCCACCTGTACATCCCCCCTGTTAGTACTCTGCCGTGCAACTTGCGGAGACAACAGCAACTCCACACCGGCAGGCCGCTTCTTAAGCCTTCCTTCTCTGCCTTTGGGCAACTCTGCCGTAGGGGTTCCTCTCCTTTCCCCCTCTCGGGGTCCGCTCGCACTGACACTCCCATCTTTCTTCCTCTTCTCCCTCGGAAGAACCTCTTGACGACGCTCCCTCTCGAAAGATAGAGGCACGGGAAGCCGTTCTTCCCTCTCACCACCAGCAAGTACCACAGTAGGGACATCGGCGGCTCTCCTCGGAGACAGGTCCTGTTGACCATTCTTCCTCCCCCTGCTCTGACCAGTATCGCGAGTTCAAACCAGAGGAGGAGGAGGAGGGGAAGATTAGGGAAGATCCTCCAAATCGACGAAGTCGAGAGGGTAGTAGCTATAGTCATCACCTTCACCGGCCATTGCGAAAATTCGACAAAAACAAGAATCGGAGCAAGAACCAGGAAAAAGAGCAAAGCAAAGGAAGGGAAAACAGAGGCAATGGAGATGGGTGAATGTAAATGTAAAGCCACGAAATTTCAAACGTTGGGCATTTATAGGGCACCCAGAGGCGCGATGATTCAAAAACTTCGACCCCTCGTATCCCGTAACAGATAAAATCCATTATCCTCTACAATCAAGCCCAGCTACAACCGCTCACTTCAACCACACACGTGGAAAGAAGCAACGGATGAGATGCACGGCCGAGGCAAAGGAGACACAAAGACCGAAAAGCCCCCAAGAACCCATGTGTCGCCTCAAGACACTTGAGGGCCTTTTTGCGAAGCTCTCTGCCTAGGCTAATGATGGCTATCCTCAGAAACAAACCCACATTTAATGAAGGAGTAACGGCGGCAAAGCACTTAAAACAGCGGGGCACCCGTTCAAGTTTTGACGCGTGGCACCTGCAACAACGCCCGCTCCTTTAACATGTAACCCTCAGCAAGAAATCCACCGTCAGCCACTGACCACGGACGAACATGGCCAGAGGAGAGCCTTACGAAATGACCAAACGACCCCTGGCCTTTGGATTTCTTCCACTAGCCCTCGAAAGGCATTTCGAGAAATGCCCCTCTAAGCAATGATGACTCCACCTCGGTAAGTCGCGTACTTCCTGTAGAGACGGCTCAAAAACTTGCTGAGGAAGTCAAGCGTCCAGCCATCTGGTACGGGACACGTGTCCTCTCCAAGACATCTCCTTTTCCTACGGAATGATGTGAGAGAGCCAACTTCTTGAGTTGGACGGCCAGCTCCCATAACCGCGACTCTAAGCGGACGAGATATCCCGCGAGTAAAGGCAGCGAAAATTCCTAAGTGTCTTACAGGAAAAGGAACTTAAGTCCACAGGCGCCCGACACCCGTAGACTTGGGGAACTTATGTAACTACGGAATATTCCACCTTGGGACACGTGGCTCCACTCATCTATCAAATACGTGGCCCACTAGAGACACGTGGCACCACTCATCTATCAAATACGTGGCCCCTACCCACGTCACCTCACGGAGCTTCCTCTCAACCAGACGTGGGATCTCCACAAGCCTCGTGGGACGACCCACGTCCCACGAGGTCGTGGGTCGAGCACGATCTCCCCACACTCAAGTATAAATAGACCCTCACTCGGGTGACTAAGCAAGCAACCCAGTCACAACAGAACTGTACTCAACCTGAAGGATTACCATACCTCATCTCCGATATTTCCATTCTTTCTCTCGGTACCTGAGCACCCTCAGATACCCCATGCAAGTCCTTTCCACACTTCGAGCTCCATCACTGGCCCCCATTCCGGCCAACCTCTGGCAAGCTCACCTCCTCCTTGGAGCACACCGTTAACAGGGCTTCTAGCAGCCTTTAGAGACCATAGCGCTCTCCCACTAAGGCAACCTCCTAAGAGTGGCTCGCCCGCCCGGAGTACCTTAGGCACGTCTTAGCCCACACGGCCTAATACAGGTAACAACCTTGTGTAACGGCTCCGATAGACGTCACCATGACGAAGTACATGGACTTTGATCCCTCCCGAAGGGTACGTAGGCACCTAGGTGCATCACCTAAGGACAAGTCCCCCAAGGTTAAGACCCCTTGCGGTCCTAATTTCAAATAACAATTGTCTGAGCCAAAAACGACAGTTACAATAATTATGACACATAGCTACTCTTTTATATTTATATATTTATATATCTTTTATACTATATATTTGCAAAAAATATTATTTTAAGAATAATACTTTTTTTAATTTATATTTTTATACATCTTTATATTTTATAATATCATGTATGCCTACAAATTATAATATTCCAGTGCATTGCACTGGGTCATACTATTGTACTACAATATCATTCAAGCAACAACTAATATTTTTTTAAAACATCTAGGTTGTGTTTGGTACGTGATAATATGGGAGCCGGTGCCTGACACCTACTTGACCCGACCGACCTCACAGACAATTACCTACTCACGTGATCCAGAGAGCTACCTTTCTTAACTACTTTTCCCGCTTAAAGCATAACCAACCTCACCCACCTTAAGCCTATATAAAGGAACTCCAAGCCTTCCCAAGACATTAACTCTCTCTAATCTCCATCCTCATAAAGTCTCGCCAAGTGAATTACGTGGACATTGATCCCATTCAAAGATACGTAGTTGTTAGAATCATTCGCGACTCGAGTCATTCCTCCCCTAACCTCTTCCGGAAGCTTTCTCATCCTAATTCCGACTACTCGTTATTTCCCGATATATCAGTGGCGTCCACCGTGACCTTACTCCAACCACCACATCCATATTTTCCAACATCAATAAGATAAGTCACACTATTTCTTGTACTAGTTAAATCTTAATCTTATTATCTTGTTTGTTAAAAAACACATTGGCTGCCATATCCGCCACAAGAAAGCCATAAATTATATAAAGGTTCATTTTTGATCAATCTTTCGCTTTCTTCAAGTATGATTATCACCGTCTTCTTCATCGGACTTCTCCCATCCAAGAAGCCACATCTCACTCATTTGCTAAAGATGAAAGGGCAAGCACCACCCAGTAGGCAGCATGAACGAGCTTAGGAGGACATCATCCCAGTCAACTTACGACCACAAAAGGGAAGAAGACACTCTTCTCCATTAATCAATTCACATTATGAATATGATGACACTCAATGTTTTAAATTGCAGTTGTGGTAGCGTTGTAATTATTGTGATTGCAAATATTGCGGCCGCTACAATGCGGGTTGTGGCGATGAATTTTTTAAAACATTTGATATATATTATAACATTAAATATATCAAATTTATATTATTCTCTCATATTTTTTTTTCTCTTTTTTACATTCATGTTTCAACTTCTTAAATAGTCAAACTCATACAATTAGCCGCATTTCTATATAACACCGCATCACGGCCGCAATATGGATTAAACCATGATGCCATTATTATTCTTTAATATTTGTTAATGTTGAACCAAAAACATTTATGGATTTATTAAGTTATTATTTTAATATGTCAACTATTTTTGTTTGATCAAATGGACTTGATAATATTGGGTATAAAATTTGGTATGATGCATGTATGGTAAGTGGGTATGATAATGTTGGGTAATTAAATTTGGTGTGATACATGTATGGTCTTAGTCCAAATATATGGTAAGGCCCAAATTAGAAAAAGATAAAGAATTGGCCCATGAAATTTAAACAGCCTCCTAATGCCTTGTGAGAAAAGGGGTCACATGGATAAGTAAAAAGTAAGTATACTTTTTCCTTAATTTATGCATGTCAAATCTGACAAAAAAGGTGGACTAGGTGGGATAGGTAGATGTCTCTTTTGCAGGTCTTGAGAAGACCAAAGCAAAATAGACTTTTGTTTCATCAAGTATTAAGGCATAAAGGAAAGAGAAGGAGATGTGCAAAATGCACTTACCCCATCCATCAGCTCATTTTTCTTTCCACTCTGAAACTCCAGCGTCAAAAAGTATGAAGAATATTTAATGAGAGAGCCGTTGCATTTAATAAAGATAGAGGAAAATGAAGAACTTCAAATGCTTGGCTCCAACGGATAGATCCCTGCTCTACCTATTTAAAGCTGTGAAGGAGGAAGCTGAAGTCTTTAACTGTTCCAAGCATTCTGAAGAGCCATCAATTCTCTGAGTGAAGAAGAGCCTGAGTGACTCCTGCTGACTGTTTTTCTATGTGAATCCTTGTGTGTAATTTGTGGTAGTCATTAGTTGACTATATTTATTTTTCTTCTTCTCTTGCTTATGATAAGAATTTAGTGATTGAAGTATCTTGGGTGTAAAAGCCTAGGTAAAGGCTGATCCTTGTTGGCTGAACAAGGTTGCAAAAAGATATTCAACCATTAAGTTTTTGTGTGAATCCTGTTGAAGATTGAGGTTGTTAGAAGAAGTTAATATCACTACTAGAAAAAAACGATTTTTTGATGGACCAAACCGTCAGAAATAACGTAAAATCTGTCAGAAACTCGTCATTTTCTGACGGACACAAGCCGTCAAATAAGCGGTCGGTTTTTTTGGCGTCAAAAATATTTCTGACGGACTCCATACCGGTCAGAAACGTTTCTGACGACTATTAATGGCCGTCAGAAATGTTTCTGACGACTACTAATGGCCGTCAGAACTAGTTTTAACGGACAAGTGCCGTCAGAAAATGTTTTGATAGATCTAAGGTCCGTAAAAAAAACTAACCAAATGTTTGACGGCTTGTCTTCGTCAAAAACCATCGTTATTTTTGACGGCTGAAACCGTCAGAAATAATATAAAACTCCGTCAGAATTACACAAATTTTTTACTCGTCTAAAAAGCTATATTTCTGACGGATTTCATAAAATCCGTCAGAATTCATTAAAACACAAATTTTTTGTTTTTGACGAATATTTATCACTAAAGATGCCTGTCACAAATTTTATATTTAAAAATTTTTAAATGACAAAATTATAAAAACATAAATACTATAAAAAAACATATCCATTAATACCAAAAAGTGATTGCCAAGTATGGCATCTTATACAAAATAATACTAAGCTACCAAAAAGTGTTTCACAAGTATCAAGTGTCTTACAATGCAAAATAGTAGTAATTTTGTCAAACAAAATAAGATAAGCCAATAAACTATAGATCTTTGTTTGGGAGTGTAGAAGACCCAACCGATCTAACCAAAGGTTGTGATGGTGGTGAAGGAATAGGCATCCCATAACTAACTAGAAGTTGCTCCATTATTTGCTTCTTCATGTCTTGCATTTCCTTTTGCATCTCTTGTCGAACCTCCTCGCGTATCTTTTTTTCCACATCTTGCAAGTTCTCTTGACTAGTAGAATTAGACACATGTGGAATAGATGGAGTGGTTTCAATACAAACTGTTGAAGCCAATGATCCAAGACCATAAATTCTTCCCTTAGATGGGCCACCAACAACCTTGGTCCAAATAGATAACTCTTTTTTGGTAGTGGCCTCCACGATATCTACATCATCATCATTGTTGTTGTCCTCCGATGCGTCATCAAATGACTCTCTCATCTGACTTTCAAACTTCTCCTGAAAGAGGGAATTCACAATATGACTGACGACTTTAACCAAAAAGAAGGAATTCACAATATTATTCATTAATCTTAAATTCACACAAAAGGAAGGAATTCACAATATGTTTTTACACACTTAACTTAATTACACCTTTTAAGCATTCGAAGAAGATGTCTCAAGTGAGGAGAAACTAAACCAGCAACCAACAACACATTTACACAGTTGCAAACATCACTTTAGAACTTAAAAGAAACAAATATATATTCTATATCAACATCAACATATTATAAATAGAAAATAAATACATGTCTAAGTTTGGTTTCAAAAACAGATAACAAGGCCACAAATCCAATTGCCATTAACATTGAAGTGTTTGGAAAATTAAAAAACAGAGAAAAAGGCCACAAATCCAATGAGGCAACTCAAGTTCTTAAAATCCTTTCAAATTTCAATCCATTATAACACATTCCAGCAACAAATCCCTCACAAATTCACAAGTTAGGGAAGAAAGCATCAATAACTCAAAAGAGAAGAAAAAGAAGCAGCATGTAATAAATAATAACAAATATGGAACTAAAGCCCATTATCGATGCAAGCTACTATTTCTAGTTTCTTGTCCAAGTTTCAGCCACCTAGTTCAACTAATATCTAATTTTTTCAGCTAATCATGACAGTAGTAGAAATAATACCAAAACAACACCACAACACCATTAGCACAACAGTACAACAATCAACACCTATATTAAAAAACAATAATTGAAAGAAAAAAAGGTAAAGACTTTACCCATGTTACCTTTGATTTGCTGTCAACAAATTCTTCGGTCTTCTTACACTTATGAGTAATTAAGAACAATTCAGATGGTGTAGGTTTCTTCCCTGTTGCCTCCTCCTAAAATCAAACAAAAAAGAAAACTTTAAACATCCAAATAAAGTTGGGAAAAAAAATAGGAAAGGAAATATATTTAGATATTTTCTCTTATGTTCAGAATAAGGTATTGATCCTCCAGTGTGGCATGATGGACCAAGTCCATCCCCATGACTAAGTCTGTTCTTCTGATTAATTGCAGACACCTTTTTGGCATGCGGATCATCTTGTTTTTTCAAAATCACATCCCAATCGTCATTGCTTGTCCACTTGGGCTTAATTCCTTTATCCTTGTAGGCTTTTTTTGCATAGTAAATTAAGTTCTTCACCGTTCTTCTTCCACATTGGACAAAACTTTTCTTAGTTGCAGCATCAAATTTCTCTCCCCAAATGAAAAGTCTCTATACTAATAGGAAATAACATAAGTTAGCTAGTTTTAAGTATAAATTAAGTTTGAGGTAAGCAAATACACAATTAACTTTAAGGCATATTAAGTGCAAATTACCTTAAATTCGGAGAACCATAAGTCCTTTACTTCTTGAGGAACTTCATTCCATACAATCCAACTCCCACCAAATTGTTTTTGAATTATTTTTCCAATCTCGCGAACAGCTTGGTGTGGATGAAACCTAAGAAAATAAAGTTAATAATCATGAACTTGCATGCAAGAAACCAAAGAAATTTTAGAAATTTAAGACTTTAAGTTTTAGACAAACGAATTATCATATGGTTCTACGTAGATGCGTCCATCTGGAGACTTGCGAAGCTGCTTAGTCTTAGTTTGCTGAGTCTGAGTAGTGTTAGACTGTGAAATCTGAGTAGTGTCAGTCTGTTGAGTCCTAGTGCAAGAGGGCACACCATTATTTGGATGGTCATTAGATGTTGGTTGATGTACATACTCCTCGACATGATTTCCTCCATCGCCAACTTGCGCAGGTACTTCTATAGGCGTTTCTTCTATTTCATCATTAAAGCTTCCACCATTTTGAGACAAACTTCTACCTTTCCTTAGTTTGGAGCATGCACTTCCGCCATCATTTTCAACCGCAGTTCTTCCACCTCTCCCTACTCCAGCTATTGTACCTCTCCCTTTTCCTCTTGCCATACCTGCAAATATAAAAAAAGAAGTTTAGAATCATGTGAAAAACATATTGATGGAATATTTTATCAGCAGCCAAAAGGGAACACAATAACATGAACAACGTAACAAAATTAACAAGATAATAACAATTACCACCTTTAATAATTCATTTTATGCCTATACAACGGTGCCATTACTATGCTTAAAGCTTTAAATTAAATAATGCCATCATCATCTTGAATCTCTTCATCACTTTCAGTGTCATGATCATAAATAAAATCATCTTCATCTTCTGTTGGGTAGTCAAAGTCAGGCTCATCGCTTTCATCAGTATGCCTACAATCTACATCTGTTTCAATCACTTCAACTACATCCCCTTCACCCACACCACCACAAAGATTAACATCTTCATCGCCAATACTTGCTTCATATTGCTCAGATATCTCATCTTCTTGATACGCTACTTCGGGTACATTAATCATACTTCTAGCTTGTATTTTACCAACAACCCAACAGTCAATCCTATCCCTCTTTTTACTGACCCATTCAGCAAAATAAACCTGTTGAGCTTGTTGTGCAAGTGCAAATGGTTCATACTTTGAAAATCGCTTCCTACAATTAAGCTCAACTAGACCATGTTGATCAACCTTCCATCCCCTCTCTAATTGGGGATCACACCGATTACACTTGAATAACACAACTCTAGTTTTCTTATTAGCTCGAGTTGGGAATTGTACCTCTATCACTTCTTCCAACAAACCATAGTAATCACACTCTAATTCACCATAGTTTGTACCCTTAATACACACTCCATTATTCATGGTGGATTTTGTTGAGTTGTAGGAAGATGTGTGAAACCTATACCCATTGACAAAATATTGAGGCCAAATCTTTACAAATCGAGATGGTCCATACACTAAATCCCTAATACGAGTATCATCTACCTCGTTCTCCGGACCTGAGATTAAGAAAGTATAGTCAATGGAATAACCTTGGATACACAATTGTTAACACAATGTCTTAACATATGTAGTTATTTGAACCTACATATTCTTTGAACCATTTGGTGAATTCACGGGTGGTTGTAGTTTCTATCTCCTCATTTGTTATTTGAGGAAATTTGAAACAAAGTTGTTCTTCAAAGATCCTACATTGTGATAATTTGAGTTAGTGTATAATGAATAATTATTCTAAAATTAAAATAAAATCTAAAATTTGACAAGCTTACTGGCGAAATGGTTGGATTTCATCACAATTGAGTAGAATATATAAAAAGGCCGCATTATATTCATCATCTGACAAAGTCTGTTTTGTCTCTTTTCTAGATGGACGACCAGGATGAGCAAATATAGAAAGACACCCATAAGGACAGTCAACTTCACCTCCATCATCATTTCTATCCACTTTGTTAAGCTTAGTTTGGACGTCAGACTCAAAATAATGAGCAAAACGTGGAAATTTCCTCGATGATGTATGATTCACAAATTGAGTCTTCCACACGGGCTTTATTCATGACCTTCTTCTTCAAATGATGCAGAAACCTAGAAATTAATTCACATCTTAATATGGTATTAAATAATTTAACTTTAAAATTATATACTCAAACACATTTTATATTTACCTTTCAAATGGATACATCCATCGAAATTGAACTGGTCCACCGACTCTTGCTTCATATGGTAGGTGAATTGGAAGGTGTTCCATGGAGTCAAAAAAACCGGGAGGAAAAATCTTTTCTAACTTGCAAAGGGTTACAACAATGTTTTCTTCAAGCTTTTCCATTTGATCCTTTCTTATCGTTGTTGAACAAAGAGCTCTAAAAAATAAACTAAGCTCTGTCAAAGCATTCCAAATAGGTTCAGGCAACAAATCTCTAAAAGCAATTGGAAGCAATCTTTCTAAGAACACATGACAATCATGACTCTTCATCCTAGATAACTTGCAATCTTGCATGTCAACGCATTTAGATAAATTTGAAGAATATCCATCTGGAAGCCTCAAACCTTTTACCCACTCGTACACCAAGTTCCTTTGATCCTTTAATAAAGTGTATGATGCTTTGGGCTTCAACATCTTTCCATCACCCTGGTCAATCAATTCCAACTCAGGCCGATTACAATGTTTGCTTATGTCTTTTCTAGCATTTACATTGTCCTTTGTCTTACCCTTCACATCCATCACAGTATTGAATATATTGTCAAACACATTCTTCTCAATATGCATAACATCCAAATTATGTTGGATCATATTAGTATTCCAATAAGGCAAATCCCAAAATATAGATCGTTTAGTCCAATTATGTTGGTGAGAAAATCCATCAAACTTATCACCGTTAACATTTTCCATCACCCTTGGTAAATTACAAACTCTCTCCCATAAATCATCACTAGAGAACCTTCTAGGCATAGGAGATTTCTCAATATGATTTTTAAGAAATGACTTTTTATCACGCCGAAAAGAATGGGTTACTGGCAAAAATTGACGATGGCAATCAAAGAATGTTGGCTTATGCCCTTCGTTCAAGTAGAAAGCTTTACTCTTTTCCATGCAAATTGGGAACGACATAACACTATGTGTGCACCAACCAGACAACATGCCATAGACAGGGAAATCACTAATAGTCCACAATAGTGATGCTCGCATTTGAAAGTTTTGCTTAGTGGAAGCATCATATGTTAGTGCACCAACCTCCCACAATTGTTTCAACTCGTCAATTAAAGGCTGCAAGTACACATCTATCTTTTGCCCAGGGTTCTTTGGACCAGGAATGACAAGAGTTAAAAACATGTAAGGGGTTTTCATGCACATCCCAGGGGGAAGATTGTATGGTGTAACAATTACTGGCCAACATGAATATGGATGTGCAGACTGCCCAAAAGGAGTAAATCCATCAGATGATAAGCCCAACCTAACATTTCGAGGTTCTGATGCAAAAGAGGGATGACATTGATCAAAATCTTTCCATGCCTCACCATCACATGGGTGGCAAATAACGCCTTCATCTCGTCTAGTTTTATGATGCCATGTCATGTGTTCCGCTGTCTTTGTTGACATATAAAGCTTTTGTAACCTTGGTGTTAATGGAAAATAACACAAGGTCTTATAAGCTATTTCTTTTGTATTTCTATCATCTCTTCTTCTAGGTTTGTAGCGAGCATGACCACACACTAAGCATTCCCTTCTTTCTTTGTTCTCTTTGTAGTATAACATGCAGCCATTCTCACATGCATCAATCTTCTCATACTTCAGACCGAGTTTTCCAACCATTTTCTTTGTCTTATAGAAATTGGTTGGCAAATCTGCATCATTAGGCAACAACTCATTTACAAGCTGCAAAATGCTATTAAAGCAGCTTTCACTCAAGTTATTCTCAGATTTGATGTTCAATAACCGTGATACTACTGATAATGGAGTATGAGTTGTACATCCTTCATACAATGGTTCATCAGCAGCTTTTAGTAGGTCATAAAATTGTTGGGCATCTTGGTTTGGTGGTTCATCAACTTCGAAATTCATGTTATAGTCAAAATCAGGTCCAGCTGCATCTAGAATCATAGTACGATATGGGTTCGGTTCATCAACTTCTACATCGACGACCCTTTCAACATTATCAACATCATCCCTTGCATCATTCTCGATTTCAACCCTTTCGATGTCATCGTGATGCAAAAAAGGCTCCCCATGCCATATCCATTGGTAGTAGTCAGGGACAAAACCATATCTATAAAGGTGATCCTTTACTATTTCTACATCAATAAATTTTCTATTGTCACACCTCAAACAATGACATCTTATTTGGCCATTAGACCCTAAGTTTTTCTCTGACACTACATATCGTATAAATTGGTCGACTCCAATAACAAACTCGTCATTCAGTCCTTTCCTACTATGATGGCGCCGATTATACATCCAAATACGATCGGCCCTCATGTCGTATAGACAAAAAAGGTTGTTTGCAATAAACAAGCTTAAAACACCTGACCATATAAATTTAGTGTTATAAGCACTTAATAAAAATTAGACAACTTATAAACAATATGCCTAATGATAACTAGACAGCATATAAACACCTAGCAACGCCTAACTAAAAATTTCTTCTTTTAAAGATATAATTTCAAGCAATAAAAAGATTAAAAAAATTAACCAAATAAATATAGAAATCTCCACTAATGTTTAAATACTTAGAGATATGCATTAAACGTAGAGAAGCACCGAAATAGACCCAAGTAAACCAAAAGTTTATTCACCCATGTTTAAGTACTTAGAGACATTCTTTCAAAGACCGAAACAAGCCTAAAACACCTGACCATATAAATTTAGTGTTATAAGCACTTAATAAAAATTAGACAACTTATAAACAATATGCCTAATGATAACTAGACAGCATATAAACACCTAGCGACGCCTAACTAAAAATTTCTTCTTTTAAAGATATAATTTCAAGCAATAAAAAGATTAAAAAAAAACCAAATAAATATAAAACTCTCCGCTAATGTTTAAATACTTAGAGATATGCATTAAACATAGAGAAGCACCGAAATAGACCCAAGTAAACCAAAAGTTTATTCACCCATGTTTAAGTACTTAGAGACATTCTTTCAAAGACCGAAACAAGCCTAAAACACCTGACCATATAAATTTAGTGTTATAAGCACTTAATAAAAACTAGACAACTTATAAACAATATGCCCAATGATAACTAGACAACATATAAACACCTAGCAACGCCTAACTAAAAATTTCTTCTTTTAAAGATATAATTTCAAGCAATGAAAAGATTAAAAATAAATAACCAGCACTTTTTGCCAATATATTTAATCACTTAAAGCAACAAAGGGGAACAAAATAGAACCTAATAGAATCAACGTTTTTTACCACAATCTAACAACACCAACATTTCAACACATATGAGCACATAAATAAGGTTTAAGAAGACGAAAATTCATAAGTTACAATTAATCAAAACAACAACCCAAACCACCATTTTAAGGGATGAAAAGGAGACAAAACGTACCAGTAAGCAAAATCCAACACAACAAAAGTAACACGTTCTTGTGTTACAAATCGAGACTCACTGTGATAGGAAGCTCCAAGAGTGCGAGACCTAAAAAACCACATATAAGAAAAACATGGTCATTTCTTCATAACCCAAATCCACTCTACAATAACAAACTTCCTTTGCCATTCATTCAAATTTATAGTATAACAAGTTATAGACCTTAAAGACAATCTATCCTCTATCTGTCTCTTAATTTCGCTTTATAGAAGAACATAAGACTAGATTGGATTAGTCAAAATTCATTACACACCTCGGTTCCATGATTCCAGCACAACACTTTCTCTCAAGCTAAGATTTCATTCCCCCTCTTTTTTTAAGGTTGGAATTTCAAACTAAAATTCACAGTATTTAGAATGAATACAATCATAGCTTCATGTTTTCCAAAATGTGCTAATAATACAAATGTTCTATATTTTAGAGTCTCTAGACAACATATTTTGATATATATATAATCAATACAATCACAGCTTCATGTTACTTTTGGATCAAAGTGAATGCATAAGAAGCATTTTACTTCTTTGCTTCTGCAATTTTGCTACAAAATAAAAACTAATAATAGTTTTCTCACATAAGAAATAGAAAAGATCCATTAATAGTAAAAAAAACCAACAAATTTGTAGAAATCCCTTATAGAAAGCATAAACAAAAGCAACCTAATAGTCTCACAGGCAGACATTTTTTTTTGTGAATAGTGCAAACTAGAATCAAAACCCAAAAGGCAAAGGTCAAATACACTGAAAGAGAAGATACAATCAACAAAAGAAACAAGAACCAACCAGAAAATTCAACAACAAAAACACAGAAGTAAGAACTAACTGAAAGACCAAAAGATACAAGATAAAACTAAAAGCAAAAACGAAAAACACAATTAAATGAGCAAAGGACAAAAATCGACCCTTCCATAAATATCCACATTGTAAAGCCAACTTCCACAAGTATCTAATTAGAGCCTTCTTTAAGAACAATTGAAGGAAACCCACAACAAGAACGAAAAAATACCCATTTAGTTGCAAACTCTACTTGGAACAACAACCACCGCCTTTCACTCTACTCAGTGCCATGTCAATTTCTGAGCCCATCCCCTCCATGCCTTTTCTTTTTTCTCCTAAATTTATTTTATTCTTCCTACCTACTTACGCACTTGTGTCTAATTATTTTATTCTTTTGGGGATGCATTTGGGTTGCATGTCCACTGCTATCCCATCCAGTGTAAATTAAATTCCTTCTACTTACTATATCATTCATTAATTGCAATTGGTATATTTTTGTTATATAATCTTTCAATTTTATTTATAACCTTCCATTATTTAATTTATCTACCAATAGGATTTCATGTGTTAAAAGTATACATGCTTCTTGGAAGTAATCAATATATTCAGTTTCAAGTAGAGTTTAGAATCAAATTTTAAGAAAATTGTACGAGTTACCTCAATTTACCCTGCGTCCTTATTAATTTCAAGAGTCTGGATTCTCGGTTTGTCTATGGTTATACTTATATATACTATAAATTTTTCTCTTATGGAAAAACCAAAAAAGAACCAAAACTAAACAATCTAAGGAAAACCACAGCCACACAAGAAAGCCAAGAATCGATTATGGAAGAAATTGAATAGGGTCCCACCTATCCTAGTGAAATCAAATATAATTTAGAGTATATTTGGATTTGTTTTTGGAAAGGATAAAAGTATTTTATAAAAACTACTTAATTTGAAATTTTGATGGTGTTTCTCTAACTCTTAAACACACTTTTCTATTTGTAGCCGAAGCAATTTCAAACGAGCCTGTATTTTTTTTTTAAAAAAAAAAAATTAGTCTGTATTAGCAAATTATTGAAGTGCTAGGTATGCCTCCACGACCCAAAAGTGAAAAGCATGGTGTTACCAGAGTTCACTAGGACAGGTGGGACACGATGCTTTAGAAGCAACAAATCACAAATCAATCGAAAAAGCCAAAACCTCAATCTCACCTTCACGGTTGCTGCTTCTCTCTCGAGTTCACGTTGCTGCTTCTCTCTCGAGCAAAACCTCTGAAGCGTTGAAGTTGAAGCGTCGAAGAGCTGAATCAAGGCGTCGAATAGCTGAATCAAGCGTCGAAGAGCTGAAGTGTCGTCGAACAGAGCTGAATCACCGGCGTTAGTACTCCCTCTCACGGCGCCGGCGTTAGTTCTTTCTCTCACGGCGGCGTCGACTTCACGGACCAAAAAAAAATGGGGTTGAAGGTGGAAGGCAGTGAAGAGAGTTGAAGGTGGAAGCGGAACTGAAGCGTGCTGCGTAATGTAAATGGGTTTTTTTTCCTTTATTCATTTAAGGTTCATTTTGACTTGGCCAAAAAAAAAGGGGTTCATTCTGACGGCAATATGGAGGGAAGATAAAAAGCCAAAAATATTAGGAGGGAACTAAAAGGAGGCAATAATAAAAAATAAAGAGGGAAAATTTTTTTCCAAAAAAAATTAATTTTGCCAAACTGCATTTTGCCCCAAAAAAATTTTATTCTCTCATTATTTCTTTTGCCTCTACTCTCTCTCACTATTTTTTATTTTTTATATTTTTTATGGATATTTTTTATAATGATTTATTAATATTTTTTATAATTATTTAATTAATATTAAAGTATTAATTTTTTTATAATGAATATATAAAAAATAATTATATACAAAAAATAAAATTAAAAGAAAAAAATAATTATATATACCTCACATTCTTTTACAAACTTTCAATTTCATCCTTTCATATCAAACACAATTTTCAATTCAAATAATTAAATTTCAATTTCATCCTACCAATTCCAAAATGCAGTGTTTGATGACACTATTTCCATAAATTAATGACGAACTATTTTTGACAGACACATACCCGTCAGTATATCATGTGAAGTTATACAATTAACGTCGGAATTTTTTATCCGTCAGAAATCCGTCATTAATTTGGTATTTTTCTGACGAAATTTAGTCCGTAAAAAATAATCAGTCAAAATTTTACATTTTTCTAGTAGTGTATACTGAGTCTCCTGTGATAAAAGCCTTGAGGTGGCTGATCCTTGCAAGGTTGCAAAGAGAGAACTCTTTATATTAAATTCTTTGTGGATTGAGAGTCAGAGTCCTTGTGAGGATTCTGGTTGTAAAAAGAATTAATACTTGGAGTGTCCTAGTGGTAAAAGCCTTGAGGAGGCTGATCCTTGTGGTGAAACAAGGTTATAAGAGGAACTTCAAATATTAAGTTCTTGTGACTGAACCCTAGGATTGGATTTTGGAGGATTTAATATACTAGGTTTCTTAAAGGTAAAAACCAAGTAAGGAGGTTGATCCTTGAGGAAGGTTCTTGGAAAAACTTATTATATTAGGTTCTAAGTTAGTTACTGGATTGTGTCCTATATTGTTGTAAACAAAGTGTAAAAGCAAGTGTGCTTTCACAAAGTGGGTTTGGGTTACTTGGTTGTAAGAATTGAATTGAGATAATAGAGTCCTTCTAACTGTTTGGTTAGAAGAGGAGAGGACGTAGCTACTAAGTAAACTTGAGTAGTGAACCTCTCTAACAAAATTGTGAGTGCAACCTTTCCCTTATCCTGACTCCTTCACTTAGAGAAAACGATTTTCATAAGAGTCTTAAATTAACTAAGAGTCCTAATCAAAAGAAAAATTTTCAAAGAGTTAAAATTTGAATAAACCAATTCACCCCTCTTGACTTATTTTCTGACTGACAGTTTAAACCTTAGACTCATCTATTTCCTCAAGTTTTTCACTAATCTGGCATTCTTTGTTCGTATAAAGGCATTCTATGTTTGTATAAAGAACTTGAGTCGAAGATCTTGAACCCATCGTGATGCCGACGCCGCCGTGACCATGGCACGAATCCTCCATCGCGATAGCATCGCCGTCAAGTGTTGTTCAAGTGAATTTACTTGCTGCGCGTCCACCAGGTTCGTCATATGGATTCTTTTATATATATTTTTCCATCTCACACATACAAGTATAAGCATAGAACTACTGATCACATATATGCATACGAATTCTTTAGCTATGGGCAAATTATATAGACTGTTGTTGCTAAATATCTCATTTTATATGATTGGCAAAGTGAAATTAGGCCCACCTTGATATATTGACATATCACACTATATGTTCATATACTAAGAAACCTATAAAACTACATGGATATGGATACGGGGATACGGTTATTTTTTAAAATTTAAGATACGATATTTCTAAAATATGTTAATAAATTATATTGTAGGGAAAGGCCCGAATCCACATGATCCGACCCGACCCAGGGACCAAAAAGAAAAACTGAAAAATAAACCAAGCATAAATATAAATATTGCGGAACCTACTAACCTGGACGCCAATGCTAAGACCTTGGATCTTGCCAGTGCCTCTGCTCCACCAGGGCTGACCTCCAATCGATGACTTCCGAAAAGGGCCGCACCAAACGGAGGACTCTACCTACGAGAGGTAGAGCCACATGTCCACGACTGATGCGCGGAAGAGGACTCAAGTGAAAGAGAAAATTATACTAAGTGGGGTTTCCCAAACGGGACCCCCCTTTCCAACACATGGAATGAGCCACTAGAAATGGGTGGAGTCACTCCTATATATAGGAGGATGAGAGAGCTCCCATCATTGACGCAAGCAATGTGGGACTTGGAAAATGAACAAAATATTCACTTCCATCATGATCACCTAGCCCACTTTGGGCCACGAGTACGGGCTCGAGTGACCTCCGATGAGAGTCATTTTCGTTTCGTTCTCTTCGTTTCTCTGCAAGCTTTTCCAACGGATCCTCAATTGACCCGATCGGACTCCAACATGGGCGGATATTTAGTCCCGAAGACCCCAATATATCCAACCTACTCCCACTCGCACATGGTGGGAGGCCCATGACTATCCTTATCACAAAGGACTTTTCTATTTCTCTTTCTCTCGTTGTCTTCTTTCATACTCCGTGTCAGTCGTGACCGCTTGGCACGATATGTGGGAGCCTTATACTAGAAGCCTGTTAGGGCCCAGCTATAAGTGATGCTACAACCCAAGTGTCTGATGATGTGACCACATGTCTCATCGAAAAATAGTGCCATGGGTTCCTTAGATGTGTTCATATACATGGCTAGTCCAATCCCTCTACGTCTACAATAAGACTAGGACTTCAGCCACACTCAGTTGCGATAGGTATCCACATCCATGAGAACCTCAAAGGGATCACATAATGGGTCGACCTCAGGATACTATCACACATGCATATGTCAACACAATCTTCCTTTCGACCTCTTATCAGTTCAATCAAAGATAGCTGCTTTCCTGACAGTCTTCCATCGGGCCGTATTTTTCCATAGCCTCTTGGAAAGTTACAAAGTAGCAAGCACTACCTTATCTCTTCATGACAGAGTCAAAGTACATAAGGGTACCCTTTGAAAGGATTGATGCATCCTTTCAGGGACTCACACAGCATTGAAGCAGAGATTCACTCAAATGCTTCCCTTGCGGTGCTTAGGGCACATGCGGTATGAAACGCACGTTGTGGTGTTCTCGAGCGTATGTCAATTTTGATCCTCAATCACTTACACCACACAGACCTTAGTCCAGACTCACTTAGAATCTGACCTGAGTTTGCTACCACACTTCGCTCGCTTCACATAGCGCCAAGTGGAGCACTCACGTCTGGCTACAGGCATTATGAATGGCGGGAATTCATAATTCGATCATAAGACCTCATCATCTTAGCGGATCTCATCCTAGTACACTTACTAGGGCGACTTATCAGTTCTCAGTGGTGTTATCCTGTCCAACACTCGGTGCTTTTCAGCTGCCTTTGGATATTCACACTATATCCCATTTTGGTGTTCAAGGAAAAAGCACCCAAGTCTCATCTTGGCCCACACCACTTGCGTGTCCAAGGCAGTTGCTCGTGTGAGAGAGCCAACCTCCCAAGCCTGTACGACATACTTTATATATTGTGTAATAAGTACTTCTATTTCTTGATCCACACAAAATAAAGGTAAGCCTAGGCATCACACTTTACTTATGATCAAGAAATAGAGCTCTCACAAAGTTTGTCCTCATGACATAAATTATGTTAAATCACCCTGGTTCTAAGCAATCCAGTGTATCTAAAACACTTGTTTTATGGCTTGTATCTCTATACAGCCCACCCACCAATGCGGGTCCGTGAGGGTATAGAGCTAATGCTCTATCACAGGTCATACTGTGAGGACCCTCTCTCTGGTCACTTGATGCTTAGACTGACACAACAGGGTAGTTAACTACTGTGTAACGATATCTCATACAACATTGTGTTACGTTCTCTTGTGGTACTTAGGCTTTATTTGGCGTAAACCATAGCTGTTTGACTTGATGAGATCAATGTCACTAGGTCAACAGCTCTGTCTGTGATCTATAAGTGACTTTAGATCTTCCAATCCAAACTGCCCTGTACTGCTGATAATCATGCAATGAACTCCGTATCCCTAGTGGACAGAGAAATGCATAATCCTTACTTGCATCTCTGCAAGATGGTTCCAGTGCTTAGCAAAGCACAACAAGACGTGGATGTCCTCTCATCCAAGTCTCTTACCCAACCGACATCAATGTGTGGCTCGCCGTTTGCGGGTCACAAATATGATGAAAACAATCGATTGTTAGCAACGCCCTACAAGTACCTCAGAACACTCTAAACAGTGTGTCTGACCTAGGTTTGACTGATAATGGCTCACAAAGCCGACTACAAAAAAAAAATGTTGAGCGAGTACAATCCTAATTGTACTTCAAGCTACCAACCACATGTATCAAAATACTATCCAATGACTCCATCTCTGACTTAGTCTAAAGACGTGTAGCAAGACTCAAACTCTTGCCTCTTGCTACTAGCACATCATTCGGGTTCAGGTTTCCTCAAATAGAATCCACCAAGAATCTCTTCTTATAGGATTCTTGTGACAGAGTGAGTCGATTCTTGGAGCATTCTCCATGAATCTTGACTACCACTGCCTAACCCAATTCCTTTATCTTAAATATGAAAGGATAGCCATCTTTAATTGGCTCAAGCAGCTTCTATGTTATTTCTAGCTAGCCATATGTCTTCTACATATAGCGTGAGGGTAATGAAATACTCACAGCTTTCTTGAAATGGACTAAGTGGTCAATTACCACGAGTCTAGATGAAGATGTGAGATCTTGATAGATCCTTGGAGTCGGTATACTCTGCGCTCCTGGCCTTTTGCCATGAGACCTATGTGCTTGTGCACGTAAATCCCTTCACCTAGTTTGTCATTCAATAAAGTGGTCTTGACATCCTAATCGATGTACTCCCAGACTTAAACTGGTGACCAAAGCTAGAATCAGACTCTGACCACACAACAAACGAGAAGGTTTTGTCACAGTCGACACCTTCTTGTTGTGTGCACTTCTTCACTGCTTAATGTGCCTAGTAGTGGTCGATTGACCAATCTGCCTCCCTTAACTTTTGAGAGCACACTTGGTCTCAAAATGCCTTGTGACGCGGGGCAGATTCACCAAGTCTTATACTTGGTATGTCCTTATAGACTTCGTCTTTTCTTCTCCCATCGTTTTAGTCCACCTTTTACTAGTAGGGCCGGAGAGAGCCTTCTAAACTATCTATGGCTCTACTTGATCCTTTAGTACTTCTAAAGTACTCCTGATTGTGCTTCGTGGAAGATATGCTTCTCGTAAGCATTACTCCCACTGGACTCAACAACTGGAGATGCGTCTATACGCTCCTCTCAACGTGTTGTAGGTCCGCCTCCTTTCAATAAAGGTGCACATCCTAAAATCCGTCTCCCTTACTCTAGAAAAGTTAGTCTTGAGGATCATTACATCCTTAGACTCAAATTATGTGACCGGAGTGTCTTCATTCTCGCTAATGAAGACGTATCCTTTTGAGTGATCAAGCTATCTTACCAAGACACGCTACTTGCCTCTAGGGTCAAGCTTCTCATACTCATAGGAAGGATCAAGTATGCCATATACCCTCATGGTCTCAACATACTCTAATCATGTCTTTTACCTAACTAGAACTCTTCAGGAATCATTCACATAATTTGAAGAGGGCATATAGTTAAGTACGAAAGTGACTGTTAGCAAAGCATCTCCCCAATGGGAACGTTCAACTGAGTCATTATCAACTTAACCAACTCCAGGAGCAACTCATTTTGCTGTGGAGTTTGTGGAATAGTTAGTTGTCTACAATTCCAATTTCATCACGTAACTGTGAGAAAATACTAGGTCACTTGCCTTGCCCCCACGCTTATCGGACCACTGATGTCCGAGTGGACTAATTTGATGAAAGCGGGTTTTCTGATTTCATGACTGAATGGTTCTCAGGTTGCTTTGTCTGTAAGGCAACATTTACAAACTAGCATTGGGAATTTGTCCTCACAAATTCTCCTTTGCTAATACGTAATTGCGTCCCACACGCACTTGCCAAATAGGTGTATCAACCACAGAGGAAGACACAGCAATAAGTTGCTTTGTTTGTAAGGCAACGTTTACAAACTAGCATTGGGAATTTGTCCTCACAAATTCTCCTTTGCTAATACGTAATTGCGTCCCACAAGCACTTGCCAAATAGATGTATCAACCACATAGGAAGACACAGCAAAGCAACTAGTTGAATTACGAGAATGTAATTCAAAGTGTATCACAACATAACCATTGTCATAAAATCAGAACTAACACTACGGAGTCATGATAAACATGTAGATCATATTATATCTTAAGTTCTCTCACGGAAAAAACATCTAATAATGAGTTCCGTTCAGTATCTAGAACACAAAACATTTATAAAGATGAAGAGTGGCCACTACGCAACTTCGTTTTTGTAGTTGTCCGACCTCTTAACTTTAATAATTCTTTGTTCCCACGAGGATACTTCTGCTCCCATTGGGCAGAGGACGGAACTCCATGAACCAATGTTCATGGGTGAGAGGAAAATGATTGCTGCAAACAATTTTTGCGCATAGTGCCTTATGGAATGACACAAGCAACATTTGACCTTGGCCAAAATCTCTTTTCCTCTCTTGCTTTTCCTTTGAACTGAGGGTACTTACCTTACACTTACCCTTTCTCTTCCTAGCACCACATCTCTTGGACCCATTGTCCTTGTTCTTGGAGCCTAGAGCTCTAAGTAACTTTAGCCACTTAGGCTATGTGCTCGATAGATTTCACAGCCTTATGCCAGCAATCCTAGAGCACTAGGTGGTGTTTAATATCATCAAGAAACTTGATGATATTAGTGAAGGTCTGAATGACCTATATGCACTCCCAATAGGAGGGAAGATATCTGGCAACAGTTTGAACTCACTGTTTACCAGTGGGGAGTGTTCAGGCTTACTCACACTCCCAAATTATGTTTGATTTCTCCCTTAGATGCGTCTTCATGCTCTTGTCAGAGCGCATCTTGGAGGAATCAAACTTGATTGTAAGCTGCCTCAGTTTGGTGGCCACAGTGTCACCAAAGCGATCTCTCTAATGTGATCTACATTCACAAGTTTTGTAGTTATACTATCAGTCAATCCTAAACGCTAACACTAATTACACAGCTCCTTATTACACAACATACAACTCTTGAAAATTGTAATCAATGCAAGACAAGTGTAGATATAGTCAGTCTCTACATTCGAGAAGTGGGGTCAACCACTCTCATCACACAGAGAGCCTATATATGTACACCTTTCTCTGCTTGACTCAACAATTTTCATAGAATAGTCACATACTATTCAAAATCCCTTTTGGATTCCCACTATGTAAACGATCAAGAAGAACATCGAGTCGCCACAGGCACGACCTCGAACTTCCACTTGATTACAACGCTTACGATCATTTAAACAGTCACTTACTATTTAAATTCCCACGTGGATGAGCATTTACATCGAGTTATGGGTTTGCCACATGCTGCCCCTAGCTCCCACTCGAGTAAAACACTTAAGGTAATTTAAACGATCACAAATCGCTTAAATCTTCTCTCTCGTTGTGCATGTGAATGAGTCAAGAGATGATCATATCCACTCTTTATACTTCAATTCACCCTAATTTCTCCCCATATTTGGATTCGTCTCGCTAAAACGAGAAAAATGACTCAAAAATCATCGAAATCGGAGCTAAAATGGAGAATTTATGCGCGACAGAAAACATCGCGACCGCTGGTCAACGGTCAGTGTTAACCAGTCAATGGTCAACCATTGACCCCTTGCGGTCGCCGGAGCACCTTCGGCGGCGGAAGTCGCCGGAGCACCTTCGGCCGCCGCCGACACCGGCGACCCGCGGTGCCGGCCCTCCGCCGGCATCGACGACCTGCGGCGCTGGTCCTCCTCCGGCGCTGGCGGTTGCCGGTCCTCCTCCGGCGCCAACCGCTGGACCCCTGTAGCCCAGTGGCAGTTTACGACGACACCGACCGCTGGAAGTCGGCCGGCGGCAGCTCCGTCATCCGCAGCCAGTCAACTCTTCAGTCAACGTTCCCCATCCCCAAAGCAGTAGCATACATTCACAGATATATATCTAATTCGTAGGGTACACATACCTTAAATAATATATATATATATATATATATATATATATATATATATATATATATATATATATGAATGCAAATTAGGGTCTTTAATTTTTGAAAGGGGAACCTAAACATGTTTCTAGGTTTTAGGGTATGGATTAACAATCAATATTGAATTAATAAATTAACACATATTTAAATTCAAAATATCATAGGACCCTACCCTACAATATATGATTTTCACATGTTTTAAATTAAAATTAAAACATATAATTAAAACTGGGAACCTAGTCATGTTCCCAAGTTTTAAATTAAAAATCTTAAAAGACCTAAACATGTTCCTAACCCTTTTCGGTTCATCAATCCCTGGAGAATAGAGCCCTATCATAAAACAGGCTCTGATACCAATGTAGGGAAAGGCCCGAATCCACATGATCCGACCCGACCCAGGGACCTAAAAGAAAAACCGAAAAATAAACCAAGCATAAATATAAATATTGCGGAAGCTACTAACCTGGACGCCAATGCTAAGACCTTGGATCTTGCCAGTGCCTCTGCTCCATCAGGGCTGACCTTCAATCGATGACTTCCGAAAAGGGCCGCACCAAACGGAGGACTCTGCCTACGAGAGGTAGAGCCACATGTCCACGACTGATGCGCGGAAGAGGACTCAAGTGAAAGAGAAAATTATACTAAGTGAGGTTTCCCAAACGGGACCCCCCTTTCCAACACATGGAATGAGCCACTAAAAATGGGTGGAGTCACTCCTATATATAGGAGGATGAGAGAGCTCCCATCATTGACGCAAGCAATGTGGGACTTGGAATATGAACAAAATATTCACTTCCATCATGATCACCTAGCCCACTTTGGGCCACGAATACGGGCTCGTGTGACCTCTGATGAGAGTCATTTTCGTTTCGTTCTCTTCGTTTCTCTGCAAGCTTTCCAACGGATCCTCACTTGACCCGATCGGACTCCAACATGGGCGGATATTTAGTCCCGAAGACTCCAATATATCCAACATATATAAAACTACATGTATATTTTAAATGTAAAACACCAATATAATGCAATTAACAGTATAACATAAGTTGAAACAAATATAATAAAGAATTGTAAAAATTAGAAATAGAGAAGTTGAATTCTTGTTCTAGAAAATGAAAATGTAAACCTATATAGTTAAAAAAAGTGATCAAAGCTAAAAGTGAAAGAAAAAGAGAGAAAAATGGAAATTGAATATCTGTGAAATATGTATCAAAGTATCCAAAGAGTATTGTGTTGGTGTCGGATACGTATCTGATACAAAATACTTTTAATTAAAAGTATCTAGTTGTCTTTGAATGGTTGGGTGCTTTGCCTGAATCTAGAAGGGTCTGTTTGGATAGGCTTTAATTAAAAGTACTTTTTTTTATAGAATTTTGTAAAAATAGAGCTTTAAAAAAAGTAAAAGTTATTTTACGTTTGTATGTCATAATTAAAAAGTGCTTTTGATCGAGAAATAATAAGTGTTTGGATGTAAAATTAAAAAAATACTTTTTAATAATAAAAATTACTAAAATAGACATTTGAAAGTATTTTTTAATATTATTATTTAATAAAAAAATACTTAAATTTAAAGAGTACTTTTTATTAATGAAAATTATCAAAATAGTCATTTAAAAATGGGTAAATTATAGTTTACTCCCATGTGATTTGACTTAAATTCAATTATATTAGGGTAGTTAAGTGATAACATAACAAACCACGGGACAAATTAATTTTCAATGCATCATATTGTTTTTTTGGGTATAGTTTTATCACTCTTGTTAGAGAACGACATGCAATAAAACCTCAGATATTGGGTTTATGAGTAAATGAGTAAATTTAGGAAAAATGGATGGCACAGTCCCTTGAACCCTCGAACCCGTGTACATTAGTCATTAGATAAAGTATTGAGATATCCGATTTTTTGTTTCCTCTACCGTAGGTATTTCTATTAAAAGCCAATATAATGGCTTCTAAGAAAAGTGGTTTTTCCTCTTTTTCTTTTTTTTTTTTTAATGCTTCTGTTTTTAAAAGAAAAATTTATCCAAACATATCATTTTATAGTATGAGTACTTATATTTAAAATAAAAATATATTTAAAAAAAAAAAGTCTATCCAAACAAACCTAAAGGCCCTAGTTTAAGCATTCTTATGGACAATGTATACAGAATCCATCTTATATGACTATGCACACCTTTAATTAAAATAAATATATATACACCCATACATACATTTACTTGATCAACGTATGTGATGCCACTTGTGTACTGCATTTTTTTGCAACTTATAACGGGAACATTGTTGAAGCATCCTATTCCATTTGCACATGACCCTTAATTAAAATAAATATTTCATGATACAATAAGTTGTATCATAGACTCATCTTCTATTTATAGACTGAATAATCTATTTTGCACATGCCGTTCATCATACCGCTTGCCTTCTCATAAAGATGTGGGCCCCATGAAAAAATTTTATATTTACCTTTTCTATGCATATATCAAATAAATACTTGCATAGCCCATCACGAACAGGGCACATCATTTATTTTTGGTTGAAAAAAGTATAAATATATTAAAATAAGAGAGCTTTTACATAAGGCCTTTAGGGATATGAATCATCTATAATACTTCACAAGATAGAGTATAAGAGAGATAGCAATAAACCCATAAACTTGATTGTTTGTGCGTGAGCTTTCTCTCTCTATTTATTCCTATCTCTCTCTTGCTACTTTAGAAGATCCATTTTAGACCTTTAGTAGAAATCCTCAAGAAACTAAAGACCCAACTCTGATACAACTAACTTGAAATAAAAGCACGCATAATAGGTTCTATTGTAACATAACATAAATACATAATTACGTAAGAGTGAATTAAACCATAAATGCATAACTGCAATCATAAATGGAAGATAGCCATAATTTTGAATTCATGGAAAAGCCGGTAACATCGCAGCACCATTGTGGCTTTAGTTCCGATAGGAGGATGGTGGTCCGGCAAGGGAAGAAACGTCAGTGGCAAGGAGAGACTTGCAGAAGGCATGAAAGACTCGACCAACACACAAGCTCGAATGATGTCGTTAGTAGATTTGGTAACTACTGCTTTGGCATGAGGCATTGATCCTCCTATGAACATACACACACATATATATATACTCAATCTGGTGCAAACATGTTTTTCATACTTTAAAAGTTTTACATAAAACTTTGGCCAAATTACTTTTTTGGTCCTTAACGTTTGCACGAAGTTTAATATTGGTCCTCAACGTTTCAAAAAGTTATTTTAGGTCCTCAACGTTTTTTTCGATCAAAATTGGTCATCTAGCGTAACATCTGTCTGGTTTTGCCATTAAATGCTGACGTGGAAGGCGGCACACCCTCTCTCCTACGTGTCATATTTAAATGACATAACACCTTCTCTCACTTAAACTCAGTAAAACGACGCCGTTTTTCCATTTAAACTCAACAAGACTTGAATCAAAACGACGTCGTTTTGCTGAGTTGGAGTGAGAGAGGATGCCATGTCATTTAAATATGACACGTAGGAGAGAGGGTGTACCACATAAGCCTTCCACGTCAGCATTTAATGGCAAAATCAGACGGATGTTACGCTAGAGGACAAATTTTGACAAAAAAAACGTTGAGGACCTAAAGTAACTTTTTGAAACGTTGAGGACCAATATTAAACTTCGTGCAAACGTTGAGGACCAAAAGAGTAATTTGGCCTAAAACTTTTAGTATCTCTCTATGTCAAATTTTTAAGTGACAAAATATAAACCAAATATTAAATTAGAATATTTGGTATCCCTCATTATTATCATAAACTGGATGATTGACTTTATTAAGGGTACTTTTGATTTCTTACTCCTATCGCAATACTCTTGATTTCTCACTAACCTTTTCTCCAAGAAATCACATATGGGTTTATCGATTCAACATCACGTGTTCATCCCAGAAAAGTAAAAGGCAAGTACCCTTGCTCCTTCAACCTTCCAAAATTATTTGTAAGTCACACAACTTATCTCCTTCACATAGTATCTGTCCATTATGATGATGGAATGATATCCACCACCTACACACCTTAATTTTCACATGCCTTTTTTCACCCACTTTATCATCTGTTCTTCATTTTCGGACGGGGTGAACTAAGAGGAATCAATCCTCATTAATCTTTGAACATGTTTCAATCCTCATTAATCTTGGTGCTTTGCTTTATCTTTCGTGTTTGGCTCAAGCTTTTTGTTTCTTGCTTGTTGTTTTGACGATTTTACTTTCGTTATGTCAGGGTCTTGAAAGTATCGTTGTTTGAGTGCTTACCTTGTTTGATAGGGATTTAGAAAGTGCCCTTGGCCTTATAGGCGGGGACTTTTGTTGCTGCCTCTTTGTGAGGTCGTCTTTGTTGGGTGCCTGAGGCCTTGTAGGCGGGGGCTTTTGTTGAAGGAGAGTGCCTCTTGGTGAGGACTTTGATGGGTGCCTGAGGCCTTATAGGCTGGGACTTTTAGTTGAAGGAGAGTGCCTCTTAGTGATGAATTTTGTTGAAGGAGAGTGCCTCTTGGTGAGGACTTTGATGGGTGTCCGAGGCCTTATAGGCTGGGACCTTTTAGGAATATCCCTTTAGGCTGGCTACGTTCCACGAGCTTGGGAGAGGATTGCCTGCTAAGGTGGCGAGTCTGTATGCTCCGTTTGGCATGACTTCAATTACCCTATAAGGACATTCCCAATTTGGGGCTAGCTTTCCTTGTGTCGAGTCGTTCCTATTGTAGATGGTGGTTCGAAGAACTAAATCTCCTTCCTCGAAGCATCTGAGTTTTACCTTTGAGTTGTGGCGTCGGGCTACCCTTTGTCTGTAGGCGGCTACCTTGATCGGTGCCTATTCTCTTCTTTCCTTTATTGTGTCGAGGTCTGCTGCCATTGCCTCCTTGTTTTCTTGAATCTGGTAGTTGGATACTTAAGTGTCGGTATTTCTATCTTGGCGGGTATCATGGCCTCCCTCCCATATGTAAGTTCGTAAGGGGTTTCCCCTGTTGCGGTCTGTTGTGTGGTTCTGTAGTTACATAGTGTGGACACCACATTTTGTCTGGTCCTAAAAGATGCAACCAAAAATAAAGAAAAAAGAGAAAAATATAAGATTAAGGGAAAAGAGATCGGAACCTAAAGGTTCTAAGGTCACGACCCCATTGTTATTTATGACGAATCGGATCCGGAATCAGCCAAGGGTCACGACCCCAATACCTAAGGGTCACGACCCCTCTGTCATAAATGGCTGGGTTTTGTTCCCCGGTATAGAACATTTTGGCCTCCTATAAATAGGAGGCCTCACTCCGTTCAAGGAGACAATTTTGGGGGGAGAGACTGGAAGGCTGCCCAAATTATTTTAAGAGTTAAGCAACTGGTAAGAATTCATCTGTGAGACCATACATTATCATCACCCCATACGCTTGAAATTTCGCCTCTCTTCCCACCATACATTTCGTTTTCCGAGTTTCCTAGGGTGGATGGTTTAATCCCCTCAAAGTCTTAGATCCGAAATTCTAAATTCTTTTCCTGCTCGAAATTTGGCTGGTGGTCGCGACCTCCTAGTGTTGTGGTCACGACCCTTGTTTGTTGTGAACACAATTTATGTTGCTTTCGTCTTCTTCTTGGTTGTTTTGCACTAAGGGTCATGACTTCCCTGTTATGGGGTCGCGACCCCCATGTGCACAGAGGCTGGAGGTTGCGACCTCCCCCGATTGGGGTCGCGACCCCTCTGTGATTTCAGACAAAAGACCTTATTCCTCTGCCTAGTTTTGCTTCCTTGCTTATAATTTGCTCTCTTTTTTAGTTTATTAATTTAAATCCGTGTCACTAAGAGGCCTTTGCCTTTATAGGGACATTGGATCTTACACGCCACTTGGGTGCCCTGCCTGGTGAGCATCACACATGCACCTTTTCTTGTCTTATTCATTATTTGTCTAAATGCATGGTAGATAGATGCTAATGAGCCTATGCTCTTTTAGGTATGTTACACAGAGATGTCATCTGAGCCTTTGTTTGGTGAGCAACCCCACACCCACTCACATGGGTGCCTTCACGAGCTATGTGAACTTTGTTCCCTCTTGGAGAGTACATAGGCTCTAGGCCCTTATCCTAGGTCAAGTTCGCTTTTTTCCCCCCTTCTTTTCTATGTTAGTTTGTTTATTTCACTTTTTAGGCCAAAACATGTTAACTATTAATTTTGGGGTAACCGTCATTTGGATGGGGGAAGAGGGATGCCTAACACCTTCCCCTAATCTAAAACAGACTCTCGGACTTGGGCAATTTTTAAAACGCATTTTCATAAAATTTTGAACCCATTTTCTTTTCCAAGTTTTGTGGAAAACTTGGTGGCGACTCTACGAAGCCTGCCGAAGGTACGGTCTTCACACATGTGGACACCACATTTTGTTCGATCCCGAAAGATGCAATAAAAAAAATAATAAAATAAAATTAAAATTAAAATTAAAAATATAAAAGAATAAAATATTAAAAAGGGGGGGGGAGAAAAAAATTAAAAAAAAGGGAAAAAGAAAGAGAAAGAGAAAGAAAGAGAGGGGAAAATACAAGCTTGTGGGTCGCGACCCCAAACGCCAGGTCAAAGAGCGTCGCAACTTATGAACCTCTACGTCGCAACCCCTTTGCATTTATGACAGAATCCAATTAGATCAAAAATCACATGTACGTCGCGACCCCTTGACTTTTAGGTCACGACCCACGCTTCATAAATGGATGAATTTTGTTTCTCGAAATAGAGCCGATACAGTCACTATAAATAGGAGGCTCTGCCTCAGCTGACTGGATCGAGATTTTGAGCTCTGAGAGGCTGCCACATGGCAAGGAGATTGGTAAGGTTTTTCTTCTACTCCTTTATCCACACTTTTAATTTACATTCTCCACCTTCAACTACCCTTGTTCTTTTAAATATTTTAGATCCATCGGGACTGGAGTCAGGCCCTGAGCCACTCCGAGGGTTGACTAAGATCCCCTCCACTTTCTACATCCGGGGTCTAGGACCCCGAAATTTCAAATTCTTTTTTTACCTTTCGTAAATGGGTCGCCACCCCCTGGTATAGGGGTCACGACCCCTTTTAACTGACTATACACCGGTCTTTGCTGTTTGCTGGAAGAAGTGTATACGTCGCGACGTATCCTGTTATACGTTGTGACCCAAAGTCATCATTGACCCCGAGATTTCGACCTGAAGGTATGGGTCACGACGTATCCTGTTATACGTCATGACCCCTGAACTGTCATAAGCCTCGGTACTCTGACCCGAGGCTGTGGGTCGCGACCTACCTCACTGTAGGTCCCAACCCATTTTCTGACAGAGATAGAAAAGTTTGTTCTTCTGCTATTTTCTTCCCCTTTTATGTTATTTCACTTAAATTTCATAGCATGTGTAATCCTAGTGCCACCAAGGAGCCTTTGCTTCTACAGGAGCACTAGTCTTCACGCCATCTAGGCGCGCTACCTTATGAGTCTGACACACACACTTTTCTTTCTTTGTGAATTGTTTGAATATAATGCATGGTAGATAGGTACCGAGGGGCCTTTGTCTCTTTAGGCACATTGCACTAGGATGCCATCTGGGACTTTGCTTGATGAGCGTCCCCTCACCCACACACGTGTATGCCACATGAACTACATGGACTTTGATTCCTCTTTGAGGGTACGTAGGCCCTAGGCTCTTATCCTAGGTCAAGTCCATCCTTGCTTTCGTCCACGTTTTGTGTTTGTATGTTTATTCCATTTTTAAGGCCAAAACAAGTATTAGTTTTTGGGGTAACCGTCTTCGGACGGGGAAAGAGGGGTGCCTAACACCTTCCTCTCATCTCAAGCAGACTCTCGAACCTAATTCTTTTCAAAAACCAACTTTTATAAAGTTTTTGAACCATTTTTCCTTTTCCTAGTTTTATGGAAAACTTGGTGACGACTCCTTGAAGCTCGTCGCAAGCGTGGTCTTCACAATTGGCGACTCCGCTGGAGAACTTTATAGAGTCAAGCCCCTTTCTTTTAAATTAATATTTAAATTGTTTTGGTCTTTAATATTGGATGTTTATTTGCATATATTTATTGTATCTGTTCTCTTTTGTTTCGTATAAGGAAGGGTAGTTAGGATGCTCCTACTCACAATTGCACAAGTTTCTTCAATTACCTATCCTTAATTCGCTTCTATACCCGAAGCAATCCGTAATAGTTAGTGGCGGTATGCGAATATTTCCCTATTGGGCTTCGGCCTACAGAGGTTGACTTATCTACTCCGCTTAGATTGTTACTTGCCTTAAGAATTGATACGTGCAGACTTTTTTGTGATAGGATCCTCTCTTAAGTCAAGGTCCCCACCTTTGGTGAGGGCAGTCTAAGGGCCTTTTAGAGTTTCTAGATCCCAAGCTAAACCATGTATAAATTGCCATGATTGCCATGATTAAAAGGAAGAAAGGTCTTTGAAAAAAGACCAACCAAATAATTCAGTCCAAATGAAGAAGCCCAAACCAATATTCAAGGTCCACGCCTCTATTTTTCTTTTGTTCTCTATTTCACGCCTTTCTCATTCCATCATCATCACATTACATATGAAGCAGTCCTCCTCAAGATATATTAGCCTTACCATCAATTAGCACTCCTAAAAAGGCGATCTGATACAATTTGTTGACAAGATTGCATTCAACCATGTGACGCAACTGAGAGTGGATTATTACACCATTTGTGCCCGTAATTTCCCATATTGTCATTTTCACAAAGAAAAGGACACAAGTTATACCCTTAGTTAGTCCAGTCTAAGGGTACTTTTTGATAATTATCTTAGGCTAAAGTATTATTTTGGTTCTCAATGTTTGCATAAAGTTTAATGTTGGTCCTCAAAGTTTTTTTTTTGTCAATTTTGGTCCTCGAGCGTAACAACGTTAACTTTCGCCGTTAAATAATGATGTGGCATGCTTATGTAGCACATCGTCTCTCCTACGTGTCATATTTTAATGACGTGGCATGACACATCACTGCCACGTCACCCTCATTGCCACATTATCATCTTCTCTCCATCATCATCACTATCATGTAGGAGACGTAGCAGTGATGTATCATATCACGCCACTAAAATATGACATGTAGAAGAAAGGGTGTGCCACATAAGCATGCAACATTATTATTTAACGGAAAAAGTTAACAGTGTTACGTTCAAGGACAAAAAATCCAAAATCAACCAAAAAAAAACTTTGAGGACTAACAGTAAATTTTTGAAACATTGAGGATCAACATTAAACTTCATGCAAACATTGAAGATCAAAATAATACTTTAGCGATTATGTTATGAATCTTTTCCAAGTTTCATCATATAGCTAACTCGAAGGTGGTCAAACTATCAATACATGTTGTCATCCCCTTCACCACGTTATAACCCGTTTTTAAATTAACCTTTTTATCGAAGGTGGTGATTCCTATATGACACCTATCTGGTAGTATAAGGTGTACTTAGGTGTATTCGTTCCCATAAGATAATTATCACATAATGTGGTAACAATCATTCTATAGAGTTGATTGTTATACATTATAGGTTATATTTACAAATACTTCATATTTTGTTCAACCATATGCTTTAGCCCATGATTGTATTCAACCATCACATTACATACGACCACATTTAGGTGGTTAATACAATCTTGTCAACGGTAGCATAATCCACATTATGTGATAATTGTCTTATGAATCTTTTCCAAGTTTCAACACTATACAATCATGGATTATGCTACCGTTTATAACAATCATCACATTACATACGTTGACAAGGCAAATTATATGGAAGAACTAATTTATAAATGGTGTAATACATATATTCCTTGTACCTAGGATAGCTGCGGAGATCAATACATGCTATTATGCTAATATTTAAACCATTTTACCCTTTATAACAATCATCAGACAAGAGAATAATGAATCATTGATTATACATTACGATGCTAACCAGTAAAGCAAAACTCGTATCATTTCTTTTCTGGAAACAGAAGCATACTTAACCACATCTATTTCTCCTATCCTTCCTATCAAAAGAGACGAAATTCTGTTGCTTGGTTTGTCTTGCACTACCTCTATTCATATTTCATAGTCATACCCTCTCTCTTTCCCCAAAGAAAGCAAATTAATCCGCAGTTGACTGAATCCCATACCTTATGGGGAATGAAGAAGCTTGTTAACAGCTGAGTCCAGCACATCTACATTCCTTCGTAGAAATTTTCTTCAAGAGCATTAAGTATTCAAAGTGAAAACCGTGACAAAAGAAGGCATACAAGGTTATATCTAACATTTTACGGGAATTCCCAGTAAGTCTACAACATCTAGTATTCACGACTGATCCCAATATAGTGTAGTATATATGAACCTCCAAGAATAATAAAATTGACTAGAACAACAACAAACAAAACGTTTTCCCACAAGGTGTGGTCAGTTATATGAATAAACAATGCCAACATGTTTTATCTTTAGCTCATTTCTATGGTTAGGTACTTGTATTATTTATAGTTAAATCCATCTTAATAGTTTCACTTTTTTTCTTGTGTGCCTCTACCTCTAGTTATTCAACAATCTTTGATCTGATCAACTCTTCGTATATTCTACTATTTTTTCTATGATAGGTGCTATCCTATCTTTCTATCTAATGCATTCATTCTTAATCCTATACTTATTGTGTCCACTCATTTAACACAACATTTTCATTTATGTGACATCCAATTTTTGTTCATGTTGCCTATTTATTTTTCAACACTCAAACCTACAACAATGCATGTCTTATAGCCGTGCAATAAAATTTTCCCTCTAGTACTTTTCTATTACAAATAGCACCTAAAGACTTCCTCCATTTCAGCCACCCATCTTCCTCCATATTAAAAATGACTATGCCAGTAAAATTTGTGAGATGAATCTTTAGTTACCAAGATGCAAGATGTATGAAGGGGAAGGGGAAGGGGAAATAAATTAATTAGCAAATAGAGAAGTAATTGGATACAGTTGAGAGGCTAGACCATCAATATTCTTCATTTCCTCATTCAATCTGCAACAAAAAAAGAATTCTGATTAGGAGCTACATGAAGCTTCTTCTTCTTCTTCTTTTTTCAGTCTCTCCTATATGTTACGTTTTTCGTTATCTTTAAGATTTCAGTAATAAACTTATTCTTAGTCTCAAGTCAAACTAACATCAAATATGAAAGTGGTCTGCAAAACTACTTGGAATCAGGTAGAAACAGCCAACAATTTCAAAATACATAGTAGCCGAGACAAGTAAAAAACAACTGTTGAAAGTCACAACATCATTTAGATTAGAGGACAATCAGGATGTCAATATGATACCTGTAACATGAATTTATATACCGGCTCCCCTTAGTTGCTGCATCAAGCACTGCAAAACATGAAGATAAAATGATTCCCTGCGCTTAGAAAGATTTGAGGGAATAGCCAAACTACTTGCCAGTTACACTGGGAACAAAATAACGGGAGACACAAAAGTCGACCATCGGTTAGCTAACTATGACAGAAGAAATATAGGTACTATTCGTTCAAGAGAATTTTGAGGATATAATACTGATTTATGTAGTCTGACAAAGCTGTATGTGAAATTATCTGCAAACTTTGGCTTTGTCACATTACACATTACTTCTATCAGATAATGTTGGGAATTTAATTGAAAAAAAGAAGTTCTAACATTGCTTGGAATATTAAGGTGAATAGGAAGTCAAACCTGGAACACAAGGTCTTTGTTTCAAAATGCACAAGAAACACTTTAAGCTTGTATTTGACTTTTCAAATTACTCTTTATCCTCTTGTTCTAGAGTGGCATGAGGTGTAGTTAAATATCTGCTAAAGATTGTGGGTGTACTTGGATTGCGGACTATTTGAGAAAATAGCGTGTGATGTAAGAATTTTTTACAGAGTGTTTTTCTCCGGTTTGGAATTTCCATCTTGTGTGGTGATTGTGATTTTGTTTCATCTTATTTCTTGGTTTATTCTCAAGGGGAAAAGAGTACTTTATTATTGTTATTTTCCCCAACATTTCTGCCTTTTTCACATTACAAATTACTTCTATCACAATAATAAGTAGATGATGTTCTAAATTACACAGGCTATAGGGAACAAGAATGCTGATTCAGTACCCGGAAAAAATAATCACAAGTTATTCAATTTTCAACTGTACAGTAATAATAAGTTTTATTACGAATTGATCTTTACCGGATTCCTGAAGACGACCTGTAGCATCACTGAAGCATTGCATATGATCAACTGAGCTGCTAGTAACCTGAACTTACTTTCGTCATTTGTCAGATAAATTGGTTAGTTAATTGAATCGCAAGTAGCATATGAATCTAGAGAAGAAAAATACTAAACATAACGATCCGATTATGTCGCTGTCCGTTTCTTGAATAGTAATATGATCAAACTAAAAGAAGCAAGACGACGAATAATTCCACCAAAGGAAAACGCTTCGCACAAATCTAAATGTAAGTCTAGAAAAAACGAGAAAATAAAAAAAGAAAAAAGAAAATGTACAGACCTCAGAGAGTGCCAAACGAAGAGAAGCGAAGAGAGAAGTGAAACTCTCAGCAATGGCCAAGGAGTCTCTCTCGACAACTTGAATAGCTCTGAGAATTTCTCTCTGGTTGAAAGAGGCTGTCGATTCGTCGTCATTTTCGGCAGGAGGATTGAATGAGGGTTCCATACAAGTTGAAGGTGGATCGGGAGGTGATTCTGAGATTAGGTTTTCGGAATTATGCAAAGATCCGCCGTGACCTTGTTCTTCTCTGTCATCCATAGTTCACGATTTGGGAAGCAAATTCCAAGAACAACAAAAACTTCCCTGGACTGGACAGACCAAGATTATTTATGTTGCTGGATTAGAATTGCTGCATAAGCCGCTTGCAATTTCAATTTTCAAATGAAGTGAATTTTGGATTCAAGCTTATATGAGGAGTCCTTCTATCTTGATTTCATCACTGCACAGGAAAAGAAAACTGATTCTGATTTCTGTGCAAAACAAAAAGACGAAACTATAAAACCGTAAGAGCCCAATGATTAAAAAATAGATTTAATCCAGTACGTAATGTTAACTTATGGATTAGATTCAGAAGCCCAACCCAAATGCACAATACGTTTGGTTTGACTGTGGCCCAGCTTTTGAAATTGGGAAGAGTTTTTTTTTTTTTTTTTCAAAAGTACATTTCCTGCCCCCCAACGTTTGGGGGTCCTGTCACTTTCGCCCTTAATGTTTTTTCGCTGTCAATTGTACCCCTAATGTTTTATGTTTCTCCCAATGTCAGGCTTTTGGCTAACACTGTCAATTTTTGGACGGTTTTTTATGGCATGGCATCCTATATGGCCAACAATTTTAACTGGATTTCATTTTTTCACATCAGCAATATATTTTAGGGGTACAATGGACCCAAAAACTCAGTACATCAGTAAATTCAATACACCAAAATACTCATTACATCAGTAAAATGGACCCCAAAAATTCAGTATTATTGACTGCTGATGTGGAATAAATTAAGTCTAGTCAGAATTGTGGCCACATAAGATGTCACGTCATAAAAAACCGTTAAAAATTGACGGTATTAGCCAAAAGACTAACATTGGGAGAAACACAAAACGTTAGGGGTACAATTGACAGCGAAAATACGTTAGGGGTGAAAGTGATAGGACCTCCAAACCTTGGGGGCAGGAAAGGTACTTTTGCCTTTTTTTTTTTTTTAAGTTTGGAAAAAGTAGACTTGCTATCCCTAAGGTTTGATGAATTATTCATACCTATCCCAAACTTTTATTTTGCTTATACCTACCCTCAAACATTCAATTTTTTTTTATCACTCATACCATTTTTGTTAACACTATTAACAATGTTAATGGAAGTTGCTGACGTTAATCCAAGACGTTTGGATCCGGTCATTGATTAATAAAATGGACCATAGGAGAACCATGTGTCTGACCAGTAAAACATAATAGATGGCAAAAATGGGCGACTCCTTTCTTGAAATTATAAATTATTTTGTTTAAGGGTAAAAGAAGGGAAGAAAGGTCTTTTACAAATTATGGGTGTGTTTGGTTAGTGATTTTGAGGATGTAATGTTGATGTAATCTAACATTACATCGAACATTCTTCCTACCAAACAAACTCTACTTTTTACAATGTGATGAAATTACGTTTTTGTCCTTACTTTTTTACCCGATTTTATTTCATTCCACTTTTAATGTAAGGGTAAAATAGTGATTTTATTCACTTTTTTTCTATTCACATCACATCACATCATAGTGACATAACATTTTCATTCCTTCCAACATTCCCATTCCCATTCCCAATCTCATTACATCCAACATTACATTCTCAAAACCACCAACCAAACGCACCCTATATCAACACCATTTATAATAGTTATGGTTGGGTATTATGTGATTGGCAGTCCTTAAGCATTGGTTAAGTAATTAAACTATGATCATGAGCATACATTTGTATGGGATGGTTGTGACTAGAAAGGCTCAATACATATTTAGTATATTAGAGTCAAAATAAACCGACGACACCTAATATATCAACCTTTTTAGTCAAAATATATCCAACTATATGTTGGGTAATTGATTGGCAAAATTACCATAGTTTTACTATGGTGAAAAAAATTAAAACCATGGGTGAAAAATATTAAAACCATGGGCTCACATGGTTTTGGCATGGTGGTTTTTTATGGTAAAAGTCATGTTTGCCCCTCATTTTATGCCTATAGAAGGAAGCCTCTCCATTCATGTTTTTGTATCCCATCCTTCAAAGGAGCACTTGTAGAGAGAGTTTTCTTATGGGTTTTTCTAGAGTGAGAGAGAGAAGTGTATTCTCATAGAGTGAGAGTGTTGTTATTCTCTTCTTGTATCTAGAGAGAGGTGGAAAGAGGGATGAGGGGTATTTGAGAGAATATTGTGTGATGTAAAAATTTTCATATAGCATTTTCTTTGGTTGTCTTTAGGCAACGGTCATGATTTTTTCCTCTGGTTTGGAGTTTTTCAACGTTAATTCCTGTGTAGTTATTGTACTTCTATTTCATCTTATTTCTTTGGTTATTCTCAGGCGGGGAAATTGTATATTTATTTATTCTCATTTTTTCCAATAAGTGGTATCAGAGCCTGGTTCGATGGATGTAATTTCTTCGTATGCTCTGTGGTTGCAGCATTGTCTGATCTTTCACATCAAAAAAGAATTATTATCCTATTTTTCTTGAGAACTGTTTTGGTTGCTTGGTTAGTTGTTGGGTTGCTGAAAAGGATGTCTCATAGTGTGCGTTTGCTACTTTTATTCACCATTTTTCAGTATGCAATTGTGATGTCAAAATTTTCAAGCGCCGTGAAGTTTGATGTAGAGAAATTTGATGGAAGGATCAATTTTGGCTTGTAGCAAGTGCAAGTCAAGGATATGTTGATTCAATCAGGGTTACACAAAGCACTAGAGGTAAAAGTTTCCAGTAAAGATTCTGAAAAGAGCAAATCTAGTATGAGCGATGGAGATTGGGAGGAGTTAGATTTGAGAGCGGCAAGTACTATTTGTCTGTGTTTGGCTAAGAACGTTCTTGCAAATGTGCAAGGAATATCAACAGCCAAGGAACTCTAAAAAAAGCTCGAAGGGTTGTATCAGGCAAAGGGCTTCTCAAATCGGTTCGTTGCTATTAAAGGAGCAATTTCATACTCTTCGTATGAATGAAGGTACTAAAATTTCTGATCATCTTAGTACTCTCAATGGTATTGTCTCTGAATTAGAATATATTGGAGTTAAAATTGATGATGAAGATAAAGCTCTAAGGCTCATATGGTCTCTTCCTTCTTCCTATGAGTACATAAAGCATATTTTAATGTATGAAAAAGATACTCTGAATTTTGAAGAAGTTACCAGTAAAATCATTTCTGAGGAGAAAAGAATGAAATGTGAGAGTTAGAATTCAATAGACTCTGTGATGGTAACTAAAAATGGGAATGATGGGAGGAAGAAGTACGAAAAGAATGGGACCTGCCGGAAATGTGGAAAGTGTGGACATGTAAAGAAAAATTGTCCAGGTGGAGCAAGTTTGGCAAATGGCTCCGAGTTAGATGCTAGCTCTGTCTCTCTCGTTAAGGGGGAGGTTGATTTTCTCTGAAGATTCATGAGAAGAGCATCCCCATGGTATTTTCCGTGTTACCATGGAAGATGATGAGTTGTTGCTAGCGGGTCCACAGTTGCACATGGGCATTGGTTGGCATTGATGCAAGATGTATGGTGGAGTTATGTTGATGGCTGAGGAACTTCCAAGGAAAGCCAACATGGAAGAAGTACCTTAAAGTCTCAGCAAGATATTTCGACATGTGCCGAGGTAAAATTCTTAGAATTGGTTTATTCTAAGTGAATACACTTTTCATGGTGGAGTGTGATAGTTCTTGGTTTAAGAACTATGATTTTCGGTGTTGACAATGAAGTTCAAGATGTGGTAATTTTTCAATCAAGGTGGAGATTTGTTGGGTAATTGATTGGCAAAATTACCATGATTTTACTATGGTGGAGAATATTAAAACCATGGACTCACATGGTTTTGGCATGGTGGTTTTTTATGGTAAAAGTCATGTTTGCCCCTCATTTTATGCCTATAAAAGGAAGCCTCTCCATTCATATTTTTGTATCCCATCCTTCAAAGGAGCACTTCTAAAGAGAGTTTTCTTATGTGTTTTTTCTAGAGTGAGAAAGAGAAGTGTATTCTCATAGAGCGTGAGTATTGTTGTTCTCTTCTTGTATCTAGAGAGAGGTGGAAAGAGGGGTGAGAGGTATTTGAGAGAATATTGTGTGATGTAAAAATTTTCATATAGTATTTTCTGTGGTTGTCTTTTGGTAACGGCCGTGGTTTTTTTCCTCTGGTTTATAGTTTTTTCACATTAATTCCTGTGTAGTTATTATACTTCGTTTCATCTTATTTCTCTAGTGATTCTCAAGGGAGAAAGTGTATATTTACTTATTCTCATTTTTTCCCAACACTATATACGCGAACCTTCTACCATATACAGTCCATATTAGCCTTTTAGGACAACATATTATTGGAACATTTTTGTAAATATTTAAGATAAAGAAACTTTAAGACGTAAATGAAAATGATTTCAAAATGAATTTTTAATTAAATTATTGGAGTCAAAGTCGTTTCTTAAGCATAAAGTCATTTTTTAGTGTAACATAGTAGAAGGAAACAAACAGGAATAAGTTGAGAAAGATTCAACAAAAAATGTGTGCACACAAGTACTCTTTCATATTCATTATTGAGAAAAAAATAATGACTAATAAATAAAAGTTATAATTAAATTGTTCACACTTTATGTGAATTAAAGTTTATATATGAAGTTTTTTTGTCCTTTAGAATCTTGTTGGAGACATTTTATAGAGAAAAGTTGGCTTTCCCCTCTCGACTATTTAATTAGTTTTTGGCCTATGTCCACCTATGTTTGGCAAAATTAATGGTTGTAGTCTTTGAAAATAAATCAAATGTGTGTCCGAGTAAAAAAATTATTTTTAAATTGGGTACATATGGATGTGTGTCGGTATCGTATTGGACACTGACACGTGTCAATACATCTAAATTTTAGAATGTATGTACTTCATATATAATTTGAGTATACATGTTTCACTCTCACCCCCAGTTCATTAAACATTATATCAAAGGACCGAAGCATTATAATTTAATGCTCTAATCACATAATTATTCAACCACGTGCCTGACCTTCGGATATAGTTCTTCTATTCCCAACAACAATATCATCTCATAATCCATATGCCAATCAAAATTAATGTCTGGATCCCATTGTTTTATGTCTTTAGTGGTATAGACTCAACAAATTATTAATGGTGTTGAATACACAACGGAAGCCAAAGCATTTCCAATGGCTTCTGTAACTGTCATTTTTGGCTCAGACAATTGTAATATGAATTTAGGACCGCAAGGGGTCTTAACTTTGAGGTACTTGTCCTTAGGTGATGCACCTAGGTGCCTACGTACCCTTCTGGAGGGATCAAAGTCCACGTAGTTCGTCATGGTGACGTCTATCGGAGCCGTTAGGCAAGGTTGTTACCTGTATTGGGCCGTGTGCGGCTAAGACGTGTCTAAGGTACTTCGGGCGGGCGAGCTGCTCTATGGGAGGTTGCCTTAGTGAGAGGGAGCTATGGTCTCTGAGGGCTGCTGGAAGCCCCGTAAGCAGTGTGCTCCGAGAAGGAGGTGAGCCGGTCGGAGGTTGGTCCAGACGGAAGGCCAACGGCGGGGCTCAAGAGAATGAAAGTACACGTGAGGTGTATCTAAGGGATGATGTGTGATAATACTTCAGGTCATATGTGATTCTGTCCAGAGTTGATCTTCCTTTAGTCCCCCGAGTGAGGGTCTATTTATACTTGTGTGGGGAGATCGTGCTCGACCCACGATCTCGTGGGACGTGGGTCGTCCCACGAGGCTTTGTGGAGATCCCACGTCTGGTTGAGGGGAAGCTTTGTGTAGTGACGTATGGGCAAGGGCCACGTAACTGGTGGATGGGTGGTGCCACGTGTCTCCAGCGAGTGCTGGGGCCGTGCTTCTAGAACGTCAGTGCCACGCGTCCCAAGGCGGAATATTCCGAAGTTACATAAGTCCCCAAGTCTACGGGTGTCGGGCGCCCGTGGACTTAAGTTCCTTTTGCCTGCAGGACACTTAGGAATTTCGCTGCCTTTACTTGCGGGATAGCTCGACCGCTTTGGAGTATGGGAGCTGGTAGTCCGACTCATGAAGTTGGCCTTCTCGCATTGCTCCGTGGGAAAGGAGGTGTCTTGGAGAGGACACGCGTCACGTTTTGGGTGGCTGGCCTCTTGGCTTCCTCAGCAAGTTTCTGGGCCGTCTCTGCAGGAAGTACGCGACTTACCGAGGTGGAGTCATCATTGCTCAAAGGGGTCTTTCCCAAAATACCCTTTGAGGGTTACTGAAGGGAATCCAAAAGTCAGGGGCTGCTTTGGTCATTTTCTGAAGAGCTATCCTCTGGTCAGTGGCTGGTCGCTGATGGTGGCTTCCTTGCAGAGGGCTGTTTGTTGAGGGAGCGGGCTTTGTTGCTAGTGCCACACGTCAGGGCTTGAATGGGTGCTTCTATCTTTAAAGCGTTTTGTCGCCATTTCTCCCTCATTAATGCGACTTTGTTTTCGAGGGTAGCAATCATTAGCCCGGCTGGAGATTTTCACGAAAAGACCCTCCAATGTTCTGAAGCGACTCTTGGGTTCGTGGGGGCTTTTCGGTCTTTGCGTCTCCTTTTCCCTGGCTATGTATCTCGTCCGTTGCTTCTTCCCACGTGTGCGGTTGAAGCAAGCGGTTGCAACTGGGTTTGATTGCAGAGGATAAGAGGTTTTATCCGTTGCGGGATTCGAGGGGTCGAAGTTTTTGAATCGTCGCGCCTCTGGGTGTCCTATAAATGCCCAACGTTTGAATGTTCGTGACTTTACATTTGCATTCACCTTTCTCCATTGCCTCTGTTCCTTGCCTTTTTGATCCCCGCTTCTCATTGAATTGTATTTTCGTGATGGCCGGAGGAGGTGACGATTACAGCTTCTACCCATTTGATTTCACTGATTTGGAAGATCTCCCTTCCTCTGCCCCTCCTCCTCCTCCTCTAGTTCAGACTCGCGATACTGGCCGGAGCGGGGGGAGGAAGAATGGTCAGCAGGGCCTGTCACCGGGGGTTGCTGTTGATGTCTCAGTTGTGGTACCTGCCACAGTGCCTACTAGTGGTGAGAGGGAAATACGACTTCCTGTGCCTCCGTCCTCCAAAGGGGAGCGTCATCAAGAGGTTCTTCCGAGGGAGAGGAGGAAGAAGGACGGGAATGTCGGCGCGAGCGGACCTCAGGAAGGTGGAAGGAGGGGAACGTCTCCGACGGAGCCGACCGAAAGCAGGGAAGGTGGTCCCAAGAGGCGTCCTGTTGGGGCTGACTTGCGACCATCTCCGCAGGTCGTACGGCGGAGTACTAACCAGGAGGATGCCCAGACGGAGGCTCCGGCGGGGGATGTTGTTCCTGTTTCTGCCCCTATTCCTACCTCTATTACTACTTCCGCTCCCGTCCTTCAATCACCCATGAGGGTGATCCTTTCTACCCGTCCTCCCGTAGTCCTCAGCCCTGTTGAAGGGGTGAATCAGCCTACTGCTAAGAGGGCTAGGGTGGTCGTTGAGGAGCCTGTTCGAGATTCTTCCGCACCTCAGACTGCGGCGGGTGATCCTGCGACTGTGGAGGTCGTTGGGTCTGGTGATGCGGCCGTGGAGGCCAGAGTTCCCTCAGACGGAGGGAATGTAGTGGTGAGTCAAACGGCTGCCACGAGAGATCTTGTTCTTGGGTCGAGTGCCGGCCCTTCTGAACCCCTTGGGCCACCGGATGGGGGATTGGCTTTTGAGTTGGTGGCATTGGGCACACGCTTCCCCGTGGAGATGCAGAAGAGGGAGGCCAGGGGCTGGACACTTTGCCCCTGAATATTGCTATTCGAGGCTTCAGCCGGGTTGCTGAGGCGTTGGTCGACTTCCTTCAAGCTGGACTTGAGTGGGAGAAGCGTGTGGTAAGTTCCCTTGTCTTGATGTTTCTCTCGTTTTGTGATAGGTTTGTATTCCTGACTCCGCTGTATATGTGCGCGCTTCTTGCAGGAGGAGATTCGCCGCAACCGGGATCAATTTTCTGTCGTTGTGGCCTCTAGGAGTCGGGCTCTAGAGGTCTCTCAGAAGTAGTTGGCGGACGTGCAGGAGCAGCTGTCTTCCAAGGAGCTGGAGTGTGAGGGTTAAGGACGGGAAGTTAAGTCCTTGACTGAGGAGGTCACCCGTCTCATGGCCGAAGCTGGTCACCCTTTCGAGGTTACGTTTCTCCGCTCGGAGTTGGAGAGGGCTCGCAAGGAGTTGGCCGTCCGTCGGGATGACGCTGAAAGTTGCCAACAGGAGCTGCATTCGCTTCGTGAGGCTCTGCGGGATGCGAAGGCTCGTGCTGCTAAGAGTCTTTCTGGTCGGCTAGCGGCTGAGGGCAAGGTTGCCGACGTTGCCGATCGTCAGGAGGAGCTAGCCGCACAGAGGATGTATGGCATGCTCTTGGCGGTTGAGCAGCTCGAGCCTCTCCGTGGGGAGAGATTCCCAGCGGAGTGTGTGGCTTCCTTGCATCATTCCCTGGAGGTTTTTGAGGTTGAGCTTCGCGGTCGGACGGAAACGGACCCTCCGTTGAATCTTGCTTATCTTCGTCAACTGACGGATCACTTGGTGGATCACCAAGTGTTGTCCCGAATTGGTGGGCGAGCTCCAGAGATTGGACCTACTTCTCAAGAGCTGGCTGAGACGACCAGGCAGAGGTCGTCGGGAGGTGTTGACCACGTGGAGTCGGCTAGGGCCGAGACTTAGGTAGATATTGGGGATGCCCAAGATTAGGTTTATGTAATTTTTGGGGTGTTTACCCTTTGTAAATGGGCGGACGCCCTCTCATTTTTGTATTAATGAGAATGATTTTTGTGAAGAGCTTTTCTTGCTTTCCTTTTTACTTCGAGGTAAAAAGTTGTATGTGTTTACAGTTTCTCTTTTCGTGGTTATCTCTTTACGTCTGGGTAAAAAGATTTTTTGCATGAGCACCGTGTGATCAGGACGGTTTCTATGCATGTTGCTAGCGTGGTTCGTCGAACATTCGTTTTGTGGTTTTCGCACCAAAGGGGTTTGTTTACCGCGCTTTTGGGGAAATTTTAGCTTGGCCCTGGGGGCGCTTAGCATTTCTTGGGTGATTGAGCCTGTCGTCCGTGATAGGACTTACGCGAGTATTTTGCAAAGTTGAAGTCTTGTCTCTAATTGAAAAATGAGTGCTTTCAATAATAAACAAAATGAGTACATTCGTGTAGCCTCAGTCGGGCTAGCCTAGGGCAGGATGAAGGTAAGCAAAATGTTTACATTCGGATTGCCTAAGTCAGGCGAGCCTTGGCCAGGCTGGAAATCCTAAATTCAAAGTAGAGACGCATATGACTTGACTTAAAGATGAAATGCAAAGTGCGTTCGGAGTCTTAGGCGGAGGTAAGGTCCGGGTGGGCGGACTCTGGTTTCTTTCCTCCTGACTCTTTAGCCTTGAGGGGTTTCTCGCGTGCTTCTTTGGGACCAAGGCGGGCGACCTTGACGGTCTTGGTTAGGCTAGCTGCGTAGCATGCTCGCGCCAGTTTCTGGTCCGCCATGATTTCTCCAACCCCGTGGGGTGTTGGGAACTTCATTGTGAGCTGCGCGGTAGACACTACAGCTCTGAGTTTGTTTAGGGACGGTCGCCCTAGGATTGCATTGTATGCTGATGGTGCTGAGACAATGATGAAGTCTACATCAAGGCTCGTGACCTTTGGCAGAGCGCCCATTGTCGTTCGGGCAGTGATGATTCCTTCTGCTGGAACCTGGGCTCCTGAGAACCCAATGAGCGTGCCGGGGAAGGGCCTTAGGTTGGCCTCGCTCAACCCGAGCTTTCTGAAGGTGTCGAAGTAGAGAATGTCTGCTGAGGATTCTTGGTTATTTTTTCCTTTCCTTCATTCTTTCCTCAAAACGAACGCAGCTATAGGAATTAAAAGGTATTATGCGGTATATACAAAAGAAGACTATATTAAATACAGTTAATACATATTAAACTATGGCAAGAAAAACTCAGTAAAAAATATTAAATAAAATTGTCCACATTAGAAGTCCCCCATCCCTCCTTTCCTTGAGAAAAAAAAAACAGTCTAACACCATCACAGTATTCACTAAAAGCTCATCATACAAAAGCAAGAATAGCATTTGACTAAGAGCCTGTTTGTACATGTTTATTTTTAAAAAAGAAGCACTTATTTTTTTAATAATCACTTATTTTAAAAAAGTGTTCTGTTTGTGCATGCTTATTTCATAAAATAAGTGATTCTTAGTTGTAGCAGAATGCACTTTTTTAACTTTAAGCAGAAGCTAGAAATTTGAGCTTCTTTTTCTAGCTAGTGGTAGAAGCTGAAATTTAAATAATTTAGGATAAGCAAGACCAAAAAAGAATAAGAGAGATGTCCTTTATTAAATATAAAGGGAAATAGCCCAGGTGTAATTTGAGAAACTAAAAGGAAGACAAGGTAGAGGAATTCTATCCCAAAAAAAAAAATTTGGTTTTACATATCCAGAAAGACAATTTTTAAAACCCCATGAGGCCATGATAGATAAGTCTATCTAAAAAGTGCAAATCTGTAAAACAAGTTGTTGCTTTAAACAAAAATTCCAGTACCTATGACACTTTATATAAAAATAACAAAAGAATTCAGAGAATATTAGAGATCAAACAAATTAAATGAGAGTTTAATGGTAATAAAAGCATCCATTCATATATATGTGAAAGATGAAGAAAATAAGACAAAATAAGCTATCCACTATGGTTTCAAATAAATACCACACATTAATACAGAGAAACAATAAACAAGCAGAGAGTGTGAGATCAAGAACAGCATGTCACAAGAGTTTTGAAACAGACTTAGAATCCTACAGCACACATGCAAAGTTACATTCTTAATAAATACAAAAGAGAAATAAGATGGCACTTAACATATTTAATCATTTTCCAAACCATTGAAAAAGAAGTCATCACTGTTGAAAAAAATGAGAATAAATAAATATACACTTTCCCCCTTGATAATAACCAGAGAAATAAGATGAAATAGAAGTACAATAATTACACAGGAATTAACGTGGAAAAACTCCAAATCAGAGGAAAAAACCACAATCGTTGCCAAAAGACAACCAGAGAAAATACTATATGAAAATTTTTACATCACATAATTTTCTCTCAAATACCCCTCACCCCTCTTTCCACCTCTCTCTAGATACAAGAAGAGAACAACAACACTCTCACTCTATGAGAATATACTTCTCTCTCTCACTCTAGAAAAACACATAAGAAAACTCTCTCTACAAGTGCTCCTTTGAAGGATGGGATACCAAAACATGAATGGAGAGGCTTCCTTTTATAGGCATAAAATGAGGGGCAAACATTACTTTTACCATAAAAAACTACCATGCCAAAACCATGTGAGCCCATGGTTTAATATTTTCCACCCATGGTTTTAATTTTTTCACCATAGTAAAACCATGGTAATTTGCCAATCAATTACCCAACAAATCTCTACCTTGATTGAAAAATTACCACATCTTCAACTTCTTTGTCAACACCGACAATTATAGTTCTTAAACCAAGAACTATCACACTCCACCATAAAAAGTGTATTCACTTAGAATAAATCAATTATAAGAATTTCAGCTCGGCACATGTCGAAATATCTTGCTGAGACTTTAAGGTGCTTCTTCCATGTTGGCTTTCCTTGGAAGTTCCTCAACCATCAACATAACTCCACCACACATCTTGCATCAATGCCAACCAATGCCCATGTGCAACTGTGGACCCGTTAGCAACAACTCATCCTCTTCCATGGTAACGTGGAAAATACCATGGGGATGCTCTTCTCAATCTTCAGAGAAAATCACCCTCCCCCCTAACGAGAGAGACAGAGCTAGCATCTAACTCGGAGCCATTTACCAAACTTGCTCCACCTGGACAATTTTTCTTTACATGTCCAGACTTTCCACATTTCCAGTAGGTTACATTTTTCCATACTTCTTCCTCCCATCACTCCCATTTTTAGTTACTATCACAGAGTCTATTGAATTCCGACTCTCACATTTCATTCTTTTCTTCTAAAAAATGATTTTACTGGTAACTTCTTCAAAATTCAGAGTATCTTTCCCATACATTAAAATATGCTTTATGTACTCATAGGAAGAAGGAAAAGACCATATGAGCCTTAGAGCTTTATCTTCATCATCAATTTTAACTCCAATAGATTCTAGCTCAGAGACAATACCATTGAGAGCACTAAGATGATCATAAATTTTAGTACCTTCATTCATACGAAGAGTATGAAATTGCTCCTTTAACAGCAATCGATTTGCGATGCCCTTTTGCCTGATACAACCCTTTGAGCTTTTTCCAGAGTTACTTGGCTGTTGATATTCCTTGCACATTTGCAAGAACATTCTTAGCCAAAGACAAACGAATAGTAGTTGCCGTTCTCAAATTTAGCTCCTCCCAATCTTCATCGCACATACTAGATTCGCTCTTTTCATAATCTTTGCTGGAAACTTTTCCCTCCAGTGCTTTGTGTAACCCTGATTGTATCAACACATCCTTGACTTGCACTTGCCACAAGCCAAAATTGATCCTTCCATCAAAACACCAAACTTCACGGCGCTTGAAAATTTTGACATCGCAACTATATAGTGAAAAATGGTGAATAAAAGTAGCAAACACACACTACCATACTTCCTTTTCAGCAACCCAGCAAATAACCAAGTGATCGAAACAATTATAAAAAAAATAGGATAATAATTCTTTTCTGATGTGGAGATCAGATAATGGTGCAACCACAGAGCATACTAAGAAATTACATCCATCGAACCTGGCTCTAATACCACTTGTTGGGAAAAATAAAAATAAATAAATATACACTTTCCCCCTTGATAATAACCAGAGAAATAAGATGAAATAGAAGTACAATTACGCAAGAATTAACGTGGAAAAACTCCAAATCAGAGGAAAAAACCCACAACTGTTGCCAAAAGACAACCAGAGAAAATACTATATGAAAATTTTTACATCACATAATTTTCTCTCAAATACCCCTCACCCCTCTTTCCACCTCTCTCTAGATACAAGAAGAGAACAACAACACTCTCACTCTATGAGAATACACTTCTCTCTCTCACTCTAGAAAAACACATAAGAAAACTCTCTCTACAAGTGCTCATTTGAAGGATGGGATACCAAAACATGAATGGAGAGGCTTCCTTTCATAGGCATAAAATGAGGGGCAAACATGACTTTTACTATAAAAAACTACCATGCCAAAACCATGTGAGCCCATGGTTTAATATTTTCCACCCATAGTTTTAATTTTTTCACCATAGTAAAACCATGGTAATTTGCCAATCAATTACCCAACAATCACTTCACTCAAAAAAGAATTAGGGGCAATGACCATAAAGCTCGTTCCACTAACTCAAATCTACACAACATGCCAGCTTAAAGCTAGCAATTATACATCCTCAAACCATAAATTTAATGGTCTTTGAGTTCACTGTCAAAACCATCGATTGCTAGAAGTCGAAGCATCCCCTTGGCAAAGAAAGGACTTAACTGGAACTTGTCAAAATATGATATAAATTAGGAAACGTGTATTTCACTGTTAGGGACTTATCTCAAGTGGCTGGGTGAGCATGGATTTTTTAGAGATCCCTAGTTCAAACTTGGAATATCAACATGGAAATAGGGACCTATCTTGGCATAAGTAGATAGATATCCAGAGTTCGTCTCAAACAAAAGATTCGTGCACATTTCACTCTGCAGAGGTATCTTAATACTAGAAAAACTTCCCTAAGGTTAAAAGTTCACCTAACTCACATGTTTAAAAGATTGATGATCCTCTATTTCAGTAAAATTTGTGTTACAAACAGCCATCTCCTCCATAGAGCTAATCTAAAAGCCATCAAATCCTACTTGGGAACTTAACTTTGGATCTCAACATTGAATAACTAAAGCTCAACCATTATGTTGTTATATTCAGAACCTAGTTTCTAATTTCAGCTAATATTCCTTTTTTTTTCTTCTCAAATAACAAAAGTTAGACATTAAGCTAACAAGCAATAACTATATCACCCAGTCAATCACTCAATGTGACTCCAAGCCCCAAGGCACCATTTTTCCAGGCATTGGAAAGCCAGAACAAGGAAACATCTCATACAGCTCTAGACCTCCAAATGCAATAAAGAACGTACAAAGGTTGGTTCATGAGTCTAATCAGTAGCTGCAAGGTCACAACTTTGACTGGCAAAAAACATGAAAGCAGATCTTCTACCTTGGAGAGTGCAAGTGCACTCTGCCGTGCACCTAAAAACGGTGCGTTTTTCTCCCACTTTTTTTAATGTAGGTTCAAAAGCAGAAGCAGTATTGATCAAAGAAAAAGTCAGAAGGGCCGTTTATACAACGTTTATAATAATCGTTCTCCTGCCAACGGCACCACATTTTGACAACCACTCTTTCTCTATGCATCATCGTTTTAGGGTCTGCCATATTAATCCTTACCTTCATCTTCTCCCGCCATTTTTTTCCTAAAGTGAGCACTGTTCTTGAGTCTTTTTTTTTCATCTCCATCTTGCTAATCAACATTGTAGACAAGTTTTGTTTGTTGAGATGTATGAAAAAATTCTTCTCTTGCTTATTTTATTGTTATTACTTATTGTATTAACAAGCCAATTTCTTCAACAATTTTCATCATCATTTAAATATGTATGTTGTTGCCTTGCTCTGTTTTTTCTGCCTAGCCATATGGTTTTTTCTCCTTAAACATGCTATGAAAGTTGTCTCTTGCTTATTTTACTGTTGTTTTTCTTTTGCTGGTGCTGTTTATTTTGAACTAGTCGATGTATCTATTTTTTTGTTGTTTTAATCTAATCCTACTTCATCATTTGGTGATGGAAAGCCACTTTTTGCTTTGTGTAATATCATCTACATTTTTATCTTTGTTATTAAAGTCATCAACATTTGATAAAAGAAATTTCTTTATTACTTGTAGGGAGGGATCGGACCATCTAATGACAACTTGAAAATGGAATGGAAACCAAAACTGGGTATGGAGTTTGATAGCTTAGACAAAGCTTGATAGAGTTATGATACGTTGGAATTAAGGAAAGAGATAATTAGCAACTACCCATCGTAGCAAGGATGTTATTAGGCAATGCAATTCAGTAAACAAAATATACTTCGCCTCAATCATTCTATAATTCTACAAACGGAGAATTTGAGAGAAAGAGCCAAACATAAAAACTCTATTTATACTTTGAATATAATAACTTGCAGCCAGGCCAACTAAGATACAGTGATCAAACTACATAAGAGATATTGGCTATCAAAATTAACCAATAACCTGAGAAGCAACAATACTGCAAAACAGGGAAAGTAGAGAGATCGTAAACATATCTAATCAAACACTACACACAAAATTTGATAGAAGAATCATACTGTTTTGTTCCTTCCCCTAATCTTCAGAGAAACGAAGCAAAAGTAAAAAAAAATATCGAGAAGAGTAGGACGCCAACCAAAACAAAATAATTAGATAGTGGGAAAGGAAGATCAGAACAAACCAAAACTTCTTCTATCGTCCTCTTCTCTATATCCCTCTCTCTTTTAGGCCCGATCGTCAAATGAATCAAATATAAGCTAATAGGGGACAAAATGGTAATTTTAATATATTTCTATTTTATTTTTATTCTTAAATTTTTACTACCAAACATAACAAATGCATTCCCATTCCCTTTCCCATTTCCTTTCTCTCTCCATTTCTGTGTAAAGAACGTGCCTATGAAGCTAAGGAACGGGAAGAAAATAGGGTTCCAAATGACCAAAACCGCAAGTCACAGGAATAGTATTACATTTTTATAGTAAAATTTAAGAATGGGAATGGAAATGAAAATGATTAAAATTAACACTTTAACCCTTATATTAAAATTAACGCTTAGTGCGTATTCTCTTGAGGCCCATAGGGCCTATCAACTACATCACCAGGGTATTCATCTCTTTTACCAACAAGTAAGCCTCTAAATCTTTAAAAACAAAGAACACGTGCTGGTTTAGTGCATTTTTAGATCATTCTATAGTTTTGCTTAGAACTTGGAAGAACCCTAAAAAAAAAAAAAATATTCCTTCGCTTGCTCAGCTCCCTTCTTCGGAAAATACTCATGAATGCTAAAAGCTCTTTCAAAAAACTTTAATAATCCTTTCATTTACCATTTAAGCTTCATTAGAAAATCCAACAGCCTTTCTCAGCTCTATTGGTCATCTTCACTGCTACTACATCAGAGTCTTCAGTTTTTGATACTTATCATTTACCTTCTTTCATGCTCAGTTAGAGGCCATTGGTCATTAATCCTTTTCCTTCTGACAAATCCTCTCAGTCTTTACAAGATAAAAAGTTTTTCTTTTGAAAACTAATCATTATTCATTGGGTCTCGTTCTCTTATTGGTGGTTGTTTTGGTTTTGTATTATTATTACTTGTCTAAACCAATAGAATCCTCTCCACTGAACCACGCTGCATTTGCTCTATTTCTTACTCCTTTGGTTTTCCCACGTATTCACGTCTCAAAATAGCCTTCGTTAGAGTTCATTATTACCATTCCTCTAGCCTCCTACTGAACGTGAAGAGTCTCCCTATCCCAGAGTCTTTTTTCTTCTATATCTTCCTTAATCTTCCATTTATGGAGAAGCCACTACAAAAGAGAGTAAAAAGGGAACACCCAGTGAATAAAAAAAATGAATCCAAACCCGAGAGAAATTGGATGGGTAGAATCTAGTGACTCTGAGCCATGCGAAGAGGTTGAAGAAATGAGAGACCTTTAACATATTGAAAATCCTCGATCACCACCTCCACACAGGGATGCTAGAGGACCAATTGTTTAAATCCAACGTCAAACAATTGAAGAAAATCGATCCTTCTGGTCCCAATGTTTGATAGGGGTCCTTATTGATGATCGCCAGTTCCCGGTTGGTAGAATGCAACATGTAATAAACCATGCTTAGAGACTACAGGGACATGTTATTGTAGTAGGTAGAGAAGACAACAGGTACGTCCTTCATTTTGAAAGAATGGAAGATTTATATTACATTCATGCAGAAAGGCCCTGGAGCATACACGGGGCACTGTTTCATCTGATCAACTGGCAGCCTAATATGGTACTAAGCAATGTCACTATCACGGAAATCCCTTTATGGATTCAACTGTGGGGGCTACCTCTGGATTACCAAATTCCACAAGTTTCCAGAAGAATCAGTCAGGTAGCAGGAGAAGTCATGGAAGTGGATTGGGCCCCACTCATGCCACGCAACATTCGTTTTATGAGGGTTCATGTTATGGTCCCCATCAATAGACCTTTAGTCATGGTTTTATTGTTGAAGCTGGATAATGACATTCATGTTTGGATTCGCTTTCGTTATGAGAGAATTCATAAGTTCTGTAGAAGTTGTGGTAGAATTGGGCATACTTATCCGCGATGTGATTGGCCTCGCGACTATGTCACGACAGTGCTTCATGAACAGATGGAGAGTCTGAATGAGCGTTTTGGCTTTGAGATTGGAGTTAGTCCTGCACGACTCCACTTTGTCACAAAGGCTCGAGCGTTTGTTAACAGAGATCATCGTCGATCCACACATGTGGTCTCTTACCACACCATGGAGGGTGTTGAGTATTACCCTGTCAATGCTCCGGTAGTGGAGTTTCAATTTGATACTTATGCTGGAGTGCTTGATGAACAGGGGAATATGGTCACAGAACAACAACTATGGCAAAATCAGCAGGATATGGTCACTCCTCAACCCATGCAGATATCGACCCAACAACAACTGCCTCAATCTATTGAGAGGAAACCTTCTCCTCATCTGGTTCAGCAAGCTTTGACGGTAGTTTTATCTTCTCCGGAATCGGATCCGGAGGAGGATGAAGATTTTATTCTTCTTCCCTTTGATATTCAAATACCGAATTTTGAAGAAGACAATCCTGAACCAATGTGGGAGGAAGACCCGATTCTAGCTGAACCTATTACTGTATTGCCTGATCTCTCTGATGCTGATCCAGACATTCAGGAAATGGCTAAGCGATTCCCTACGAACAGGCCGCAGGAGTGTATCTTCCCCCTTCCGGGGATTAGACTTCAAGATCATCATACCTCAGACCCAATAGAGGACTTCTTCCTCCGATGGGTGAGTTTGAACCAGGTGAATTCGGTCTTACTAATGCAAAGTTTGACTGGGAATTGACTACTCATGGTGACACCACAATGGCGCAATCTTGGTGGGACTTCAATGGTCACAATCAAAATGAAGGGGAGATAAAAAAATATTTATATGATAGGGGACCCAACATCAAACTTTCCTCTGCATCGCCCTTGGCTAAACTCAACATATGAAATAGGGGAGAGTAGTTCAGCACGTGAAAATATGGCCCAACAAGATACCAATTCCCTCCTTCAACAATCAGGGAATGAGCTTGCAGAGGTTGTGGTGCCATTCCTTGTTCCTTCTCAAAATGAGCAAATTCTACCAGGTGGCCAGCCTCAACAGTACCAAACTGATTCTCAAAATCAAGATGAAGCTGTAACGGAGGTAAGTACTCTAACAAATGAGCACTTGACTGTAATGGGAACTGACATGGGAATTTGCATCACTGACGAAGAGCAACAAGAAGTCCGAACTTTCCAACCTCTTCCGGATTATAACGCTCCTCATAGATGGGCTGTGTGGCAACAAGAAGGTGATGTAGCAATCCGAAATGCTTTCTGGGTTGCTCCAATAAGACAACTGAGTGAGGATGTGGGAAATGATGGCTTCCCTATTCTGGTGCAGTTTGGAGATCATATCCGAGTAGTTGAGACAAGAAGGAAGAGAAGGTTTGACTCCATAGAAGATCTTAGAATTGAAATGTTGAAAAAGGCTAGAGCTGAACCCATAGTGATCAGTGTTATGGGAAACCTTAAAAGAAAAAGAGGAAGGACTTCCCAATCTTTCTTGGCTCTGGATAATGAATTGCAACAGGAGGAACTTCAACCAGAACCACCTCATAAGAAGCCAAGATGCGTCATTGAGGCGGAGGAACTTGAGTGGGAAACTATGTTATGTAATTTAATTACCTGTTTTGAAAATTGTAACCTGGGGTTCAAGGAGGTTGTCCCACAACAGCCTCCTACAGAGCAGTGATAATATGTAGTTGGAACTATAGGGGTTTAGGTTGTTCCCCTATAGCTTCCCACCTAAAACAACTAGTAAATAAGTACTCCCCTGACGTGTTGTTTATCCAAGAAACCAAATGTACTGAAAATGCTATTTTGAACAAAATGAAATGGAGTGCCTTTGACTATATGGAGTGTGTAGAAGCCAAAGGAAAAAGTGGTGGCCTTTATTTGTGCTGGTCTAAATCTATTAAGTTAACCGTTATGGATAAATCTCCAAACTGGATCCATGCAGTAGGCTTAGATAGCAATGGTGATCAATTTGTGTTAACTGTTGTTTACGGGCCTCCTAAATTGCATAATAGGCATAAACTGTGGGCTTTCTTGGAATCTATTAATGAGAATCAATTACCTTGGATCATTTTTGGGGACTTCAATCAAATAAAGAGTGCTAATGAGAAGCTTAGCAAATGCAATACTTCTAGAGGTTCTCTAGAGTTCAACAATACGGTTAATATGCTGAGCCTTATGGAAATCCCAAGCAAAGGAGCTTTTATACTTGGACAAATGGTAGAACAAGTCAAGAGGTAGTTTGGGAAAAACTTGATCGTTATCTTGTTAATATTCCTTGGAACAACTACTATCCTAACAGCATTGTTGAAGTGCTCCCAATATCGGCATCCGATCATGCTCCTCTTATTTTAAATACTCATCCCATTAATCACAGGGGTAAATGTCAATTTAAGTTTGAACTTATGTGGCTTCACTTCAAAGAGTGCACTTCAATTATTGAACATGCCTGGGATAAACTGTATAGTGGCTCTCAAGCCTACAAAGTGGTGTAAAAATTAAATACTATCGCTGCTGAGCTTAAATATTGGAATAAGAATCGAGTTGGAAATATTCACCAACATATTGAGGATACAGAAGCTCAACTTCTTCATATTCAACAGAATATCAACACAACCTCCGATTTCCAACAAGAATTCCAAATACGAAAGGATTTAGATTTCTTTCGTAGATGTGAGCAAACAATGTGGGCTCAGAGAGCAAAACAATTTTGGTTAAAAGATGGGGACCAAAACACTCGTTATTTCTGCGTGATGGTTAACTTGAGAAGAAACAAGAATAAAATCCATGGTATTATGTCAAGTGATGGAGTTTGGGTGACCTCCCCAGAAGATATTAAGACTACCACTGAGCAATATTTTCATCAGCTTTATCAAAATGAGGCTCTTTAGGACAGGAGTTTACTTAAACACTACATCTCTGGTGCTAATATGGTTAAACTGTCTGACGACCACCTAAGAACCTTAAACCAAGTTTTCACTAAGCTTGAGATTGAAAATGCGATGTTTCAAATGGAAGGTGATAAAACTCCAGGCCCTGATGGTTTCCCAGCCAAATTCTTCCAGGGAAATTGGAATCTGGTCTCCAATGACATCACAAGACTGGTGTCCTCATTTCTTCAACGAGGGTATATGCTGAAACAACTTAATAAGACCAATATTGCTATGATCCCTAAGGTTGAAGATCCCAAGAGCCCTAAGGACTTTCGTCCGATAAGCCTGTGCAATGTGGTCTACAAGGTTATATCTAAGGTAATAACTAATAGATTGCAACTTATCATGCCTGATATAATTACTCCCTTCCAAAATGCCTTCGTAAAGAATAGGCAAATTGCTGACAATATTATTCTGGTGGGTGAGTTGATGCATTGTCATAAGAAAATTAAAAGAGCCAAGGCGTTTTGGGGAGTTATGAAAGTTGACATCTTTAAAGCCTATGATAAGGTCTCTTGGACTTTCTTGGAAGAAGTCCTTATTTTCCATGGATTTCCATATCATTGGATCAAACTTATAATGCAGTGTGTTACAACTCCTACCTATAATATTCTCATTAATGGAGATTTGACTAATACAATTCATCCCAGATCAGGCCTGAGGCAAGGGAACCCTCTATCCCCTTACTTGTTTATAATGTGCATGAATGTGCTTTCTCACATCTTCATAAAAGCACAAAACGAAGGTAGGATAAAAGGTCTCAAGGTTAGCAGATAAAGTCAACAGATCAACCATATGTTTTTTGCAGATGATAGTATGCTGTTCTTCAAAGCTGATATTACAAGCTGTACTGCTGCTTCAAACATTTGGAGAGAGTTTGGTTTATGTTCGGGTCTTACCTTGAACTTGGACAAAACGGAAATTAATTTTAGTCCAAATACTCCATGCCGCTTTCAAAAGTTGCTGAGTGAGACTCTCAACTGTCGAATTACTGATAAATTCAGTAAATATCTTGGAGCCAAAATTGATAGTTCAGCACGGGAAAAAGTTCAGTTTCAAACCATTTACTCTAACCTTCAAGACAAGCTACAATCGTGGAAGGGTAAACTCCTCTCGATTGTAGGGAGACTCACTTTAATCAAATCGGTCTTGACTTCGATGTCTTTATACCACCTTAGCTATTACAAACTCATGAAAGCTGAGGCCATGAAATGTGATAGTTTATTGGCTCGTTTTTTCTGGGGGAGTGATAGACAAAGAAACAAGCCTCATATGTTAAATTGGGAAGCAATTTGTAAACCTATAAACTTGGGTGGCCTTGGTGTTAAAAGCTTCAGTGAGTTCAATCAAGTTGTTCTGGCGAAACAAATTTGGAGGATAATTGCTCATTCCAAAACTCTTCTCAGTCAAATAATGAGAGCTAAATGTGGTACCACGGACAGCGCTATAGGTTTCAAATGTCCTCAAACAACTTCTAAACAATGGAAGGATATTTTTAGTGCTAAGGAAGTGGTTCTTAGCCACCTGAAGTGGCAGGTTGGAACAGGCCACGACATCCCTCTCAATCATGCTTACTGGCCTACCCCTACTAACAGTATTGATAATTCAGTTAATAGGGTCAGTGACTTGGTTGCAACAAATCATAGGTGGAATAAAGCTCTGGTTCATCAAGTTTATGACGCCCCAACTGCAAGAGAAATTCTAAAGATTCCTATTTCTGTTACTCAAGGGGAAGATAAGATTTACTGGAGTGGTAATAATGAGGGTATCTACAAGGTTAAGGATGGGTACAATAAGCTTTTTGAGTCTAGGAATATTAGTCCCAACCAGTTCCGGTTTAAAGCTTGGAAAGAGTATTGGAAAATCAAACTGCCTCATAAAGTCCTTATGTTTGGGTGGAAACTCTGTCATAATCGATTGCCAATTGTTGAAAACCTCCTTAAAAGAAATTTTAATATTCAAGGAACCTGTGTCTTTGGATGTGACCTCTTGGAAACTCAGAAGCATTTATTCATGGAGTGCCCTGCAGCTAAGGCAGTATGGTTCGGAGTATGGTTCGGATCCAATATTGGAATCCGAATAGAGAGTGTCCAATGTACTTCCATCCAAGATTGGATTCAGAATCTTCTTTCTCCAAATGATACAACTATTTGGGCTGAGGTTGGTCATAAAAAGGACCTTTTAATCCACATTATAGTCACTTGTTGGAGTATTTATAAATCTAGAAATTAAATTCTCTTCCAACACAAGGACATTCATCCTAATCATATCATCAACTTGAGTAATGATATGAAGATGGTTTGGAAGCTTGGTATGGGAGAAAAGGAAGATATGAGTGTGGCTGCTAACGGAAAGTTCAGAAATGAAGATGTTCAGGATACAAATAGACTTCATACAAATAATTTTGGTGTCTATGTGTGCTGGAAGAATAACAAAAGGAACAAAAGAAGAATCTGGGGTTCCTTTTATTCGGCTGATAATGGTCATCAAGTGCCTATCATCGGTATGGTTGCTCCTTCAGAAGAGTATCTGGAAGGCACTATGCTGAAAGCGATTAGAGAAACTCTTCAGATGTTGAAGAACTATCATCATCAACAAGTTACGATTTATATGCACCATAATCCTCTTGTCACAAAGTTAAATGGCCATACTGCGTTTAACAACTTTTGGGGATCAGTTGCTCGTGATATCTATACTCTTCTTAGGGAATTTACTTACTTTCAGTGTAGTTTTGTTGATTCCATAGATAATGCTCCTTTGAACTATCTCAGGGGAGCTCAGGTAGGCACTTACTATAACCTTAATGGTTTGTAATCTGTTATTTTGATATTCAAACAAATAAATAAATATTTTACAGTTTATTTTTTTTTATCAAATTTACACAAACCCCAAAAAGGAGATATGATTTCCCCTATCTTATGGGCCTAGCCATTAGTAGTGTCAAAACGGGCTTGAGCTTGTGGGCCAATCCGGCCCGCTCGCTAAATGGACAGGCTTGGGTAAGCAAAAATAAGCCAGTTTAAAAATGGGCCTAAATGAGTTGGCCCGTTTAAGCCCGCGGGCTAAACAGGCTAGCCCATGGACCCTGCGAGTAGGCCTACCAAAAAATTAAAAAAAAAAAGAAATGAAAAATTAATATATATTTGTTTAAAATATGTATAAACATATATATTTTAGGTAATTTTATTTGTTAAATAATAATTTTAGGAAAAAACTTAGATCAAGTTCCTTATGTCCTTTTCATCAAGCTCCCCAATATAAATATGACACGTGGCAAAAAGTGTTTAAATGACCAATCACAGTAGAGAGAGAATATAGAAGACCACCTTTTATATGACCAATTATAGAAGAAAGAGGGTGTAAATATAACATATGATTGGCAGAACTTGATGAAAAGGACATAAGGTACTTGACCTAAGTTTTTTCCATAATTTTATTCTAATAACATGTATAAATAATTTAAATAATAATTACATTAATAAAATATTAATTTTAAGTTAAAAAAAATACTAATTTTTAAGTAAATATATAATTTTATAATTAATTTTAAAAAAAATATATTTTTTAAAAAATAAAAAATTGGCCCACGAACCATTACGGCCCAAGCCCGCCTAATAAACGGGCTGGGCCGGCCCGTTTAATATCGGCCCATCACGAGTCAATGCGGGCCAAACTAGACCGAGCTACCAGCCATCTCCTTCCTCTTTCCCATTCCCATTTCTACGAAACCAACAACACACAAGGTCAGGGAAGAATGAAGCTTGGTGAGAAGGAGCTTTCAATCTTTTTGCTCAAGTCAAGAGCCCACTGGCCCATTTTATTATATAGCCAGCCCAACATAAAATGCTAGCCCAAAACTAGAGTTCTATTTTTGTTTTCAATCAATACATTATAATTTATTGATTTCATAATATAAATCATATTAAAAATTCTGGAAAAAAAACTAATGGTTAATTCTTATTTTAGTTTTTTTAAAAAATAATACTCAAATTATTTTAATTTTTAATGAATTCATACCAACGTATCATAACTCTATCATCTCATACTTTTTTTTTTATAAAGGGAAGGGCTAACTGAAACTAGTTAGCAAAACCACGCGGGAGGTAAACACCTCTAGCATCATCCTGTACAAACGTACTACAAAACAAAGGAGGCCTATCATAAGTAACAACCCCAAAATCCCATTTATGAGCCCAGTTAGCCAAGCTGTTAGCCACTCTGTTGCTCTCTCTCAGAGCATGATCAAACGTAACCTCCCAGTTCAGCGAAGCCATATGCCTGATCCCATTAATGATCAGGTTCAGGGGGTGGCAGTCTTCAACACCTTGCTTGATCATGTTAATGACACTTAAGGAGTCAGATTAAGATTCATCTCCCATGCCTTCTCTAGACCAGTCTTAATAGCCCACGCCTCAGCCATTGTCGAATTTCCTATTCCCATTTTCCTGGTGAATCCCGAGACCCACCTACCAGACTCATCACGAAGCGCACCTCCACAGCTTATAGCTCCGATATGAGTCCAACAAGAGCCTTCCACATTCAGTTTAACCCATTCTTCTTTCGGAGGATACCATCTGATGAGGAGCTCCTCACTATCCAATGTTTTAGAGGCACCTACCTTGAAGATGTTGGCCTCTTTAAGGCCATCCATATATCTGTTTACAGCAGTCAAGATATACATAGAGTCCTTTTGCACATTTTGAAAAACCCAGCTGCGCCTTCTCTTCCAGATGGGCCAACAAGTCAGCGCAAACTTGGAGTTCCAGCTCTCATTCCTGATCACCAGGTTGCTGCCCAACCAATCTTCTAATGTGGACTCAAAAAAGATCTGGCACTTGTCACTGGAAATAAGCTTTTTCCAAACTTCACAAACAAAGACACAATCCCATAAAGCATGAGTGGAGGACTCCGGAGCACTTCCGCACAACTGACAGATCCCTGAGTCACATAACCCTCTTTTCTTCCTTTCAGCATTAGTCATAATACTATTATGAGCCAAAGACCAAATGAAAACTCTAACCTGCTCAAGAGTAGGGCATTTCCAGATTTTTTGCCACTTACCTCTCTCCGCAGCGTGATTTCTCTCAGCATGGGGATTATAAGCTGTTTTCACAGAGAAGTTCCCATTGCTAGCAGGGGACCACGCAATTCTATCGGTGCCCGCAGAAGGTCTAGGTGGGTGGATAGCCTCACTAGAAGCAAGAGCTTCATGGGGAAGCACATTGTAGAAGGAGTTCCAGTTCCAGTCATCATCAGAAGCAATATAGTCACTAACCTTTCTACTTATTTCCTCTTGAGGGATGGGATGAGCCGCACTAGCTGCAAGACTGCTGAAGCCAAGCACCCAACTATCAGTCCATAAGCAAGTACCTTTCCCATCCCCAATAAGCTTGATTGTGTTGAGCTTGAAATCATGCCAAACATCACAAATACCAGCCCATAGGTTGGAACTAGTCCAAGGCTTGCAGGGAGCTTCCCCTGTTTCATCTTTGAACTTATATTTACTTTTAAGGATCTTGACCTAGAGCTTATCATCTTTCGCCAATAAGCCCCAAGCCACTTTCATCATGTAAGATCTGTTCAAAGCTTTAAGATCTCTAATACTAAGGCCTCCAACATCCTTATGAAGCTTCACCGTGCTCCACTTCACGAGGTGAGGACTGGCTCTGTCCTAATCCTTACCCCAAATGGAGTCACGTTCCAGCTTCTCAATCTCCTTTATGATCCTGGCTGGGAGCACACTAGTCTGCATTGAATACTCAAGGATAGAAGAAACCACTGACTTCACAAGCGTGATTATGCCAGCTCTAGATAAGGTTTTCTATTTCCAGCTTGTCAACTTGTTGCAAATTCTCTCAGTCACATGACTATACGTACTTCTGGTTACTCTATCAAAATGGATGGGAATTCCCAATTATTTCCCAGGGTCATGAGTTACCGAGAAACCTAAAGAAGAGGAGAGCTGTGAGGTTCTGGTATGATTCATATTTTTGGAGAAGCAAACTTTTGATTTCTCATGGTTAATTTTTTGTCCCGACATATTACAAAACAAATCCACGCAGCCCTTTATAATTTCAGCTTGCTCAAGCCCTGCCTTTGAAAACAATAGCAGATCATAAGCAAAAAAGAGGTGAGAGATAGGTGGCCCCGACTTGGAAAGTTTAATTGGGCTCCACAAATCTCTCTTGCAAGCATAAGAAATAATGTGAGCAAACCTTTCAATACAAAGGACTAAAAGATAAGGCGAAAGGGGATCCCCTTGCCTAATACCACGCGACGGTCTAAAGCTATCCAACTTCTCTCCATTCCAAAGAATTTGCATAGAAGAAGATGAGACACAAGCCATAATAAGTTTAACAATATTCTCAGGAAATTTAAAGCCATAGAGAGTTTCGTCAATGAAAGACCAATCTACTCTATCATATGCTTTCTCCAGATCAACCTTGATAGCCATTAGCCCTTTCCTACCTTTTTTAAATCTCATAGGGTGAAAAATCTCTTGAGCAATTATAACGTTATCCGAGCCATGTCTATTTGGGATAAAACTACATTGGAGAGGGGAAATAATAGACTCCAAATAAGGTTTAATTCTATTAGCAATAACTTTAGTTATAATTTTATAGATGACATTGTAAAAGGCTTATTGGTCTAAAATGCTTAATATGCTCAGGAGCATCATTTTTGGGATCAAAACCAGTAGTGTTTTATTTATGCTATCTACTTTCGAAGGTTCCATAACTATATCATTTATAAGTTTAATAACAGAATGCTTGACCTTGTCCCAATATTTCTGAAAAAAGAAGGCATGGAGGCCATCATCCCCGGGAGCTTTGTAGGGGCTCATGCTAAACAGCGCATTTTTAATCTCCGCAGTAGAAATAGGGCAATTAAGAGAATTAATAGCATCTATAGAAAGAGTAGGGAAGCCAGTTACCATATTAGGTTGCACAATTCTACTACCTTGCTGTGAGTACAACTCTCTATAGTAGTCACATGCCATTTCTTTTAGAGCTTCTTTGTCCGTGATACATAACTCGGTATCATCTTTTAAACTGCTTATCCTATTTCTCCTTCTTCTATTTAGGGATGAAGAGTGAAATTTTTTTGTATTTTTATCACCAAACGCCAGCCAATTAGCTCTCGCTTTTTGAAACCACAGCAATTCTTCTTGCAGAAGAATGGTCTCATATTCCTTCCATAATTCATTTTTAAGTTTAATGAGCCCATTCAGCTGTCCTACAGCGATAGCATTCTTAATCCCCTCAAGACGTTTGACAATCTTTCTCTTTCTTTTGAAGATATCCCCAAATGTTTCTTTATTCCATTTTTTGCTTCAACCATGAAACTGTTAGAGGCTATGAGCCAGTTGCTATCATGATTCCAATGGCATGCAACTAATTCTTCAAAAGAGCTATGAGTTAGCCAGGCAGCTTGAAATCTGGATGGCTTCTCACCACTTAAAGGCATTCTATGGTTAGTGGGCTTAAGTAAAATAGAATTATGATCGCTTTTGAAAGAGGGTAAGGTAAAAACCGAATAATTGCTAAAATTGGAAATCCAAACCTGGTTACCAAGTACGCGATCGATTCTCTCCATGATGTCATTTCTTCTCCATGTATTTTTGGGCCCTTTGAAACAAAGGTCAACGAGGTTGTAATTGCTAATGCATCTAGAGAAGCGATCCATGCTACTAGAGTTTGGAGCGCTCCCTCCTTGCTTTTCATGGGCGAAGAGATAACTATTGAAGTCTCCCATCACAATCCAAGGTTCATCCATATTGGAGGCAATTGATTCTAACTTCTGCCAGCAGTATTCCTTAACCTGGTTATTAGGATTAGCATATACAAAGGTCCAACAAAAGGACATACTTCCCTGTTTTTCAATACAGTAGTGGACTAATTCGAAGGCTGATTCGAGGAGGGTGATGTGAATGTCATCACTATTCCACAAAATCCATATGCCACCTGAGTACCCTTCAGCTTCAATGCGGATGAAGTTGTTGATTCCACACCTCTGAATAATTTTTGTAGCTCTCTCCCCACTGGTTCTTGTCTCATAGAGAGTTAGAATGTCCAATTTGTAAATGCTAAACAAGTCCCTTACTAAGCTCGGGAAGGATTTGGAGGCCGCCCCCTGCAATTCCAAGACATGATATTCATAAATTTAAAATAATCTACAAGAGGGGAGGGGGTCATAACCTGTTGTCATAGACCTGGGTGGCTCCCAGATCTGACAAAAACGCTTTTGAGCTCTGCAGTTCTTTCTCCACATACTTCATCATCCTGAGTTGTTCATCTTAGTCAGGTGGCTTCTTAGGTTTGGGCCTGGTTTCTTCTGTAGTTGCCTTGTTAGCATCTTTAATGGCACTCTCAGCAAGTCTTGGGTTGGACTTAGCTGGAGAGGCCTGGTTCTGCTGCTTCCTTGAGACTCCTACCGAGGTGATGACTATATGTTCTGAAGCCTTTTCATATGGTGGCTTTGTTTTCCTATTATCCGAGGTCGGTTGTGGAGCACCTCCTGATTTTTTAGGAGTAAGATTTGCAAGCTCCATCTTTCTACTTTTAACCTTAACTCCCTTTGCATTGATTGGTACATGAGCAACCTCCTTTGAGGGTATTTGAGAAATAGCGGGTTGCTCTACTTGAACTTCCTTTAAGTTGCCTGAGGTTTCATTCATTTGATTATCAATGGTCTCATCGTTGCCCTCCTTATCTGCAAGTTGGGCTATGGCCTGAAATCTAGACTCTGAGATTAAATTATGGTCTTTGCTAGCTTCTGTTCGGGCTCCACTTTGCCCACCTCGGGGTCTTCTTCTGGAATTACGCTGGACATGCATCCATGGGCCCAGAGCCTCCTTGCCAACTTCAACTCTCCTATTATCCCCTTTCATAGTGATAGGCTCCTTAGATTCTTTATTAGAGGGATCACCTTCTTTCCTATTATTCGGGCAGCCCTCCTTGTTATGCCCAAACTTGCCACAATCAAAGCAAACCAATCTGAGCCCCTCGTACTCAATATGATGAACACGGCCGAATTGACGAAACTTTGATAAGAGCTTCTTTCTGAGATCAATCTCTTTACAAACTCTGGCAAAATTTGCCCTTTCCACCTCCACTTTCCCGTTCTGCTCCTTCAAGGTGTGCTCATCTATTTTCAAGGTTTTCCCAAACAAGTCTCCTAGCCTCCAGAGAATATGCTTCTCGTAATACTCTATGGGTAAGTTCGGGACTCTGATCCACACTGGCATTCTTTTATATTCAAGATTGTAGGGGTCAAAGTTGGGACACCATCTTTGAACAAGCAGGGCATGCTCCAAGATTACCCAAGGTCCTTCGTGTAGAGCAAATTGATAATCCAAAAATACTGGTGAAACTAATAGAGAAAAAACCATTACCGATATCTATTACTTTTATCTGCCCCGTTCTTTGCCACAGTCGCTCCAGGCGGTTCTTAAGGTACACTAATGCTAGAGATTTTCTTAACACCTTGACAATTAGGGAATTCTTCGAACCTTTTCAAAGCTGTTGACATTCCTCGAGGGATATACTTAGCGTTGGACAGATAAGCTCGGTTTCATCTTCTGTAATCGGTTGTTCCTCTTCTCCATCTAGGTCCAGGTCTGTCTCCTCGTCCTCGTTTTCACTTGTAAATCCTTCCTTTCTCCCGTTAAAACCAAGAAGCCTTTCTTTGTAAGACAGATTAGTTCCTTCGTCTGCAGACCAAAGAGCTCTCCTGACTGGAGTAGGCTCAACAATTGCTCTGGAGATTTCTTCCATGATCTCATCTTCTTGCCTTGGCATCGGTTGGAGGATAGATTCCTCCATCTGTGCATATTCATTAGCGGGTTTCATCGCGTCAGCCATTAGTGCGTCTTCCTTCTCCTATGGACTACCTTGTCTTTTAACCTTCTTGATACTCCATTGGAGGCCATCTTTCTCCTCCACTGTGAGTATCTCAGCATCGAGGTTTCGTTCTTAGAGCGTTGGAGGCCATCTATTAAGCAAAATCTTATTTTGTTCTTCTATCATCTCATACTTAAAAAAAAACTGTATAGAGTACAAAATGAAAAACTTAAGCTGAGCTAACAAAGGAATGGCGAAAAAAATTTTAGGCTAGGTAGAGAAATAAAAATACAATGTACTTTTGAAGAATGATTTGTATTTATTGCATAAGATTATACTGGCTCTTCTAATATACAACTCAAAGTACATAGGAATACTATCAAAATTGGCAAGATAGTCTTTAATAAAATTCTTTCACAAAATTACAGAGCATCTCAATTTAGAAAGAATACCAATGGAAATATATATAGTAACATACATGGCTCTCAAGTTTGTGACCTCGCCTCTAAAAATTTAATACAGATCCTTCACTCGGTGCAATTTGGTGAATTCGTGCGTTCACTCAATGGCGAGAATCAAGAATGTGAATTTCTAATTTAATGTCATTAAAGTTGATATTCCCATCACACACTAGGGGTGTTCGGCGAGCGGTTTGGGCGATTTTTTGTGGAAATTTAGTGCACTTATCGGTTTAAGTTGATATCATCAAACCAAACCAAACCATAAACGAGCGATTTTGAGCGGTTCGGTTTGGCGATTTATGGCTTTTATGTCATTAAACTTACATATTTAAGTTTATTAACAAAAAATATAAATGTATTCAATATAAATAATAAAAAAATATAGTAATATTTCATTTACTTACAATATACAATCAACTTAGTTCTAAAATTAAATTTTTAGATTGACTAAATTTAATCTAACCTATTAAAAACAAATTTTAAACTTTATTATTTAGAAATGTTAACATAATATATACGTATATATACATGTATGTGTATGCGATTTGGTTCGGTTTTTCGACATACCAAATCGAACCAAACCAAACATTGATCGGTTTTCTTCGATTTTAAACACCCCTATCACAAACCACTTTCTTCTAATATGGTATATCACCCAATATCACATCGCGGAAAATCGAGACAACCAATAACAACATTCATCACAGTAATTGCATCGGTGAGCAGACATGGAGCATTGATCTCTTGGTGATTGAAGACGGTTACAAGCTATATGATTGCCGCTATAAAGTGCAATGATGACTCTTCAATCTTTAATATATTACACTAAAGCAAACTACAGTATCTCTAATCACGCCACCTCCTATTTCATACATGGTTTGCAATTCCTACACATTGCCTGCCCAAACGCAATCTCCAACTCCCTGTAACGCGTGTCCACCGACTCAAGAAATCACACTTAATTCCTTTAAATGCTCCTTGCCTCATAATCGATACAGTATGGCTCTTAATTACGCCTGATGCTTTCTTAAAACCATATTTCAATTACATCCCAGAGAATTCGTCAATTAACATAAATTCCATTTATGTCAAAGGATCATACCAGCTGACCCCTGTAAATAACACACCGAAACTGCAATCAATCTACTATATATTAGCATGAAAATTCGAACTGCAATAAGAAAATAATGGGTATTTATATGACGAACTTCAAGCAGTGTGTGCAAGCCTGAATATTAGCTCTTCATAGTGGTTGCACGCCTGAATGTTAGCTCCTCGTAATACTATCATGAACGTCTATAAATTCATGGTCACTTATCTTTTTGTCTCTCCATCTCCACTAATCGTACCACAATGCAGCATAACTTCGATTTAATCAAGTCGCCACAATTGGACCATAAAGGCACGCGTTGTCAGAATATATGTCCATGGGAAAAAATCAGAGCAGATTCTTCCTTTGACAAGACAATTTCCAGAGGTGGGTTTGAATCAGAGCTTATCTGTTAGTGCTCTTTCGAAGTCAGTATGCCTTCCATGGAACAAGAATCTTCTGAGCTAATTGTTCCGGCAAATTTCCAAATGAGCCGAATGAGATCTTCGATGTATCATCTCTGCTCTGCCCTTCCAATTGTTCCTCTCTATTTTCATCTACTGAGCTTACCCTTCAACGCGTTATTCTTCCTTCAGTATGCTTATTGAATTTTAGGAATGAGCAGCACATTTTGTTTGTTTACTTAACTATTTTAGGATGTGATACTAACTCTTTCCATTTTGATCAATTGTCAAATTTTGCAATCACTTAATGATCCAAATCTTGGTGTTAGATTAGTGCAGATTATTCTATATGTAAAACCCGACAAAAAAATTGAAATTTGGATTTTTAGTGATTCAAAGAGTAATTGACTAAGCAATTTTCTTTTGCTTTTGGATATCTCGGTGATTTTGTGTTATGTGGGGTACTCTATATATCTTCTTCCTCATTCCAATATTTTTATGGCCTTATGGTTTTTATCATTTGTGTTAGCATTTATGGCTGTGGATTCATATATTCTAATGCAAGGTCTCTCAGCCGCAACATAATAGGAGCTAGAGAGATTCCTTGGAGAGATTAGCTTCTGATTGTTTGTGTAATTATTCAACTATTATATCATGCTTTTATGTTTATATATATATATATATATATATTTGTAAGAGTAAAATATTATTTTGGTCCTTTTTAGATAGTACTTTTTTCAATTTGATCCTTCTTAGATGGCCTTTCTCAATTTAGTCCTTTTTAGATTAATCAGTTATCAATTTGGTCCTTACCGTTAAAATTACTAACGGAGTTAGTTGAGGTGGATAATTTGGGGTAACTTTATAAATTTTAAATATTAAGAGGGTTTTTTAATGTAATTATTTTGGGAAATTTTATAATTTTCCCAAATTGAAAATGGTACCATGTTTTTTTTTTAATTTGTGAAAATTACAAAATTGCCCGAAAATAATTACATTAAAAAGCCCTACTATTATTTAAAAATTATAAATTTACTCTAAATTATCCACTTCAGCTAACTCCGTTAGTAATTTTAACGGTAAGGACCAAATTGATAATAGATTAATCTAAAAAGGACTAAATTGAAAAAGGCCATCTAAGAAGGACCAAATTGAGAAATGTACTATCTAAAAAGGACCAAAATGATGTTTTACTCATATTTGTAATATTTACTCTATTTCTGTTTTCACATGGAGCATCTACTTATAATTATAAAATTATGAGATAACAATAGTATTTCCAATGGCACTATTATTTCTATTTATGTAATGTTACAAGTTTTCAACATAATCCAACAATTGGATACTGGTTGTAACAATCATATGTGTGGAAAAAAGGAGTTGTTTTCTTCTCTTGATGAATCTTTCAATTCCTCGGTAAAATTTGGAAACAATACAAATATCTCAATAGTGGGAAAAGGCCAAATTTTCATTAGATTGAAAGATGGTTCTCAGAATTTTATTTCTGATGTTTTTTATGCTCTTGGTTTACATCACAATTTGTTAAGTATGTGACAAGTGTCTGAGAAAGGTTATGGCATACGAGTCCATAAAGGATTTTGCACATTGTGTTGACAAGAATGGTAGATTTGTTGCCAAGGTAAAAATGACTCCTAATTATTTGTTTCCTCTAAAGATACAACACAATAAATTTTCTTGTCTAAATTCTGTGATGCCTAATAAAAACTGGTTATGGCATCTGCGTTTTGGTCATTTTCATTTCTCTAGATTAAATTATCTGTCAAAGAAAAGACTTATTCCTGGTTTGCTAGTTGTGAATATTCCAAATTGTGTATGTGAAAGTTGTGTAATGGGAAAGAAGCACAGGGAGACATTTCAAGTTGGAAAATCATGGAGAGCAATGAAACCTCTTGAAATAGTCCACTCAGATTTGTGTACAGTGGATGTAGCATCACATACTGGAAACACGTATTTTATAAATTTTATTGATGATTTTAGTAGAAAAACCTCGGAGTATTTCCTGAAGCAGAAATTTTGCATGTATGAAGCCTTCAAGACATTCAAGGCATATGTAGAAAATGATATTGGTTGCATAATTAAGACTTTGAGAACAAACAGAGGACATAAATACATTGGTTGTGCAGATTTTTTTGAAAGATGTGGTATTCAACATCAGATGACTACCAGATATACTCCTCTGCAAAACGAAGTTGTAGAAAGGAAGAACAGAACAATCATGAACATGGTAAGATGTATGCTTACATTTAAGAAACTTCCTAAAGAGTTTTGGGCAAAAGTAGTTGTCTTTGCTGTTGAAATTTTGAACAGATGTACAAGAAAGAGTGTTCGTGATAAAACCCCTGAAGAAGCTTGGAGTAGAAGGAGACCGTCAATTCGCCATCTGAAGGTTTTTGGATGTATTGCTTATGGTCATGTACCAGATCAATTGAGAAAGAAGGTTGATAATAAAGGTGATAAATGTATTTTTATTGGCTATAGTGTGACTTCGAAGGCATATAAATTGTATAATCCAGAAATAGAAAAGGTGATTATCAACATAGATGTGACTTTTAATGAAGAAGGAATGTGGAATTGGGATTCAGAAGATCAAAGTAGAACTAGATGATTCCATAAATTTTGTTGAAGAAGATCGGCCATCAACATCAAATACTCAGTCAGAATCTTCTAGTCGACCTTTGAGACAACGTCGTTTACCAGCCATATTAGAAGATTATATTGTGGAAAATGACAATGATAACAATCCATCTTATGAAGAGATTATTAATTTTGCTTTGTTTGCAGATTGTGAACCAACCTCCTTTGAAGAAGTTGTTAATGATGATAATTGGCTGAATGCAACGGATAAAGAAATTAAATTCATTGAGAAAAATCATACATGCATACCAACTGATTTGCCTACAGATAAAAAGCCAATTGGAGTCAAATGGGTGTACAAGAAAAAAAAATACAAGCCAAGTGGTGAAATTGATCGTTTTAAGACAAGGTTAGTTGCAAAAGGATATAAACAAAAGCCAGGTATTGATTATTTTGAAGTTTTTGCTCCTGTTGCCATATTGGAAACAATTCGCACTGTTATTTCACTTTGTGCTCAAAATAGATGGAATTTGTATCAAATGGATGTGAAACATGCTTTTCTAAATGGAAGTTTAGATGAAGTATACGTAGAACAACTAGATGGATATGTGATAAAAGGTAAAAAAAGATAAGGTCTAAAGATTCAAGTAGGGGTGGGCAAAGGTCGGTTCGGTTCAGTTTGGTTTTGGTCGGATGACCAAACCGAACCGATTAGATTGGATGCATAAAAAAGTCATCCAATCCATCCAGACTTTTAGGTGCCAATCGAACTAAATCGATTGTAATCGGTTTGATCGATTTTTGTAAAAAAAATCTTAAATAATAATTTTTTCCTCTTCAATTGTAACCTTAAAAAATAAAAATAAATATAACTAACCATAAATTAAAATTAAAATTGTAATCCAAAATTATAAAACCATAAATACTAGTACAAAAAATATATCTAAATAAATAAAGGGTGTTTTTAATATTTTTAATTAATATATAAATATATATTTTAAATATTAAAAAAAGTAATCAGTTGGTTTGGTTCGGTTGGGATTGTGCCTCATTCATAAATCGAAACAAACTAAATTGGTTGGTAAAAGAAATCAAATCCATCCGATTATATAGTCGGTTCGATTTGGATCGAATCAATTTTGAAATGACAGATTTGGTTCTAATGTCCTATTTTCTTGGAATTGAAGTTGTCCAGAAAAATGAAGGAATTTTCATCTCATAGAAGAACTATGCCAGTGATATTTTGAAGAAATTCAAGATAGAGAATTCGAAGCCTATCCTCACTCCAGTGGAAGAAAAATTGAAGCTAATTAGAGAAAACAAAGGTGAAAAGGTAGATCCAACTTCTTACAAGAGTTTGATTGGAAGTCCAAGATACTTAACTACAACAAGACCAGACATTGTTATTGGAGTTGGATTATTAAGCAGATTTATGGAAGAGGCGCGGTTATGTCATTTGCAAGCAGCCAAGAGAATCTTGAGATATATCAAAGGTACCCTGAGTGATCGAATTTTTTATTGTGATACTGACAATTTTAAACTTGTTGGATACATAGACAATGATTGGACATGCAACATCTCAAAAAAAGCACAGGCCTCAGGAAATGTATTTCACCTTGGTTCAGGTGCAATATCATGGTCTTCAAAGAAAAAACCAATTGTTGCACTTTCTACAGCAAAAGCACAGTACACAGAAGCAACCAGTTGTGCAACACAAGCAGTTTGGCTCAGAAGAATTTCATGAGAAGAAAAGCAGTCTCACATCAATATTTTGTGATAACAAGTTAGCTATTGCACTATGCAAAAATTGATCGCACCCGTCGCAAGGTTGACCAAATTAACCGAATTAAAATGCAATATAGCAGTGCAATCCGGATCGTATTCACTCAAGGAGCCTTTATTTAAGATCCTAAGCTAAACTAAGTGTCAAAAACATGCAATTAAGAAATTAAAGTGATGTGTGAGATTTTTTTAATTATCTACTAAATGAGAAGTGCAATGAAAGTGAACTAAAGAGAACCTAAATTACTATTTTTTTGGTATTTTTCTTGAATGAGCTAATTAAAAAGAATTTGGAATTAAATAATAAAAATGCTCTTGGAGAATGAAATTATATAGCTATCCTAGTTCAATTTAATATGGGAGTTAGTACTTCATTAAGTCTTAAGGAAAGACCCCAAGTTACCACTTGAGTCTTGTGTTCTTTTTTAGTGATTACTCCTACTACCATAGCTAGTAACCAATCCAAAAGACACAATTAAGAACCACTTAATGTATGATTAAAATTGGGAAAAAGCAACTTGTTCCATTCTTTATGTTGTTTGGACAACCATCACAAACTTAGATGAATTAACATGTTATGATTCCTACTATCAGAGGCTACCATAACAACATTAATCACCATCATATGCTCAATTGGTTCACACCCATTTTCTTATATTGCTTGGAATATCATCACAAACATAGATGCATTAATTAATCACGAATCCTACTATCAGAGGCTATCTTAATAAATTTAAGCATCATCATATGCACATATGGGTAACAAAGTTGCAATGTCCAATCTAAATCAAAATGTCTCAATACAAACATAGACAATGTACCCATAAATCTAAGTTCTTAAATTGCATAAAGATAAATCTTAAACCTAGGAAATCAAATATACAATTTAAAAATAAAGTATTAAGATAATAAACTCCCCTTTGAAGCATATGAACTCAAGCCATAGACTCCACCTCTAAGAAGCACAAACTCTAGCCACACATAGAGATCATAATGGAGAACCCCATCACTTTAACAATGTTGCTAGATGTTGTGATGAGATGATGAAGTAGATGATGATGATGGAAATGATGGAGAATGAAGTGTATGAATAAATAACATAAAAATGGAAGAGTGATGGTGAATGGGTGGTGGGAGGCGTGAAAACAGAGAAAGGAAAAAAAGGGATGGGAGATAGATTATGGAATGTGAGAATGGAATGGAAGGCATGAAGAGGTGGTGGAATGTGAGAATGGAATGGAAGAAGTGAGGAGGTGGTGGAATAATGGCGTGAATGCAAGAACAAAAAAAAAATGGGAGAGGAAGAGATGATGATGGAGTAGCGTGAGGCCTCTCCTCTTCTTCTGGCCGTCCCCTGCTTTCCTCCTCCTCAAATTGGGGACAAGGGTTTATGGGTATTGGTTTGGATCATGGGCTTGGTAATATTTGGCTTGAATGTTTAGCTTCAATTTTTGTAGCTTCTCTTCATTATTTTTGCCAATCTACAATATAAAAATAAACCCAATATAAAATAATTCATCTCAAAATTTATAATTAAAGAGTAATCACAAAAACAAAACAATTTGACCCTTTTTAATATTATTTTCATGTAATTACTCTTCAACCAAATTTATCCTAATAAATGCATTTAAGCCCAACAAAATATAATAAGAACCCTAAAATAAGATAGAAAATATTATATAAAATAGGGTCTTATCACTTGTTTTCCATTCGAGATCCAAGCACATTGATATACAGTTTCACAAGATTCGAGAGCTTATAACTAAGAAAAAAGTATTGATCGAATACTGTCATACAGAAGAACAAGTAGTTGCTATTTTTACTAAGCCTTTAAAGGTGGAGTTATTTTGTAAGCTGAAGAAGTTACTTGGAATGACAAACTCACGACCAAGGTTTCAAATTGCATATTGCAACACAAATGAGGACGCAATATTGCGGTTGCGGTCCATTTCGCAAAGGCAACAGATCGCAATTGAATGATTTTCACTCAGTTGCACTAAAACGTCGTTCCGTTGCGTTTTTAGTATAAAAAGCGAAAAAAGAAGACGAAACAGATTTGAAACAGAATAATTTGGATAAAATTGAGCAGCTACCCTAGATCTGAAAGAAGAAGAATATCGGCCTTTCTTTTTGCTTCAAAGATCTCCTTCTAGCAACTCTCCATTCTTCACTCTCTTTGTTGATTATTCATTGAGTTCGTTCTATTATTCTCAAAATCCCAAATAGTAAAACTCTGAAACAGAGTATGATTCCATATTAATAGCATGAAAAATTGAGATGTAAGAAAAATTTTGTAGATATAGAGGGAGGAGTCAAGGAGGGTATGGATCAATCTCAAATAGGATATAAATGGATATGGAAATCTCAAACAAAGGTTCTTAATCCTTAGACTCATTTCCAACAAGAACAAGATCAGATCTAAAAAGAAGATGAAGATATAGGAAGTTAGGAACTAGGAAGTTGATTTTTCTTGTGTAGAAATTGTCGATGACTTGATGTAGATCTAAATTGTAGAAGAAGAAGAAGAAGAAGAAGATAATAGAAATAGTAGAAGAAAGTAAATATAGCAAGAAGAAAATAGAAATTGCCTCAAATCCTTTCTCATATTAGACTTAGAAATCTATCTTGGTATCATATCACAAAACGATCATCTATATATCTATATAAAGTAGAACCTGAAAAGCTAAGGCTGACATGTGGACATCCCAATTAAGCTCCATTCTTTTTTTTTTGGTCACTTAGCATCTCCATTTAATTGTCTTTCTTTATTGGCTCTCATGTTTGACTTTTTATTGGTTCAAAGTTTTATTTTATTTTTTATTATAAAAAATCATTTAAATTTTTTTATTTGTTTGATATCATTACTCACAACTCTTCTCTAAGTCAGATTTTTAAAATCATGATCTCCTAAACCATTTTCATCTATTATTCTTATCTACACTTTTCCATTTACACTATTTTTCAAGCCATAATTATAATTTCACCTTCTACTATGTTAGACTTTTAAATTTTTTTAATTAAATCTATTTCACAATTTCAAATATAACTTTGAAAGAATCTATGCTTTAAATTTGCTGTTAAAATAGACTAATAGATATACTCATCTTTCTCTATGTACCATCTCTCTCCCTCCCTCTTTCCTATAATCTCTCTCTATATATACTTGTAGCTTGAGTTCAAAATGGTATATGAAGGTTAGTTTTCATTTCTTACTTTTTATTTTATTCTCTCCTTCCCATTTTTTTCCTTCTAAAGGATAAATTATTAATGTTTATGAATTATTCCTTTGTGATGTATTTGTTCTAATTTATTTGTTTCAGTCTTTAATTACTTTCAATTGGTCAACTAATATATATGCAATGTTTAGAAATGAACTATAAACTAACATTTGACATGATCGCGATAAGTGTCTCAGACCAGTATCCTAATGTTGTTTTGGTGAATGATGCGATCAAGAGCATGCAAGGTCGTGATTGGGACGTGGGGTGCATATTTTCTTTTAGAGAAAGCATCAAAGTTGCTGACTATTTGGCAAAGTTGAGCCATAGCACAAGTGATAAGAGTTGCATCTTCATAAACCCACTAGGTAAGTGTGAAAAGTTTATTGTTGATGATCTCTGTTAAATGATTGATTAGTTGGTCATTAGTTATTCTTATATTATCCATTGTACCTCTGTAACAGAATATGCAATATATATATATATATATAAACGGGCTGAGAGCTACAGCTATTCATTGCCTCAGATCATTTCTCATATTAGACCTAGAAATCTGTCTTGGTATCAGAGCACAAAACGATTATCTATATATCTATATAAATTAGAACCTGAAAAAGCTATTGCTGACATGTGGACATTCCCATTAAGCTCAATTCTTTTTTTTTTTTTTGGCACTTAGTATCTCCATTTAATTGTCTTTCTTTATTGGCTCTCATGTTTGAATTTTTATTGCTTCAAAGATTTATTTTATTTTTTATTATAAAAAATTATTTAATTTTTTTTATATGTGTGATATCATTACTCACCATTCTTCTCTAAGTCAGATTTTTAAAATCATTATCTCCTAAACCATTTTCATCTATTATTCTTATTTACACTTTTCCATTTACACTATTTTTCAAGCCATAATTATAATTTTACCTTCTACTATGTTAGTCTTTTAAATTTTTTTAATAAAATTTATTTCACAATTTCAAATATAACTTTGAAAGAATTCATGCTTTAAATTTACTGTTAAAATATACTAATAGATATACTCATTTTTCTCTATGTACCATCTCTCTCCCTCCCTCTTTCCTATAATCTATCTCTCTATATACTTGTAGCTTGAGTTCAAAATGGTATATGAAGGTTAGTTTTCATTTCTTACTTATTATTTTATTTTATTCTCTCCTTCCCATTTTTTTCCTTCTGAAGGATAGGTTATTAATGTTTATGAATTATTCCTTTGTGATGTATTTGTTCTAATTTATTTCTTTCAGTCTTTAATTAGTTTCAATTGGTCAACTAATATATATACAATGTTTAGAATTGAACTATAAACTAACATTTGACATGATCATGATAGGTGTCTCAGACCAGCATCCTAATGTTGCTTTGGTGAATGATGCGATCAAGAGCATGCAAGGTCGTGATTGGGACGTGGGGTGCATGTTTTCTTTTAGAGAAAGCATCAAAGTTGCTAACTATTTGGCAAAGTTGAGGCATAACACAAGTGATAAGAGTTGCATCTTCATAAACCCACTAGGTAAGTGTGAAAAGTTTCTTGTTGATGATCTCTGTTAAATGATTGGTTAGTTAGTCATTAGTTATTCAGATTAATTATTCTTATATTATCCATTGTACCTCTGTAACAGAATATGCAATATATATATATATATATATATATATATATATATACTCCCTCCGGTTCACAATATCTGCTATAATTTTATAGATGCACACAGACCAAGATAATGATTAGTTTATCTTAAACTTAGAAAAATATAAAATAGAAAGACTAAAATACCCTTATTTATTTATCTCTATTTTTTATTCATCTCTATTTTTAAAAGGATATTTAAAACAATAGTACTCCATTGATTCAACACGTCATTTACCATTGAAAGCAATAAATTCAACACGTCATTTACCATTGATTCACGCATCTCAGTAAGGCTTTGATGAGCCTTTCACATTTACTGGAATTTTGTTTTCACATTCATTAACTGCATCTCTTGATTCAATAAAAAATTCAACAACTTTTTTTATTGACCGAAAAAATTGCCACCAAAAAGCATTTTCAGCCACTTTAATCCTACTCATATCAATTTTATTCCCACCATAAATTTGATTACTCCCACCTTTTTTTAAACATAAAATTTGTTTTATCCTTCCCACCATTTTTTTACTCCCACTATTTTTTTCATTTCCCACCAATAACTAAATTATAAAAGCCTTTCTATGAGGCTAACATATCAAAGTTGAAGTCACAATTCTAAAATAAATTTAACAAAAATAGATTTGAATGCAACTCCGGTAGATTGTTTTGATGATGAAGATGGAGAACAAGGTAATCCTCATTTGCCCATTAGTGTTGTTAATCTTGTTCCGGACCTCAACATGTCTTCAAATTTTGAAGAGTTTGAGTTTGATTTAAACAATGAGTCATTTGAGCAAGATGAAGTATTAATAGAAGTGGAAGAAGAGGCAGAAGAAATGACTTCTCAACCAATTTCAAATGTTGGTATGACTTCTTAACCTATTGTTTTAAATGTTATTTTTCTCAACCAATTTTTTCAAATAGGATGTCTTAGAGATATTCTAATACTGTAAAATAGATAGAATACCATGTACATATCCATGTTACTTAATTTTAGTTTATCACTGTGAAATGGATAGAATGCCAATTAAACTCAAATAACTAATCTCAATATGGTATACCACTTAAATAATTGAGTTTTTTTTGGTGCTGAATAATTGAGTTTAAGCTATAAAAAAGATGGAACTACAGCTCTGCTTTTCAATCGCAAGAATTGAGTGGAGTGAATCTTCCTAGAGGGACCCTCTATTGAAATTCCAGTGCAACATTATTTAATTTTATTATTCAAGCATTAAACACGTTTTATATAATTTGTATTACATTATTTATATTAAAGCGAAATTAGAGCCTACACTATAGAGCCTACATAATTTAACATGATTTGTATTAAAGTGAAATTAGAACTTTATATATGTATATGTATATACAAATATATTTCACCTGATTTTATTTATATAACAGTGATCAATGAAAATGAGAATGAAGGAGAAATTCATGTTAAGAAATTACAGATGATGAACAATGAAGAGCGTAAAGCTGCTTACAATATGCTCCTACAAAAAAGTCGTAATGGAAGATTACCAAAAGGAGTAACGCTTGAGGTTGCATCTTTATTTTCAGTTTGTGATAGTACTATTCAACGTATTTGGTATCGAAGAAATCACAACAATGTAATTGTTGATGTGTCTCATAAAAAGGGAAATTGTGGTCGTAAGAGAGTTCAAGTTGATTTGGATGAAATTTGTGATATTCCTTTAAATCAACGGTCTACTCTTCATTCACTGGCTTATGCCTTAAAGATTAGTAAGGCCACAACATATAGACTTCTTAATTCAGGAGTGATTCGGCGACATTCGAATGCTATCAAGCCCCTTTTAAAGGAAGGAAATATGAAGTCTCGAATAGAATTTTGCTTATCTATGCTTGAGCCTTGTAGCATACCACATGATCCAATTTTTATTGGAATGTATAACATTATTCATATTGACGAAAAGTGGTTTTATATGACAAAGAGGTCTAGGAATTACTACATGCTAGTGGATGAGGAAGATCCAATTCGAAGTTGCAAAAGCAAAAATTTTATTGACAAGGTCATGTTCTTAGTTGCTTTAGCTCGTCCGAGATTTGATGCACAAGGACGTGAATTGTTTTCAGGAAAAATCGGAATATTTCCTCTTGTTACGTATGAGCCGGCAAAAAGAACAAGTTTTAATAGAGTTGCTGGAACATTAGAAACAAAACCAATAGCTTCTGTAAACAAAGAAGTTATAAGATCGTTTCTTATACAAAAGGTATTACCTGCCATAAAGGAAAAATGGCCAAGAGAAGACACGGGCTGTCCAATAATTATACAATAGGATAATGCAAGAACTCATATTGATCTCGATGATGCATAGTTTTGTCGAGTTGCTTCTAAAGATGGATTTGATATTCGATTGATGTGTCAACCCCCTAATTCTCCAGACATGAATGTGTTAGATCTTGGGTTTTTTAGTGCTATTCAATCCTTACAGTACAAGGAGTCACCCAAAACTATTGATGAGTTGATTGGTGTTGTTGTGAAGGCATTTGAAGATTATCCAACAATCAAGTCTAATTGCATTTTTTTTTAACTTTGCAATTGTGCATGATTGAAGTAATGAAAGCAAAAGGTTTGCATAAGTACAAAATTCCACATATAAATAAGGATCAATTGGAAAGAACACATCAGTTGCCTTCACAAATCAGATGTGAATCTAAATTAATTGAAGAAACTCTTAGCTATCTAAGGAGTAACTAGGTCTTTAACATTTTGATTGATGTATGCACTATGTGATTGGAAAAGTGAATGTATCCTCTTTTTTTTTTTGCAATGTATCCTTTTTTTTGCCAATAATATATCCTTAGAATATGAAAAAGTCTAGAAATGTATTTTATATATATATATATATATATATATATATATATATATATATATATATATATATATATTCCAAGTTTCTCTATACTTATATAATTTCAACTCTTCAAATAGATTTAAACATAAGAAATTACTCAAAATGAATCACCATGTAGCTATTTTAACAAAATAGAAAAAAAATAAAAGGATAAACATGGAATTTTTAACATAGGTTGGAAGCCCTCATTACGTGGCTTCTTTGACCAAAATCTAAAAATAAATGAATCACCAAGGTTGGAAGCTCTTCTACTCTCGCTGACGCGTAACAATTTCAAATTTGTGTTTTAAGGTTTGCAACTTTCATGGAGTACATAAAAGGGAGATCTTAAAAAAAGAGAGAGAAGAAAATAGAGCAGAAAAAAGAGAAGAAAAATTATTAATAAAACTTTGGAAGATAAATTTTTAACATATGCAAAATTTCTTTTTGTATTTCTTCATTTGCAAAAGCTTCATGATTCATTGTAGACTCTACTTCAAACTTCATTGCATCTTCCACAACTTCCTTTTCTTCTGATTCTTCCACAATTTTCATATCTTCTAAATCTTCCACAATTAATTTATCTTCTGAATCTTCCACAATTGATCTATCTTTTGAATCTTCCATAATTGCCTTCTCCATTGATTTATCTTCTGGATATTTGACAAGAGCATCTACATCTTTGCATCTTTAAGAAATGAGAGTTAAAAATAATTGGAAACAATGATAACTATAAATGATTAATTAAAAACCGGTTGAAATAAACAAATCTGATTCAGCATATATTGGGAATAACAATAAACTTGAAAACGTCGACGTTCAACAACAACTTCTATACGATTTCTTTAATGAGTTTCTAATTAATAGGGTAAACCGAACCTTGGACTCAATCGACAACTTACCCCCTTGCTTGTACTGTTCGACGTATCTCATGTCATCACATGGATACCCTCCAGTACCTCTTTATCTGTAGTCAAACACACATATACAAATACTTTCATATATAACAGTTTAGGAACAACAATAGCATGTTAACCACTAAACAATTCTTACAAGTAGGCAAACCACATATCCACATTCTCAATCAACCATGTAGGGCAAGGATGGGAAGCCCTTCACCTGGACGGCTTCCTTGTGCTTTTCCTGGAGTAACTCCTGCTCCGGACGAATCGTGGTTTCCTAACAATCGCATTCACGTGGTTAAAAATCTTAACTATATGCAACTCATATGCGTATGGAATGCTTGTGCCTAAAAATGCACCTAAACGTCGCCAAGAACCAAGTTCTTGGTCTTATCCGTCTTCCCTCTCTTCCATGAGAGTCTCAAGTGCTACACACTTGGTTTCGTATAATTATCGCTCACCTTGAATTGATTTTGGAGCCTTGGATTTGAGTTACTAAACCTCGATATGCTTCTAAATTATCCTACTTAAGGTTTCCTAATAATTACGAAGGAATTAAATTGCCATTTTTAAATTTTAGACTTTATTGTTCTGCAAGTTTCCATCCTTGAGAAACAAGAAATTACCTAAAATAATTCTTGATGCTTGATAGCTTATTTAGAATTATTCTAGGGTATTTAAGATTGAAAAGAAGAGGTTTGGAGCCCTCAATATCACCCTTAAAGTGTAATTGGGCAATCCGAGCAGGGACCCAGCACGTTAACGTCAAGGTTCAACCTTAGTAACCTCAGGTCAGCTCTTCACAGGTCTTGTTCAGCTAATATCTTAAAAATATAATTTCAATAATACCAATCCAAGCCTATTTACTCAAACCCAAGCTCAATTCCTAAGCTAACAATAATTTCTCCAATTTAGAAATAATTATAATTTCAACCCCAAATCCTTCCAAATTCGAATTCTGCTAAACCCGAGGGTATAGTCTCGATTCTTACCCCAACTAAGTGTTCAAGAACACTTCCTCGGTCTCAATCTACCATCGAAATAACCCAATCGAAGGTGGATCGAAGAAATCCCTAAAAGTGAAGAAATTGGGGGTTTCGAATGAAATTAGGGTTACCAACCTTTGATTCGATTGGTGGAAGGTGTAGGAGACGTCGTACCCGAGCTCCGGTGACTTTTCCGATGTCGGCTAGCTCTCCCCGGTCACCTTTCTGGCGAACCCCAACTCTCCTTCTTCTTCTCCTTCTCCTTCACGTCTCACCCTCTCTCTCTCTTCTTTCTTTCTTTCCTTTCTTTCTTTCTTATCCACGTAGCCCTCTCTTACTCCTTTTCTTCTCTTTATTTTCTTTCTTCTTACCAACCCCTTCCTTTATTAAATAAAAAATATATATAAATAAATAAATAAATAAATAATTATAATAATCAAATAATTAAATAATAAATAAATATAATTAAAAATCAATTAATTAATAATTAATATATATTTTCTTTTCTTTTCTTTTCTTCTTCTTCTTCTTCTTCTTTTTTTTAAAAGATAATAAGATAAATAATAATAACTTAAAAATAATAAAGATATATTTTTAATTTAATTTCCTTTCCCTATTTAATTCAGGTTTCTAATTTCTTAGGTCCTGAATTAACTCACAAAAAATTATTTTCTACTTCTTTTCTTTCCCTCTTATTTTATTTTTTTAAACTTCTAAAAAATTTCCCGGGTATTACATGTTACATTGAGGAAAAATGAACCTAGGTTGTTAAATGTGAGAGAGAGTGTTGCATAATTGAAACGGGGGAAATCTAGGCCTAACTAAAGAACACGTATGCTATTCAGTTAGTTACAAATAGGGCGTCTTTTAAGGTTAAATATGTTAGTGTAGTTTGCTAGGTTAGTTCGGGTAGATCGAGTCAGTTATCCTGGTCGGAAAGACATGATTCAGTTAACAGTAAGCATGCCACATAGTGGCCATTACCTTGGTTTAACCGAGGTCAGACGAGTTGCCGGCTATTACTCTAAGCGTGTCTTGGAGTCAGAAAGTTCCTAGTTTGATCAACTAGGTTCGAATAAGAAATTGTCTTCAGGCCAGTATTTCTCTTAGCGTAACGCGGGAGACAGAAAGTGAATGCCTTCGAGCATAATTTTGTGTGACTTATGAAAGCATATGATATATATATATATATATATTGTGATTTATGTACGTGCGGAGAAATAAATAAGTTAGGAGCATGAATTAGGATGTTAATTGTGAATGTGATTTACTGATTTCCTGATCATGTTAAAGATCACAATATAAATACGTTTCATGCGCATGTGGTTGTGGTTGCTCCCTTCCCCCAGCTGTAGTGGTACCCGCTGCTACGCCAGGGATGGGGGAGCTTCTCACTGAGTCTGTTCGACTCACCCCCCCTATTTACATGTTTCAGATACAGGTGGTTCAGGAGTCGGGAACGCGTCCACTTCTTCTCAAGGAGGCGGACAACTCTGAAGACCGCACGCTTTATTCGCGTCGGTAGTTTTATGTATACATGTTGTGATGTATATATATATATATATGAATCTGTAATACCCGGGGGAAAAAATTCGGAGTTTAAAGTGAAATGAAAGGGAAAGAAAAGAAGTAGAAAATATTTTTGGATTTAATTCAGGACCAAAGGAATTGAAAATCTGAATTAAATGGGGAAAAGAGAGTGGGGAATATTTTTGGGTATCTAATTGGGATACAAGAGAAAATAAAATTTATTGGAAAGAGGAGGGATTTAATTGGGGGATATTTTTCCACCTCTTGTTTATTTAAATCATTATTAGTATTTATTTATTTAGTAGTTTATTTTAATTATAATTAAGTATTTAATTATTTATTTTATTAAATTTGTGGTGGGGTGCGTGACTCATAAGGGGTTGGTAGGAAAAGAAGAAATAAAGAATAAAAGAAAAAAAAAGAAATAAGAGAAAAGGAGGAGGAAGGCACGCATAGAAGAGAAAGAAAGAGAGAAAGAAAGAGAGAGAAAGAAGAGAGGGAGAGGAGCTCGTGGAGGAGGAAGAAGGAGAAGAGGTGGGTGCACCGGAAAGGTGACCGGGGAGAGCTAGCCGACACTGGAAAAGTCACCGGAGCTCGGGTACGACGCCTCCTACACCTTCCACCAGTCGAATCAAAGGTTGGTAACCCCAATTTCATTCGAAACCCCCAATTTCTTCATTTTTAGGGATTTCTTCGATTCAACTTCGATTGAGTTGTTTCGAGGGTAGATTGAGACCTAGGAAGTGTTCTTGAACACTTAGTTGGGGTAAGAATCGAGACTATACCCTCTGTCACGACCCCATTTCTAGGAGTCCGTGACCGGCACGGGAGTAGGATTTCACCCCTAAACCCGTAAGCCTTCCCTATTACCATTTAAAATAATTACCCTGCTATACAGACAACGTACAATATTCACATAATAAATATTGGCCACGTCATTCATGGTGGCCTAAATAACCTGCAATCCACGGCGCTCATTGCCGCTTCAGCCCAATTCAAGTATATATATACATCCATTCACATAAGCAATCACACATAAATATGTATATACGTAGTGATCAAACCACAAGGGAATGACCTATCCTATTCACACACAATATATATAACCTGTTCGATCACCTGTATATAAGCATCCACACTCGCATTTAACTTTACATATTGATCACACGCCTCAATGCGTGTAATCTATCCTATTCACATGCAGGTTCATATATTTGCAACCAATCACATACCAACCACACATATATATATATATAATTTACATATTGATCACACCCCATAGGGTGTGACCTATCCTATTCACATGCGGAAGCAATTCATACTCATCATAATATTCATATATCCTATATTCCCATCCATGACCTAATCTTTAAACAGTATGAAGCCGACAAGTCTAGATTTGTACATATATTTATACATATAGCAATTGCCTATACATCAAAGGCTATACTCAAAATAATGTATACATCAATGAAATATAACAAAAGAATGTATACATCAAAAGATAAACCTCTCACGCGAACAATGCGTGAGGTCTCTAGGAATGTCCGCCTCCTTGAGAGGAAGTAGACACGTGTCCGGTGCCCGCTACACCTGTATCTGTAACATGTAAAATTGGGGGGTGAGTCAAACGGACTCAATGAGAGGCTCTCCCATCCTTGGTGTAGTAGCGGGTACCACTACAACTAGGGAAAGGGAGCCAATCACATCCACATGCACATATAATATTCCTTTTAACCTTTCATGTTTAAGTGATCATGCATTTAGCATATATAACACATATATTGACAAAATTAGGCATATATATCACATGTTCAATATCATCAAACACTTTCCAATATCATATATCGTTTTAAAATAACATAAACTGGCCCGAAGGCATATCTCCCTTTGGGGAGAGAACTGGCCCGAAGGCATATCTCTGTTAGGAGAGAATCTGGCCCGAAGGTATAACTCACGTGAGTGGCATCCGTTATGAGGTAAACTGGCCCGAAGGCATAGCTCACGTGAGCGGTTAGGAACCTAGTTGATCATTCTAGGAACCCCTGGCCCCAAGACTTTACTTGAGACATATCTGGCACCAAGACTTTACTTGGTACATAGCCGGCGACTCGTGTGACTTTGGCCTAACCAAAGCTTTAACCACAAAGTGGCAAACTCATAGACTTTGGACTCTTGGGTGTCCGACTTCACGAGGACATACTCGATCTACCCGGTTTATTTAAAATGGACACCTCTTTTATCATAGACTCTACATGACTCCTATGAACCCCTACTAGTTCGGTTTTACTTTTCTTGGAAAAAAAAAACTTATAAGTTTATACCCTTTCCCAAGTTCGAAAATAATTTCAAGGAAGAACATCCTAAGTTCGATTATTTCAAAAATTTCAAGATCAAACAATAGGTTTCCAACTTCATTTAACTTGTGAGTTTCTAGGACCATGGAATTTAGACACCGAAAGTAGACTCGATCCTACCCCCGATATCGTTCTAGGTTCCAAGAACCCTTTTTCCATATAAGGCTTCCCAAGCCATCATGATATTTCACATGTATCAAATACACATATAACATGTAATTTCATATAATAACATTTAGGAATAACAATAGCATGTTTCTAACATACATGTTCTAACAAAGAGGCAAATAATACAAACCATATCTTTTTCCACATCCTCATACAACCCGCAAGAGGGCAAGGATGGGAAAGCCCCTCACCTGGTTGGCACTTCGGATCAGCTCTCGGTGTGCCCGAAGGTCCACTCACAGTATGGTGCCCTATACACATATATATTTAGGAAATTTAGAACGCGTAATTAAACATCTAAAAATGCGTGTGTCGTACTAATACTCATGTACCGTTTAGATATTTCTAAGAACTAATTATTTAATTCGTTACGTCGTCTAAATTTCTCTTTTTGAAAGTCCAGAATGCCCCATATTTGACTTTCACACTTTCGAGCCATTTAGAACATCTAATTGCTTAGGTTAGAGATTTCCACTTGTCTAAATTCCCCTTCATGTGTTCATGTGAAGTTCCCATTACCCAAGTCTTGAATTTATGTCTCAAGAGTCATAAATTCTACTTGTCCAAAATTTCCATTTATCAAAATAACCCTTAACACTTCACCTACACATGAATACGTATACCCGAATACGCGTAAAATTAGAAGATTGTCTCTTTTTCCCCAAACGGGGTTCCGGGTGAGACGGAAATTACTCGGGTTTTAATCCCTCGTACATTCCAATAATTTTTTTAATAATTATATAATTATTATTCAACCTTTCAGTGCACCCCAAGTCATTCCGCAACACCCTTAAACCTTAACAATCACATTTTCCTACACTTTTTCGAACCCAGATAAATTCCATCAATTTGGTTCCGGTCCCTAAGCTTCCAACTCACTTCCTAGCATGCAAATACTTCAATTTAGGATCCAAAATACTCATATTGAATCAATTGGGGTCTTTCTAAAAATCCCTAAAATTGATAAAATTGGGGTTGGAGAGATTCGGGACTTTTTACCTCGATTCAATCGGTTAAGATGATGGAATGGGGTATAGGAAACCCCCGGTCACCTTCCTCGAGCTCGGAACGGCCAAAATCCGGCGAGATTCCGGCGAAAAACACTATTCCCGTTTGTTTCTCTCTCTAACCAAGCTTTCTCTCTCTCCTCCGTGAAGACTGGCGTCGGCCCACCTTCCTCCGGCGTCAGAGTCGCCGTCGACGACGGCGTAGCAGCTCGGGCTAGCTCCTCCCGCACACCACACGCGCGTCCTCTCTTCTCCTAGGCCCTAGCGTCGTGCGTCTCCAATCCTTCATTTTTTTTTCTGCTTTAGCTTCTCGGGTGCTTCTCTGGAGGCAAGGCAAATGGGGACCAATTATTAATTAAGGGGGGGGGGGGGTCACGTGACCCCCCCTTCCTCCTCCCTATACATGTATATTTCTTTTATTAAGGGGGGTCACGTGTGTGACCCCCCATTTCCGCCATATACATCCATATTTATTTTATTTTATTTATTTTTTTTTTCTATTATTTTCTTTTAAAAAAAAAGAAAAAAAAACTGCATATATATATATATATATATATATATATATATATATATATATATTTGTATATTTATTTAATGTATTATTTATTGTTAAAATTGACTTTGGGGTTAATAAACTTACACCCAATATTTCCCGTTAAGTCCTAATTTTGGTCCAAATAAAATTTCATTTATTTAAAATTTTCTCCTTTTCCTTCCAAATTAAAATAAAAATTAAATTAGGACCTTAACGTAAATTGGAAAATTTTCGGGTATTACACCCTCGGGTTTAGCCGAATTCAAATTTTGAAGGGTTTGGGGTTGAAAATTCTAAATATTCATAAATTGAGGAAATTATTGATAATTAGGATTGAGCTTGGATTTGAGTAAATAGGCTTGGATTGGAATTACTGAAATTATATTCTTGAAATATTAGCTTAACAAGACCCGTGAAGAGCTGGCCCGAGGTTACTAATGTGGAACCTTGACATTAACGTGCCGGGTCCCTGCTCGGATTGCCCAATTTCACTTTAAGGGTGATATTGAGGTCGCCAAACCTCTTCTTTTCAATCTTAAACACCCTAGAATAATTCTAAAAATGCTATCAAGCATCAAGAATTATTTTAGGTACTTTCTTGTTTCTCAAGGATGGAAACTTGCGGAACAATAAAGTCCAAAAATTTAAAATGACAATTTAATTCCTTCATAATTATTAGGAAACCTTAAGTAGGATAATTTAGAAGCATATCGAGGTTTAGTAACTCAAATCCAAGGCTCCAAAATTAATTCAAGGTGAGCGATAATTATACGAAACCAAGTATGTAGCACTTGATACTCTCATGGACGAGTGGGAAGACGGATAAGACCAATAACTCAGTTCTTGGCGACGTCTAGATGCATTTTTAGGCACGAGCATGTCATATGCATATGAATTGCATATAGTTTGAGATGTTAACCACATGAATGCATTCGTTAGGAAACAACGACTCGTCTAGAGCGGGAGTTACTACAGGACTAGCGCAAGGAAGCCGTCCAGGTGAGGGGTTCCCATCCTTGCCCTACAGGGTTGATTGAGGATGTGGATATGTGGTTCTCCTACTTTCCTATTTGTAAGAATAATTTAGTGGTTAACAGGCTATTGTCGTTCCTAAACTGTTATATATGAAACTATTTGTATATGTGTGTTTGACTACAGGTAAAGAGGTACTGAAGGGTATCCATGTGATGACATGAGATACGCCGAACAGTACAAGCAAGGGGGTAAGTTGTTGATTGACTCCAAGGTTGGTTTACCCTATTAATTAGAAACTCATTAAAGAAATTGTATAGAAGTTGTTAGTAGACGTCGACGTTTTATGGTAATTGAACTTAGGAACGGTCTTAGAGCTAGGTTATGATCTAATCAAAGGTTTGGATATTGAATAAGGATTTAAAAGATCTCATAAATGGATTAGTGAGTCATAGGAGGTTCACACCACCTAGGTAAAGTCAGTTTAGGATAGAATTGGGTAGATAGAGTCAGAATCCCAACTGAGAGCTCGGGGAGAGAAATGAGTCAGAAAAGATTTGCCCGTTGAGGCTATTGCCCTAGCCTGGCACTAGGGTCAGTTAAATATTAAAAGATTTTCCCGTTGAGGCCATTGCCCTAGCCTGGCACTAGGGTCAGTTATATATTAAAAGATTTGCCCGTTGAGGCCATTGCCCTAGCCTGGCACTAGGGTCAATTAAAGATTTAAAAGAAATTGCACATTGAAGCCATTGCCCTAGCTTGGTACTAGGGTCAGTTAAGTGATTTACAGTTTTCATATTATATGTTAAAATGTGATTGCTTGTTTACGAGAAGCAAGATAGAAAAGCATGATTCGTAGGTTTATTTGTGATTTTAATGTTATATTAATATTGTTTGATCGTAATATAACATTTGATAAACTGGACTTTCATGCGCATGTGATTGTGGGTGTTTCCCTTTCCCCAGCTGTAGTGGTACACGCCGCTACGCCGAGGATGGGAAGCTCCTCACTGAGTCTGTTTGACGCACTCCCTCTGCTTCAATGTTTCAGATACAGGGATTGGGCAGGCATCGACGTCCGGACAGTGATACGGACATCAGACCATCCTTACGCTCTTGTTCGCATGGGTGGACTCCTTTGGTTATTTTGATTTCTCTTGTCGTACATATTTTAAAGTTGTAAGAGTTGTATATATATATTTACAGCTTTTCATATGTACCTACTCTAGAATTGTCGGCTTCACATGTACTTAAAGACAGGGTCCAGTTGGGGATAAACTAGGATATATGTTTGAGTATATGAATTTCTGCATGTGAATAGGATAGATCGTACGCATTGAGGCTTATGGTCAATATGATATGGATATATATATTATGTGTGCTTGCTGAATGTGAATAGGATAGATCGTACGTATTGAGACGTACGGTCAATATGATATTAATATTTACCTTATGAGTGCTGATATATATCTATACACTGGCTGAGCTGAAGCGGTATTGAGCGAACCGCGGATTGCAGGTTAATTAGGCCACCGGTGAGGTGTGGCCACTAGTATGATATAAATATATTGATTGTTTAGCAGGGTAGTTATAGTCATGTTTATAGGATAAGGCTTACAGGTTTAAAGGTAAAAATCTATTCCCGTGCCGGTCACGTACTCCCGATTTGGGGTTGTGACAAACTTGGTATCAGAGCCTGGTTATTCTTTAAGTCATGTGAAGCCATTGGTATGACCGGGTGTCGGTTTAACCTTCATTGTGAAACCCGGGCATAACGTTGGAATAAACAGGCACTTGTGGGAGTACCCAGGATAAATTGAGTCAATTTTTCTTTCATTCCTTCTTAATCTATGATAGATTATGAATTCTTTCGAGTCATCGCTTTAAGCATAGAATTTATATGTGAAATTCTATGCAAAGCATCTAACTTGTACAGTACACAAGTGCCGATGAGCACTAAGGCGTAAGGTGGGGTGGCAGTGACACCAGGAACCTTAAGATGCCATAATAGGGAAATGTGACATCCATGGAGGATGCTACCTAGACACAGACACATTTGGTTGAATTGTAGGCATGAATGGGCTACAATGTGTGAGTGTTTTGCAGGTGTTAAATGAGACGATGCGTCTTCTCTGTTAGCGGCGCATTGTGTGCTATGGTATAGACACAGGTTATTTGATTATATTGTGGAATGCAAGTAGAATAGAAATATGCAGTGAATGGTAGTTAGGCTAGAAATGGGTTGCAAAGTGAAAGAAAAGACACGCTTGGCGTGTAGAAAAGAAAGTAAGCCCATGGGGCGATTGAAATTGAAATTTTACAGACAAGGATAAACAGGGCCATGAGGCATGAGACCGACAGGGAGAGGACCACGTGAATGGGTCACAACTGTGCGGTATGCTATGGCTAAAGGAAGTGAGTTGTCCTTCCTAGAAAGTAAAAAAAAAAAAGAGGTGGTGTATGCCACAGTGTAGAAACAGGAATCTACGGACTGGAAAATCAGGATACGGTATATGAAAGGGCAAAGTGGCTGAACCGTATGCCGTAGAAATAGATGTTAAGAAGTAGAGGCATATGTAAACGTGGAGAGCGTGACCATATGCCGAGCGGGAAACAGTATAAATGGTAAGGCACAGGGAAGGAGCCTAGTTCAACCCTATGCTCGATCCATGAACTACTAGTCCCTTAAGCAAACAAGGGGGAAGGAAGGGATTAAGCCCAACCAAACTCTCTTGGGTCGCTTAAGGAAGAGCACAAAGAATAGAATATTGATCACATGAGAAATTTTTGTAAAAATATTTTTGGTCTTTCCGGATGAGAGATTCTGAAAGACCCTCAAACTTTTCTCGAAAATACTAGGGATAACCATTGGAAGGCAAATTTTCATGAAAACTCTTTCTCAAATTGTGTCATTCCAATTGGTTAAACCCTAACCATTTACGAAAACCTTAGGCGTCATTTTCTAATAAATAAACTTGAATTAATTTTTTTTAAAAAAAAAAAAAAGAAAAAACCCACAGGGTGCCTAAGAAAACTAACTCATGTGACCAATACCCTACCAAACAGTAGTCCTTTTACAGGTAAGCTGTATAAGGATGGTAGATGTAGTTAAGAAATCACTCGCTTGGAGTGATTAAAGTTAAGTTGACATCGAAAAACACTAGAGAGTGCTAAAGTGCCAAGGGAGGATACAGGTAAACCCAAGGGTTACCAATTAAGGGGCCATAGGGTGAAAATGGACCCTAAAGTATTAGACCGGAGCACGTCTAGAAGTGGAAATGGGCGTAGACCTTCGGGTACCGTCCAGAGATAAGAAAATGAGTGCTATTGAGATAGATAGCTCTCGAACGAGATAACGTGAGAGATAAACCCCAAAGGGACTCGTAGAGGCCCGAGGGGAGAGAAAGTAAACAGGGATAAGTAGTCGCATAAGGGGGGAAGAGCGGAAGCCTATAGGACCCCCTAGGATAAGAGTCAAGTAGGAGGTGGAGAACCAACTACTACCGTAAGTACATGTATAGTGCACAGATTGTAGCAGACATAGCTAGGTAAGCTAGTTCCACAGGTTGGTGAACCGTAAATCCTTTAGTCTGACGTCCGTGTATGGGCAGAGACTAAGTGGACAAACCAAACGTATAAGTGGCTATGTTGGTGCCGTAAAGGGAAAAATTAACCGTAAAGACGGTTAATCGAGAAGGAGAATTTAGTGAGTAACGAGTATGGAGAAATACTCGAAGAAAGAGTACCACGTAGGTACAGAATGAAAATAAGAGAGTGAATACGAGAACGGAGTCGGGTAAGCATCGGGGGATGCGAGCCAAATAATAAAACAGATATGTTACCATTGGGGCGATTGGAACCCAACGGGTAACACACTGGCAAGAGGCGGTATATGTTCGTGAATATATGCCACACCGTAAGAAAGGGAAGAGTCAAACCGTGGGAGCAGATCCCGTTGGGTCAAGGGAAGTAGAGCATGTCTGGAAAGGCTCATGTTGGAGTTAACGAATCAAATATTCCAAGTAGGAATACAGGATCTAAGTGAGTTGAAGGAGTTACACACGCAATTACAGGAATTGCTTGATAAGGGTTTCATCAGACCTAGTTTTTCACCTTGGGGTGCACCAGTTCTATTTGTGAAGAAGAAGGATGGAACTTTAAGATTGTGTATCGATTACCGAAAGTTGAATAAAGTGACGATCCGCAATCAATATCCATTTCCCAGAATCGATGACCTGTTCGACCAGTTGCAGGGTGCTAAAAGATTTTGAAAGATCGATCTGCAATCAGGGCATCATCAGCTAAAGATTAGAAAAGAAGATGTGCCCAAGACTGCTTTTCGAACCCGATACGGCCGTTATGAGTTTCTAGTTATGTCGTTCTGGCTAACTAATGCACCAACAGCTTTTATGGACATGATGAATCAGGTTTTCAAGCCATTCGTAGACCGGTTTGTCATTGTATTTATTGATGACATTTTACTCTATTCCAAGAATGCTGAGGAGCACGCAGAGCATTTGTGACTGGCATTATAGAGGCTGAGAGAAGAGAAATTGTATGCTAAGTTTTCAAAATGCGAGTTTTGGCTAGATAAGGTTGCATTTCTCGGTCACGTGGTATCTTCAGAGGGAATCCATGTTGATCCGAGCTAGGTGGAAGCCGTGAAGAATTGGTCCCAGCCTACCTCAGTCACGGAGATCCGCAGTTTTCTAGGTTTGGCTGGATACTATAGAAGGTTTGTGTAGAAGTTTTCGAGGGTTGCTGCACCTCTTACAAAGTTAACTTAGAAAGGGGTAAAGTTTGTATGGGATGACAAGTGTGAAGAGAGTTTTCATAAGCTGAAGTAAAGTCTTACCACAACACCGGTGTTGGCTCTTCCTGAGGGCACTGGAGGGTATGCGGTTTACTGTGACGCTTCACGAGTTGGGTTAGGGTGTGTTCTTATGCAACATGGAAAGGTGATTGCTTATGCGTCTAGGCAACTTCGAAAGCATGAGAGAAACTACCCGACTCACGATCTTGAAATGGCAGCGGTGGTATTTGCCTTGATGATTTGGAGGCACTGCCTTTATGGCGAAACATGTGAGGTATATACAGACCACAAGAGCCTTAAGTACATTTTCGAGCAGAAAGATCTAAATCTGAGACAACGCAGGTGGATGGAATTGTTGAAAGACTATGACTGCACGATCTTGTACCATCCTGGTAAGGCGAATGTGGTGGCAGACGCTTTGAGCTGAAAGTCAATGGGTAGCTTAGCCCATATCAGTGAAGTACGAAGGCCGTTAATTCGGGAAATACATGAGCTGGAACAGTCTGGAACTCAGTTTGAAATTGGAAACTCCGACTTTTTTCTAGCCCATGTCTAAGCCAAGTCAGCTCTAGTCGAAGAGGTTAAATCCAAGCAAGATCAAGACGCCGACCTCAAACAGATCAGAGATACAGTGGTTAAGGGGTAGAAGGACGACGTCCGATTCTCCATAGATGACAATGGCATACTCCGGTTGGAGGGACGACTATGTGTACCCATGGTGGATGGTTTGAAAGAAAGAATCCTTAATGAGGCACACAAGATGGCGTACACAATCCATCCGGGTAGTAATAAGATGTATCAAGATCTGAGAGAATTTTACTGGTGGAATGGTATGAAGAAAGACGTGGCAGACTACGTATCTAGATGTCTAGTGTGTCAGCAAGTTAAGGCTGAACACCAAAAGCCCGTCGGAACACTTCAACAGATGAAAATTCCTAAATGGAAGCCTCGTCCCCAATGCCTCCTGCAATGCTCTCCAGAATCGAGAGGTAAACTGTGACCCCCTGTCAGAGATAATCGGCACCGGTACTCCGTGCAACCTCACTATCTCTAATAGGTACTATGGACTTTGTGAGAGGATTGTCGCGGTCACAGAGGGGATTCGATTCAGTTTGGGTAATCGTTGATCGGATGACCAAGTCCGCACATTTCCTGCCAGTTAAGACCACTTACGGAGTGGGTCAATATGCCCAGTTGTACCTATTAGAGATAGTGAGGTTGCACGGAGTACCGGTGTCGATTATCTCTGACAGGGGGTCACAGTTTACCTCTCGATTCTAGAGAGCATTGTAGGAGGCATTGGGGACGAGGGCTGATCTGAGTACAGCATTTCATCCCCAGACAGACGGGCAATCTGAGAGGACCATTCAGATTTTAAAGGACATGCTTAGAGCATGTGTTATGGATTTCGGCGGAGGGTGGGAGAAATACCTGTCGTTAGCGGAGTTTGCCTATAACAACAGTTACCAAGCCAGTATTCAGATGGCACCCTTCGAGGCTTTGTACGGTCGGAAGTGCAGGTCCCCGATTGGGTGGTTCGAGGTCGAAGAGGCCAAGTTGGTTGGTCCAGGACATGTTCAGGATGCTTTGGACAAGATAAAGTCCATTAGAGAAAGGCTTACCACGGCTCAGAGTAGGCAGAAGTCGTATGCTGACAACCGGAGAATAGAGTTAGAGTTTGCTATGGATGAGCAGGTTTTCTTAAAAATTTCACCGATGAAGGGCGTGATGAGATTTGACAAGAAAGGCAAGCTAAGTCAAAGATACATCGGACCGTTTGAGATTCTAGAGCGTGTGGGAAATGTTGCCTACTGTCTAGAATTGCCAGCGGAGTTGGAAGGAGTTCATCCGGTGTTTCACGTGTCTATGCTTCGCAAGTACCTGCCAGACCCCTCTCATGTAATCCAACCCCAAGAAGTACAACTAGCCGAGGGTCTGACGTATGAGGAGATGCCAGTGGAAATCTTAGATTACCAGTTGAAGAAGCTAAGATCAAAGGAAATACCATTGGTGAAAGTCCTATGGCGAAACCATTCGGTTGAGGAAGCAACGTGGGAAGTTGAGGCTGAGATGCGCAGGACATATCCTCACCTATTTCAAGACTAAGGTTAGTATGTTAATTGAAATTCGGGGACCGAATTTCCTAAGGGGGAAGATTGTAATACCCGGGAAAAAAAATTTTCGGAGTTTAAAATGAAATGAAAGGGAAAGAAAAGAAGTAGAAAATATTTTTGGATTTAATTCAGGACCTAAGGAATTGAAAATAGAAATTAAATGGGGAAAAGAGAGTAGGGAATATTTTTGGATATCTAATTGGGATATAAGAGAAAATAAAATTTATTGGAAAGAGGAGGGATTTAATTGGGGGATATTTTTCCACCTCTTGTTTATTTAAATCATTATTAGTATTTAGTTATTTAGTAGTTTATTTTAATTATAATTAAGTATTTAATTATTAATGATTTTATTTAATTATTTATTTTAGTAAATTTGGCGTGGGGTGCATGACTCATAAGGGGTTGGTAGGAAAAGAAGAAAGAAAGAATAAAAGAAAAAAAGAAATAAGAGAAAAGGAGGAGGAAGGCACACATAGAAGAGAAAGAAAGAGAGAGAAAGAAGAGAGGGAGAGGAGCTCGTGGAGGAGGAAGAAGGAGAAGAGGTGGGTGCACCGGAAAGGTGACCGGGGAGAGCTAGCCGACGCCGGAAAAGTCACCGGGGCTCGGGTACGACGCCTCCTACACCTTCCACCAATCGAATCAAAGGTTGGTAACCCCAATTTCATTCGAAACCCCCAATTTCTTCATTTTTAGGGATTTATTCGATTCAACTTCGATTGAGTTGTTTCGAGGGTAGATTGAGACCTAGGAAGTGTTCTTGAACACTTAGTTGGGGTAAGAATCGAGACTATACCCTCGGGTTTAGCCGAATTCGAATTTTGAAGGGTTTGGGGTTGAAAATTCTAAATTTCATAAATTGGGGAAATTATTGATAATTAGGATTGAGCTTGGATTTGAGTAAATAGGCTTGGATTGGAATTATTGAAATTATATTGTTGAAATATTAGCTTAACAAGACCCGTGAAGAGCTGGCCCGAGGTTACTAATGTGGAACCTTGACATTAACGTGCCGGGTCCCTGCTCGGATTGCCCAATTACACTTTAAGGGTGATATTGAGGGCTCCAAACCTCTTCTTTTCAATCTTAAACACCCTAGAATAATTCTAAAAATGCTATCAAGCATCAAGAATTATTTTAGGTACTTTCTTGTTTCTCAAGGATGGAAACTTGCGGAACAATAAAGTCCAAAAATTTAAAATGGCAATTTAATTCGTTCGTAATTATTAGGAAACCTTAAGTAGGATAATTTAGAAGCATATCGAGGTTTAGTAACTCAAATCAAAGGCTCCAAAATTAATTCAAGGTGAGCGATAATTATACGAAACCAAGTATGTAGCACTTGAGACTCTCATGGAAGAGAGGGAAGATGGATAAGACCAAGAACACGGTTCTTGGCGACGTCTAGATGCATTTTTAGGCACGAGCATGTCATATGCATATGAATTGCATATAGTTTGAGATGTTAACCACATGAATGCATTCGTTAGGAAACCACGACTCGTCTGGAGCGGAAGTTATTGCGCAAGGAAGCCGTCCAGGTGAGGGGTTCCCATCCTTGCCCTACAGGGTTGATTGAGGATGTGGATATGTGGTTTGCCTACTTTCCTATTTGTAAGAATAATTTAGTGGTTAACAGGCTATTGTCGTTCCTAAACTATTTTATATGAAAGTATTTGTATATGTGTGTTTGACTACAGGTAAAGAGGTACTGAAGGGTATTCATGTGATGACATGAGATACGCCGAACAGTACAAGCAAGGGGGTAAGTTGTTGATTAACTCCAAGGTTGGTTTACCCTATTAATTAGAAACTCATTAAAGAAATTGTATAGAAGTTGTTAGTAGACGTCGACGTTTTATGGTAATTGAACTTAAGAACGGTCTTAGAGCTAGGTTATGATCTAATCAAAGGTTTGTATATTGAATAAGGATTTAAAAGATCTCATAAATGGATTAGTGAGTCATAGGAGGTTCACACCACCTAGGTAAAGTCAGTTTAGGATAGAAATGGGTAGATAGAGTCAGAATCCCAGCTGAGAGCTTGGGGAGAGAAACGAGTCAGAAAAGATTTGCCCGTTGAGGCTATTGCCCTAGCCTAGCACTAGGGTCAGTTAAATATTAAAAGATTTGCCCGTTGAGGCCATTGCCCTAGCCTGGCACTAGGGTCAGTTATATATTAAAAGATTTGCCCGTTGAGGCCATTGCCCTAGCCTGGCACTAGGGTCAGTTAAAGATTTAAAAGAAATTGCCCGTTGAGGCCATTGCCCTAGCTTGGTACTAGGGTCAGTTAAGTGATTTACAGTTTTCATATTATATGTTAAAATGTGATTGCTGTTTACGAGAAGCATGATAGAAAAGCATGATTCGTAGGTTTATCTGTGATTTTAATGTTATATTAATATTGCCTGATCGTAATATAACATTTGATAAACTGGATTTCATGCGCATGTGATTGTGGGTGTTTCCCTTTCCCCAGCTGTAGTGGTACACGCCGTTACGTCGAGGATGGGAAACTCCTCACTGAGTCTGTTTGACTCACTCCCTCTGCTTCAATGTTTCATATACAGGGATCGGGTAGGCATCAACGTCCGGACAGTGATACGGACATCAGACCATCCTTACGCTTTTGTTCGTGTGGGTGGACTCCTTTGGTTATTTTGATTTCTCTTGCCGTACATATTTTAAAGTTGTAAGAGTTGTATATATATATTTACAACTTTTGATATGTACCTACTCTAGAATTGTCGGCTTCACATGTACTTAAAGACAGGGTCCAGTTGGGGATAAACTAGGATATATGTTTGAGTATATGAACTTCTGCATGTGAATATGATAGATCGTACGCATTGAGGCGTACTGTCAATATGATATGGATATATATATTATGTGTGCTTGCTGCATGTGAATAGGATAGATCGTATGTATTGAGACGTACGGTCAATATGATATTAATATTTACCTTATGAGTGCTGATATATATATCTATACACTGGCTGAGCTGAAGCGGTATTGAGCGAGCCGCGGATTGCAGGTTAATTAGGCCACCAGTGAGGTGTGGCCACTAGTTTGATATAATATATTGATTGTATAGCAGGGTAGTTATAGTCATGTTTACAGGATAAGGCTTACGGGTTTAGAGGTAAAAATCTATTCTTGTGCCGGTCACGTACTCCCGATTTGGGGTCGTGACAGAATCCTTTTTGGGTGTGTCGTATGTACGTTACATCTGCTGTGTATATATATATGGCACGCTTGAATTCTAGCATTGTCGGCTTCATACAGATTAAAGTTAGGTCTTGGTGATGGGAATATAGGCTATGATATAATATATATCATGTATATACATATATGACTTCTGCATTCGACAAGGATAGGTCACACGCATTGAGGCGTGTGATCAATACGTAAATTATATGTATGTGTGATTGAATACCTGTTTGTGTGAAAATATGGCTTCCGCATGTGAATAGGATAGATTACACGCATTGGGGCGTGTGATCAATATGTAAACTATATGTAAGCTTGTGATTGAATATATGTATGACTGTATACAGAACTTTTGCATGTGAATAGGATTGCATGTGAATAGGATAGATCACTCGCCCTGAAGCGCGTGATCAATATGTATATTATATGTACTTGTGAATGAATATGTGTATATGTATAAACTAAAGCGGCGTTGAGCGAGCCGTGGATTGCAAACTGCTTAGGTCACCGGAAAGGGATGACCATATATGTTATATATTGTTTTTATTAGAAAAGGGTAGTTATAAACAGGTGGAAATCTCAATTAGGGGTTAGAGGCTTACGGGATAGGAGAAATCTTACTTTCTGTGCCGGTCACAGACGTCCGATAGGGGGTCGTGACAATATTATTTTGTTTCATTATATATGATAGAAGATTGGGAGAGAGTTAATAATAATACAAAATTAAATATTAGATGAGAGACAATTTAATTAAAAGAGCTAAATGGTCAGGTTTTTTTAATTTAGATTAATAGATTTAAAGTTTGAATAGATTTATTTAAATTCTCAAGGACAATCTTTATTTATAAATAAGCGAGACATTTAAATTTGCATTAATAAACTTTTAAAATAAAAAAACCAATTTAAATTTCGAATTTTAAATAGACTCGAATTAATATTAATTTTAAAATTCAAATCAAAATGAATTTTACTGTGTAACAACCACAAATATATAAATACATGAAAAGAAAAGTGCTAGTAAAATTTTATATAGGAAATGGAGAAGATCATTTTATTAATATACACTTGCGTTACAGTTAAAACATGCAAAGTTATATTTTAGGAGATAAAATATTGATACATCAGAGAAGCCATAAGACTTTCAGTAGAAATACATGAACAAAATTACACTTGAATATGCAATCCATAGCTTCGAAAAGGAAAAAAACTCACAAGAAATCGAATTCGACCAAAGTATAAATATGATTAGATCATCCCATCTATACAATCTAAAAGAGAGAGATGAAGCTCCCACACACTATTACTCTCTTTCCTTCACAATCTACAATGCTCCCCCATAAAAAAATCTAAAGTGGCTTCAATCTCACTTACATCCTACATTTTTAGTATTTCAACTTTGCCGTTAGTCTTCTCTATCATAAGAGTCAACAATTTCACTACAATCAATGAAATAAACAAATAAATTTAAGCATTAGAGATAAGACACAATACAAAGAGAAAAACATGATCATGAAAAAAAAAACTTGATAAACAAATTCTCCTTTTAATTATAATTAAATAGAGATTGATTAAACTCTCATCTCACTATCTCATAGGGGACATTTATAACTAATTATTAAGAATGAACATATGTGTTGCATTTATAGGAATTTAGATAAAAATAGAACTGTTTCATGCAAAAAAAAAAATCAGTTCTTTTTTCTTTTAACAAAGATGGCTCAAGAGCTAGAACTCACACCACTACAAAAAGTCTCCAAACCAAGGAGATAGATAGATTTCTAGGTCTAATATGACAAAGGATCTGAGGCAATAATAGTTGTAGCTCTCAGTCCTTTTATATATATATATATTGCATATTCTGTTACAGAGGTACATTTTAGAAAAGTGTACACGTAAGCAATACAACTCTACAATAAATAATACAAGAATAACTAATCTAAATAATTAATGACTAACTAATCAATCATTTGTCTTAACAGAGATCATCAACAAGAAACTTCCCACACTTACCTGGTGGGTTTATGAAGATGCAACTCTCATAAATTGTGGTATGGCTCAACTTTGCAAAATAGTTAGCAACTTTGTTGCTTTCTCTAAAAGAAAATATGCATCCCACGTCCCAATCACGACCTTGCATGCTCTTGATCTCATCATTCACCAAACCAACATTAGGATGCTGGTTTGAGACACCTGTCATGATCATGTCAAATGCTAGCTTATAGTCCATTTCTAAACATCAACGTGAGCTTCCATGAAATTTCCCTTAATCAATGGGAGAGTCGCCGCAACCTATAAAAGGTAGTTGGATCTGTCCAACTTGAAAGATGTCATTTGGCTAGAGCTACCACAAAATGAGAAGGTTTTCGGTCCAGCAGAAGAGGAGCTCGATGGAGCTACGGATCCAATAGACGAGCTGGAAGATGAGCTAGAAGAAAATGACGCCGCCATGATCATTTTGTGCTCATATACCAAGATAGATTTCTAGGTCTAATATGAGAAAGGATCTGAGGCAATGAATAGCTGTAGCTCTCAGTCCGTATATATATATATATATTCTGTTACAGAGGTACATTCTAGAAAAGTGTACACGTAAGCAATACAACTGTACAATAGATAATACAAGAATAATTAATCTGAATAATTAATGACTAACTAATCAATCATTTGACTTAACAGAGATCATCAAAAAGAAACTTCCCACACGTACCTTGTGGGTTTATGAAGATGCAACTCTCATCACTTGTGTTATGGCTCAACTTTGTCAAATAGTCAACAACTTTGTTGCTTTCTCTAAAAGAAAATCTGCACCCCACGTCCCAATCACGACCTTGCATGCCCTTGATCTCATCATTCACTAAACCAACATTAGGATGCTGGTCTGAGACACCTATCATGATCATGTCAAATGCTAGCTTATAAACCAATTCTAAACATTGTATATATATTAGTCGACCAATTGAAAGTAATTAAAGACTGAAAGAAATAAATTAGAACAAACACATCACAAAGGAATAATTCATAAACATTAATAACCTATCATTCAAAAAGAAAAAAATGGGAAGGAGAGAATAAAATGAAGAAAAAAAGTATGAAATGAAAACTAACCGTCATACACCATTTTGAACTCAAGCTACAAGTATATATAGAGAGAGATTATAGGAAAGAGGGAGGGAAAGAGATGGTACATAGAGAAAGATGAGCATATCTATTAGTCTACAAGTATATATAGAGAGAGATTATAGGTGTCACGACCCCAAATCGGGAGTACGTGACCGGCACGGGAATAGATTTTTACCTCTAAACCTGTAAGCCTTATCCTGTAAACATGACTATAACTACCCTGCTATACAACCAATATATATATCATACTAGTGGCCACACCTCACTGGTGGCCTAATTAACCTGCAATCCGCGGTTTGCTCAATACCGCTTCAGCTCAATCCAGTGTATAGATATATTTATCAGCACTCATAATGTAAATATTAATATCATATTGACCGTACGTCTCAATACGTACGATCTATCATATTCACATGCAGCAAGCACACATAATATATACCCATATCATATTGACCGTACGCCTCAATGCGTACGATCTATCCTATTCACATGCAGAAGTTTATATACTCAAACATATATCCTAGTTTATCCCCAACTGGACCCTGTCTTTAAGTACATGTGAAGCCGACAATTCTAGAGTAGGTACATATCAAAAGCTGTAACTATATATACGCAACTCTTACAACTTATAATATGTACAACCGAAAGAGTCAAAATAACAAAAAGTGTCCACCCACGCGAACTAGTGCGTAAATGATGGTCTGATGTCCGTATCACTGTCCGGACGTTGATGCCTGCCCGATACATGTATCTGAAACATTGAAGCAGAGGGAGTGAGTCAAACGGACTCAGTGAGAAGCTTCCCATCCTCGGCGTAGCGGCGGGTACCACTACAGCTGGGGAAAGGGAAACACCCACAATTACATGCGCATGAAAGTCCAGTTTATCACATGTTATATTACGATCAGGCAATATTAAAATAACATCAAATCAAAGATAAACCTACAGATCATGATCCTCTATCATACTTCTCATAAGCAAACAATCATATTTAACATATCATCTGAAAACTGTAAATCACTCAACTGGCCCTAGTGCCAGGCTAGGGCAATGGCCTCAACGGGCAAATCTTTTAGTCTTTTACTGACCCTAGTACCAGGCTAGGGCAATGGCCTCAACGGGCAAATCTTTTAGTCTTTTACTGACCCTAGTGCCAGGCTAGGGCAATGGCCTCAACGGGCAAATCTTTTAGTCTTTTACTGACCCTAGTACCAGGCTAGGGCAATGGCCTCAACGGACAAATGTTTTAACTTGTTTCTCTTCCCAAGCTTTCAGCTGGGATCCTGACTCTATCTACCCATTACTATCCTAAACTGACTTTACCTAGGTAGTGTGAACATCCCTACGACTCACTAATCAATTAAGAGATTGTATTAATCCTCATATTATTCTCAAACCCTTGGTTTAGATCATAACCTAGCTCTAAGGTCTTCCCTAAGTTCAATTACCATAAAACGTCGACGTTAGCAACACTTTCTTTATGATTTCTTAAATGAGTTTCTAATTAATAGGGTAAAGCAAACCTTAGACTCAATCAACAACTTACCCCCTTGCTTGTACTGTTTGGCGTATCTCATGTTAACACGTGGATACCCTCCAGTACCTCTTTACCTGTAGTCAAACACACATATATAGATACTTTCATATATAACAGTTTAGGAACAACAATAGCATGTTAACCACTAAATAATTCTTACAAATAGGCAAGTAGGCAAACCACATATCCACATCCTCAATCAACCCTGTAGGGCAATTATGGGAAACACCTCACCTGGATGGCTTCCTTGTGTTTGTCCTGGAGTAACTCCCGCTCCGGACGAATCGTGATTTCCTAACAATTGCATTCACGTGGTTAACAATATTAACTATATGCAAATCACATGCATATGGTATGCTCGTGCCTAAAAATGCACCTAGATGTCGTCAAGAACCGAGTTCTTGGTCTTATCCATCTTCCCTCTCTTCCATGAGAGTCTCAAGTGCTACACACTTGGTTTCGTATAATTATCGCTCACCTTGAATTGATTTTGAAGCCTTGGATTTGAGTTACTAAACCTCGATATGCTTCTAAATTATCCTACTTAAGGTTTCCTAATAATTACGAAGGAATTAAATTGCCATTTTAAATTTTGGACTTTATTGTTCCGCAAGTTTCCATCCTTGAGAAACAAGAAAGTACGTAAAATAATTCTTGATGCTTGATAGCATTTTTAGAATTATTCTAGGGTGTTTAAGATTGAAAAGAAGAGGTTTGGAGCCCCCAATATCACCCTTAAAGTGTAATTGGGCAATCCGAGCAGGGACCCGGCACGTTAATGTCAAGGTTCCACATTAGTAACCTCGGGCCAGCTCTTCACGGGTCTTGTTAAGCTAATATTTCAACAGTATAATTTCAGTAATTCCAATCCAAGCCTATTTACTCAAATCCAAGCTCAATCCTAATTATCAATAATTTCCTCAATTTATGAATATTTAGAATTTTCAACCCCAAACCCTTCAAAATTTGAATTCGGCTAAACCCGAGGGTATAGTCTCGATTCTTACCCCAACTAAGTGTTCAAGAACACTTCCTAGGTCTCAATCTACCCTCGAAACAACTCAATCGACGTTGAATCGAAGAAATCCCTAAAAATGAAGAAATTGGGGGTTTCGAATGAAATTGGGGTTACCAACCTTTGATTCGACTGGTGGAAGGTGTAGGAGGCGTCGTACCCGAGCTCCGGTGACTTTTCCAATGTCGGCTAGCTCTCCCCGGTCACCTTTCCGGTGCACCCACCTCTTCTCCTTCTTCCTCCTCCACGAGCTCCTCTCCCTCTCTTCTTTCTCTCCCTTTCTTTCTCTCTTTCTTTCTCTTCTATGCGTGCCTTCCTCCTCCTTTTCTCTTATTTCTTTTTTTTTTCTTTTTTTTTCTTTTATTCTTTATTTCTTCTTTTCCTACCAACCCCTTATGAGTCACGCACCCCACCACAAATTTAATAAAATAAATAATTAAATAAAATCATTAATAATTAAATACTTAATTATAATTAAAATAAACTACTAAATAAATAAATACTAATAATGATTTAAATAAACAAGAGGTGGAAAAATATCCCCCAATTAAATCCCTCCTCTTTCCAATAAATTTTATTTTCTCTTATATCCCAATTAGATACCCAAAAATATTCCCCACTCTCTTTTCCCCATTCAATTCATATTTTCAATTCCTTTGGTCCTGAATTAAATCCAAAAATATTTTCTACTTCTTTTCTTTCTCTTTCACTTCACTTTAAACTCCGAATTTTTTTCCCCGGGTATTACAGATTCATATATATATATATATATATATATATATATATATATATACATCACAACATGTATACATAGAACTACCGACGCGAATAAAGCGTGCGGTCTTCAGAGTTGTCAGCCTCCTTGAGAAGAAGTGGACGCGTTCCCGACTCCTGAACCACCTGTATCTGAAACATGTAAACAGGGGGGTGAGTCGAACAGACTCAGTGAGAAGCTCCCCCATCCCTGGCGTAGCAGCGGGTACCACTACAGCTGGGGGAAGGGAGCAACCACAACCACATGCGCATGAAACGTATTTATATTGTGATCTTTAACATGATCAGGAAATCAGTAAATCACATTCACAATTAACATCCTAATTCATGCTCCTAACTTATTTATTTCTCCGCACGTACATAAATCACAATATATATATATATATATCATATGCTTTCATAAGTCACACAAAATTATGCTCGAAGGCATTCACTTTCTGTCTCCCGCGTTACGCTAAGAGAAATACTGGCCTGAAGACAATTTCTTATTCGAACCTAGTTGATCAAACTAGGAACTTTCTGACTCCAAGACACGCTTAGAGTAATAGCCGGCAACTCGTCTGACCTCGGTTAAACCAAGGTAATGGCCACTAGGTGGCATGCTTACTGTTAACTGAATCATGTCTTTCCGACCAGGATAACTGACTCGATCTACCCGAACTAACCTAGCAAACTACACTAACATATTTAACCTTAAAAGACGCCCTATTTGTAACTAACTGAATAGCATACGTGTTCTTTAGTTAGGCCTAGATTTCCCCCGTTTCAATTATGCAACACTCTCTCTCACATTTAACAACCTAGGTTCATTTTTCCTCAATGTACCATGTAATACCCGGGAAATTTTTTAGAAGTTTAAAAAAAATAAAATAAGAGGGAAAGAAAAGAAGTAGAAAATAATTTTTTGTGAGTTAATTCAGGACCTAAGAAATTAGAAACCTGAATTAAATAGGGAAAGGAAATTAAATTAAAAATATATCTTTATTATTTTTAAGTTATTATTATTTATCTTATTATCTTTTAAAAAAAAGAAGAAGAAGAAGAAGAAGAAAAGAAAAGAAAAGAAAATATATATTAATTATTATTTAGTTAATTATTAATTAATTGATTTTTAATTATATTTATTTATTATTTAATTATTTGATTATTATAATTATTTATTTATTTATTTATATATATTTTTTATTTAATAAAGGAAGGGGTTGGTAAGAAGAAAGAAAATAAAGAGAAGAAAAGGAGTAAGAGAGGGCTACGTGGATAAGAAAGAAAGAAAGGAAAGAAAGAAAGAAGAGAGAGAGAGGGTGAGACGTGAAGGAGAAGGAGAAGAAGAAGGAGAGTTGGGGTTCGCCAGAAAGGTGACCGGGGAGAGCTAGCCGACCTCGGAAAAGTCACCGGAGCTCGGGTACGACGTCTCCTACACCTTCCACCAATCGAATCAAAGGTTGGTAACCCCAATTTCATTCGAAACCCCCAATTTCTTCACTTTTAGGGATTTCTTCGATCCACCTTCGATTGGGTTATTTCGAGGGTAGATTGAGACCGAGGAAGTGTTCTTGAACACTTAGTTGGGGTAAGAATCGAGACTATACCCTCGGGTTTAGCAGAATTCGAATTTGGAAGGATTTGGGGTTGAAATTATAATTATTTCTAAATTGGAGAAATTATTGTTAGCTTAGGAATTGAGCTTGGGTTTGAGTAAATAGGCTTGGATTGGTATTATTGAAATTATATTTTTAAGATATTAGCTGAACAAGACCTGTGAAGAGCTGACCTGAGGTTACTAAGGTTGAACCTTGACGTTAACGTGCTGGGTCCCTGCTCGGATTGCCCAATTACACTTTAAGGGTGATATTGAGGGCTCCAAACCTCTTCTTTTCAATCTTAAACACCCTAGAATAATTCTAAATAAGCTATCAAGCATCAAGAATTATTTTGTAATACCCGAAAATTTTCCAATTTACGTTAAGGTCCTAATTTAATTTTTATTTTAATTTGGAAGGAAAAGGAGAAAATTTTAAATAAATGAAATTTTATTTGGACCAAAATTAGGACTTAACGGGAAATATTGGGTGTAAGTTATTAACCCCAAAGTCAATTTTAAATAAATAAATAATATATAAAATAAATATATAAATATATAATATATTAAATAAATATATAAATATATAATATATATATATATATTGTGTTGGCAGAGAGGGGGGGGGTCACGCACGTGACCCCCCATTTAAATAAAATTGGTCCTCATTCATTCTCCAGCCAAATCGTGAAGGAGATTGAGGACCACAACGCCAAGGCTACGGGAGAGGAGGAGGCGCGCGAGCGGGTGTGCGGGAGAGCCAGCGGAGGACGACGCCGCCGTTCGCCGGAGTAGGAGCAGTTGACGGCGACGCCGGAGGAAGGTGGCCGGCGGGTTCACGGAGGAGAGAGAGAGAGCTTGGTTAGAGAGAGAAACAAACGGGAATAGTGTTTTTTTCGCCGGAATCTCGCCGGATTTTGGCCGTTCCGAGCTCGGGGAAGGTGACCGGGGGTTTCCTATACCCTATTCCTTCATCTTAACCGATTAAGTCGAGGTAAGAAGTCTCGAATCACTCAAACCCCAAATTTATCAATTTTAGGGATTTTTAGAAAGACCCCAATTGATTCAATATGAGTATTTTGGATCCTAAATTGAAGTATTTGCATGCTAGGAAGTGAGTTGGAAGCTTAGGAACCGGAACCAAATTGATGGAATTTATCTGGGTTCGAAAAAGTGTAGGAAAATGTGATTGTTAAGGTTTAAGGGTGTTGCGAAATGACTTGGGGTGCACTGAAAGGTTGAATAATAATTATATAATTATTAAAAAATTATTGGAATGTACGAGGGATTAAAACCCGAGTAATTTCCGTCTCACCCGGAACCCCGTTCGGGGAAAAAGAGACAATTTTCTAATTTTACGCGTATTCGGGTATACGTATTCATGTGTAGGTGAAGTGTTCAGGGTTATTTTGATAAATGGAAATTTTGGACAAGTAGAATTTATGACTCTTGAGCCATGAATTCAAGACTTGGGTAATGGGAACTTCACATGAACACATGAAGGGGAATTTAGACAAGTGGAAATCTCTAACCTAAGCAATTAGATGTTCTAAATGGCTCGAAAGTGTAAAAGTCAAATATGGGGCATTCTGGACTTTCAAAAAGAGAAATTTAGACGACGTAACGAATTAAATAATTAGTTCTTAGAAATATCTAAACGGTACATGAGTATTAGTACGACACACGCATTTTTAGATGTTTAATTACGCGTTCTAAATTTCCTAAATATATATGTGTATAGGGCACCATACTGTGAGTGGACCTTCGGGCACACCGAGAGCTGATCCGAAGTGCCAACCAGGTGAGGGGCTTTCCCATCCTTGCCCTCTTGTGGGTTGTATGAGGATGTGGAAAAATATGGTTTGTATTATTTGCCTCTTTGTTAGAATATGTATGTTAGAAACATGCTATTGTTATTCCTAAATGCTATTATATGAAATTACATGTTATATGTGTATTTGATACATGTGAAATATCATGATGGCTTGGGAAGCCTTATATGGAAAAAGGGTTCTTGGAACCTAGAACGATATCGGGGGTAGGATCGAGTCTACTTTCGGTGTCTAAATTCCATGGTCCTAGAAACTCACAAGTTAAATGAAGTTGGAAACCTATTGTTTGATCTTGAAATTTTTGAAATAATCGAACTTAGGATGTTCTTCCTTGAAACTATTTTCGAACTTGGGAAAGGGTATAAACTTATAAGTTTTTCCAAGAAAAGTAAAACCGAACTAGTAGGGGTTCATAGGAGTCATGTAGAGTCTATGATAAAAGAGGTGTCCATTTTAAATAAACCGGGTAGATCGAGTATGTCCTCGTGAAGTCGGACACCCAAGAGTCCAAGCCTATGAGTTTGCCACTTTGTGGTTAAAGCTTTGGTTAGGCCAAAGTCACACGAGTCGCCGGCTATGTACCAAGTAGAGTCTTGGTGCCAGATATGTCTCAAGTAAAGTCTTGGGGCCAGGGGTTCCTAGAATGATCAACTAGGTTCCTAACCGCTCACGTGAGCTATGCCTTCGGGCCAGTTTACCTCATAACGGATGCCACTCACGTGAGTTATGCCTTCGGGCCAGATTCTCTCCTAACGGAGATATGCCTTCGGGCCAGTTCTCTCCCCAAAGGGAGATATGCCTTCGGGCCAGTGTATGTTATTTTAAAACGATATATGATATTGGAAAGTGTTTGATGATATTGAACATGTGATATATATGCCTAATTTTGTCAATATATGTGTTATATATGCTAAATGCATGATCACTTAAACATGAAAGGTTAAAAGGAATATTATATGTGCATGTGGATGTGATTGGCTCCCTTTCCTCAGTTGTAGTGGTACCCGCTACTACACCAAGGATGGGAGAGCCTCTCACTGAGTCCGTTTGACTCACCCCCCAATTTTACATGTTACAGATACAGGTGTAGCGGGCACCGGACACGCGTCTACTTCCTCTCAAGGAGGCGGACATTCCTAGAGACCTCACGCATTGTTCGCGTGAGAGGTTTATCTTTTGATGTATACATTCTTTTGTTATATTTCTCTGATGTATACATTATTTTGAGTATAGCCTTTGATGTATAGGCAATTGCTATATGTATAAATATATGTACAAATCTAGACTTGTCGGCTTCATACTGTTTAAAGATTAGGTCATGGATGGGAATATAGGATATATGAATATTATGATGAGTATGAATTGCTTCCGCATGTGAATAGGACAGGTCACACCCTATGGGGTGTGATCAATATGTAAATTATATATACATATATGTGTGGTTGGTATGTGATTGTTTGCAAATATATAAACCTGCATGCGAATAGGATAGATTACACGCATTGAGGCGTGTGATCAATATGCAAATTTAAATGCGAGTGTGGATGCTCATATACAGGTGATTGAACAGGTTATATACATATATTGTGTGTGAATAGGATAGATCATTCCCTTGTGGTTTGATCACTACGTATATACAAATTTATGTGTGATTGCTTATGTGAATGGATATATATATATATACTTGAATTGGGCTGAAGCGGCAATGAGCGCCGTGGATTGCAGGTTATTTAGGCCACCGTAAATGACGTGGCCAATATTTATTATGTGAATATTGTATGTTGTTTGTATAGCAGGGTAGTTATTTTAAATGGTAATAGGGAAGGCTTACGGGTTTAGGGGTGAAATCCTACTCCCGTGCCGGTCACGGACTCCTAGAAATGGGGTCGTGACATATTTTAGGTAATTTCTTGTTTCTCAAGGATGGAAACTTGCAGAACAATAAAGTCTAAAATTTAAAAATGGCAATTTAATTACTTCGTAATTATTAGGAAACCTTAAGTAGGATAATTTAGAAGCATATCGAGGTTTAGTAACTCAAATCCAAGGCTCCAAAATCAATTCAAGGTGAGCGATAATTATACGAAACCAAGTGTGTAGCACTTGAGACTCTCATGGAAGAGAGGGAAGACGGATAAGACCAAGAACTTGGTTCTTGGCGACGTTTAGGTGCATTTTTAGGCACAAGCATTCCATACGCATATGAGTTGCATATAGTTAAGATTTTTAACCATGTGAATGCGATTGTTAGGAAACCACGATTCGTCCGGAGCAGGAGTTACTCCAGGAAAAGCACAAGGAAGCCGTCCAGGTGAGGGGCTTCCCATCCTTGCCCTACATGGTTGATTGAGAATGTGGATATGTGGTTTGCCTACTTGCCTACTTGTAAGAATTGTTTAGTGGTTAACATGATATTGTTGTTCCTAAATTGTTATATATGAAAGTATTTGTATATGTGTGTTTGACTACAGATAAAGAGGTACTGGAGGGTATCCATGTGATGACATGAGATACGTCGAACAGTACAAGCAAGGGGGTAAGTTGTCGATTGAGTCCAAGGTTCGATTTACCCTATTAATTAGAAACTCATTAAAGAAATCGTATAGAAGTTGTTGTTGAACGTCGACGTTTTACGGTAATTGAACTTAGGAAAGGCCTTAGAGCTAGGATATGATCTAACCAAGGGTTTCGGTATTACATAAGGATTAAAACGATCTCATAAATTGATTAGTGAGTCATAGGGAGGTTCACACTACCTAGGTAAAGTCAGTCTAGGATAGTAATGGGTAGATAGAGTCAAAATCCCAGCTGAAGGCTCGGGAAGAGAAACAAGTCAGAAAGGATTGCTCGTTGAGGCCATTGCCCTAGCCTGGCACTAGGGTCAGTTAAAGAGTAAAGCATTTGCCCGTTGAGGCCATTGCCCTAGCCTAGTACTAGGGTCAGTAAAAGATATAAAAGATTTGCCCGTTGAGGCCATTGCCCTAGCCTGGTACTAGGGTCAATAAAAGATATTAAAGATTTGCCCGTTGAGGCCATTGCCCTAGCTTGGCACTAGGGTCAGTTAAAGATTTAAAAGAAATTGCCCGTTGAGGCCATTGCCTTAGCCTGGTACTAGGGTCAGTTAAGTGATTTACAGTTTTCAAATTATATGTTAAAATGTGATTGCTTGTTTACGAGAAGCATGATAGAGGAGCATGATCCGTAGGTTTATCCATGATTTTATTTTATATTAATATTTCCTGATCGTAATATAACATTTGATAAACTGGACTTTCATGCGCATGTGATTGTGGGTGTTTCCCTTTCCTCAGCTGTAGTGGTACCCGCCGCTACGCCGAGGATGGGAAGCTTATCACTGAGTCTGTTTGACTCACTCCTTCTGCTTCAATGTTTCAGATACAGGGAACGGGCAGGCATCGACGTCCGGACAGTGATACGAACATCAGACCATCCTTACGATCTTGTTCGCGTGGGTGGACTCCTTTGGTTATTTTGATTTCTCTTGTTGTACATATTTTAAAGTTGTAAGAGTTGTATATATATATATATATTTACAGCTTTTGATATGTACCTACTCTAGAATTGTCGGCTTTACATGTACTTAAAGACAGGGTCCAGTTGGGGGTAAACTAGGATGTATGTTTGAGTATATAAACTTCTGCATGTGAATAGGATAGATCATACGCATTGAGGCGTACGGTCAATATGATATGCATATATATTATGTGTGCTTGCTGCATGTGAATAGGATAGATCGTACGTATTGAGACGTACAGTCAATATGATATTAATATTTACATTATGAGTGCTGATAAATATATCTATACACTGGATTGAGCTGAAGCGGTATTGAGCAAACCGCGGATTGCAGGTTAATTAGGCCACCAGTGAGGCGTGGCCACTAGTATGATATATATATATATTTATTGTATAGCAGGGTAGTTATAGTCATGTTTACAGGATAATGCTTACGGGTTTAGAGGTAAAAATTTATTCCCGTGCCGGTCACGTACTCACGATTTGGGGTCGTGACATACCAAACGGTCAAAACCTTTGTACGAAGATCAATTTAAATGGGTTTCTAATATTAATAAACCCTCACATATGAAATTCCGACTCAATCCTACCCACGGTACCATATAAGGCTCGGTGAGCCACAATATCGCATAATCACTTGAGAATGAACATATAAACATATAAACAGTTTGCACGTCCACTGCTTACTCACTAATCATATACGCGTAACATAAATACATTCAGATAGATATATTTCATATATCAACTTGCACAAATAGAGCAAACCACATTTCCACGTAGTCGTCCAACCCTGTGGGGCAGGGATGGGAGAGCCCCTCACCTCGTTGGCCCTCCTGATCAGTCATCGGAGTGCTTGAAGCTCCAATCACTCTGTGGTGCCCTATACACATTATATTTAAGAAATTTAAACGCGTAACTAAGAATCTATCATGCACGTGTCATGCTAATGCTTATGCACCCTCTAGCTATTTTCCAAGAACTAATTATTTAGTTCGTTACTTCGTCTTATTTGCTCTTTCTGAAAGTCCAGAATGCCCCATATTCGACTTTCACATTTTCGAGCCACTTAGAACCTCTAATTGCTTAGGTTAGAGATTTCCACTTGTCTAAATTTCCCTTCATGTGTTCATATGGGTATTTAACTAATAAAAGAATTAAACTCACGGGTCAAAAGAGGCTCTAGCTTACTCAGCCCACCATCTCCCTTATTCACCGAGTAAAAGCTTAATTACTACCTCTTTAATTATATATAAAAATATAATTGGGTATAATTAGAGCCTTGGAACCAATTTAGCGGGTCTTAGGTGTCCACCACGGACTAGACCAAGGTGTCCAACCCGCCGCACAGTTCCTTACTGTACAGTGGCTTAGTATATCGCCTCTTTTTCACTGGATTGGGTTCCGGTTGGGACGGTAAATACTCAGGCTTTATTCTCTTGTATATTTCCAGTATCTATAACACCTATACTACTCCAATCCAAGCCTAAACATGCTTCAAACTATAAATTTCGAATTTTTTTAGCAATTTTCCTAACCCAATTTCCATGATTTCCATACCCGGTCAATTCCTACGGTTTAACTTCCATTCTAAGCCTCACTAAGCATTCAATAACACCCACTAAGCTCAAATTTAACCCTGGAATGCCCCGATTGGAAGAAATTGAAGAATTCCTAAAATACCCAAAATTTGAGAAATTGGGGTTTTGAAGGATTGGGGCTTTCTCACCTTGATTCAATCGGGTAGAAAGCTTGGTGGTGATGAAAGATGAACTCCGGTGGCCCTGACCAGGGGCGGAATGCAATTTCCGGCGAGATTCCAGCGCTTACCCACCGTTCCTGTGTCTCCTCTTCCTCCCGTGAGCCTCTCGGTTTGGACCTTGGCTGCGTGCGTGTGTGCGTTTTGCATTTTGCTTCTTGCTTCTTAATTTGTGTGTATGTTTTAGTGAACGGGGGGTCACGGTTTTGACCCCCCATTTACTTATATATATATATATATATATATATATATATATATATATATATATATATATATTATTTTATTTGTGTGTGTGTGTAAATGGGAGGGCACGGCATTGAGCCCCAAATTTCCTTTTAATAACTTAAAAAATATATAATTTGTAGTAATTCCCCTTTTCCTCCCACTTCTTAAATCCCCATTTCTTTTAAGTTCTACAATAAATTTAAAAAATCTCATTTCTTTCCCTTCTTAATTTTATTTTATTTTATTTTATTTTTTATTTTAACCCTTTAATTTAATTTATTTTTCTCCCAAAAAAAAAATAAATAAATAAATGATGATGATAATTAATTTAAATATTTCGGGTATTACAAATATTATAGAGTTCTTCAAAATAAAATGAAAAAAATACATTTCATCGTTTGTCTTGATTATTATTATAGAGTTTTTGTTTGTCTTGATTATTATTGATTTCATTTTGAGAAGTAAATTTTTGTTGTTGTATAAATTTATTAAAAAGGCATTGGTTGTGGGGTCTTTTTTTTTATATTTTTGTTTGTTGCATTGTCTGTTCTCAAGTATTGTTGTGTTTGACCTTTCATCGTCAGGTCTTTTATTAGATTGGATGAAGAAAGAAGATAATATAGCTTAATAGAGAATCGTTCATACATAGTGTATAGGCGTACATTTTTAAAAGAAAAAATTGAAAGATTATTTTCATAGATAATCTTAATTAGTATCCTATCAAAAGATTTATCTATCTAATGTTTAAAAGTTGAATAGTACCGTATCATTGAAGTTCAATACATCACTCCAATCATGTAGAACCATTTGTTAATATTAATATAAATTCACATTAATAAGGACCCACCTTGAATGGTTTAGGAACCAACTGATTTGAGAGATGTACTGAAGTTCAGTACTACCATACCACTGAACATCTACTCCTGTCTAATTATTTATCTTTCCAATGCACTTTTTATATGTATCAAAAGATATTTTTGGATTAATATTATTAAAAGCACAATATAAAGATGGAATTTAAGACCCAATAAATATACATATCTCTTTATTAAAATATCTATATGGCTCAAACTCTTTAATCAATAGGGAAAACAACTATAACATTAATTAACTGTACACTTTTTCATTTTTACTATTTCCTATGTTAGAATCACAATTTCACTTTTTCCCATTTAGACTTTAAAATTTTTTTAATTAATTCTATTTTACTATTTGAAATATAATCCTAAAAGAACCCATACTCTAATTTTGCTGTTAAAATTGCCCAATAGATAAACTCATCCTTAATTTATCTATATCATGCACCTTTGATATCTCTATCTCTCTCTTTCCAGTAATATATATATATATATATATATATATATATATATATATATATATATATATATAACTTATGTTAAAAAACGTTACTTTTTATTTCTCACTTTTTTCCTTCCTTTTATACTCTCCTTCCCTTTTTGGCTTTTAATGGATAGATTATTAATGTTTATGATATATTCCTTTTTGGTGTGTTAATCCTAATTTTTGTTCTTCTAAATTTATAACATATATAGTTGATTCTTTTAATTTGTTCATGTTTCTTTGCTCTTTTGTTGTATGCTTATTGTAATTACGAAATATTCTGCCTTGGGACACGTGGCACTGACGTTTTAGAAGCCTCAACACCTGCTAGAGACACGTGGCACCACTCATCTATCAGTTACGTGGCCCTTGCCCACGTCATCTCACGGAGCATCCCCTCAATCAGACGTGGGAACTCCACAAACCTCGTGGGATGACCCACGTCCCACGAGGTCGTGGGTCGAGCACAATCTCCCCACACTCGAGTACAAATAGACCTCACTCGGGGGACTAAGCAAGCGATCTGGTCTTAATAGAACTATATGCAACTTGAAGGATAACCACACCTCCTCTGTGATATTCCACACACTCTCTCGGTAACCTGAGTACCCTCAGATACCTCACGTAATCCCTCTTCACACCGTGAGCTCCGTCGCAGGCCCCCATTCCGGCCAACCTCCGGCAAGCTCACCTTCGTCTCGGAGTGTACCATTCACGGGGCTTCCAGTAGCCCTCAGAGACCATAGCTCTCTCCCACTAAGGCAACCTCCTAAGGGCGGCTCGCCCGCCCGGAGTACCTTAGACACGTCTTATCCGCACACGGCCCAATACAGGTAACAACCTTGCCTAACGGCTCTTATAGACGTCAGCATAACGAACTACGTGGACTTTGATCCCTCCCGAAGGGTACGTAGGCACCTAGGTGCATCACCTAAGGACAAGTCCCCCAAGGTTAAGGCTCGTTGCGGTCCTATTCTCAAATTCCAATTGTTTGAGCCAAAAACGACAGTTACAGTGGCGCCCATCGCGGTCTTATTCAGACCACAATGCCTTGCGCACTCTGCCGCTAAACGGCATTTCCTTTTCGGGGAGTAGAAGTATACACCTAATTCTCAGAAACCCGCATTTGTTTTTGTTTTAATCTCCAATATAGATACATGACACTCACATGGCAAGCACGTGCAATTCCTTGAAACCCCTGCACGGCCGACTAGATGGTGTTCCAAGCGACCGTTGCAAGCGACATAAGACACAGCTCGTAATCTTCAACGGTGCTGGCGACACGACTGAGATAAATAAGCCGCTGGTCATCACGGCCAATATCTCAGGATTCGACGTCAGACGCGTGCTAATAGACCCCGGGGCTGTCACCGATATACTCTTCACAAAAACTTTGGAAGAAATGGCCCATCGGGATGGTCAGCTAGCATCGGACGAAGAAACTTTTGTCGACTTCTCTGGATAGGTCGTTAAGACACAAAGAACCCTCACGACGGGGCTCGCCCTAGGCGCCCAACCCAAGGTCATCCGCACTCGAGTGAGATTCGCCATATCAACGGAACCATCAGCATACAATGCAATTTTGGGTCGACCGACCCTGGGCAAGCTTCGAGTCATCATATCCACAGCTCATATGGTGATGAAATTTCCTACGCCCGCCAGCATCGCGGAAATACGGGCAAATCAAGAAGTCCACATATGCTTTGCGACCGACCGGCCCGCTACTAGCGAAGACGAGAGTTACGCCGCAAGCCCCCCTGAGATAGTGGACCTGTGAGACGAAATCCCCGGAGCCAGGCCACAGCTACGGAGGACCTCATGAGCATCTGCATAGATCAGGTGAACAGCCGAGAAGTCTGCGTGGGAGCTCTCCTCGGCCTGACAGCCCGAAAGAAGTTCTAAGAATTGCTCACCCAGTACATGGGTGTATTCGCCTGGAGCGCCGCGGAAATGGCAGGGATAGATTCTGCGCTCATATGTCACTCCCTCAACATCAGAGACGGACCCGGCGTGATCCAGAAGAAACGGTATTTCGGCGAAGAAAGGCAACAAGCGATCAATGAAGAGGTGCAAAAGCTCCTTGACGCTGGCTTCATACGCGAATCGCAGTACCCCGATTAACTGTCGAACGTGGTGATGGTCAAAAAGGCGAATGTGAAATGGCGAATGTGCATGGACTTTACCAATCTGAACAAAGCCTACCCAAAGGATGCTTACCCGCTCTCGAACATAGACAAACTGGTCGATGGGACGGCCGGACACCGGATGCTGAGTTTCCTAGACGCCTTCTCGGGATAAAACCAGATCCAGATGAACCCGAAGGATTAGGAAAAGACCTCCTTTATCACGGATAAAGGCGTCTACTGTTACAAAGTCATGCCTTTCAGATTAAAGAACGCAGGGGCCACCTATCAGAGGATCATGGACATCATTTTCCGAGAACAGATAGGTTAGAACCTCGAGGTCTACGTCGACGACATGGTAGTAAAATCCATGGAACTCGAACAAGACCTAGCACATCTGGAGGAGCTCTTCTTGGTTCTGCGAACACACTAAACTCGAACCCGAGAAATGTGCAGCCATTCTCAACATGGAACTGCCACGAACGGTGAAAGCGGTGCAGAGGTTGAACAGAAGATTAGCGGCCCTCAACAGATTCTTATCAAGGATGGTCGACCGATGTCTTCCCTTCTACAAAATCCTGAAAACAGCACCAGCATTCCAATGGACTGAGCAATGCAAAAAGTCCTTCCAGGACCTTAAGGCTTACTTAGCCAAACCTCTGGTGTTAGCCAAGGCGGTCAAAGGAGAAACCTTCATACTTTACCTGGCTATCACCGACCACGCTGTGAGCTCAGCACTAATAACGGAGGAAGGAGTCGAGCAGTTCCCAGTCTATTACAGAAGCCACGCCTTGCAAGGAGCCCAACTTCGATAACAAAAGGTGGAGAAGCTCGTACTTGCTCTCGTCTACTCAGCCAGAAGGCTTCGACCCTACTTCCAACAACATACAATTATGGTCCGAACTGACCAACCCCTGCGACAGATACTGCAAAAGCTAGACTTAGCAGGGCGAATGACAAACTGGGCGGTCGAGCTGTTAGAGTTCGACATTCAATACGAGCCCCGTCGGGCGATCAAAGCCCAAGCTTTGGCCGACTTCGTCGCCGAAATGACTCCGTCAGAATGCCTTCAGGGGACGCCCCAGCTTCAGACCATGACGAGTTTACTGAGCCACAGCCAGAAAAATCCCCATGGCTAGTCTACGTAGATGGCTCCTCGACCAAGAAATCCGCGGGCGCCAACATCATCGCAGAGAGCCCCGACGGAATCAAGGTGGAACAAGCCCTGCGCTTCCTGTTCCCAGCCTCTAACAATCAAGCTGAATATGAAGCACTCATAGCTGGACTAGCGCTAGCTTACGACTTGGGCGCCTCAAAGGTCAAGCTATTCAGCGATTCACAACTAGTGGTCGGGCAACTAAATGGAGATTTTGAAGCAAAGGACCCCACTATCATCAAATATGTGGAGCGTTCCAAACAAGAAATCAGCAGTTTCAAATCTGTCCTAATCACACGGATCCCCCGGAACCAGAACACCCAGGCTGATGCCCTCTCCAAATTAGCCTCCATGCTGAGCCAATCGGGACTTGAAACGGTCTTGCAAACCACGCTTCACAACCCTAGTATAAACCCAGATGTATTGCCGATTACACTCGACAATTCCTAGATGGCCCCCATCAAGGCGTATATAACGGCAGACACCCTGCCTACAGACAAAGAACTCGCTCAAAAAATCAGGAGGCAAGCAGCTCGATACTTTGTCTGGGGGAATGACCTATAAAAAAAGGGATTTTCATCCCCACACCTCCGGTGTATCTCGGTCGAAGAGGCAAGCTACGTGCTACAAGAAATCCACGAAGGCGTATGCGGCACGCACCAGTCCGCGGGAGCCCTCCAAAAGCAAGTCCTGCGCTCTGGATTCTATTAGCCAACAATGAGAACCGACTCAGAAGCCTTAGTTGCCCATTGCGACCAAAGTCAGCGCCACGCCGCGTTCATACACCAACCATCGGGTAAACTAAAGCCCATCGAATCCCCATGGCCCTTCGATACGTGGGGCATGGACATCTTGGGCCCCCTCCCTCAAGGCACGCTCTAGCGAAAATTTCTCATCGTGGCTGTCGATTATTTTACCAATTGGATCGAAGCCAAACCCTTGGCCACCATCGGGTCCCAAAACGTTCAAAACTTCCTTTGACGGAACATCGTCACTCACTTCGGCCCCCTGCACACATTGATCACCGGCAATGGACGACAATTCATCAGCGAAAAGTTCGAAGATTTCTGCAAAGAATGGAGTATAGACCACAGAACTAATTTAGTCGAGTATCCGGCGACCAATGCGCAAACGGAGTGAGAAAATCGTATCATCCTCGAAGGGCTGCGAAAGCGATTGGCAGACGCATAAGAAGGATGGGTGGACGAACTCCCATCGGTCTTGTGGTTATATAGAACCACAGTACACACGGCCACAGAAGAAACCCCTTTTGCTCTAACATACGGGCAGGAAGCAATCGTCCCAGCCGACATCGGAGTCTCCTCGGATCAGGTGCTCAACTACTCTGATTCAAATCTAGAGAGCTTATTGGTCAGCCTCGACGCGGTCGAAGAACCGAGGGAGGCGGCAGCACTTAGAAACATCGCATACAAATAGCTGCTGGCGCAAAAATACAATCGGGGCGTCCGACCCCGTAAATTTGAAAGAGGTGACTTGGTCATGCGAACAACGATAAACAATAGGCGCAACCGCCTACACGGCAAGTTAGCACACCTGACGGGCGAACACGTCCCAAATACTTGGAACGTCAGCAGCCTCAAGAAATATTTTGCTATGTCCTAGTCGATAATGTTTCTTTGCACCTTAGTCCAAAGGCCAAGCTCTGCGCCTTAGTCCAAAGGCCAAGCTCGCAGGCACTTCACTACGTCTTAGTCCCAAGACGAAGGGCTCTTGCCCTGTCTTAGTCCCAAGACAAATGTACTACTAACTCATCTCAGTCCCGAGACAGTTATGCTCTGTGTTTAAAAGAATATGAAATGCAATACGATTGACCAACTCTTGTGTTCAAAATTTCTCTATATTCACATAAGGGGTCTATCGCCCCAAAATTAGAAAAACCGCAAACACAGCGGTCTAAAATTAAGCATCCCCGAATAAGTGCGGAGGCCCGTCCGACGCGACGGATCCCTTGGGGGATTCGGAGGCACCTCGTAATCCTCGATCCTCAAAGGAGAATCCGCTAAAGCACGAACGCGAAACTCTCCGCTAATATTCTCCCAAGAAGGATGCATGCTTGCCCTAACATCCGGAGGAACCGAGATACCCATCAAGTCCTCCAGCTGGGCTATACCATTCTGCATCCTGTAATTCGCGAAACACAGGAAGTCCTGACGACGGACCCGCAGGGCGCTAGCCTTTCCCTCTTGAAGCTCGCCCTCCAGCTCCTCCACCCGCGCAGCCAGCCGAGTGTTCTCCTCCAACAACTCCTCAATAACTTCCTGCATAAGGTTACAAGAGGATCAGTCACCACCAACGGAATACAACAAAGCCAGGGGAAAAAGCATCCTACCCCCTCAAGCTCCCGCTAATACGCGAAGCCCGTCAGACGGCTTAGCAACAGCATGGTTTCCCTGGTCATACGCTCTAAAGCATAATCGTCCCCACAATCGAGAGGATAATGCTGACGAGCCAGGATGACTTGCTCCGCCTCAAACGGGATCAATTTCCCTCTAAAAGAGATACCCTCACCCAGAAGTCGGACAAGCATCTCTTCGGGGGGTACAAGGGTATAAGGAACCTTCCTACAGTTGAGACGAGTCAAGCTGGTCTCACCCACCTGATTCGGAACCACGACACCTTTTCCCGCAGGATCTCCGCCCACCTCGGCATCCTCGTCCGTGCCCAAGGATGGAACGGCAGCAGTCACCAACTCCGACCGCTCGCGCTTCCGGATCTGAGAACTCGGTGGAGGATTTAGCCTCCCTTGAATTCTGCCTAGAGTCAGCCTTGCGAAAAGAAAACATCCAAGGCTCGTTAAGAAGACAAAGAGAAGGGACACAAACTTAACAACACTAACTTACCCAGAGCTGCGCCCGAAACCGTGGCCCCCTTCAAAAATTCGAAGGTTGTCTCCTCGTACTCCTCCCGGTCATATCGAACCCAGAGAACAGGGTTGGACCACTTGAGTGGGAAGCGCGGACGCCATTCAGACGGCCGAATCCAAGGCTGGCAAAAGCCTTTCTTGGGAACCACCTTGAAGAATTACGATCTCCAAGCGTGGTTGTTACCCGATAGGTCGGTAATGGTAAAGCCTTTGGCGCGTGACTGAAAACGCATCCATCCGTGCACCTCACGGACGTGGTAGAGAGAAAGAAACACATTTGGGAGAACCTCCAACCTGTGTGACCGACAGAACCTGTCAAAAACACCAAGTATCGACCAGGCATTCTGGTCAGTTGTGCAAGACAGACATTCAACAGGTTGAGCATGGCCTCCACAAAGTCGGAAAATGGAGGAATGAAGGCAGCATTATAGAGGACGCAGAGGGGAAGAACGAAGTTGACACCATCGCTCCAGAGAATTGTCTCCTCCTCCCCCATCGGCTTTATCTCGTAGCCCTCTGGGAATGAAGGACCGATGTGCTCCTCCCACACCTTCTGAATACTGGCCCCCGGTAGCACCCATGAAACCACGCCGGCATCCGCCGCCGATACATTTACCGTCGAATCTAGTTCCGGCTCCGTAGAGTACCAACCCGCGGAGGCAGTCGGAGGAGGTGTTCCCTGTGTTCCATCCTCCCTAGAAAGAGTTTCCCGGAGATCCGCGAAGTCCCGCGACATAATGAGAACATCCACTCTCTCCCTGACTCCTTCCATGCCACCAGCAGGAGGGATTGTTCAAAGTCCGGGTCCAAGGAAGAACACACAGAAATGGCAGCGCTAGCGGAAGCCATTTGTCGAGTAATGGGGAGTCGAAAATCGCAAGGTCTAAAGTTTGGGGAGAAGAAGATTCGCAAAACAATGGCAAATCTTCCGCTCTCAGCAAATAAAAGAGAGGCCCAGCAGACGCTTTGCAGCCCAACCAAAGAGGCGCGAAAACGAAACGACTCTAAAACTAAAGGGAATGACCAAACGGCCCTTGACCTTTGGATTTCTCCCGCCAGCCCGCGAAGGGCATTTCGGGAAATGCCACTCTGAGCAATGATGACTCCACCTCGGTAAGTCGCGTACTTCCTACAGAAACGGCTCACAAACTTGCTAAGGAATTCAAGCACCTAGCCGTCCGAAACGGGACGCGTGTCCCTTCCAAGATGTCTCCTTTTCCACGGAACGATATGAGAGAGCCTACTTCAAGAGTCGGATGAGCTATCCCACGAATAGAGGCAGCGAAAAATTCCTAAGTACCTTACAGACGAGGAAACTTTAGTACACGGGCGCCCGACACCCGTAGACTTGGGGGACTTATGTAATTACGGAATATTCCGCCTTGGGACACGTGGCACTGACATCCTAGAAGTACGGCCTCAACACCTGCTAGAGACACGTGGCACCACTCATCTATTAGTTACGTGGCCCTTGCCCACGTCATCTCACGGAGCATCCCCTCAATCAGACGTGGGAACTCCACAAACCTCAATCAGACGTTGGCCCTTGCCAACGTCCCACGAGGTCGTGGGTCGAGCACGATCTCCCCACACTCGAGTATAAATAGACCCTCACTCGGGGGACTAAGCAAGCGATCTGGTCTCAACAGAACTATACGCAACCTGAAGGATAACCACACCTCTTCTATGATATTCCACACACTCTCTCGGTAACATGAGTACCCTCAGATACCTCACGCAATCCCTCTTCACACCGCGAGCTCCATCGCAGGCCCCCATTCCAGCCAACCTCCGGCAAGCTCACCGCCGTCTCGGAGTGCACCATCCACGGGGCTTCCAGCAGCCCTCAGAGACCATAGCTCTCTCCCACTAAGGCAACCTCCTAAGAGAGGCTCACCCGCCCGGAGTACCTTAGACACGTCTTAACCGCACACGGACCAATACAGGTAACAACCTTGCCTAACGGCTCCTATAGACGTCAGCATGACGAACTACGTGGACTTTGATCCCTCCCGAAGGGTACGTAGGCACCTAGGTGCATCACCTAAGGACAAGTCCCCCAAGGTTAAAACCCCTTGCGGTCCTATTCTCAAATTACAATTGTCTGAGCCAAAAACGACAGTTACACTTATTAATAATGTTTTCATTTCATTTCATAATATTATCATCAATTATAAAATAAAAAAATAGTTTTTCATATTCTTTTATTAAAGAAACACATACCTTAATATATTAATTTATTCATCAAATTCTATAGTTTAATTGTTAGTTTAATTTCTCTTATATTTATTTAAATGATATATTATCTCTTTATCACTTTCAGAATTCCTTTTTTAAATGTATACTTAATTTTTAAAACTATTGAAAGGAATTTTCTAGAGTAATTTCTAATTTTTTACAAAAAATATTTTTACACGTATCTTTCATAGCATTATGATAATTATAAAAATATTTTTTAAAAATTAATATTTAGGGATTATTTATTTTGAGTAAAAAAGAAGTATTTAATTTATTTTAGTTTTTGTCCAAAAATATTTTTTTATATTAATCAAATACATATTTAATTATATAACTAATAAAAATAAGAGTATTTTGGTTAGAATTGTTGACATTATAGTTTTCTTATCTCTCAAGGGAGGAGAGTGTAAGTTTTCAAAATAGATGGAAGAATAGTGCACTTTAAGGATCTCTCAGGGGAGAATAGTATAATTTACTCTTAAACATTTGCTTCCTACAACTTTAAATGTGCTTGCTTCTTTTTTGTTCTTAACTTCTATGGATATAAACTTAAATTTGAGGCTTAAACCCTTTTATTTTCTAATGGCAAACAAAGTTTTACTTTTACTGTGTTCTTTTCTTCAAAGTGATTTTTGTATCTACATGTTCATTGCGGAGAGTTCCCAATATTAATTAGCATCAATTAAAAAATAAATAAATGATTTTTCATTATTTCTAAAAAATACATAGGTTATAGAATATTTATTTTAATTTTAGAAATTTTAAATATGATCGATCAAGTGTGTCAATAAGATTAAGAATTTTTGAACCAACATGATATTAAAAATATTATTGCTAATTAAGCCATTTGGTTTTGCAATGGAAAATAGAGTTTTACTTAGTGTGTTATTTTCCTCACTGAAATCTACAAATCTACATGATTGTTGTGGGGAGTTGACAATATTAACATCAATTATAAAATAAAAAAATAATTTTCGTATTTTTTTAAAAGAGACATTCTATAGGAGGTCGAGCTTTTAAGCGCTGAGCTCCCCACCACACATTCCACTTTTTTTTTTAAGTTTTGATTTATTTTTTTTAAGAAAAATGAGAGAGAGTGAAATAAAAAGCTCAGCCTCCAAAGAGGTCGACCTTTTTATATTATCTCCCCTTTTTAAAAACATATACTTTGATAAAAAAAATTTAATTCTACAAAGGTTATAAAAGATAGAGTATAATTTAGTTTTTTTCAAATATGATAAATTGCCTATAAAATCAAATGAAGAAAGCGTTTTCTTAAGGGATGTTGCATGAATTATTATAGTCTTTAAAAATTGAGTAAATCACACTCCCATTCTTAGAGAGATTCTTAAAGTGGACTCCCTTTTCCTCTATTTTGAAAACTTACAATTTCACTCTTTTTGACTAAAATATTCTTAATAGCATTATTAATTTTCTATATTTTTATGATAATTATTAAAAATCTTTTTGAAAAATTATTATTTCAAGATTATTAATTTTGAGTAAAAAAAAGTATTTAATTTATTTTTATCTTTTCATAGTTTATTTTTTATATCAATAAAATTCAAATTTAATTATATAACTAATAAAAATAAATATATTTTGGTCTAAATGGGTGAAATTATAGTTTTTCTTATCTCTAGAGGGAGGGGAGTGTTCTTTAAGGATCTCTCACAGGAAGAGAGTGTAATTTACTCAAAACGGGCTTGGGTCCGTGGGCTAGCCTAGATCAACCCGCTAAATGGGCGGGCTTGGATATAGAAAAATAAGCCCATTTAAAATCGAGCCTAAATGGATTAGCCCGTTTAAGCTCGCAGGCTAAACAGCTAGCCGCGGGCCGACCCGCAAAAAAAAAATTTTAAGGGAAATAAAAAATTAATACATATTATGTATGTTTTAGGTAATTTTATGTGTTAAATAATAATTTTATTCTAATAATGTGTATAAATAATTTAAATAATAATTAAAATTATTAAAATATTAATTTAAAGTGAAAATAATACTAATTTCTAAATAAATACATGACTTTAGATAAATTTTTGTCATAATATACGCTATTGGCTTTATTTTATTTTATTTTATTTTTTTTAGAACGGCTTTTATTTATTGAATTAATAAAAAAGTAAGAATTGTAATATTATTAAATTTAAATTTATAATTAATTTTTTTAAAAATATATTTAAAAAAATTAAAAAGTGGCCCATGGGACAGCTTGTTTAGCCTACGGGACAATACGAACGGGTTTGGGCATCACTTTTTAAGTCTGTCTAATAAATTGGTAGGCCCGTTTTGACGGTGCTATTTATTACTTTATATTTAAAATTATATAGTATGTCTATGACACAAAAAAATTTGTTTGAACAAATATTAATTATATTTTAAAAAATGGTCCATGATTTTTAAGATAAAATAATATGTTTATTGATTTTGATTATAATCACCGTAAGATTGTTTTATTTTTTATTGTTTAATATAAATTTTTTAATTATCAAATTATAGCAAAAAATTTAACTATTGAATTTTGAATTTCATCCTATATTATATTTAGATTATTAAATTCATACTTTTTCGTTTAAATCCTATATATATCAAACTTAAAAATGCTCCTGTAGAAATCCACGAGGCTTAATCCATTATATTTTCTATTTAATATATGTATATATATCCATGAATAAGACGTGTCTCTGTCACTATCAGATTTTCTTCTCTTTTCAATAGTGTTTTTTAAAAATATTATTGCTAATTAAGCCCTTTTGATTTTGTAATGAAAAATAGAGTTTTACTTAGTGTATTTTTTTTATTGAGATTTATAAATCTACATGTTGATATGGGGAATTTATAATATTAGCATCAATTATAAAATAAATAAATAATTTTCCATATTTTTTAAAAAACATATACCTTAATAAAAAACACTTAATTCTACAAAGTTTATAAATGATAAATTATAATTAGTTTTTTTAATTCTTTTCAATGGTTATTAAGCTCAGTTGCTATCTTATTCCCCAAAAGTCTTGCACTAAGAAATAGTTTGATTGTTATGATTTTTTATTTTGATTGTTTAACATAAATGTTATATTATAATTTTTATAGTGAAATGATAGGATAATGCAATTTAAATTTTTTTAAAAAAAGTTGGCTTCCTAAATTTATAAATATTTATATAGATATCTATATATATTGAACTTAAAAATCACTCCTGAAAATCCACAGGGTTAAATCTAGTTAACATTATTATTAATAATTTACTATTTATTATTTAATAATTATTTAAATTTGAATTTAATAAGATTTATTAGTTTTAAAGATTGTGTGACTCAAGTCTAGGAAATTGTAACAATAAATTGGGTAGTAAGATATCTAAAAAAACCCAAAATAAATTATAAATTATTATATTCTCTAATTTTCTTCAAACATTTAATCTGAAGCATCAAGTAGGTGAGGCATGAAGCATGCACAATCAACAAATATTAATAATTTACTATTTATTATTTATAGTTAAATTTAAAAATATTTATAAGTTTTGAAGATGGTGTACTATAATTTAGAAAATTGTAACAATAAATTGGATAGTTGGAGATTAAAAAATATGAAGGATAAAGTAGGTGCGCCATGAGGCTAATAATAGGAAGACAAAATACTTATAAAAATAATAATAATAATAATAGGAAGGCAAAAGCATCTTTCCTGCCCCCCAACGTTTGGAGGTTCTATCAGTTTCACCCCTAACGTTTTTTTGCTGTCAATTGTACCCTTAACGTTTTACGTTTTTACCAATGTCACCATTTTTACTAACATCGTTAAATATTTAATAGTTTTTGCTGACGTGGCATCCTTAGTGACAAAAATATGTGACTAGGCAAACTTTTTTTCCACCTCAGATCTCCTACACATCATTTCCCCAATACTGTGTCGTTTTGCCCTCACCATTCTCTTTCTCCTCCATCTCCATCTTCTTCATCTCTCTCCTCACCAAACTCACCCTATGTTCATCCCTAAACCCAAAATTTCAATCTTGCGAACCCAAATAATTCTGCTGCAATGTCCCAAACATAACCTATCCCTTTTACATCGAAGGCGTCCAACAATCCTTTTTTGGGTACCAAGGTTTTGTTGTGAAAAAACAGTTATTTTGTTTGTATGTGTCTAATAAAATTCCACATTATCTAGAACAAAGGAGACTCAAGTGTCTTTGTGTATTAATTTATAATAATAAGTAGAGATTATTATAAATTAATTCAACCAATTAATAAAATTCATAAGTTATAAAATAATATATAATGCTAATTAATTGTGCATTATTTGCATAAATCACTTCAAAAGATACATGATTGTATCCATTAGTGAGGAGTTATGCAAAATAATTGTCATATTAATTTGTCATTTATATATAAAAGAGACGTTGGAAGCCACAATTAGTGTGGAAGTTTTGTTTGATGTTCTCAATATATATATATATTACATCATGGATTGGTTTTCAAATGAGTATATATATGTGTGACTAACAAAACAGAGGCTGCAACGTGAGAGTAAAAGAAAATTGGTTTTGTGAAATTTGGTTCTCCTATTTGTGTATTTTAGTATGAGTTTCTAAAATTCTTTTGTTGTTCTGCTACCTTGGTTGTGCGACAACCAAGAATGGTTCGTTTAATCCTGTAAGAGTGTCACTTCCTAATTCTCTGAGGGGTTGCGGAATATCTCTTTTGGACAGTGTCCTTGTGACGCGACTCGATCCGAATGAAGCCAATAAAATACTATAAATCCCCAACAATGTAAAGAGATATTCAATTTCATGGCTTACATTGATACTGTCGATGTATCATTCACTGTCTTCCGTGGCTTGTTCTTGCTGCGTCTTAGATCGAAGTCTTTGATCGAAGCATTTGATGTGAAGAATTTCAAGCAATGGCAGGGACGTGTTTATTCGGTTTTGGTTATAGTTCGGTTACACAATCTGAACGCTAACGAAAACTAGAAGGAATTTGGGAGTATGCCAATAAGGTATGTATCATCTTTGTGAGAATCTTGCTAATACTTGGGGCAAGTAAAAGAAAATTTTGATAAATAATTTTACTATAAATATATAATTTTTGGGTTAATTATCATATTGGTGTTGAGCCCAAAACTTATATTATTTTAAAGACCATTAACTTGATTTTGATAAAGTTAATGGTATACAAGACATTATTATATATATTGGCGGTCAAATATTTGATGTTATATCACATTGTCTTAAAAGTGGACCATATCATTTCTATAACAATAAAAGAGTTAAATATCAATACATTGTTATAAAAATATATTTTAAATTTATAATTAATTGAATAAAAGTATTGTTGACTTTTATTTGATTTTATAAAAATGGCTGCAAAATTTCTGAATTGTGTTAGAAATTAGTTTTGGTTAAATAAAAGATTGGTTTTTAGTCCAATTTTTATATTTCCTTTGAGGCCATTTATTTGGTTTTAAATTTTTGTGGTTCTCGTAACTGTTGGAACATATTATTTTTACTATGTTCACATGCTATAAAAATTTTATGTTGAATTAGTGATGACCACAAAAATGATTATTTGTGATGGTTATGCATCTTGACTCACATGTGTCACATTATCTTTTCTAAGCTTATATGTGATAAAGTATGAAACTATATATTAAAGATATGTTTATGCATAATTTATATTTTATATCTTTGAGATTTTTAATGCCATATATTTGTTGTGAAACTTTAAGTCATTAAAAATATTATAATTTTGGAGAGTGTCTCCATATTTATTTGGTAAAATATTTTGAGACTATATGTTTGTAAACATTTAGATTTCACATTATAGTTAATAGTGAATTGCATGATGCATACATAATTGTGAAAAATAAAATTTCACATAATTGTAAATTTTGTGAAATATTCATATATATAAATTGTGATTTCACATGTTATATTTTAATGAGTGTCACAAGAATATTATTTAATTTTGGGTGAATTAAATTTGTGAAATTCTTACAAAAGACATCATACGTATCTGTACCTAATTTTTGAGGGTATATTGTAATTGTTAGCAATTGCTATGCAATTTATACTGTGAGTTACATTTTTTTTTTAAACTTTTGTGAATATGTTACCAAAATATTGTGGACATAGGCATTTAATTATCTGTGATCAATTTATAAATTGATGATGCCATCTCAAAAGAGATGATGATATGTATTGGTGATACTCATCTCAAAAGAGATGATGATATACCTAATTTATATTTTCATTGTTTATTTGATACTAGTGATTGAGGAAATATTACTGTACAAAGAGGTACAATAATATTAAATTTTTTTGTTATATAATAGAGTTTGGGAAAGTTCCTTAAATGAATATATATTCTATTTTATTAGCTTATATTATTATGTAGTGGAATAATATATTGTAATATTTAAAAGTGTGGGGGTGTCTTGTAAAGTTTTATTACTTAATATTAAAAAATTAGGTTCTAAAACTGTTGATTGCATTTTTATTAGTTATGCTCAACAAACTGCTGCATATGGTTTTTTAATTTGGAGAGTGGTGTTTTGAATCAAAACGCAATTATTAAAACTAATGATGCAGAACTTTTTGAAATTATATTTTCTTTGAAAATTGAGCATGTTCCTAAAAATGTAAGGAAAAATTATATTGAGGTGATTTTTATATTTTGTTTGTGCAAGATGACCCTAAAAATTTCTATGATTAATTTAGAATAATAAACTTATATGGAACAACCTGAAGGGTGTGTGGTTCCCATTGGACAAGAAAATAAAGTGTTTAATTTAATTAAATATTTATATGGGTTGAAACAAGCATAAAAAAAAACTAGGCCAAATTTTGTTATTAAGTGGTGATTTCTCTACTGTTGAAGTAGAAAAAATATTGTGAAATTATTTACATATATGTCAATGACATGCTTATATTTGGTACTAGTTTGAACACTATAATTGAGACAAAGTGTTTTCCTACTTCTAATTTTTGTATGAAAGACCTGGGGAAAACAAAAGTGATTTCAAGTGTTAAAATCACATGAAATGAAACTGGTATTTTACTTTCTCGAGATAACTGTGTTGAAAAATTTTGAGAATGTTTAAACAAATTGATAAATCTCCTTAAGTACACTTTATGATGCAAGTGTACATTTAGAAAAATATAAAGGGGATCCAATTGCACAAACTGGGTATGCCCATATCTTTGGGAGTTTGTTGCATTTGATGAATTATACCAGGCATGATACATTATACTGCACAGTGTAGTAAGAGGGCTAGAAGAGATGATAATCCTCTTAAGCCATATATAAATTTGGTTAAAGGAGATGATAACAATAGTGATGAGATCATTGCTGAAATTGTATCTCTAGTCCTTCTTCTAATGTTAGAAAATGATTGGTAGACTCTAGGGCTATCAAGCATATTTGTGCAAACAAAAGATGTATATCTCCTTTGAAGAAGGGGATGACAAAATTATTGAGATATTTGAGAGGTACCATAAATTATGGTATATATCGTATAGTGGATTTTCCATTGTATTAGAGGATACAATGATGAAAACTGGATCTATGATTCAGAGTAGACAAAATTCATTAATGGCTATGTGTTTATATTTGGTAGTGGTGTTGTCCCATGGAAGTTAGCCAAGCAAAGCTTTATAACTAAATCCTCGAGGGATTTTGAGTTTGTTGCTTTGGAGCTGGCTAGAATTGATGAGGCTGAGTAGTTGAAGAACTTTTTAGCGAATATCCCTTTGGGTGACAAGCCAATACCATCTGTATCATCACACTATGATAGTCAATCTCTGTGTTAGCTACGGCTAAAAATTAAACATTTGATGGTAAGAGTATATATATTCAATTGAGACACAATTGTGAGACAGCTGCATAAAGATGATGTGATCGTAATTGATTTTGGGAGGTCAGAAATAAACCTAACGGATCCGTTTACAAAACTTTCAGAGAGGAAATATGTTACTGAAACATCGAGGGGAATGGAACTTAAGCCAATTTGAAAATTAACAATGATGGCAATCCAACCTTTGTGATTGGTGATCCCATGAATAAGGTTCAATGGGAAGAACAAGTCGTCTGTTAGTTCTGGTAGTACTAAATATTATGTCCCTTCCTATGGTGTGAGATGGTGCTATACTGCATTTTGGTGAGGCTGTGGAAAGGCACTTAATGATTTCATATTCCTAAGGGATCGTGTAAAAGTGTAGATACACTTAAATGAAATCACCTTTGCGAATGTGGAGTGGGGCCGCTCCTATGAGATTCTGGCAAAATCTCTAGAGCATTCGTTATAAAACAGGCATGCGCAAGGCCGTTGTAACGCGCAAAAACGTCGTTAATAGCAAAAATGTGGGGGTATAATCTGACTCTTAATACCTCTAGTATACAACAAGAGTTGTTGGTTCGTAGAAGCAGGCTTCACTAACATCTCTGTGTACTATGTGTTATTGGTCTAGGTCTAGTTCATAGTCAGAAAGACACTAGATACAATGATTATATCCATGTGTGAAACTCAGTGAAAGAGGTGATTTTTTATTTGACACATGTGGGGGATTGTTGTGAAAAAACAGTTATTTTGTTTGTGTGTGTCTAATAAAGTTTCACATTATCTAGAACAAAGGAGACTCAAGTGTCTTTGTGTATTAATTTATAATAATAAGTAGAGATTATTATAAATTAATTCAACCAATTAATAAAATTCATAAGTTATAAAATAATATATAATGCTAATTAATTGTGCATTATTTGCATAAATCACTTTAAATGATACATGATTGTATCCATTAGTGAGGAGTTATGCAAAATAATTGTCATATTAATTTGTCATTTATATACAAAAGAGACGTTGGAAGCCACAATTAGTGTGGAAGTTTTGTTTGATGTTCTCAATATATATATATTACATCATGGATTGGTTTTCAAATGAGTATATATATGTGTGACTAACAAAACATAGGCTGCAACGTGAGAGTAAAAGAAAATTGGTTTTGTGAAATTTGGTTCTCCTATTTGTGTATTCTAGTATGAGTTTTTAAAATTCTTTTGTTGTTCTGTTACCTTGGTTGTGCGACAACCAAGAAGGGTTCGTTTAATCCTGTAAGAGTGTCGCTTCCTAATTCTCTGAGGGGTTGTGGAATATCTCTTTAGGACAGTGTCCTTGTGACGCGACTCGATCCGAATGAAGCCAATAAAATACTATAAATCCCCAACAGGTTTCGCCCTCTCTTGCCCCACCAAAAGCAACGCCTTCCCAATCCTCAATCTCTCCGAATCGCACTACATTGTCCACCAAATCTTCTACCACAATCCGTCAATTTGAGTCTCCGACATTGCCTTCTCATCATCATCAACATGTCTTCCTCGTATGAGCAAATAACAATCTGACTCTGTACGAAACTCGATTCGGCGTGGCTCAAAAACGGAGGGACTTGTTCTTGGTGTTTGGGTGCAAAACAGAGCCTTTAACAGAGGGGATTTTGGAGAGGAATAGGATTGGGTGTTATGGAGGGAATGAAACGCAGGTCGTTTTGGGGATGAGGGAGGAGGAGCAAGTGAAGGGTGTGGTGAAGTGTGAGAGAGGGATGGTGAAGATGAAGATGATGGAAGATGAAAGCGAGGACATGGTCGAATACTGTTGTACTTAGTGTAAAAGAGATGTGATTTAATCCTATTAGCACTCTCAGCAAATTCAAATCCACACTATTTGCATCGAACTCATTTTCCTTCCTCCAACTTCGTGATATGTTCCCATATCTCTGACTTTGGCCTTCCACCTCTTCCACTCATTATTTACTTCCTGCAAACATATATACACCCCCACACAAGATAATAGAAGAATTTATAGTGTAGATTTTCAGAAAAGAAGAGAATAGAGTATAATTTTAGAAATTTCTCAAAAGAGCAAATGCAATTTGCTCTAATATTTATGTATATTATTTTGGGACATTGCAGCAGGATTATTTGGGTTCGCAAGATTGAAACTTTGGGTTTATGGATGAACAAGGTGAGTTTGGTGAGGAGAGAGATGAAGAAGATGGAGATGAAGGAGGAGAATGATCAAGGTGAATGGTGAGGGCAGAACGACAGCATTGGGGAAATGATGTGCAGGAGATCTGAGGTGGAAAAAAAAAGTTTGCCTAGTTAGATATTTTTGTCACTTAGGATGTCACATCAGCAAAAACTGTTAAATATTTAACGGTGTTAGTGAAAATGGTGACATTGGTAGAAACGTAAAACATTAGGGGTACAATTTACAACAAAAAAACGTTAGGGGCGAAACTGACAGGACCCCCAAACGTTGGGGGCAAGAAAGATGTTTTTGCCTAATAGGAAATAGGCTAATTATTATTATTAATTTACTATTTATTATTTGATAATTATTTAAATTTGAATTTAATAATATTTATATTTTTATAAGAATTTAATAATATTTATTAGTTTTAAAGATTGTGTAGATGAAGTCTAAGAAATGTATAAATATTAATTAGTTTTAAAGATTGGATGGAAACATGTGTGTTAAAATTAATAATTATATGAAAAATAATGAAATAATTGTGCAATTATGTTGATGTATATTTGAATTTTTTAATTGCTTTGAAATATTTAATTATTGTATTAATTTAAATTAATTGTGCTTGTTTATATATATATATATATATATATATATATATATATATATATATATTGATAATAATAAAATTCATCAAATTATAGAAAAGTCCAACGGCACTTACAATAAATTGAATAATTCAATCCTAACAATACAGAAGAAAGAATTCGTAAAAATTGTTGAACTAAGGGCGAATAAAGATCAACTGGTCTCATTTGTAAGATGAACTTGGGATGAAAAACTTCATTGATGAAGTGGAAGCTTTCTGACATAAAGATATGTAGATCCGCAAAAACACTTTCTACACAAACTTAAAAAAACAAAATCCAACTCTAGTTACTAGATCTAAGAAGATCTAGTAATTAGAGAGTAAACTTTCACAAAGGAAGACAAAAACACAGAATAGATCTGGAAGAAAACACCACCAAAATAATGGGGGACAATACAAATCTGAAAGATATATTTATTTTAAGTACTAAAATCAAACAAAATAAAGAAAATAAGGAGGGGTTGCTAAACTTACAAAAATTTGCAAGTTATAGCAACCCCTCCTACTAAGAAGAAGCTGTTAGTGTAATTTAGATGAAGAAGCAAAGCGACAGTGCGACGGAGGAGAGGAAGACCTAATTTTTTTTCTTTATGATACAATAATTTAGTGGCCTGGCAATATTCATTATGCATATATATATTCAATTTATTTTATTGATAGGTATTACAAATTACACATAATGCCATCAAGACAAAATTTTCTGACTGGAAGATTCGAGGGTGCTCATAGTGCTGATTTTGGTTGGCATTTTGGAGAACCAATGGCAGGGAATATGAGCAATGTAAATGTAATACCCGAGTATATTTTAACTGGCATTATGTATTAAATTAAATTTATTAAAAAAAATAAAAGTGAAAAATGAGATGACAAATAAATACTATATTTTTTATTATTATTATTATTATTTGTGAGATTATATTTTTTTTATAAGTATATATATGTTAATTAAATATATATATATATATATATATATATATATATATATTAAAAGAAGAAAGAGGGGACCAGATTGTGGTTAGGTGACATATACATATATATTAATTTAATGTATATGTATATATGTAATGGAAGAAAGAGAACAAAAGAAAAAAAAAAGAAGAGAGGCGTGAGTGGCGAGAAAGAGAGCTAGACGAGAGGGAGAGAGCAACACGCGAGAGAGAGAGGCGAGAAGCGAACGGAGCTCACGGACGGAGGTGACCAACGCGTGGTGGCTGGCCGAACGTGCGAGGAGGCCGGCCGGAGTCCGTCGCCGTCGCCGTTGAGCTGAAGGAGGAGAGAGAGTCGCGGGTTAGAGAGAGAAAGCAAAGGGGGAGAGTTTTCTCGCCGGAAAACGCCGTCTCTTCACCGGGGAAGGTAGCTGGGAGTCTTCTCTACTCCGTATCGTCCTTCTAACCGGTTGAATCGAGGTGAGAAGTCCCGAAACTCTCAAACCCCAATTTTATTAATTTTAGGGATTTTTGGAAAAACCCCAATTGATTCAATATGAGTATTTTGGGTCCTAAATTGAAGTATTTTCATGCTAGGAAGTGAGTTGGAAGCTTAGGAACCGGAACCAAATTGATGGAATTTATCCGGGTTCGAAAAAGTGTAGGAAAATGTGATTGTTAAGGTTTAAGGGTGTTGTGGAATGACTTGGGGTGCATTGAAAGGTTGAATAATAATTATATAATTATTAAAAATTATTGGAATGTACGAGGGATTAAAACCCGAGTAATTTCCGTCTCACCCAGAACCCCGTTCGGGGAAAAAGAGACAATTTTCTAATTTTACGCGTATTTGGGTATACGTATTCATGTGTAGATGAAGTGTTCAAGGTTATTTTGATAAATGGAAATTTTGGACAAGTAGAATTTATGACTCTTGAGCCATAAATTCAAGACTTGGGTAATGGGAACTTCACATGGACACATAGAGGTGAAATTGGGTAACCTTGCATTCCCAAATTCAACGTTTCCGAATAGCGTGATTAAGAGAGGGTTGGACACGAATTAGAAGCATGCTAGGTGTTTCGAAAACTAGTTGAGGGCATTCTAAGCCAACAACTAGCCTATGGAATTAATTAGAAAGAACATGAGCATTAGCGTTACATGTACACGATAGTGGTTGAATTTTCAAGTCTCTAAATCTCTCAAGTATATGTGTATAGGGCACCATACTGTGAGTGGACTTTCGGGCGCACCGAGAGCCGATCAGAGGGGCCAACCAGGTGAGGGGCTTTCCTATCCTTGCCCTATAGGGTTGACTGCGGATATGAATATATGGTTTGCCTTCTTGCCTATTTGTAGGAATTACATGTTAGATAACATGCTATTGTTGTTCCTAAATTGTAATATATGTGATAACGTGCTGTACGTGTATATGTGAACTATAAAAGCAAATGGTGGCTCAAGGAGCCTTATACGGAAAGAAGGTCCTCGGGACCTAGAATGATATCGGGGGTAGGATCAGGTCTAGTTTATTGTGAGGGTCTTGTGATACTAGAAACAAACCTCATCGATCATTACCTGAAAAGTGTGGTTTGTATGTACATCCTTAAAGGAAATAAACATAGGTGACTTGTTTTGAATCAAGAGTCCGAATTAGAAACCACTTGGAAGTCTAGGTTGCCTAATCAGAAGTAAGATGAATAAGTAGAGGTCATAGGGGTCATTTATTGTACAACGCGGGAACCGAGTCTATCACGGGTGGTCCGGGTAGATTGAGTCTCTTGTCTTGAGTCAAACCACAGGAATACAGAGTATATGAGTTCACCACATTGTGGCTATTACCTTGGGTAAACCGAGGTCAGATGAGTCGCCGGCTATTGCTCCAAGTGAAATCTTGGGGTCAGATTATTGTTTCAAGTAAAGTCTTGGGACCAGGGGTTCTTAGAATGATCAACTAGGTACCCATATTGCTCACGTGAGATATTACCTTCGGGCCAGATTCTCTCCTAACGAAGATATTGCCTTCGGACCAGTTTATGATTATGATTACTTGAATACAGAGGACCACATGGAATTGTATGTTAAATCATGATATGATGTATGTGTGAATTTAAATGTATGTAAATCCATGCTTTAAATTCTTTATTGTGAATATGATATATATTAATTGCCTGACCACCTAATATATGAAAATTTAAACCCGTTATATGCGTATGTGTTTGTGATTGGCTCCTCTTCCCCAGTTGTAGTGGTACCCGCTACTACAGCAGGGATGGGAAAGCCTCTCACTGAGTCCGTTTGACTCACCCCAATATTAAATGTTACAGACACAGGTGGTGTAGGCACCGGGAGCGCTTCCACTTCATCTCAGGGAGGCGGACAGACATAGAGACCGCACGCATTGTTCGCGTGGGTAGTATTGTTATATGTATTTTGTCAGGATATATATGTATATGATTCATTTTGGTATAGCATTGTTTTGTACAGTTGCTATATGCATATATGTATATGTCACACTCTAGAACTGTCGGCTTCATACAGATTAAAGATTGGTCTGGTTGTTGGGATCATAGGTTATGATATGATGAATATCATGTGTATATATATATATATATATATGGATGTGACTTCCGCATGTGAATAGGATAGACCACTCGCACTGAGCGTGTGGTCAATATGTAAACTTATATATATGTGTGACCGAATACTTGATTGTGTGGAAATACGGCTTCCGCATGTGAATAGGATAAGTCACACGCATTGAGGCGTGTGATCAATATGTATATTTTATGCAGGTGTGTGATTGAATATATATGCTTGACTGTACACAGGGATTCTGCATGTGAATAGGATAGATCACCCGCCTTTAAGCGCGTGATCAATATGTATATTATATGTACGTGTAATTGATTATGTGTATATGTATAGACTGAAGCGGCGTTGAGCGAGCCGTGGATTGTGTGTTACTTAGGTCATTGGATAGGGATGGCCATATAAATACTATATTGTTTGTATTAGAAATGGGTAGTTACGCATATATAAGAATGTCAATCAGGAATTAGAGGCTTACGGGATAGGAGAAATCCTATCTCCCGTGCCGGTCACGGGCGCCCGGTAGGGGGTCGTGACAGTAAAATACAAACTCTGTGGTAAAGTAATAAAGGGTGAAATTACTCGATTGAAGTAAGAAATAGCACATTTTAAAGGACAAGTACATCCATGTGCTAGAGTTACAACAACCATTCGAAAGGGTATGATGAAATTTCTTAAAGACGACAAGGCAAAAAAAGAAGATAGCAAAAAAGGAAAAGAGGAGTTTGAAGCTCATTTGAGAGGCAATGAACAAGATAAAAGGGAAGATTTAATGGATGAAAATATACAATGAGGTTAGCTCTACAAGAAAGCATTAGATCACAAAGAGAATGGGAAGATAGGCAAAGATTCAGGCAACAAATAGGAGGGGGCAAAATTTCTATGAAGAAGGTGGAGGATCTAATGCAAGGGGTGGTAGTAGTGAAAGTGGAACTAATAGGCTTCGATTATCTGAATCAGAAGACCATCCTTTCCAATTACGATATGCAGATATTGATCTTGTACAATCTAGAAGTACGAAGCAGCCAAAAATGACTGGTGGTTTAATAAAACATTAAGGAAGAAACTAGGAGAAGCAAGCTCCAAATTGATAATTTATGAATGTCTTCCTATGAATTTTGCTAGTTCACCTTGGTTACATAATTTGATCAATGCTTCTGCTGAAATAGGTACAGGAGTTAAATTTTCAACTTCTTATGAGATTTCTGACGTACATTTGGAATTTGAATTCCAATCAACGAAGGAGTGGATATATATGATGAAAATGATTTGGCAAGAAAAAGGTGTGACAATAATGTGCGATGGTTGGACTATCACTATAAATCATATGCACATTATGAATATTCTTGTCTATTCTAGTAGGGGGACTATTTTTTTTAAATCTATTGATGCTTATGATGTTTTCAACAGAAATACTGAATATTAATTATTTTAAGCTACTTGATAAAGCTATTGAAGAGGTTGTAGAAGAATATGTTGTCCAAGTGGTTACAGATAATGAGGGACCCCTAAAAGCAATCGGTAAAAAATTGATGAAGAAAAGGAAACATATCTATTGGACACCTTGTGCTGCTCATTGCATAGATTTGTGCTTAGAGGACATTGGAAAAAAATCCAATTTAAAAATGTGTTAGAAAATGCAAGGTTAGTAACTTCAATTATCTATAACTCAAGGTAATCAAGATCGAGATTTTACTTAGGATCGAAAGAGGCATAAAATAGATCGAATCGAGGATAGTAAGATCTTAGAAATTTTAAAAAAATAAATAATATATATTTAGTAATAAAAATTTATTTTAAAAGCATAAAAAATATAGAAGATTAAAAATTTTATATAATTATTAGTTTAATTTATTTACTTTTATTCACAATATAAATTTGTATAAATGTAGGATGTTTCTAGGGTGCAAATGGTTTAGGGTGTAAATACATACAAACGTCTATGTGGCGTGCTTGTATTGGTCCAGTTGTAAAATTATAATTTTTTTAAAAAAATAGTTTTGCAATTGGACAAATACAAATGCGCCACGTAGGTGTTTATATGAGTTTGCACCCTAAGCCGTTTGTACCCTAGAAGACCCATAAATATAATTGGACAATTTATATAATTATCCAATTACATATATATTATTTATTATAAGACTTCTAAAGAAATGCAACCTAGCCACCATCACCAATTCCCAAAACGCATAAATTGAACTAATAATTAAAAATGCAAGCTGGCCACCACCAATACCCTATTCCCAAAGCCCTTCATTGCTGCACATTGCACAAAGACTAAAACCCAAAGAGAACCAAAAGACGCATAATAGAGGCAGAAAATGCTACAGAGAAAGCCAAAGAAATGCTGAAGAAACACGAAACAGAGATGAAGAGATTTAGAACCTAGAAAAGACGCATATTTAGAGTCAAACACTCATACGGGTACTAAAAAATGCAAGAGTAAAAAGCAGAATTAATGCGCACAGATCAGAAATGGCAACGCAAAACAGAAAATGGCAAAGAAGAAAGCATCGAGAGCTGAAAAACGCAAAATAGAGCGCAAAATGGATTGGATACTGAGGTGAAAATGCAAAACAATCTTCATCTTCCTGGATCGGACGGAATCGAACGATCCGGTGATCTTACGATATAAATCACGATCCCATAGCAATCCTACCTATTTCTGATTCTGCAAGCGATCCACATCGCTAAGTAAGCATAAAATCGCAATCTTGAACGATCTTACGATCAAGATCGCGATTTTGATTACCTTGCTATAACCACATTTGGATAATTAATCTTATGAAAGAATTTACTAGAGGTAGGGAGATCATCCGTCATGCAATTACTCGATTTGCTACACAATTCATACAATTGCAGTCGATTGTGAAGCAAAAACAAGCATTTAATGAGCTGAACTCCGAGAAATTTAGAAAATTCAAATTTGGCAAATTGAAATCTGGCCCAGCCTATGATGCAAAAAAGTTGTGTTGAGTAATGATTTTTGGAATAAGGTGAGCAACATTTAATCTTATGAAATAATTTACTGGAGGTAGGGAGATCATCCGTTTTACAATTACTCTATTCGCTACACAATTCATACAATTGCAGTCGATTGTGAAGCAAAAACAAGCATTGAAGGAGATGTTGAACTTAGAAAAATTCAAAAAAAATCAAAATTTGGCAAATTGAAATATAGCCCAACCTATAATGCAAAAAAAATATGTTGAGTAATGATTTTTGAAATAAGACGAACGACATAATAAAAGTATTTAAACCCATTGTAAAAGTTTTGAAATTGGTGGATGGTGATGAAAACCCAACAATGGGTTTTATTTATGAAGCTATAAACAAAGCGAAATAGTTCATCCAACAAAATTGTCGTAATCATATATAATATAATATAATATAATGACATTGTAGATAAGAGGTGGAGATTTCTGCATAATCATTTGCATTTGGCCGGTAAGTTTATTATTTTCTTATAAAATTTACATAAATGCATTTTAATTTATTAATATTTTTTATTTTTAGGTTACTTTCTTAATCCTCAATTTCAATATGAACTTCAACATGGACGTGATGTCTATAGGGAAACCATGGATGGAACTACAAAGGTCATAAACAAGCTAGAAAGAGACATGGACAATCAAATAAGAGCCATAAATCAGGTTAGTATATATTATTTATATTTATTTGTTATAATTATTATTTAAAATAAAAAAATTTAATTATCATTATTGTTTTTTTAGTATATTGGATAGTTAATTCTTTTTCAAGAAAAACAAGAAAAAAATTGGCACACCAACAAGCTCAGAGAACATGCATGGTATGTAATGAATCTTGGTAAGTGTTTTCCTTTTTAATACAAGCATTTTTTTTAACTTTGCTCTTTTCATGTTGTAAATGATTTATTTGTTTTGTTTATTTAAATAGTTGAATGGTAGTTTGTATATGGTTCTGATACACCTGAATGCATTGCAATCAAAGTTTTGAGCCAAACTATTTCAGCTTCAAATTGTGAAAGAAATTGGAGTATTTTTAGCTATATTCATAGAAGGACAAGGAGCAAATTGAAGTATCAAAAATTACAAAAACTTGTCTTCACATTTTACAATATGAAGCTAAAAATAAGAGAGCCTAAGAGAAGATAGCTAAGAAGAAATTGAAAGTAGTTTTAATCCAATTAATTTGGATTAAATATTTTAGGAAGAAGATTCTTTATCTCCATGGATTGAGGAGAGAGAAAATCCTCTGTTAGATAGAGTACAAAATGCAAAATGACTTCCAAAAGTAGATACTAATGAGGAGGAGGAAGAAGGTGATAATGATGATGATTCTGACTATAGTAAAGGTGACAATAGAGATGGTGGTTTAAGTCCACCAAACAACAATAGTGGTGGCAATAATGATAGTAGCGGTGATAACAATAATGATGGTGGTAATCAAGAAATTGAAGAAGATACATACCAAGAGATACCATATTCTATGCCTAATTCAAACTTTTTTATTGATATGACACATGCTATTAATGATGCTAGAAGATGTAGTTCTCAATCTGAGAGTGGCCATATGTAACAATTTAATATGATAGATGATTCTTCCTCTTCTAGTTATTCACATTCTGATAGTACCTATGGTATTGGTGAGTCTTCTCAAAGTAGTCAAGGCTATCCACCATTATATCACCAACCTCTACCATATCAACCTTCATTTTCTTCAAATTATCAAGCCCTATATCATCACCAATCATCGAATTTTCCTTATCCTCAACAAATAGAGCAAAGATGTGGAGGACTTTTTTATTATGTTTTTGGAGAATGATATGGTACGGTGACAACAATCAAAGTGAAGGTGGAGAATGCTATGATTCTTCACGTCATTCAACCATGTGGTGATAATTTTTTTTAAGGTATTTGTAAATGTATTTTTATATTACTTTTAGACTTTAGTTTATTAGTGTTTTGTAAATAATGTGTTTATGAAACATATACTTGAGAATTGCAACAATTATGTATATTTTTTTAACATTTTGTACAACTTAAAAAAAAAACATCACGGCTGCAGCGACCGCAGTCTTCAACGTAACGTCCGCATCACCCGCAACCGCAGTAACCGCGATCGCAATTTAAAACCTTGCTCACGAGCTTGATTTAAGGGAGGCAATGATAGAAATTAAACCAAGTTATGAAACATGATCATATCAAGTTGAGAAGCAGAAAAGCAAAGCTAGCTAGATGTCACAGTGCGGCACCTACTTTCTTCACCACGAAGTAGTTTTATTTTATTATAGTTTAATGTATTTTATTGAGTTTAGATCAATGTTGTGAAAATTGGACCGAACAATGACTTGGGCAGACTTTCGGTTCACGGTTCAACCGATTCGATTGGTTTAACCAGTGGTTAAACTGGTTGATGTCATAAATAATTAAAAATATTTTATATAAATATGAAAATTTACATATATAAAATTATAATATTATATATATATACATCTCAATTATTATTATTTTAATAAATATATATATCAATTCTCAATATTTTATAAGTATAAAGTGTACAAAAAAAATTATCTTATAATTTTTTAATTTTTATTTTGACTTTTATATATCCATAAAACATATTTTTGTAGGTTATATAATTTTTAAAATATTATACGTTTCATATTATGTGTTATATAAAATTGTGTCTTTATATCAACAAAGGTACAAATGATTTAGTGGTTAAGGCTTATTTATCTTCGAAAGGTCTTTACTTCAAATCCCAGTGTCCATTTGTACAAATTATTTTGCAAAAAAGTGACATACTGGAAACACTTCCAGTTCAAGCGGTTCTTGTTCTTAAGAATCGGACAGTTCAACCCAGTTTGAAACGGTTCAAAACGGTCCAATCATAAAAATGACTTTTATAAGCAAACTGGACCTCAGACCGGTTTTCGATCCACCCGGTTGAACTGACCGATCCGATTTAGTTTTCACAACACTAGTTTAGACATTGAAAGATTTGCTATAAATTTGTAGGTCTTCCTCGTGTATTTTTACACATCTCCATAAAAGAAAGATTATTTAAAAATTTTAGAGTCCTTATTCTTACCTCTAACTGTTAAATTAGAAAAACACACAGCCCAATCCCATAAAACATCATCAGCCATAGAGATAAAGTGAAAATGTGATGATGATGATGATGATGATGATGGTTGGGTGTGGCGTACGTGAAACACAGAAGAAAATGGGAGAGAGATGTAATGTGATGATGATGATGGATTGAGGAAGGCGTGAAATAGAGAACAAAAGAAGAAAAATGGGAGAAAGTGAGAGATGTGATGATGATGGGGCGTGAATGGAGAAGAAGAATGGAAGTGTGTGTGATGGTGGAGTGGATAGGGTTGGAGTCGATTGCCCTTCCTGGCAATGGGTCTGGGTATAATACTGTATTTTTTGTCCTCAGTTCTAGTAGTCAATATTTTTTTTATCCCCGGACCCATTCTTAGCCGGGTATGAAATTTGATACCTATCCTTGGACCTATCGAATACTTAAATTCCCATACCCGGCCCAAGACCCGAAAAATTTACTATTTTTTTTACAAAATTGCTACTTTCATCACAAGTACTTTAATCACAAGTATTGAACACATAATCATAAATTTAATTATTTCTAAATTTAAGAAAAACAAACTTCAACACACACAATAAAATAAACATAAAAAATCTAAGTTCATCCTTAAATAAACAAATACAGACATAAAATGTTGTGTGAAATGTGAATAGGGGTTTTCGCGGGTTGGTTTGGTTCGGGTTTGAAGAAAAATTGGAACCAACCCAATCAAAATTTGGCGGGTTGGGTTGGGTTGGGTTTGGAAGAAAAGAGTGTTGAACCCCGAACCAACCCGCCAATGGACGGGTTGGGTTGGGTTGGTTCGGGTTCAACCCGTCAAATTTATTTTTCTTATTTTTTTGACATTTTTTTAATTTTTTTTGAACTTTTAAATTACTTACCTTCGTCAAAAAGACTTATTTTCATTTAGGAAAAAGTCAAGAACTTGAAATAAACTAAAATTTATTGTAAAACTATATGATAAGAGTAAAAGAGAAAGGAAGAAGACAAGAGAAGAAGAAATGTAGTACTCAATAATCAACTTTTTGGTGTATCCAATCATTGCATACACACCCTCTATTTATAGAGCTACTAAGGTAACCTTCACATCATAAGTTACAAAGTATTAAGGTATGCATATAATGCACAATCAATATTGGCATAAATCATATCGAATTTGGGGTTATGGACTCATTGATTTATGGAGGTTTTGGGAGTGCTAAAGACATCCACAAAAACACAATATATTTACAACACTCCCCCTTGGATGTCTAAAATTGTGCCTCATTAAAACCTTACTAGGAAAAACCCTGTGGGACAAAAAACCTAGTGAAGGAAAAAGAATACACCAATTATAATAATACATCCATTATAAACTGCCTCATTAAAAACCTTTACCAGGAAAACCCAGTGGGACAAAACCATGGCAAAGGGAAAAAGAGTGCAGTGCTATCTCCCCCTCATTGTAGCATTATTGAAGGTCTCTTAATCGGCGCATTCTAATTTTGTAAATTAGCTTCTCAAATGTTGCAGTTGGTAATGCCTTAGTGAATAGATCTGCTAGATTATCACTTGAGCGAATTTGTTGAATATCAATTTCACCATCTTTGTGAAGATCATGAGTAAAGAAGAACTTTGGTGAAATATACTTAGTCCGGTCTCCTTTAATGTATCCTCCTTTTAGTTGGGCAATGCAAGCAGCATTGTCTTCATATAATGTAGTTGGGGCATTTTCATTTAGTAATAAACCACATGACTCCTGAATATGTTGAGTCATGGATCTCAACCATACACATTCTCGACTGGCTTCATGAATTGCAAGCAACTCTGCATGATTTGATGAAATAGCTGCTATAGTTTGTTTTGTTGAGCGCCAAGATATAGCAGTATCACTAAATGTAAACAAATAGCCAGTTTGAGATCGGCCTTTATGAGGATCTAATAAGTATCCAGCATCTGCATATCCAACTAATGGAAACTTGGACTCATTTGAATAAAATAATCCCATGTCAAGTGTCCCTCAGAGATATCTGAATATATGTTTAACTCCGTTCCAATGTCTCTTAGTTGGAGAAGAACTAAATATTGCTAATAAACTTACAGCGAATGCTATATCAGGTCGAGTGTTATTAGCAAGATACATTAGTGCTCCTATAGCACTAAGATATGGTACTTCTGGACCAAGAAGTTCTTCATCATTCTCACGAGGACGAAAAGGATCATTTTTCACTTCAAGTGATCTAACCACCATAGGGGTACTTAATGGATGTGCCTTATCCATGTAAAATCGTTCAAGAATCTTTTTAATATATGTTGATTGATGAACAAGTATTCCTCCTTTTAAATGTTCAATTTGCAGCCCAAGACAATATTTTGTTTTTCCAAGATCTTTCATCTCAAACTCTTCTTTTAAGAGCTTTGCTGCTTCTGAAATACCTTTAGGAGTTCCAACTATGTTCAAATCATCAACATATACTGCGATGATAACAAAATCAGATCCTGATCTTTTTATAAATACACATGGACTAATAGAATCATTTTTGTATTCTTTTTATAGCAGATACTCACTAAGACGATTATACCACATGCGCCCGGATTGTTTTAATCCGTATAATGATCTTTGCAACTTAATTGAATATATTCCTCCCCCTAATGCTGGGAAATTATTTTCATCAAAATGACAATCGGCAAATCGTGCCGTAAACAAATCACCCGTCTGGGGTTCTAGATATTTAATAATGGAAGGGGATTCATACCCGACGTATATCCCCAACCTTCTTTGAGGACCCATTTTGGCGCGTTGTGGTGGAGCAATCGGAACATAGACTGCGCACCCAAAGGTCCTTAAATGAGAAATATTTGGCTCCTGACCCAAAGCCATTTGCATAGGGGAGAACTTATTATATGTTGTTAGTCTAATGCGTATGAGTGCTGCAGCATGCAGAATAGCATGTCCCCATGCATTAATAGGGAGTTTTGTTCTCATGAGTAATGGTCTAGCAATTAACTGAAGGTGTTTAATGAATGATTCTGCAAGACCATTTTGTGTATGTACATGAGCAACAGGATGCTCCACACTTATCCCAATTGACATATAGTAATCTTTAAAAGCTTGGGATGTAAATTCACCAGCATTATCAAGACGAATTGTCTTGATAGGATAATCTGGAAATTGGGCTCGCAATCTAATTATTTGAGCAAGTAATCTTGCAAAAGCCACATTACGCGTTGATAATAGACAAACATGTGACCATCTACTAGAGGCATCTACTAATACCATAAAATATCGAAATGGTCCACAAGGTGGACCTACAGGTCCACATATGTCTCCATGAATGCGTTCCAGAAATGTGGGGCATTCAATCCCAACTTTTGCTGGTGATGGCCTTATAATTAATTTCCCTTGAGAACAAGCAGCACAAGAAAACTCATTAGATAAAAGAATCTTCTGGTTCTTTAATGGATGTCCATTTGAGTTCTCTATTATTCTTCGCATCATTATTGAACCGGGATGGCCTAACCGGTCATGCCAAATAATAAAAGTATTTGGATTAGTAAACTTCTGGTTTACTATAGCATGCGTCTCAATCATGCTAATATTTGTGTAGTACAAACCAGAGGAAAAAGTGGGTAATTTTTCTAAGATACATTTCTTACCCCCAATAATTGCAGTGATGCAAAGACATTCCATATCACCATCAGTTGTGGTCTCAATGTGATAACCATTTTGTCGAATGTCTTTGAAACTTAGTAAGTTTCTTTGAGACTTACTGCAAAATAATGCTTCATTTATATTCAATTTTGTTCCTCTAGGTAATAATAAGTTAGCTTTTCCATATCCTTCAATTAATTTTGTACTACCAGATATTGTGCTAACGTTTGCCTCTTTCATAACCAAAGAGGAAAAATACTCCTTTAATATAGTGTGTGTTGTAGCACAATCCACAAGACATATATCTTCTTTGATTTTAAATCCATCAGAAGACTGAGGAATATCCATATTCTTCATTGAAAACAAAAATACATTATAAGAAACGTAGAAAATTAAAATTACAATGAAGAAACACAACTAAAACATAAGAAGGAAATTAAAACATAGGTGAAAAACATAAGATTTGCTGCATTTCATTTTTCAATCATGATTTTCAAAGAAATCAGCAGCATCTAGATGTGTTATGTCAATGAGGCCTTCATAGTCATCTTCTTTGTAGGCAAAATTGGCTTCCACATTATTTTGCATTTTTGCTTCATCATCATCATTATCATTTTGAAGGGTTAAATTAACTTCAGGATTTTTTCCCTTCTTTATTGAAGCTTGATAGAGCTTGACAAAATGCTCAGGTGTGCGGCAGACACGTGACCAATGGCCTTTCATGCCACAACGATAGCATATATTGTCTTTACCCTTAGAAGAGCTATTTTGAGAACCCTTATTGTTGTTCTCTTGTTTATGACCATCGTGATTATGGTAATTATTTTTTCCCTTACCACGCCCACGTCCACGCCCGCGGCCACGACCACGACAACGGGAATTATTATTTCCTCTTCTAGAGTTATCATATTTTGCTGCATTCGCTTCAGGGAATGGAGCAGATCCAGTTGGACGGACTTCATGATTTTTCATTAACAACTCGTTATTTTGTTCAGCCACAAGAAGACAGGAAATCAATTCGGCATATTTTTTTAAAACCTTTTTCACGATATTGTTGTTGCAATAAAATATTAGAAGCATGAAAAGTTGAAAAGGTTTTTTCTAATAAGTCCTCATCAGTGATTTTTTCTCCACACAATTTTAATTGAGAACTTATTTTGAAAACTGTCGAATTATATTCACTCACTGTCTTAAAATCTTGGAGGCGTAAATGCATCCAATCATAACGAGCTTTGGGGAGTATTACCGTTTTCTGATGGTCATACCTTTCTTTAAGATTTTTTCACAATTCAAGTGGATCCTTAACAGTCAAATATTCTGCTTTTAGCCCTTCATGCAGATGATGACGCAAAAATATCATTGCTTTTGCCTTATCTTGGTTAGATGCCTCATTTTCAGTTTTTATTGTTTCACCTAGACCCTTAGCGTCTAAGTGAATTTCAGCATCTAGTACCCATGACAAATAATTCTTGCCAGATATGTCAAGGGCTACAAACTCGAGTTTGGTAAGATTTGACATGATGCAAGCTTCGAGCTCTCGTGCTGATAACGTATTGTAAAACTATATGATAAGAGTAAAAGAGAAAGGAAGAAGACAAGAGAAGAAGAAATGTAGTACTCAATAATCAACTTTTTGGTGTATCCAATCATTGCATACACACCCTCTATTTATAGGGCTACTAGGGTAACCTTCACATCATAAGTTAGAAAGCATTAAGGTATGCATATAATGCACAATCAATATTGGCATAAATCATATTGAATTTGGGGTTATGGACTCATTGATTTATGAAGGTTTTGGGAGTGCTAAAGACATTCACAAAAACACAATATATTTACAACAAAATTGACATATTCAAGATATGAACAATTTGTATTTGTTGCTTATGTATTAATGATTTAATATTTTAATGTGTTATAAATTCTTTTTCTAATAATAATATATACCAGAGAGGGTTGGCGGGTTGGTTCGGGTTGGGCGGGTTCATAATTTCCAAATTCGCAAACCGAACCAATCAATAAACGGGTTGAAATTTTGGACCCGAACCAACCCAACCCAAACTAGCGGGTTGGATTGGGTTGAGCGGGTTGGCGGGTTGACCCAACTCGGTGAACACCCCTAAATGTGAATGTGTGAATCGTGATTCGTAAATAAGGGTTGGTGGGTGAGTGAGATGAGAGTCTGATTGAGTTTGTGTGAATGAGTGTCAGGTGATGGTGAGGTGAGTGTAAATTTTTTTAATTTGATATGATATATAATATATTTTTATATAAAATATTTATATATAAAATATTTTTATATATATTATATCACGTCCGGGGCCGAGGTGAATACACCCTTACCCGTCCCTGGACCCAGACTTTTACCCGTTAAAATCTCTAGAACCAGACCCATACCCATTTTTTGAATATCCAGACCCGGATCTAATGGATAAATTTTTCGAGTACCCATTGAATCTGAATAAGATTGTCATCTCTAGCCCTCTCTGTGTCTGTGGAATTCGAATTTATTAAAATGCAGATCCAATGCAAAATATAAATTGTTGGACTTGAATGTATTAGAGATTGTGTCTTACTCTTCTAAAAATTGCGTCAAGCTCATGGGCTTGAATGTGGACCTTAAATATTGGTTTGGACTTCTTGATTTGAACTGAATTATTTAGTTATAGTCTTTCTCCAAAAACTTTTCTTCCCTAATCATGGCAATTTAAAAAGGCTAAAGCTCCATATAGTAAATTATTGGGACTAATGAATTAATTTTATGAAAATAATTGTATAAACTATACACATAATATCTTATTATTAAACCTGATAAAAAAATTGTAGAGGATGGATACAAAGACAAACAAAGAAAATGATATAATTTTATCTTTTGTATTACATTTTCGTCAAATATTTAAAACCAAATTGAGTCACCAATTTTATATAAACATATAACTATTAACTACTTATAGCTTGTTTGGCCAAGTTTATGCATGGTCTAGAAGCGTTTATTTTCTTAAAATAAAGTGTTTAGCAAATTACCCAGAAGTGTTTCTGAGTTGTAGCAGAAGCAATTTTATAATTTTAAGCAAAAGCTAGAAATTAAAGCTTCTGCTACTAACCAAAAGCAGAAGCTAAAATTTAATTATTTTAGGACAAAAATACCCTTACTAACAATTTAATATTTTCATTTTACCCCTTTTTTCACCCTAACCCCATCTTTCATTCCCATTTTAAATAGTGAAAACAATAATAATAATAATAATAATAATAATAATAATAATAATAATAATTTATCAAAATAATAATAAATATTTATAATTAGTTTTTATTTGAATTAATTAATAGATATTTAATAAAAATAATGATCACAAATAAAAAATTATATAAAGTAAAATTAATAATTTTTCATTAATACTTTATTAAATTAATAAACTAATTATCATTTTATATTTATTTGGACAATAAAACTTAATAATAATAAATATTTATATAATATATCTATATAATAATATTAATAACACTTAAATATACATAAACCTTTCTTAGTAACTTTACACTCAAAATCACTTTTCAATATAAATTTGTCAAATACAAATCGTTTGAAAAGTACTTCTCAACTCAATTTGTCAACACAATCTACTTCTCTTTTACAGCACTTTTTCTCAAACTCTATTTAAAAAGAAGTCATTTGAAAATCAACAGTTTTCATAAGCTTGGCCAAACGGTCCCTTAATAAACATGTCAAATTTATTACTAAATTTTAGATAAATTATATGGTAAAAAAAATTAGATAAAATTATTTCATAAAATAAAAGGACCTACATTATATATTTTTAAATTTAGAAAAACAAATTATGAGTTCTAAAACTACAAGAATCAAAAGTATATTTAAGCCCGGATAAATTAAGCAATGGTAAACTAGAATACCAATATTCAATTTCTATAATATCACAAAGACCTAGAAACATAAAGTAGTTTCAAATTAAACTCTTGATGTTCCTAATCTCCGCTCAAATAAGCGCCGCAAAAGGTAGACCTGCAATGCACTAGTGCCTATTAGCGCTGCTGATTCAAAAATTGCCTTATGTACGGCTCTTCGGCTCAATGCTTCATTCACTGCAGTAAAAACAATTAAGGTTACGCTTGGTATAAATGCACATATGTAAAGGAAAGTACTGTAGAATAAAGAAAAGTATTGCAGAGAAAAGTGAAAAGAGAGATAGAAAGAAAAATTAGGAGAGAGAAAAAGTATGATAAAAAGTGTGTTCGGTATGTATAAAATATGATGTAAAATTTTTTTAAAAATCGTGAAACACCATAATTGTATTGTGCACAATCCTTACCAAATGAACCCTAAATTACACATTGTGCTCGTACTTTTTGAGATGTAACAAAAGTTAGTTTAAACAAGCGTGCTTTAGGTGATTTAGTCAAGTATAAAAAAGGCTATTAACGACTCTTGTACGTAGAGCTAACCAGATGGAAGAAAGCATAATAATTAAAGGGAAGAATAAATCAAAGAAAACAATAGAAGAAACTATTAAGATGTATTAACTATAAAAATGAACAAAGAAAATATGTTGATGTCACTTAACCTTATAGCTAACTACACCTAATAGGAAAAGACTTGTTTGTTGTTTTACTCTAGGGCCTCATTTGGTAAGAAGAATGTTGGAGGGAATAGGAATGATAATGTGATGTGGAATGAAATAAAAATGCTTATTTTACCCTTATATTAAAAGTGAGAATGAAATAAAAGTTAGAAAAAAAAGTAAGAGCAAAAACATAATTTCATCATATTGTAAAATGTAAGATTTGTTTGGTATTCAGAATATTGGAAAGAATATTGGAAAAAATGTTGGATTGCCTCCAACATCACCTTGTAAATTCCGCGTAACAAACGTACCTAAATGTAATCATATAGAATATAAGCTTGAGGTTATTAATAACCAAAATGGCTATGTACTTGTGTCTCATACATTCACCCTATGAGACATAGTGCGGGCATGGCCAAGGCCTTGGCCCTAAAGAGATGATAAAATACTTGTACTCTCCAAATACAATTAACAATGAAAGTTTAATATTGGTCCTTAACGTTTCAAAAAGTTATATTTTAGGTCCTCAACATTTTTTTTTTCAAAATTGGTCCTTTAGCGTAACATCTGTCAGGTTTTGCCATTAAATGCTGACGTGGAAGGCTTATGTGGCACACCCTCTCTCCTAAATGTCGTATTTAAATGACATGGCATCCTCTCTCACTCAAACTCAGCAAAACGACGTCGTTTTGATTCATTTAAATGTTCTGTTTTAGTCATTTAAATGAACTTTGGAGTGAAAGAGAGTGCCATGTCATTTAAATATGACACATGGGAGAGGGAGTGTACCACATAAGCCTTCCACATCAACATTTAATGGCAAAACCAGACGGATGTTACGCCAGAGGACCAATTTTGACCAAAAAAAAAAACGTTGAAGACCTAAAATAACTTTTTGAAATTTTGAGAACTAATATTAAACTTCATGCAAACGTTGAGGACCAAAAGAATAATTTGGCCATTAACAATAAACAAAGTCTTTTTTCCCCTAACTTGGATCAAAGCGAATCAAGCAATGTGAGGTGTTCAAATTTGGAATTTCCATGGATAAACAGATGTACCTATTCATGATCATCCCTAAACCCTAACAAGTACATAGATTACTCTAACAATTTTTTGTATATTAAATTTCTGACACATATATGAATGTGTTGGATACTGGTCATCAATAGTATCAGAAATTTGGGCAGCAACAATATATAATTGATATGATAAAGGTACTAACTACTAAGCTTTTATGAACAGAAGAATTTAAAATTTAAATATTAAATATGAAAAGAAAATGAATATATATATATATATATATATATATATAAATTAATACCGATTGCTTGGCGATCAGTCTGAGCTTCTAACCAATGCTGTTCAAATTGAATGCTGTAAAGAGCTTGATCCAACTTTGCTATCTCCTCCAGCAAAGGGTTAAGATGCTCTGCAAATATTTTCTCACCTTTCAAACTTCAATGCAACACTAAGATAAGTGCTTCAAGCAAAGCTAATAAACCAAAACAACAATCAAAGCCTTTTCTCACTAGGTGGGGTCGGCTATATGGATCAAGCGACGTCAACATGTTCTGTCTTTACACATTTCTATGGTTAAGTTGTTTATAGCTAAGTCCCTCCTAATAGTTTCTCTTATTGTTTTCTTTGGTCTTTCCCTACCTCTAGTTATTGGGCTATCTTCCATTTGGTCAACTCTATGTACAGGAACCTCTAAGTACATGACCAAACCACCTAAGGCGTGTTTCTCATTTCTGCTAAGTTGAATTTGTGCTCATGCTGGCTTTTTATGACTTTTTATCGCCCAACATTCAGTACCATACAGTAAAGCAGGTTTTATAGCTGTGTGATAAAATTTCCCCTTAAGCTTAAGTGGTACTTTTCTATCACAAATAACACCTGAAGCCTTCCTCCATTTCATCCATCCTGCTTGGATCCTATGATTTACTTAGGTGCAATTTTTATATCTTTGGTTCTCCAATTAGAAAGTGGCACGTGCATGGTTTATACGACTCATCTCTCCCCTGATTAGTTTTTTAAAAAAAAAAATCATGTTTTACATTGATTGGAGAGCTTAATAGCAAAGATATAAGAAACTGCAAATAAATCTAGTACACTATAAAATTATATATAAAAAAGGAATAAGTTACATATTAGCTCAGTTAGGAGTGTCTCATTTGACTTCCTTGTGGTTTATTTAATTACCACTTGACATTGACTAAAGAAAATAATCTAGTGAAATTAAAAAGATGAACAATTTCGTTATTGAAAGTATGTTTCACTTATACCTTGAACAATTTCATAGCCTTTTAAGACTATAATTGGAATTCAACTGACTTTTTGAAGTTTAAGCTGTCCATTTAATATTCAATTCAAGCAGAAGCCTCAGAATACTGTACAAATATTCAAGATATAAGTGAATTTAACAATGAAATTGTTCATTGTTATAACACCTGTGTGATTATTTTTCAAGAAAATTTGGATGTAAAATAAAATATCATAAGCGGTTAATTGGTAATTAAACAAAACCACAAGAGTATTGAATGAGGAGCAGTACAGTTGGTTAAGGTTCGGGCTCTTACCCCACAAGGGCGAGGATTCAAACCCTATGACCGATATGGGGGCCTTATTGATGAGTGATATGTAAATCCTCCCATAAACCCTTAAAGAGATTGGAAGGTTTTTCCTAACCCTGGTGGGATATCGGTGCCTACCCTCACCTAAACTTTCATTAATAAAAAAAAAACCACAAGGATGTAAACTATGCCCAGAACAATTCAATAATGAAAAGACAAATCTATACCATCTTTTGCATGTTGCTCAAAGTACGAGAAGTGGTCTTCATGAACATCAAAATCAACAGTTTCATGAGAAGGAGACTTGTTGGTGAAGCAGAACTTATGGACTCCGGACTTGCGAACCACGAACTCGAACTTCTCGGCCGTCTTGTCGCGGAAATCTTGAATTTGATCACCAGAAGGTCCCGTTACCTTTGCAAATTGCAATAATGAGATTTCAAAATGGTGGTGACATATATTAAAGAAAAAAAGATGTGAATGATAAATAATCAATTCACAGCAAGCATGTGCAAATATTCAAATTAGTTGGCGACACAGAAACAAATACAATAGTTAGTTGATCGTGTAAACAACACTCGGTACATAGTTCTATAAAAGCGATATACTCAAATAAGCAAGAAGCACACGTTATCTAAGACTAATAAAAGGTCATATATTCTGGTTTTTAGAGATACATTTTGCACTCATCATACTAATAGATACATAATGCCATATTTTAAGGAATTATGACTAGTGTCTTATTTTCTAAATCTAAAGTTTTGTTTTAGATAGCCGACCCTACCTAGTGGGAAAAGGCTTTGATTGTTGTTGTTGTAAAGTTTTGTTTTAGAATCTAATGCCTAGGTTTTTTTTTCTAATGGTTAAAGCACCAAGTGTCTAGAATGTTCTAAAGGGTTAATTATATTTTTTTGGTCCTTCTAGCTCAAAAGAAGGTAATGCTGACCTCCTTTTTTCTAAAATGAATCATTTTTGCCCTTGTCACATGACCATCCAAGTTTTGGAAGGATGACATGACAGATTGTCAAATTTGGGTCATTTTAAATAGGAGAGTTTCTTTGCCTACTTTGGGACCAGGAGGACCAAATGGAAAAGATATATGGAACTAGAAGGATCAAAATGCGTATTTGAGCCTATTCTAATTTACTTACACCAGAAACAGATGTTTTCTAGATGTCTAAGAAATATAACAAATAAAGCTTATTCCAACTAGGTACGGTCGGCTATATGGATCAAATGATGCTCATGTGATTGATCCATAATGATAAAGAATTAAAGATTCAACAAAGTTTTATATTAGCTATCGAGTACCAAACGCAACCCTTATTTTTTATCAAGATTTGAGACTGGCTATGAAAGCCAAACTTAACATAGGCAGAGTTTTCCAGATGTCTCAGAAATTAATGCCAAAAAACTATGGACAGTAGGAACATAAACATAGATGAAAATATAAACTTCGGATGGAATATAAGTGGTAACTATTGATAAGGGGTCTGTATTCACTTAATTATGGCCTTCGAGTTTGATCCTAGACGGATGGCAATTGATTGTTATCCAGTGGGAGGGTCACCCCCGGCTAGCCTCCTACAGTACCCAAGTGATTAGTTATCAGTTTCGCAAGGGTGGATTCCTTGGTCCGAGACTCCGAGATCAAAAGGAAAAAAACACCAAAACCATTAGTTTGACTGGAATAAATTCAAATCCTGAATTCATCACGTTGTGAGAGAGCCAACCCTATCTCTCTCAAATTTATAACTTATAAAGCACTCATTTTGAAGCCTCAAAGACCAATTCAAAGAGACACAAATAAAGAACTTTAGAATTCAGAATTTTAAAGTCACATAAGAGAAACATACCACGAGATCCACACCTTCGCCGCCAAAACGCCAGATAGAATCAGACTTAATAACAACGAAAGAAACATGGACAGTGTCGCCCTCGTACTTAACATCATGGGAGAAACACTCCTCTCTGTCTATCACAAACCTTATCCCTTCGGACCCTTTGAGGTTGCATAACACACCAATTAACATAAACACAAAAACATGTCTCAGAAAACCCCAGCACCACAATTCCATCTGCACAAATCAATAAACAACGCCCCAATAATTATAAAGAAAAAGGAAAAAAAAATATAATTTCAAAATCAAACAGCTAGTTTTGCAGAAATCGAAATATCCAAACCAAAACAAAAACAAGACATATATCTAATATATATATATATATATATATATATATATATATATATATATATGTATACCTTTGATATATGACGAGGATATCAGAAGAACTCAGGTGGTTTTGTGTGAGTTCGTAATTTTAAGATGAAAGAGAGTCCAAGGTTGAAGAGCAGAGACTTGTGCGTCTTCTTGCGAATTTTGATGTGCACGAGGATTCAGGGTTAAGTTTCCGAATCTACTGCTTCGTGACTCATGAGTTGAACTGTAAAAAGGATTGTGAAAGACGAAACGGCGTCGTTACAGGGCATTACTTCTCTAGTCCTCTTGTCGTGTTGCGTCACGCCTGGCGTATGTGTCAGCGTGTGATTGGAGATGCAGATCCTCACGCTAATAGGGAGTTCACACGTCAGATGCGTATCGCTGTTCATATGTACTCTGTTTACATGTTTCAATTTCAATCTTATTTGTGCTTTCAAAAAAATAAAAGAAAAATCTTATTTGTCAAAATTATTTTCTATTTTATAAACAGTTATACAATTTTATTTATTTTGATCAAAATAATTTTGCACTTATTATTTATATTTAAATATTCTAAAATTTATTTTTTAAAGCTAAAATTAATTAATTTTATAATTGTTAACTAGAAATAAAATGGAGAATAATTTTGACGTCGCGGTTCTAGACAACTCAAGAACTGGTTGGCAGCCACCACTAGGGCACAACGTCTTCTGCATCCGCCACGTGGCGAGCCACCTCAACTCCAAGTTCAGGAATAGGGCGATTAAGGCACTATTGATGAAGGCAGGCCACGAGTACACAGACCGTGGTTGTCAGAGGAGGCTGGACGCCATCCGTCTACTGAATAAAGACGCTGCAGCTTGGATTGAAAAAATTCCATGAGAGAAGTGGGCCTGTGCATACGACGGGGGTCGGCGTTACGACCACATGACGACAAACCTCGCCGAATGCATGAACGACGTCTTGGAGGGGGTCCGCTGTCTTCCAGTCACGACGCTGGTGCAGGCGACATTGTACAAGGTTGCAGAATTCTTCAACAACCGGCGACAACAAGTTCAGGCACAGATCAATGCGGGACACGTATTGTGTGAGGAACTACGGGATACAATTTTCACGAACCTTGAGATCGCGAGGATTTGCGAAGTAACGCTGAGGAATGAAGACCTGGGTGAATTTGAGGTGGAGGAACCATACAACCAGCAGGAACGGAGGCTCGGCAAGCATTGTAGGGTTTACCTCGGTCGAAGGTTGTGCGATTGCGGGGAGTTCCAACAATTCCATCATCCTTGCATCCATCTACTGGCAGCATGTGCGGATGTTACGCACGAGTTTGGGCTTTATGTCGACCCAGTATATAAGCTGGAAACCATACTCATGGCATATAGCCAACCGTTTCATCCCATCGGGGGAGAGGAGTACTGACCCAATGTATCAGGCAGACCAGTGATGCCCAATCCACAAGCGTTGCGCTCGCTAGGACAACCACGATCAACAAGGATACGCAATGAGACGGACTGGAAGGAGCTTGGGAACAAGCCAAAGTGTAGCCTGTGCAGAGTCGAGGGACACACCAAGAAAAAAATGCCCCAACAAGAAGCCCATTGTCACGACCCCCGTTTAGAGGACCGTGACCGGTACAGACACAGGGGATACCCTTATGCCTGTAAGCCTTATCACCTAATTGACAGAATATCTATTATTGAAAATACATTCACATGCATTATAATATCATGGCTACACCGAAATGGTGGCCTATCCTAGGCAAGCAAATCCACGGCCAGTGCCACTTCAGGATATAGATATAGGAAACACACATAATATATATAACCTGTGCACCGGCTACACATCCGAAGATGCTGCATATCCTATTCACATGCAACAGATATATATATATATATATATATATATTGAAAACAAATTTTTCCATGTATCGCAGTAAAATAAATCCTGATCTTTAAGGTGTGTGAAGCTGACAGTTCTAGATTTAGTGATACAATATATTTTGGTACGTCTAACCTTTACTTTATGATACATGATAAAGTAAATTAAATTATAATTACAATTCATTCACCCACATGAACAAGTTGTGGGTCTTGGAAAGTTTTGTTCATTCCTCGCTCCACCGAGACTTCTTCCACCTGTACTTAACCTATCTCTGTGTAGTAAAAACGAGGTGTGAGTCTTAACCACGCGACTCAGTGAGGACTCTCCCATCCTTGGCGCAAGGTGGGTACCATAGCGTTGGGTTTGGGAGTAATACACAACCACATGCAAAAACAACCAGTTACTGTTAATTAGCATACATTCTTGGTGATCACACAACAACAGAAATTTCACCCAAACACTCACATGCATTTAACAGCTATAAGCATACATCAGTTTGTTCCACATCATCAATCATCAAGTAATCATATAACATATAGTGCCGGCTTTTACTTACCGGTCTTCTCACGTTCAGCATGTTTGAATCAAACAAGACGTTGTGGTGATGTAATCCTGTATGTCACCACTGCACTGCACAATCAACAATTATATGCAAACACAGACAATTTGTATATACACACAGATACTATAACATACATCTATTTAATCTCCCCCACTCTAGGGTATCAACTAGCCACTACGTGGCTTTTCTACTTCGAACCCGTGCACTCGGGTTACTGGCCACCACGTGACAAAGCATACTTAACCCATTCACTTAGGTACTGGTCACCTCGTGACAATTCTGTTAATCAAACAATACTTAACCCATTCACTTGGGTACTAGTCACCTCGTGACAATTCTATTAATCAAACACAATCAACTTCTATCTATCAAACAATTGATACGTAGCCACCACGTGACACGTCCTGACCCCTTGCTGCGGGGCAATAGCTTGAGCTCACTCGTCCATTACCCAACCAGGCCACATGGCGGGCACGGCACGACGTCTCGAAGCATGACCACTGTCACACCCTGGACCAACTCCACAGGATGGTTTCTCTTTTACTAGGTTAGGCTCACGGTTCACCCGTAGGTTCCTCCTGTGTCTCCTTACATTAGTCTCACATATTAATAGGATTCTTTTTATCTTTCCCGAAGGATCAACAATTCTTCTCCTTATTAATATGTACAAGTATCCTCAACAGGATATAACTCATATACCTGTCCAGATGCACTCTCTGAGCCTCAAGCTATCATCATAGCAATATAAAACCTTTTTGACCCTATTGCCAGGATAGGGCAATGACCATCGTCATGGTGATTATAAAAACTGAGGTCTCAAGTGCCATCTGACGTTGTTCTAGTCGATGTCTCACATCGTTAGCATAACCAAATCCGAAACTCACCAATAACTCCCTTTGCATGATTTTAATTTAAGTCACCATCGTGACGAGTTTTCAAAATAAAGTTTAGCCCTTCCGTACAAGGACTCTTGCCACTGTCGCGGAAAAGAGTTAATAAAATACTCATCATGCCTCCGGAGTGTATGAGTTGGATTTGTAACACACCAATCATAACAAACAATTATACTCTACTCCTATGTCTTCCTATCCAAGCTATATTCCACAACCTATTTTCTAGTTCTTTCATTCTTTTAGCATTTTATATCTCTAGCTAACACATACCAGACAAACAGAGAATATACATACTCATGTAATCCACATAAGCATACAACCCTAGGAGCAGAGATGGAAGAACCCTCACCTTGGCCGTTTCACTTATCATTCCCTTTGAGCACTCTGGTCTCCAAGGAAGTACTTGAACCTTATCACATACAACCAATTCAATCGGTATCAAATTTCATACAATTTCCTAGTTTCTTTTCTTATGACTTCTTACGTTTATCCAACCCCCAAGTTCATTTACTTGGCCTATGGTCATCATTTGGTGTTCTCTTTTAGTTCAAGTCAATTAATGCATAAATAAACAAGTTTACAAACTTGTTCACTCTCCAACCTCCATCAATGGAGAATTTGCCAAATATGAAAAGTTCTCATTTTCACCAAATGTTCACATATCATTATTCCAATTATTGGGCATTCTTACAAATCATTTAGAATACCTAAATAATTCATTTGAAGTCCATACATGCCATCAAGTTTAAGAAAATTTATAAATTACATAAATTTTGCCAAAATTCGTAGGTTAGAAACTCTAGGGTAGAAATCTCCATAGAACTCAATATTTGGGTGATCTCTATGTTCAAAAATGATCCTAAGGTGATATATTATTGATAGGTAACTCATCCCCATCAAGAAACCTATGATTTAAGAGGTGAAAACAAGATTTTTATGCTTACCTTTGGGGGAATTTGGAAATCCATGGAGGTTGCCCAAACTTGTTAATGCTTAACAATGGTGGAGGGAGCTTGATGAAGCATGGAATTGATGGGAGGAAGCAAGAAATTTGATGGAAGTGAGTGGATCCTTCAATTTGTTCTTGATGCCTTAGAGTGAATGAGGAATGGAGAAGAGAGGAAGAAGAAAGAAGATAGGAAGCTAGAGGCGTGGTCTGATGCTCTTAAATTGCAATTTGGGTTTAAAGAAAATTTGGATATTAGTTTTGATTGGATTTTCTCATCTAGATTTATTGTTGGGTAGGAATAGGAAAGTTTATAAATTTTTGGGTAATCATAGGCCTATTAAAAATATCTGTCACTAAGTCTCGAACATATAAGAATTTTCTACCCAGTACAACTTTTATTTTTGAAAAATTCTCAAATTTAAACTATAAGCTCGAAATAATTCATATGATTCATATTTAACCCAATTTATATTTTTCTATTTGAATTTATATTTATTTTAATTTCTTAAATTCTCAAATCTAAAGTAATTAAAATCTTAATAATAACCCAAAAAAATCTTATTTCATTCCAAAAAAAATTATTTAGTCAAAATGTTCAACCACAACCTCAAAAATCTATCAACTTCATATTATCGCATTATTCCTTAATTAAGATTATATATATATATATATATATATATATATATATATATATATATATAGTTTTTCTATTTATTTACTTGTTTATATATTATTTATTTGTGTTTTTTTTCTTTTTTACATTCCAACTCCAAATGATGACCATTCTAAATCTTACTATATATTTGACTTGATTCCAAAAATACCCCTCGGGTATTACAATCTTCGAAAAAAATTCCTTTCCGGTTTCTTTTAACTTTCATACATTTTCTATATTCTTTTTTTAAAAAAAAATTTAATTCCTAGCCCCGAAATAAATCATTCTTTAATCCTCAAAATTTTTCGAGGTATTACACTCATGCAACCATAGATGTATATACATAAATTAATTTAGTTTTTTAAGTATTATTTCACTTTTTTAACTATTAATTTAATTTAGTTTCTATACAAATGAATAATCACCAAATAATTTTGCAACAATTAATATGGCTGTCTGTTTAATTCATACATTTTGGTTAAAATGAGTTAATTATTTCATTTTGGCTGTTTGTTTAACTCATACTTTTTGGTTTAATTCATATGTAACATCCACAAATGTATATACATAATGTTAAAAAATGAGTTAATTAGATTTTGGGTTAAAATGAGTAATTAGTTCACTTTTTGGTTAAAATGAGTTAATTATTTCACTTTGGCTATTTGTTTAACTCATACTTTTTGGTTTAATTCATATGTAACATCCACAAATGTATATACATAATGTTAAAAAATGAGTTAATTAGATTTTGGGTTAAAATGAGTTAATTAGTTCACTTTTTTTAAGTATTACTTTAATTTAGATTTTGTACAAATGAATAATCACCAAATAATTTTGCAACAATTAATATGGCAAATAAAATATATCATTATATTAATCAAATAATGTTTACAATGATGCAATAAAAAATTTACAAAGATACAGATGCCCAAATAACTTAACACCTAAATGCGCAATCAAAAGTTTACAAAGATATAATTATCCAAATGCAAGTGAAGTAATATCTACCAGCATTTGGTCCGAGAGGGCTCTCGGTGCTACTTTCTCCCAGCTCAGACGGTCAGGCGTGGCACCTCCTAATCGGGCAGGACAGGTACTTTCTCCTACCAACTCCTCACCTCGCGATGAGGCAGCCCTCGTGCTTGCAGAGAAGGAGACTGAGAATCCTTTCCCTAGACTTTTGACTGATTTGACCAGGGCGGACGAAAACTCAATTTTATCTCCCTCCCATCCTTGTACATATTTGGTTGATCGTTACATCCGAACCTGAAATAATATTTAAGACTGTTAATAACGCAATAAGAGAACTTTAACTGCTTCAATTAAATGTGTCCTTCAGGATGGCGCGTCTAATCTACACGATGCACCAACCGATCAACCAAATACGAACAAGAGAGTCGTGGCCTTATACCATGGTGCAAGTGACTTTGCCAAAGGACAATAAGAAAGACAACTTCACGTGACTTTCCATCTGCTGGCAGGATTGACTGTTCAGGGAAGCCGAACCTGCGACTGTGAGCGCAATGCTAAACGTGTAGGCTTTGGCAAAGAGTGGTAGGTTCAACCCTCCTGAACATCCAATCCTACCGCCAAACGGAGAGTCAAGTGCACTGCCTTCCTTCTTGTTCCCTGCAATGGCCCAAGCATAATGTCCTAAGACCACGCCTCCCATGAACGTATTTGGTTGAATGTCGGGTGTATGTATATCATACGGCCATATCACCAACCCTATACGAAAGGGCATGAGGACGCTAAGACGAACAACAATAATTAAAGGAGTTACGGTAAACTGACTATAGTTATTAACAGTCTTATCTCACATGTTCGAAACATTCGAATCCAGACGCGGGTGGAAATTGGAGGCCAAATCCCCTTGCGCATATAAAAATAATTCACTATGTCAACAATTACTAATATTATTTTCGTATATTTCCTATCATTATTTAATTATCTAAATTTATTCGCTGATATTTTTTAGTAATAAATAAATTATCCTATATCACAATTAGTATAATATTATTTACTAACAACAATAATATTTATTAATAAATAAATTATACTATGTCACAATTACTAATATTAATTACTAACAACAATAAATAATATTAGTAAACAACTTAATAATTTTTTTAGTACTAAATAAATTATACTATGTCACAATTACTAATATTATTTACTAACAACCATAATATTTATTAATAAATAAATTTTACTATGTCACAATTACTAATATTATTTACGGTTAGGAAATAACAATTTAATAATTTTTTTTACTAATAAATAAATTATCTTATGTCACAATTAATTACTAATTTTAGTTTTATTATTTAATAATATAAAGTTTCTTTATTTAAAAAATAATAATTGATTACTAATATTATTTACAAATAAAAAAATTCTTTTTTTTTGTTGATAAAAATGGGAGCTAGCAAAGGCTAGCAAGGAACACCACAAGGGAACATTGTTCCAGAAGCATCGTCCTGGACAGTATTATTTACATATATCTACTATTATTATTAACCAATAATAATTTAATAACTACTAATATTAGTTTTATAATAGTTATTTACTAATTAGCATGATTATTTTTATGTGTAACTAAGGAAAAAAATTAAGGATATCATTACCTAAGCATGCCAGATATGATGACACCAGATATGAAGACGATGATCGACGCCGGAGAATGAATGTTGTAACTCCACCACGCATGCATGATTATGAGAAGAATGGAGATGATGAATGAGGAGAGGATGATGTGAGTGTGGGTGAGGATGAAAAGAAAAATCAGTGTGTGAGTGTGTATGACTGTATGAGGATGAAGAGAAAAATGAAAATGTGAGTGTAGGAGAGGAAGGTGTGTGAATGGGAGTAAGAGCGTGGGAGATGGGAGTCAGAGTGTGAGTGTGAGTGTGAGTGTGTGGGTGAGAGAGTGGGAGATAGGAGTGTGAATGAGTGGGTGAGAGAATGGAGGAAGGTGACGGTTGGGATTTAATGCATCTCACAGCTTTTCCGTAATCTGCACCGTCCAGTGAGCCGTCAAGTCGAACAGGAGAGATTCCATGTGGCTCCCAATTCGCCGTTGGGTACGGTGAATTGGGCACGTAGGCAGCCACGTGGCCCTGGCTGGCCAGTTGGTCCAATTTGTCGTCCCCAACGGCGAATTGGGGGCCATTTTCGTTGACTCCCAATTCGCCGTTGTGGTTGGGATGAAAAAAATTCCCAATTCGCCGTTGGGGACAGCGAATTGGGACGTGAACAATGCGTTTGGTATAGATTGGAAAATAAGATTTCAAAAGTGATAATGATGATAATAAGAAATGCAAAAGTAATATATATGGCCAAAAACCAAGTTTTGGCCAAACTTAAATGGAATTTGAGAAAAAGTTTGAAAAAATTGCTTATTTTCAAATGACATTTTCTCAAATGGAGTTTGAGAAAAAGTGTTGTGAGAGAGAAGTAGTTTATATTTAACAAATTGAGTAGGAAAGTACTTGATATTTTGGGTTCCAGAAGAAGTCAAGACCGCAAAAGGATGGAGGTCATATCATTTACGTGCACTCAGACCATGACGTATGAATCTCTACGTCGCGACCCCCTTTGCATTTATGGCAAAATCCAATCAGATCAAAAATCACGTGTACGTCGCGACCCCCGTGACTTTTAGGTCGCGACGTACGCATCATAAATGGCCGGGTTTTGTTTCCCGGAATAGAGCCGATGCGATCACTATAAATAGGAGACTCTGCCTCAGTCGACCAGACCAAAATTTTGAGGTCCGAGAGGTTGCCGGATGTAAGGAGATTGGTAAGATTTTTTCCATACCCTTTTTAATCACACTTTTAATTTGCAACCACCACTATTTTTTTCTTCTTTTTTTTTTATCTTTTGGATCCTTTGGGACTGGAGCTAGGCCCTGAGCCACTCCGAGGGTTGACAAGATCCCCTCCAAGTCTTAGATTCGGGGTCTAGAACCATAAATTTTAAATCTTCCTTCTCTATTTTTCTGTGAGTGGGTCGCGACCCCCTGGTGCAGAGGTCGCGACCCAAAAGTCATTTTGAGCACCGGTGGCCTCCTGATCTTCCTTTATTCTTATATTTCTGGAATTTTGAGTGTGGGTCTCGACGTATTCCATCATACGTCGCGACATATAGCTCGTCACTGACCTCAAGACCTTGTCCAGAGGCTATGGGTCGCGACGTATCCTGTTATACGTCGCGACCCATGATGTTTCATTGGTCTCAGGTTTTTGACCCGAGGCCATGGGTCGCTACCTATCTAGCCATAGATCGCTACACCCTTCATCTCAGGGGCAGAAAAGCACCCTGACTTTTTCTTTATGTTATTTTATTCAAATTATCTTTTACCTCAAAATGTGTAACCCTAGTGCCACCAAGGAGCCTTTGCTTCTATTGGAGCACTAGTTTTCACGCCAACTGGGCGCTCTGCCTGATGAGCCTCTCACACACTTTTCCATGTCTTATTTGAATGTGAATGCATGGTAGATAGGTGCCGAGAAGAGCTTTTCTCTTTAGGCACATTGCACAGGGATGTCATTTGAGCCTTTACTTGATGAGGATCCCCACACCCACACACATGCATGCCACACAAACTACGTGGACTTTGATCCCTCTTGGAGGGTACGTAGGCCCTAGGCTCTTATCCTAGGTCAAGTTCATCCTTGTTTTATTTTATATTCTTGTGTGCAATCCAACTCTCTTAAGGCCAAAACGATTTAAGTATTAGTTTTTGGGGTAACCGTCTTCAGACGGGGGAAGAGGGGTGCCTAACACATTCCCCTCATCTCAAGCAAACTCTCAAACCCAATTCTTTTAAAAACCCACTCGACGGGCAGCTAATTGATCGCGGGACCTCTCCAAGTTCGACCACAAGAATTTGACCTCCGTAAGTTGACCACTTTCAACCCAAAGGCGAGCAACCTCGTGAGTGAGAGACTCCAACTCACGAACCGACCTCTCGCACTCCTTCTCCCTAACTTCCAAGTTCTTGCGCGCTTCCTCCAGTTGCTCTCTTGTGCGCTCGAGAACATTGTCTTTTTTTTAAGAGCTGAGGTCAACTCTTCTCGCTCCAAGCGAAGCCCAGCCTACATAAAACAAGGATCATCACTTTAAGGTCATGCACTCTAAATCCTACTCTAAAAATAACTGGAAGAGAATTCAGAGATTAATACTTATCACTTGCGCCCGCTACATATCTCCAGCCTTGTGGAAGTCAGCCAAAGAGTTAGCAGCATCCTTAAAAGCTCTTAGGGAAATGTCTACAGCATTTATATCTATTGCCCTAGCAGCCCTCTCAATTAGATCCACGAAAAACACCTGCCAAGGGCCACTAGAGCAAAAGGGGGCACCTTCTCTCCCATGGCCCTTGCACAACTTAAGAAGGGTCCAAGCCAAAATTTTCTGGCGAATGAATCACCATATCTGCATTTCCAAATGTAGTGATAGCCATTTGACTCACCACTGCATTCTCAACAGCGGGCTCACTTTGGTCTCTCGCTCTCGCCGAAGCACTCTTCTCCACGGCGAGCAACTTTTCAGGTAGGAGCCTCAGCCCCCTTTTCAGCAGCAACAACATCGGTATGGTCAATCGCCCCCTTCACTCAAGCCCTTTTTCTCACCAGCTCCTCGACGCTCCCAACAGAACCCAAGACCACAGGCCCGATGGAATGAGAAGGAGAGCTCGACAGAATCACCCTTAAGGGCAGGCAGTGAGTTGACTCCAAAGATGAAAAAGTACCCTCCACTGAAGCAAAAAATCTGGCCTCCACCGGAGTAGCTCTCTGTTGTCTCGTCGAAGACGAGGAATCTGGAAAGGAAGTCAGGAATCCATTTTGACGTGCCTCTTGGGCCCCCTTTCTTTCTCTTTAGGATTTCCTCTTTCTTTCCCTTGGAGATCCTATCTTCGATGAAGATGATCTCCGGCAGTATTACTGAGAGTAAGAGAAAACCTTGCCTTCTCTCCACTCTCCTGCCTCTTTCAGGCACCCCAATACGAACTCCGGCAGCCCTCTCTCGGCTGGGAGAAGAACCCTGCCTCGCTCTTTTTCCCTTGCTCTGAGTATCCCTAGCACGATTCAAAGGAGGAGGAGAAGAGATGTCTTCCAAATCAGTGAAATTGAAGGGATACAATTCTGAAAATTGAAACAGAAAACCCTAAAATCAGAGAAAGAAAAAGGCGCAAGAGATAAGAAGCAAGAAGAAGGAGACAACACTCACTTTCATCTTCATTGGCCATGGCAAAATGTAATCAACAAACGACGAAAAGCTTCGAAAGTAATAAATAGAAGACTCTCGGAGATGGAGGACCAGATTCAGAGAACTCGAAGGTAAAATAGAGATTTCTTTTCAATCTTGGGGGTATTTATAGGGACCTGGAGGTGCGACGATTCAAATCTCAGCCACCCTCGAATCCCGCAACGGAAAGGAAGTAATTATCACCTACACTCACTCAAGGCTGCAACTGTCCGATCCAAGCAGACACACATTAAAGAAGAACAACCTAGATTCAAGGTCTTTGAGTCACATCGAGAAAAGACCCAAATACCCCTAGAGGTTCGAAAGTCTTCCACCTAAAGGGTATATGCGAGAAATCTGAAGCAGAGGCTATTGATGTTGCCCCTTGGAAATGCGCTAACAATAAAAGGAAAAACGGCTTCGCAGAAGATTATGAGACATCCGAAGCGACAACAACCGACCAGATCCTAACATGTGGCATCATTGGCTACCCACTCCTTCAAAGTGACTCCTAGAGAAACTCAAAGTCCTCTTGGATACACGCTCGACTGCCTTCACCCCTCTAATTAGCGGTCGGCCTCACTCCATAAACAACTCATGGCGGGTGACCCTGCCCCTAATACTCTGTAGAAAACAACTTAATCCACGGGCGCACAGCACCCAAAGACTTGGAGGACTTATGTAATTCCATAATATTCCCTCCTATTGACACATGGCACTAGCCTTCTAGAAGCCTAACCGGACCTCAGATCAGTGACACGTGGCACCACTCGATGGCCTCGTGCATGTTTAATACCGCGATTTCCTCAGACTCTCTCATAACAGAGGCGTGGAGGAGGATTGGAAACATGGGTCGAGCACGATCCATAGGAACATGGGGGGACTACGTTCCTCCCTACACCAAGTATAAATACCCCCATTTTGGAGACTCAATTAAGTCTAATAGACATAACTCAAAGCTCACTTATCTCCTCATTCAGATTAATTTTCAGTGATCCCTGCTCTCTTATCTATCACATACAACCTACCTCTAACAGGTGGCTCGCCCGCCCATAGCAACATGCACGTCCTAGCCGCACAAACAACCACAGGTAACATTCCTGCCTAACGGCTCCTATGGACATTTCCTCTTCGAACTACATGGACTTTGATCCCTTAACAAGGGTACGTAGGCACCTAGGTCATCACCTAAGGACAAGTTGCCCAAGGTTGCGACCCATTGCAGTCCTTATTTTCAATTATGAATTGTCTGAACCAAAAATGACAGTTACAGTAGTTATTGAGAGTATAATAACTCTAACTTTATTTCTTTTGGGCAAAAAACTAGAGCTGTCAAAATGGGCCTAACCCACAAACTTGGTGGGTTGGGTTGCAAAATCCCAACCCGTTTATTAAACGGGTTGGAGGAACCTGACCCACTGATAAGTCCCTATTTTGTAATATTTTCTATCTTATTTTAGGGTTCTTATTATATTTTATTGGGCTTAATTGCATCAATTATGATAAATTTGGTTAAAGAGTAATTACATGAAAATAATATTAAAAAGGGTTAAATTGCTATATTTTTGTGATTGCTTTTTAATTAAAATATTTTGGGATGATTATTTTATATTGGGCTTATTTTTGCTTTGTAGGTTATAAAAGAAAGATTGAAAAAAAATGAATAAAAGAATTCAATCAAAAAAAATTAGAAGCCCAAGAAAAGCCCAAAAAAATTGAAGACCCAAGACCCAAATCCACCTCCCCTCATTTCAACCTCCTCACACCACTTTGAAAGGGAGCAAAAAATTTTTCCCCAATTTTTCCTTCTCTGTTTTCGGCGCTACAGGGGCAAGAAGCTAAGACTCCATTTTTGTTTTATTTCAATATTCATTCCACCTTCTCCTCACTTCATCTATTCCATTCCCACACGCCACTCCACCACCATATTCTTCCATCCATCGCCAATACACCATCATAATCACTCAATCATCATCATTTCACCATTTTCATCATCATCATCTATTTCAGCATTTCATCACAGCATCTAGCAATATTGTGGAAGTGATGGAGTTCTCCATTTCTCTCTTCATGTGTGGCTAGTTTCCTTGCTTCTTGGAGATGGAGATTAGGGCTTGAGTTCCCATTCTAAAAAAGGGAGTTATTTTATCTCAATACCTAATTTTAAATTGTATATTTGATTTCCTAGGTTTAGGATTTATCTTTATGCAATTTAGAATTTTAGATTTATGGATACATTGTCTATGTGTATTGAGTGATTATGATTTAGATTGATTTTGGCAACTTGATGATTGTATAGAAATATTACCTTTTCAATGCAATTAGAAAGTATTTTCTATCATGTTCATGACTAGAAGATATAATCTTATATGCTTGTATTTGATTGTCTTGGTTGAGCAATTTTTAGTAGAGGAACAAGTTGCTTTTGTCTAATTTTAATCATACACTAAGTGATTTTTAATTGTGTCTTTTGGAGTAATTGCTAGCTATGGTAGTAGGAGTAATTATTAAGAAAGAACACAAGACTCAAGTGGTACCTTGAGGTTTTACTTTAAGACTTAGTGAAATTTTAATTTCCATATTACTTTAAACTATGATAGCTATAATTCCATTTCCAAGGGCATTTTCAATATTAATTCCAATCTCTTTTTAATTAGCCTTTTCAAGAAAAATACCAAAAATAGTAATTTAGGTTCTCTTTATTTACATTTAAGTTTACTTTTATTGCTTTTCTCATTTAGTAGATAGCTTAAAATCCCAACACTTCACTTTAGTTTGTTAATTTCATGTTTTTGATACTTAGTTTAGCCTAGGATCTTAGATAAAGGCTCCTTGAGTGAAAACGATCCGGATTGCGCTACTATATTGCATTTTAATTCGGTTAATTTGGTCAACCTTGCGACGGGTGCGATCAAATTTTGGCGCCGTTGCCGGGGAGCCAATTTATTTGGTTCTTTGGTTAGCTAAGTGTCAATCTCTCTTGTGTTGCCTATTAGATTTTTTTTTTCTTTCTTGTTTTAGTCTTGTTTAAAGCATATTAATATATAGTTTGCATTTTTTTTCTATTTTAAATTTTCCCCTTTGTTTATAAAAAAAAACCAAAATCAACAATTATTATTATTATTATTTCTCTTATTACTTTGTTTTATTTATTTTTAGTGCATAGCTCATACTTTAGGGTGTAGCTCATACTTTACACTTTTCAAGTGTTTAGATCTTTTGGACTATTTGGGAATAGCTTTGTTCATTATTAAGGTTCACTGAATTTCCATTCTTGCTTTTGATTGTTATTCTGACTGTGTATGAACCAAAGTCCTGAAATTTTACCATTTGATCCAGAAATTGAAAGGACTTTGAGGAAGTTAAGGAAAGAAAAGAAGTCAAGAGGCATTATTAGCAATAGTGTAATTCAAGAAACTAGTGTATCTAGTGAGTCCTGTGTGTCTAGTGATTCTGAATCTAGTTTAGAATTTTATATTGATTTACCTTTCACTATGGATGATCAAGATATACCTAGGGATCATAATGAATGAAATGACAATGGGAACAAGAGGGAAAGAGAAGATGAAAATAATGGGCAAAATGTGAGAAGAAGCATTAGGGAAATCACAACTTCTGATGTTAATTTTAATCCTATTAATGCTGCTTGTCCTAATCTTGATGTGAATTTTGAATTGAAAGGTCCTCTTGTTAATGCTTTACCAAAATTTTGTGGCTTGCCAGGTGAGGACCCTTATAACCATTTGAACTCCTTGTACATGGTATGTGCAAGCCATGAAGCCTGTCGGAGCTAGCACAGATGATGTTCAATGGATGGTCTTTCATCTATCTCTTGAAGGAAAAGCCAAGGATTGGTACATGAGACTTCCTCGTCATGTGGCAAATGCATACAACTCATGGGCAAATTTGAAGAGGGCTTTCTTAGAAAAGTACTTCCCTGCATCCAGAACTTCTGCAGTTAGAAAAGAAATTTATTCAATAACACAGATGGATCAAGAGACATTTTATGAGTATTGGAATAGGTTTCAAGATTTGCTATCAAAGTGTCCTCATCATCAAATCCCAGAGGAACAATTGGTCCAATACTTCTATGATGGACTCTTGAATCATGATAAGAGTGTACTTGATGATGCATCTGGAGGTTCTTTGATTGACAAAACAGCTCAAGAAGCATGGGTGTTGATTGAGAAGATGGCTGCAAATAGCCAACAATATAGTTGTCGGGACACAAGATCTGTGAGTGCATTGAGTGGTTCTTCAAGCCAATCAAGAGAAATTAGCTCTCTTTCCTCACAAGTGGAGACATTAACTGCTCAAATGTCCAAGATGTCTGCTCAGTTGAACAACTTGAATGTGCAACATCCAACTTCTCAAGCAATCGTGGCCCCAAGTTGTGAATTTTGTGCTTCAGTTATGCATATCTCTAGTGTTTGTCCACACCGATTTGAAGAAGTGTCAGCTATGTATCAAGGAAATCCCAACACATCTCAAAGATGGGACCCTTACTCCAATACATATAATGAAGGGTGGAGATACAATCCCAAGTTCAGTTGGAGAGATGGAGACAACAGAGGCCAAAATAGATTTCAGCAGAGTGGTGGGGCAGGAACTTCTCAAGACAATTCTCTTTCTGTTCCCAAAAATGATGAGACCAACCAGTTGTTAAAAGGATTGATGACTCATATGAGTCAAATGGGTGAAATGATAAAAGATGATAAAGTAGCTACTAATTCTCAACTCTCCACTATTTGTAAAGAATTGGAGGAACTACGTGTGAAGAATAACAACCTCACTTCTTTTGTTACTCAACTGTCCAACAATATGAGTGAGCAGCAAGCAAAGAGTAGTGGTTCAATACCCTCCAACACGGTCATCAACCCTAAATCATTGAATGCCATCACTCTTAGAAGTGGTAAAAAGGTGAAGTTTCCTGGTGAAGATGATGACCAAGCTGAAGTTGTAGTTGAGAATGCATCATTGGTTCCTAACACATTAAAGGAATCAGAGAGTTTGAAAGAAAAGGAGCTGCTTGTAAAAAAGAATCTCACATTGGCCCAACAAGAGTCAAAGCTACAAAGTAAGGATAACACTTATCTTCATGAAGAAGCTGAACATTCTTCAGAGTTTCATGCAGGTTCTACAAAGTCCAATGGAAGCAAACAACCTGAACAAGGAAAAGCAGATGAGCAAGGAGCCTCAAAGCATAAAGGTAAGGAGGTATGTATTCAAGATATCCCTTTTCCTCACTCTTATCTTTCAAGCAAGAAAATGCATGATGATAAGCAAGATAAAGAGATCTTAGAATTGTTTAGCAAACTTGAGGTCAATATTCCCTTGTTAGAACTAATCAAAAAGGTGCCTAAATATGCTAAATTTCTTAAGGACCTTTGCACACATAAAAGAAAATTTAGGCCTAATGAAAGAGTGCAGATTAGTTCTAATGTGTCATCCTTGTTCAAACCTCAAATTCCTATAAAATGCCAAGACCCTGGATCTTTCACTATCCCTTGCACCATAGGTAAGGCAACCATAAATAGAGCTTTGTTAGATCTAGGGGCTGCTATAAATGTCTTGCCTAAGTCCATGTATGCATCACTAGGTATAAAAACTCTTAAGCCCACTAGTGTAGTGTTGCAATTAGCTGATAGGACTATAAGGCACCCTCACGGCATTTTAAAGGACATACTTGTTAAAGTAAAGGATTTGGTATTCCCTGCTGATTTTTATGTACTTGATATGACTAATGAAGTATCACACGATACTACATTGATTCTCGGTAGGCCTTTCTTGAGGAATGCTAATACTATGATTAGCATGAAAGAAGGTGTCATCACTATGGAGGTAGGGGTCCAGAAAATTTATTTTAACATGTATGAGGCTATGAAACATCCTTATGAAGATTATTCTTTATTGGGTGTCAATGCCATTGATTGTATCATTGATGAGGCTAGAGATGAACATGAATTGAATGTGCATGCTAACATTGATTTGCATGATCTTGATATATATGGATTTGATGAGTCGTCTTCTTCTCTTTCTTCACCTTCTTCTTTTTATTCTTGTGGAGATGACATGACATGCATTATTTGTCAAGAAATTAATTGCTGTCTTTCCACTCCACAAGATTTTACTTTTTCTTCTTTAGCAAGTGATGATAGTTCCGAGAAAGGTTTGCTTTGTGATTGTGCAGATTTTCAAGCTTTGATGGAAGCTAAATTGGTGGTTGGAAGTGACTCTTTGAGTACACAAGAAGATGAAAGTGACCACATTCTAGCCACTTCATTTTCTCTTGCGCTTCAAGAAGATCAAAAGCAGCCTAAACTTGAAAATGAGAAGCCACTTGCTAATTTTTCTAAATCTGTTTTTTCTCCTCAAACCTTGAGATACTTACATGATCTTATTTCTTGTTGTGATACAGGTGCGAAGGAGAACCCCAAGCATGTTGCTGCCATAGATCAACCTAGAGTTGATTCAACACTTGGGAAGACCAAAGAGCAAGTTGTTGCACCACAGGAGTTAAATCAGTACACCCAAGCTGAAACTAAAAAAGGGAGTACTCTTTGCTCCTTAGAACTCACTCATTTAATTCCTTCTAATGTTCAACCTCCTGACCATGAATTGAAACCTTTGCCCTCTAATCTAAAGTATGCTTTTCTAGAAAGTAATGAGAAACTTCCTGTGATCATTTCTAATGCATTGTCTTTAGATGAAGAGGATAGGTTAGTTGGTGTGCTCAAAAAGCACATGGGAACTATAGGTTGGACATTAGCTGATATACCAGGGATTAATCCATCTATTTGTACCCATAGGATACTGCTTAATGAGGAGTCTAAGCCTGTTAGACAACCTAAGAGGAGATTGAACCCACTTATTCTAGATGTTGTGAAAAAAGAGGTCACTAAACTCCTTAGTGCTGGAATTATATATCCTATATCAGATAGTGAGTGGGTTAGTCCAGTCCAAGTAGTTCCTAAGAAGAGTGGTATCACTGTGATTAAAAATGAACAGAAAGAATTGATTCCAACTAGGGTACAAAATGCTTGGAGAGGTTGCATTGATTATAGGAAACTGAATGCATCCACTAGAAAAGACCACTTTCCCCTTCCCTTTATTGACCAAATGTTAGAAAGACTTGCAGGGAAGTCACATTATTGTTTTCTTGATGGTTTTTCAGGATACTTTCAGATTCCTATAGCTCCAGAGGATCAAGAAAAGACCACTTTTACTTGCCCCTTTGGTACATTTGCATATATGAGAATGCCTTTCGGTTTGTGTAATGCTCCTAGTACATTTCAGCGTTGTATGATGTCTATTTTTTCTGATTTTCTTGAACAATGCATGGATGTATTTATGGATGATTTTACAGTTTATGGAGAATCATTTGATGCATGTTTAGACAGCTTAGATAAAATCCTTGCTAGGTGTTCTGAAAAAGGTCTTGTGCTAAATTATGAAAAGTGCCATTTTATGGTTGATCAAGGAATTGTTTTAGGCCATTTAATATCTAGCAATGGAATTGAGGTTGACAAAGCTAAGATTAAAATAATATCTTCTTTGCCATATCCCACTACACTTAAAGAGCTTAGATCTTTCTTGGGGCATGCTGGCTTTTATAGAAGATTTATCAAGAATTTTAGTAAAATAGCTTTGCCATTATCTCATTTGCTGCAAAAAGATGTGGAATTTGTTTTTGATGATAGTTGTAAGCATGCATTTAATGAACTCAAGCAAAGGCTCATATCTCCTCCTATTCTGACTTCTCCTAATTGGGACTTACCATTTGAGCTTTCATGTGATGCTTCTAATAGTGCAGTAGGAGCTATGCTTGGTCAAAGGGATGGTAAGATTTCTAAGGTTATTGCTTATGCATCCAAAACTTTGGATGTCGCTCAAGTGAACTACACAACCACTGAAAAGGAGTTATTTGCCATTATTTTTGCTTTAGATAAGTTCAGACCATATTTGATTAACTCCAAGGTTGTTATTTTCACAGATCATGCTACAGTTAAATATCTTTTCAAGAAGCCCCAGTCCAAACCAAGGCTATTGAGATGGATACTACTTATACAAGAGTTTGATGTTGAGATCAAGGATAGAGTTGGAGCAAAGAACCTTGTAGCTGATCACTTAAGTAGACTTCCAGATCAATCAAAGGGAGTAGATGATTCTGATTTTATTTGTGATAATTTTTCTGATGCTACTCTCTTTGCTTTAGCTATTAAAGAGCCATGGTTTGCAAACATAGTCAATTACTTAGTCACAAATTTGATTCCACATTCTTTGTCTCATTTTCAGGTGCATAAGCTAAAGAGAGAAGCTCAACACTATGTATGGGATGCTCCCCACTTATGGAGGATGTGCAGTGACCAAGTGATCAGAAAATGTGTTCCAGAAGAAGAATTTCAATCCATTCTCTCAGCTTGCCATTCTATGGTTTGTGGTGGACACTTTAGTGCTAGGAAAACCTCTAAGAAAGTTTTAGATGCTGGTTTTTATTGGCCCTCCTTGTTTAATGATGCCTATAACTTCTGTAAAGCTTGTGATAAGTGTTAAAGGTTTGGGGGGTTGAGTAAAAGGCATGAGATGCCGCAACATCCGATGTTGTTTTGTGAGGTTTTTGATGTTTGGGGAATAGACTTTATGGGTCCCTTTCCACCCTCTTTTGGTTTTAATTATATCCTTCTTGCAGTAGATTATCTATCTAGATGGGTAGAAGCTATTCCTACACGTAAGGATGATGCCACTACGGTTTCCAAATTTCTTAAGTCTCATATCTTTTGTAGATTTGGAATACCTCGGGCTATAGTAAGTGATCGAGGAACCCATTTTGGCAATAGAATTCTTGATAGCCTATTTGCTAAATTGGGGGTTACCCACAAAGTTTCCACTGCCTATCACCCACAAACCAATGGTCAAGCTGAGGTGTCAAATAGAGAGATCAAGCACATCTTGGAGAAAATTGTAAAACCTTCCAAGAAAGACTGGAGCTTAAGACTGGAAGAAGCTTTATGGGCCTATAGGAATGCATTCAAGACCCCCATAGGAATGTCACCTTATCGCATCATCTATTGCAAATCTTGCCACATTCCTGTGGAGCTTGAACATAAAGCCTATTGGGCAGTTAAAGCTTGCAATATGGATATGGAATCCTCGGGCTTAGAAAGGAAGTTGCAACTGCAAGAGTTGGAAGAGATGAGACTAGATGCATATGAAAATTCTCGTCTCTACAAAGAAAAGACAAGAATGTTGCATGATCAGGGCATTATGAGAAAAAGTTTTCAAGTTGGTGACAAGGTGTTACTATTTAGAGATCGATTCAAATTCAAGCATGGTAAGCTCAACTCTAAGTGGGATGGCCCTTACAAAGTCACCAAAGTTCACAAGTTTGGCATGATAGAGCTCATTGATGAAGCAACTGGACAAACTCTCAAAGTCAATGGGCATCTCTTAAAGATATACCATGAGAATTTCAAGCCTCCTTAAATCTTAGGTTGTCTCTTTCCTTCCCTTATCTATTTACATATTTTGAGCTTTAATGCATAAGATAAGTGTGGGGGAAAAACCATTCTAGTAGTTTAGGACTTTAGGTAGTTAGTTTAGTTAGTTTAATTCTCCCCTTTGTTGATGTACTCCTTGCTCACAACTTTTGTTTTGTTGAATTTTGTTGCATTGGGGACAATGCAATAATTCAAGTGTGGGGGAAGGGATTGGGTTGTGAATATTTTGCTGCATGTGCTTTTAGGTGATTTAGTGGTCAAATTTGGAAAAATTTAAAAATTTTTCAAAGGAAGTGAACCCACATTTGAATTTTTTGCATCTCTTTGCTTTGAAAGTGCACTTTTCTAGTTTACATTAAGGTTGTTGAGAGCTATGCATGTTCTAAGTTGATTGTGATGGTTTGATTGATTGTTATTCTTGGGGTTAGTATTTGGAATAGATGAATTGTTGTATTGTGATTACTCTAGTTTTCAACTGAATGATGTGAATGAACTTATGAGAAATAACCTTTGTTGGAAGGATTCTTGAGCATATCTTTCATTTTTCTCATTGAGTGTTGTCCATCTACTCTAATGAATCTCTAGAACTTGTTTGAATTCTTTTTCAAAATCACATTTGCATTTAGATGATTGAAGATGAAAGGAGCATTCATTTCTCATAGCCATTTACCCAAACACTCACCATTACTAATTAATCCATTGTCAACCCCCTTTGAGCCATTCACTTTCCTAAATCCATATATTTTAACAAGCTAAGCATGTTCATTTCATTGAATTTCTCATAGCACCTTATTTTGTGAAGCTTGGTTTACCAATATTGTTATTTACATGAAATGGAGTGTCATACAAAAAAAAAAGGCAAAAAGAAAGAAGCAAAATCAAAATCAAAAGAAATAAATAAATAAATAAATAATAGTGAAAAAGAAAAAAAAGAATGAAAAGAAACACATCCATTGGATTTTTATGGTTACCAAGCATGTTATATGTATTTAATGTATTAAATTAGTGCTATTTTTAATTCTCTCTCTCAACTCTTTTTGCATGCTTAAAGCTTGTTTTAATTTCTTTGTCCATTCCATTTGGCCATTTTCCATCATTACAACCCTTTTAAGTCCCCTTGATTCATGAGTTAGTTGCTACTTAGTGGTGGAGAAAATAGAATTTTTACAAGCTTATGGTAGATCTTAATTTAGGTGGATTTGAGCGAAAGAACCCATATTTGTGAGATGAGAGAAACACTTTGATCCTTGAGTGTTCTCTTTTGTTCATTCCCATCAATTCAATTGTTTATTTGGATTAATCTTTTGCAATAGTTTATTCTATAACTATGCTAGCTTGAGGATAAAATTGATTGAGTTGTTGCATTCTTGTTTCAGAACATGTTAGTCCCTCATTTATTTTAATGTCATTCTTAGATTGCTTGCACTTGCTTGTTTTTTCCCAGGAGTGCAAAAGTTCAAGTGTGGGGGAATTTGATAAGTCCCTATTTTGTATAATATTTTCTATCTTATTTTAGGGTTTTTATTATATTTTATTGGGCTTAATTGCATCAATTATGATAAATTTGGTTAAAGAGTAATTACATGAAAATAATATTAAAAAGGGTTAAATTGCTATATTTTTGTGATTGCTTTTTAATTAAAATATTTTGGGATGATTATTTTATATTGGGCTTATTTTTGCTTTGTAGGTTATAAAAGAAAGATTGAAAAAAATTGAAGAAAAGAATTCAATAAAAAAAATAGAAGCCCAAGAAAAGCCCAAAAAAATTGAAGACCCAAGACCCAAATCCACCTCCCCTCATTTCAGAAATTGGATCCAGTGCAATTCCGGTGCAATTCCTATAAAATACACATTTTTACTTCATTTTTGAAGTACTAATACGGACTCACACTAATAATAATCCACTATGAATAGATTAGAGACCAAATTAATATCAATATCGACAAATATCATCACTTTAAATGGATTAGGGACCAAATTGTTATTAATATTAAAAAATAGTCTCACGAGGCTATTTAGTGATGATATTTGTCAAAATTGATAATAATTTCATTCCTAATCAATTCATAGTGGGTTATTGTTAGAGTAAATCCGTATTACTACTTCAAAAATGATGTAAAAATGTGTATTTTATAGGAATTGCACCGGAATTGCATGGAAGGGAATTGCACTAGATCCAAACTCCTCATTTCAACCTCCTCACGCCACTTTGAAGGGGAGCAAAAAATTTTCCCCAATTTTCCTTCTCTGTTTTCGACTCTACAGGGGCAAGAAGCTAAGACTCCATTTTTGTTTTATTTCAATATTCATTCCACCTTCTCCTCACTTCATCTATTCCATTCCCACACGCCACTCCACCACCATATTCTTCCATCCATCACCAATACACCATCATAATCACTCAATCATCATCATTTCACCATTTTCATCATCATCTAGCAATATTGTGGAAGTGATGGAGTTCTCCATTTCTCTCTTCATGTGTGGCTAGTTTCCTTGCTTCTTGGAGATGGAGATTAGGGCTTGAGTTCCCATTCTAGAAAGGGGAGTTATTTTATCTCAATACCTAATTTTAAATTGTATATTTGATTTCCTAGGTTTAGGATTTATCTTTATGCAATTTAGAATTTTAGATTTATGGATACATTGTCTATGTGTATTGAGTGATTATGATTTAGATTGATTTTGGCAACTTGATGATTGTATAGAAATATTACCTTTACAATGCAATTAGAAAGTATTTTCTATCATGTTCATGACTAGAGGATATAATCTTATATGCTTGTATTTGATTGTCTTGGTTGAGCAATTTTTAGTAGAGGAACAAGTTGCTTTTGTCTAATTTTAATCATACACTAAGTGATTTTTAATTGTGTCTTTTGGAGTAATTGCTAGCTATGGTAGTAGGAGTAATTATTAAGAAAGAACACAAGACTCAAGTGGTACCTTGAGGTTTTACTTTAAGACTTAGTGAAATTTTAATTCCCATATTACTTTGAACTATAATAGCTATAATTCCATTTCCAAGGGCATTTTCAATATTAATTCCAATCTCTTTTTAATTAGCCTTTTCAAGAAAAATACCAAAAATAGTAATTTAGGTTCTCTTTATTTACATTTAAGTTTACTTTTATTGCTTTTCTCATTTAGTAGATAGCTTAAAATCCCAACACTTCACTTTAGTTTGTTAATTTCATGTTTTTGATACTTAGTTTAGCCTAGGATCTTATATAAAGGCTCCTTGAGTGAAAACGATCCGGATTGCGCTACTATATTGCATTTTAATTCGGTTAATTTGGTCAACCTTGCGACAGGTGCGATCACCCACCTAACCCGCGAAGCTCACGGGTTATGTGGGTTGGCCCGTAACCCACCTAACTTTTATAAAAAAAATTAATATATTAATAAAAAGTAAAAAGTAAAAAGACTAAAAGCAAACCCTAACCCTAAGTTCCCATACTCGATCCCGCTCCTTCTCACTTCTTCACTCTTCAGTTCATCACTCTGAGTCTTTGATCTCTGCTTCTCAGTTCTCACTTCCACCATAGTTCACTGCTTCACTTCCACCGATTGATCCACCGTCCACGGCTTCCCATACTTGTGTTCTTCCCATCATCATTCATCAGTTAAGTTCGACGCTTCCCATCTATGCTCAGTCACTCGCCATTCGCCAACGAGATCGAGAAGTCCTCCACATCTGACGGATCCACCCCATCGATAAATTTCTCCTTTTGCTTTTGCTTTCTCAGTTCTTGTTCATCGCCGTCTTTCACCTCTGCATGGTCGATCCACCGTCCATGGCTTCCCATACTTGTATAGATTTTTTTTAAAAAAAAATTAGAATTAATTTTTTTTTTTTTAAAAAAAAGGGTTAGGTGGGTTGGGCTAGGATTTTTAGCCCGTTTAACTCGTCCAACCCATCACAGGCCCAACCCGTGTGGGCCGGGTAAATGGAAATATTTTCTGGTGCAAATAGAAATATAAAGTGAGGACTAAAAGCAGATTTTTTTAAAGATTAAATTGTACAATATTATTTGATTTATCTAACAAGTGCCCTACGCACTTATTAAGTTTTTTTTATTGGTTGAGAGAGAATTTATTGTCTTAAAGTTGATAAAATGTTGACAAGAAAAATTTTATAAGTCATTTTATTGGTTCAAATGAATTCTTAAACAATGGCCTAAAAACACTTATTAGCAAAACTCTTATCTTTAAAGCATCAATCCAATGGGGTATGAGATTTCGACCTTTGTCTTTAACAGCTCCACCATTATCATCATTTTCAAGGCAACACATTCGAATATCCTTCATTATATCCCCACACACTACTTGAAATCTTCGCTCCTTAGATTTTGAAAGCACTATGTACACCATATTATACTGCTTCTCTTTCAAATCTCCCCACACCCTCCACGTTCTCATCGTAAATTTCCTCTTCCTGCGCCATGTCATCCGCCACCTTTGTCATTGTCGTGTTCAGAATTTTCACCAACAGCTACCCTAGGCTTCCTTACTTTGACGAGTTTGGAATCATCATGTTGTACATGAGCCTTAGCCTCAACGATTCCTCCATAATGGATTAGAATGAGTGGTTTGAGTATCATACTAAGTAGAAACAATTACTTTCTTGGAGTAGAAACACGCATGAAGCTATTTTCTAGATCGCAAGTTTTACACTTATGAGGGGTGACATCGCCCCAACAAAGGAAGAGGCTGTGGAATGGTTTAGGTCGAATTGCTGCTTTGAAGACGACGTTTAAAGCAAACTTAGTAATCCTTCGCCATATTAGATACTTGACTTAAAATTTTTGAAAAATAAAAAAATTAATATAAAAAATAATAATAAAGATAAGGCTAAAATTAAAATGTACAAAGGCCTCTGAGTTTTAGACCAGCAGTATATACACCCTTTGAGTTTTAAGATCTTGTAGACAGGCCCTTGACATTTCAATTTGGAACACCCAGCATCCTTCCGTTCATATTTAGCCATTATCTGCCACGTAGCCACATTTTACAAAATATGTTTACGTGGCTTTTAACAGCTAAAATATCCTCAAAAAATATTCTTACGTAATAAATAATTGGCTGAATGTAGACAAAAGACTGACAAAAAAGTGTTGGGTGTCTCAAATTGAAAGACAATAAATCTATCTATAAAATTTTGAAATTCAAAGAATTTATATACCCTAAGCTCAAAACTGGTATATTTTAACCTAAAAATAAAGGCCAAAATAAAATTTTAAATCGTACCAAAATTTTAAAAAAAGGATTTTCGCAATAAAGTTCCAAGTTCCAACTACGGTGAGCAAAGAAGGCCAAAAAAAAAAAACTACGGTGAGCAACATTGATCACGTGGCACAGTATTATTGGGCAGTTCGACGTGTATATCCCAACTCATATTTTTCGTATAAATAAACAAAAATATAGAACAATTTGGTGCAAAATATCCAAATTCATTTCATTCTCGATCTGAACGAACGTAGAAGACGAAGAGACAAGAAAGAGAACGAGAATGGACGCCATTGATTCCGTCTTCGATCCTCTCAGAGAATTCGCCAAGGACAGCGTCCGACTTGTGAAGCGCTGCCACAAACCTGATCGTAAAGGTGAATCTCAATCCTTCTTCCTTCTTCTCTTTTAATTCCTCAAATTTTGTTTTCTTTTTTCATTTCTTGTTTTGGTTTTTCTCGGTCCTCATCAATTCATTGGATGTTTCTGGTTGCAGAATTCTCCAAAGTTGCCGTACGCACGGCTATCGGTTTCGTAGTCATGGGATTTGTGGGTTTCTTTGTGAAGTTGATCTTCATTCCGATCAACAACATCATCGTCGGATCTGGTTAGGTAAAGTTAATTTGTTGCAGTATATTCATTTTTTAATCTTTTTCGGCTGGATCTGTTTGATTCCTGCGAATTCTATGGATAGTTCTTGCGTATCTCTGCCTAATAGGGAGGTTGATGTTTGTGCTTGTTTTTGGTTGCCTTGTTCAATTTCCCTGTTGGTTTCTCTTTACTCGGTGCTGTTTTGTAAGGAGTATGGTTTGACTATATGATTGTATCGTCCTGTGTTGGCTTGAACAATTTGAGTTAGGGCTTCTTTTGTTATTAAATTAATGTTTTGGTCCTGAAATATTTCACATGTCTTAATTTAGTAATGGAATTATAAAAATATATAATTTAGTCTCTGATACCTTGCCTCTTTCATATTTTTTCTTTTTGTGATAGGGATGAAATTGTGATACAAGGTATCTTTGAAGACGAAATTTGTTATTTTCATGATTGAGAGACTAAGTTGAGACTTGTAGAATTTTTCAATGATTAAATTTGATATTTTGGTGCTTATTATGGTTACTTTTAATTTGGGCTCAACTCTTCAAGAATAATGGATTGGTTAATTTGGGATTTGTGGTTATTATTGGGAAGTCCATACTAGCAGAAATGTGTATTGAAAAATGCTAGTAGTTAAGGAAAAATTAGATTCAAACCTCACTTCTTGTTAACATGAAAAGGCTATCCTTTTTCTGCCAAATGCACCTTGCTGCTGCTACAATCTTTCTTATAGCCGACCTCACCTAATGGGAAAAGGCTTTGATTTTTGTATATCCCATTAGTAGCCTTCTTCAAATGAAGCTGAAGGTTGAACAAATTGATGGTGTGGAGGCTGAAAATTTATGTGTTTTTGCTAAGGGTTTTTTAATGGTTTTCTTTTCATCCCACTTATCCAATATGCTTCAAACTTGGCAACAAGGAAAAGAATGCAGCCAATCCCTAATTTCTCTGGATAGGAAGGATCATAAGAAGATTTAAATGGAGATCCTAAAAGGTTTAGATTTTATACAGGATTGAGGACATAGTGATTAGATTGTATGGTTGTAAGATCTCATGATTTAAATAAGAGCTTAACAACCTTGGACTCTACAATTTCTGTAGAGAACATATAGTCTTGTTTAACCATATCAACTCATGTTTTGGAAGATTTTTTTGAAAGTTTTGTATTTTATTTGAAAGCTTTCGCTGTGCAATGACTACCTATTTACCATGGCATATTATGCCAGGGAAATTTGGAAATTTTAGTGTTTTAGTTAAAACCTCCCAGGAGAGGCCATCCCTAGTTTATTTGTGTTTTTCAAATCTATTTATTTATTTATTCTTTTACTTGAGGCGAACATGCTCACTTAAGTCTGATTAGTTGATATTGTGTATGCATGGGACCTTAAAAGTGTCATATGGCATAAAGCCCTAAAGAAAAAATGCATGCGAGAAAGTGTGAAATTTATTTATTACAGTGAATGATGGAGCAAATAATGGTTGGTTATCTCGCAGATTGAGGGGACTAGAGGCACGCAAGGAATGCAAATTGTCAAGTAGAGGCAGAAAAACATCCCCTTCTATTGATACTTAAATGTATTTTTTATTTTATCTTTTCTTAATCCTATATTAGGGACATTACATGTACTTGTGTTATAGACCTTGAAACTTTGTTGAATTTTGATCTAGGATAAAGTGGAGAGGCATCAAGAAATTCTATTTTGCTTTAAATCGTTATTTGATGTGCTGCTCTTTTTCATTTATACTGCCTTCCATTGGGGCCTTGAATTTTGAAAACATCCCTAATGGCTCATTTGTTGTGCACAAAATGATGGTTTAATCATGAATGAGCCTTATGATCGATATTTGGACTAAGGATAAGTTTCCACCTCTAGTCAAGCCTCAATTCAACTTTTGAAGTTTTATAGAGATTTAAGTTGTTCATCGGCCAGACTAAAAATCAAATAAGCATTTAAACTATCAGAGTTGGTCTAAGTGGTAAACAGTTTGGTTTTAATTTAAGTAAGGTTGGTTTGAAACTTTGTAAATACAGCTATTTCTGTTGGGAGACTCTCCTACCTTAGCCAGTTGTGTGACGTGGACCGAGTTCAATTTAGTCGAAGTAGTGTCTCAGACATTGCGGGGGTAAAAAAAAAGCATTTAAACTTGAAGATCAGATCAGGTGCATATTGGAAGTTGGAACTTTGTATTGTGAGGTTCATTAACACTATTGGACAATAATTTGGAGGGCTTCTTTTTAGATCAAAATCACTTGTATACACAAAAGTTTATTTAGGGTTTGGTTGTTTGAGAGGGTAAGAAATCGTAGACATAATTTTTTAACATTTTTTCAACTAAACATTTTATTTTTTTCTTATTTTCATTTTCATTACCATTTTCAGTCTTTCTAACATTTTCTTAATCAAACATACCCTAAATTTGGTTCAAGTTAGATGAGTTAAGAATTTTTAACAAAACTACAAAAGGACAATTTCAAACACAACTCAAATCCTTCCCAATCAACCACCATGTGGTGGAGATTGTTAGTCTAGTGCTTACTGCTTGGTTCACTGATGCAAGTGAAAATAAAAAATTAAAGAGATTTTGGGAGTTATAAAGTTCAAAGGACGAGAATGAATAAATCGATTTGAGAGGATGAAGAAGGACACAATTAAAAACAGAAAAAAGGATTATATTGTGACCTTTATATTTAATAGGTTGTTGCTAGTTTTATTTATTTATTTATTTTAATTAAATTCTTTGACTTTGACGATTATGTAGAGAGTCTTCCAAGAAGAGATATATCATTCAAAGCATAAAAGGCGTCTCCACCTTCCATATGTCCTTTAGACAGTAAACATAAGTTAAATACTAAGTCTCAGTGATATATTCATTTACTTAGCAAAATGCTCCAAGGTGCCTAGTGAATCCGTCCCTTGGATAGTAAACATAAGTAAAGTATATGCTAAGTCACAGTGATAAGTTTTCATGTTGAGCAAAGTGCTCCAGGGTGCCTAGTGAATCCGTCCCTTGGACAGTAAACATAAGTAGAGTACTAAGTCCCAGTGATAAGTTCCCCTGCTGAACAAAGTGCTTTAGAGTGCCCAGTAAATCCATCCCTTGGACAGTAAACTTAGATACCTCACTTTCCCTCTTTTAATAAGTACGAGGTAGTGGAAAGTGTGATGGGGTCATTCCCTCCCTCAGGGTCAGTGCAGTGTTGACATGAGAAGAATCACGTCAAGGTCATTCCAACTTTGCGAGGAAGCAACGCTCTTGGAATGGGTTTGACGTAGGCCAAGTGCCACTTGCGACGCCCAATTTAGACAAGGTTGGGAATGTCGTGAAGGAGTGATTTTCATTCTCTTTTCCCAGGAACAGTCTTAGGGAGTGGCTTGGTAGGATTGAAGTGAAGGTTCTTCGTGCTTAGGCATGATCGCCCTGATAAACTAGGTAAGGGTTTAATATTAGTAAATTTATTATTGTTCTTATTAAGCTCATAACCCCCTTCTCTTAGACACGTCATACAACTAGACACGTCATTAACAATTGACACCTCATACATACGTAACCACATCCACATGCCTAATCCCACTCCCTCAACTTCATCCCACTACTTACCTCATGTGGCTCCATGTTCTCCCATTTCCTCAACCTTAACCCATTATGTGACACCACTATCATGTCAAGAAACGTGCATGCACTACCCATGTTTTTAGAATGTGACTCATCAGCCCGTAACTAACTTATCTTACCCTCCACTATAAATAGACCCCCGTGAGACATTCAAAAGGACGGAATTTTGAGAGATAGAAAGAAACTCTTGCGAGATACAAAGAGAGAAACCTTCATCTAGAATTCCCAAATCCTTGAGCTCGGTAGGAACATAATTTATTTACTAACGTTAATCTCTCTTGTCTTACTTATAGTTTGCCCAGAGTGCTTCACTTCTCGCCTACTAAGTACTTCCCAGTGACTGGCTCCCGGATTGCTCTGGACCTCCAAGTTCGAACCCCCCGTTCCCGGAACATAGGTTACACTAAATTTTTATCTTGTGGAGTTGGATATGGGTATGGGTACAAAACTAACGGATTTTGAGACAAGTAAGAAAGTATTTTATTCGTATCTTACTCGCAATAGTAATTATTTAATTTTATATATAAAAATGAATATTTTTAAACTTTTTGTGTTGAGAAAATATATAAAGGTATGGAAAAATATTAAATATTTTATACGTATTAAAATAATTTAATGGTACATTTATATTTTATGATTTAAAATATATTTTTTATGGTTATAGATGAAAAAATTGTTAAAAATAAGTTTTATATTAATAAAATAATTTATTTCAAACTTTTTATAAATCTGGATATGAGAATTCGACTATTCGCAAGGTTCGAAGATGAAGATTGATTTTGTTACCCACTTAAGTCTAAGTCCGGAGATGGGAAATATAACACCTTACCCAAACTCTATTCATGATCATTCCTATGTTGGAGGTATCTAAATGAAGCGTCATCTGTTGAAATGGTTGCTCACAATAAAGGCAGTACTTGAAAAATTAATAGCCATCAAGTCTATTTTAATGGATACTTTAGTCATAAAAAAAATTCTAAACAATATTATATAGACTAATTATAAAAAAAAACAATATTATATAGACTATAGTATTTAATTTTAGAGTGTAGAAAATTTGTAAAATCATTATGGATTAACTTATCCTTGATCGGAAACAAATCCTATGAATGTTTAATAAAGTAAATTATGGTTTATTATGGAGCGATATGACTTAAAATAAATCCGTACTCCTCTAGTTATTAGTGTGTCATTTTACATTTAACTTTCACAGTCAAAGTTGTTAAGATTAAGATTTTGTATAATATCAAAAAAGATATAAGATATATTGAATCGTAAAATCAGACCGAAGATTATAAGATCTTATCATTTTTATAAAATAAATTAAAATATATTTCATAGTATAAATTTTTTTTTTATTTAATTTTTTATAGGAGCATAAAATTTATTTTACAAGCACAAAATTTTCATAAAATAAACTATGATATATTGAAATATTTATATTTAGACAATTTTCACAAAACAATTATTTTATTAACTTGTACTATTAGTGTGATATTTGAATATTTTCCCTTAAAAAATGTAAAATTCTAATATAAGATTGTAAGATATGTAAAACGCAAATCGTAGGATTAGAATATAAGATCGAGATCCTATTGCTATCCTATTAGATTTTTATTTTATTTAAGATCGAGATCGATTTCTATGAATAAAATCGTAAAATTGTAAGATCTTACTAATTAAATTGAGATTCTAACAACTCTGCTCCATATAATTTGACTAAAAATCAATTTGTCCTTACGATTAAGGGTGTGTTTGGTACGCAAAAAGGGAATGAGAATGAGTTTACTGTGTTTAGTAGTAAAATTTGAGAATAGAAATGGGAATAGATTAAAATTACCAATTTACCCTTATATTAAAATATTAAAAAAATATATTATGATTCTGTCAAATCAAAGGGTATAATGAACATTTCATACATATTTTTTTATTGATTGCACACTTCCCGAAGAAGAAAATTTGCTCTCCATTCAGCCCTATGGGCCCCACCATTTCCATCCTTTTCTCCCTCTTGCAATATGACTATCAAACATAAGACAAAGAGTTTAGAGAAATAATCACAAAGAGAGATGCACCAAATTCATTCATCTATTCACTTATTCACTTGTTTATAATAGCCTTTATTTATAGGACTTTAGCCATAAGGTAGAATTAAGAATACAATAATGTATATTTAAGCACACTAATTGGAAGGTTACACAATTCTCTTAAAGGGGCTTTCATGGAGAGGTTACTAAGGATACAAAGAGACAAGTGATCATATGGAGGGTTTAGGAAGAATCCAATGTTGAAAATGTGGTCATCCACATATAAATACATATATTTATAATACTTCCCCTTGGATGACCACTCATTGTGAACATGCCTCATTAAAACCTTGCGAAGAAAAACTCAGTGGGACAAAATCTTAGTGAAGGAAAAAGAGTACATAATTCATAATTAATTTTCTTCCCCTGATTTTATATTGTATAATATAAGTCTTCAGGACTTCGTATGAATATGCCTCGTTAAAACCTTGCTAAGGAAAATCCAGTGGGACAAAAAACTTAGCGAAGGAAAAAGAGTACATTATTCATAAATAATTTGCTTCCCCTCAAGTTTATATTTTATAATGAAAGTCTTCAGGACTCCGTATGAATATGCCTCGTTAAAACCTTGCTAAGAAAACCCCAGTGGGACAAAAGCTTAGCGAAGGAAAAAGAGTACAATATTCGTAGTTATTTTTTCTTCCCCTCAAGTTTATATTGTGTCATTAAAGTCTTGAGGACTTCATATTTCAATGTTGTATCCATGCTTCTTAAGAACTTGAGGTGGAAGACTTTAATTAAAGGTTAGCTACATTATTGCTGAACTGAATTTTGTGAACTCCAATATCACATTTCTTTTGTAACTCATCAATATCTTATGATGCATGCTGCATTTTTCTCATACAATATTATTGGTTCTGCAGTGGTTGCAGGCAACTGACATGTTTCTTTAATATGAGGAATCATGGTTCTCAACCAAATACGCATATAGGTTGCTTCATGAATAACCAATATCTTTGAGTAATTTAATGATGTAACTGTAACGATTTGCTTCACTTACTGTCATGAAAGTTCCTCCATATGTAAAGATGTAACATTTTGAGACCGAGCTTTGCGGGGATCACAAAAATATTCAACATTAACATATCCAATTAATTATAATTTTCCTTCCTTTGAAAAGAGTAAACTGGGATAAGATATTCTTTGAAAATATCTAAACTTTGCTAACAAATTTATTGCAATGGCTATGCCTAGTTTAGTACAAAGTGTCGTTATTGTACTAAGGTATGGTACTTCAGGACCAATAAATTGTGTTTATCATCTTCTCGTGGATGAAAATGGTATGTATTTATATCAAGTGGACGAATGATCATAGGGAAACTTAAATCCCAAACAAAATCTTGAATTCCAAGATTTTTCATTCCAAATCCATTTCTCAAGTACTATGCAGGTTTTAAAATCTCTTATGGAGTTCCTATAATATTTATGTCCTCAACATAAACAGTAATAATAGAAAATTCAAAGTTTGCCTTCTTTATATAAATACAAGGACAAATATGGTATTTCTTATAACTTTTTAATAAATACTCACTGAGACGACTATACCACATTCGTCTAGATTATTTTAATCCATATAAGGATATTTGTAATTTGATAGAATATATATCTTGAGGTTTTCATTTATATGCTTCAGGCATCTTAAATCCTTCAAGGGTTTTTATGTCATTATCTAATGACCTATATAGTTACTACATCCATCAAACATATCTCAAGTTTCTCAAAGGCTACCATATCAATTAAAAATGGAAAAATTGTATCCGTAATTAGAATAATAAATCTCATAATGAACTATGCCAAGCCTTTGTGAGAAACTTTGTGCCACAACTCGTGCACAGTTTGTATTTTTCTCATTTCGTTTACGAACAAATACCCATTCATACTATACAGGTTTAACATCTTTAGGTGTTTAGGTAATTGATTCAAAAACTTCTCGTTTTGGAAACGAGTCTAATTTGGCTTATTGCCTTCTATTTTGGCCAATCATTTCGATATCAATATCATTTTGTAGTTTTGGGATCAGGTCCCTCATCATTAATAATCTCCGATGCAATTGCAATTGGAAATATAATCAACAACAATTTCATTTATTTATCACATTTCTCTATAATTCAATGAGATCTCATAATTTTTCGGTACCGAATTCACTTCTGGGGATGAAACTACTTCAGGAGTTACTTTTTTCAAAAATGTGGGGTTGTTGATTCATATTTGAAATATCCTGAATATCCTTGAGAGCATCTTTTTAAGTTTTTTTTCTTCTAGGAATGATATCTTTTGTACTAATTGGTCTACCACGCTTCTGGCGTATTTCAGATTCATTAGCTGCTGTACTAGCAGATTGTCCACCAGGGACATCTAATTGTGCTAAAATATTTGCAACTGATACATGCGATTTAATTACCCACTAAGTATTTATGAAATTATCTGGTAATTCATTTGCAACAATTTGCAAATAAATTATTCTTTGAACTTCAAGTTCACATTAATTTGTACGAGTATTATGGTATGATAATGTTGGTGTATTTCAACTAATTATATTTTTCTTCCTTTATTCATAAGTTAAAAGTTCAATATATCTAATAATAAATCACGATTAAAAATCAACATAAATTTCAAGAGAAACATATAAAATACAAGGCTAAAATGCACTGAGACCCCTGAGTTTTGGGTCAGGGGCACATACATCTCCTGAGTTTCAAAACCTTGCACATAGACCCCCTGAGTTTTTTAATTTTGGGTAAAAAGTGCCCTTCCGTTAACCATCCGTCAAATTTTAGGTTAAGTGCCATGTCATCAACTTTTTTTTAGGGTATTTTAGTAATTTTCCTACCTTCCTCCTCATCAACTCTGGGTATATATATATATATATATATATATACATATCTTTCCCTAACTTTCTCACACTTTTCAATTGGATTAGGTAAGAGGAACAATATAAATCAGTGCAAAAAATCTTGTGCCTTGCTTTTCACCTACTTCTGGTGTTCGTGGGAAGATGAAGATAGTGAAAATGGACTGGCGGTGGTGTGGAGAGGAAGAGAGAAAGAGAGAGGGGGAAGGTAGGAAAATTACTAAAATGCCCTAAAAAAAAGTTGATGACATGACACTTAACCTAAAATTTGACGGATGGTTAACGGAAGGGCGCTTTCTGTCCGAAATTAAAAACTCAGGGGGTCTATGTGCAAAGTTTTGAAACTCAGATGCCCCTGACCCAAAACTCAGGGGTTCTCAATGCATTTTAGCCAAAATACAACCAACAATTTTTAATACGGATCAAAGATGCAGCATGTATTATAGCATATCCCCAAGTAAATTTTAGAAAATTTGACTTCATAAGCATAGGTTTAGCAATAAGCTCTAACCATTTAATAAAAGATTCAACTAAACCATTTTTTATGTCCATGAGCTACTAATAGTTCAACTATAATTCCTATTGGCATGTAATAGTCATAAAATTTTTTTATCTAAACAAAAAAGTATGCCTTTAATTGTATCATTTGAGCAAATAATTTAGAAAAGCTATATTACAAGTTAAAAGTCAACCAATTTATGACTATCGATTAGAAGCATCAATTAAAATGAAAAAAATATTGAAATGAGCCACATGATAGATGAATGAATTTGGCGCTTCTCTCTTTGTGATTATTATTTCTCTAAGCTCTTTGTCTTATGTTATTGCTCCTAAATTCTTTGTTTTACAACACGTTATCAGCACGAAGCTCTAGAATTTTGTGTTGAAAGGAGCTCAAACTTGTTTTCATCATATCATGGTAAGCAAGAATATATTTCTTTTTCTCATAATCTAAGTTTTATCAAATCTCATAATGTTTATATTTGTTGCATTTGATATGTCAAGAAAAATTATTTATCATGAGAATTTTTTTTTGTTTCATAATTTATTTGAGTGCAATATTGAATCTTTGAGATACTATAGAAGAACAAATTTATGTATCCCTGAAGGATGCGCAAAAAACAATGATTTTTATTCGTTATCATTTGCATGAAAAACCAGATATGAAAATAAGAACCAGTAGTTCTTTGTAGGGATGGCAATGGATAGGGTCTGAGTAGGATACTGCAATCCCCGTCCCCGGTAATTAATATTTTCTCCATCCCCGAACCCGTCCCCGCCGGGTATGAAATTTGATACCCGTTCCCGGACCCATCGAATACTTAGATTCCTAGACCCGGCCCCGGACCCGGAAAATTTACTATTTTTCCTACAAAATTTGCTACTTTAATCACAAGTATTGAACACACATTCATAAATTTAATTATTTTCAAGTTTAAGAAAAACAAACTTAAAACACACAATTTAATATGATATATAATATATTTTTATATAAAATTTTTATATATATTATATATTATCGGGTCCGAGTCCGGGGTGAATACACCCTTACCCGTCCCCGTCCCCGGACCCGGACTTTTACCCGTTAAAATCTCCAGACCCATTTTTTAATACCCAGACCCGGACCCAATGGGTAAATTTGCAGGGTACCCGTTGGGTCCGGGTAAGATTGCCATCCCTAGTTCTTTGGAACAAATTGAAGGAAAGATATGAGTTCTAAAATGATCAATGATTCATCTTAAAGCTCTTTCTAATTGGATGAACTTACATCTACAATATATTTTGTAAGTGAATATATGTCATCCTTGTTTGAAATTAGCTCTATAATTAAGTTATAATGAAAGGAAATTACTAATGATTATATGTTTAGAAAAAAACATTTTTTACTTTAATTTCCATGCTTCGAGTGTGCTCCCGCAATAGCAATATCGTGCGCATATATAGATTAATTTATCAAATATTATGAGCTAGTTTCTTGTTTGCTTGTGGAAGAGCAAAATAATGAGATTTGAGCTTTTGATGAATGAATTTGGTACATCTCTCTTTGTGATTATTATTTCTCTAAGCTCTTTGTCTTATGTTCTTGTTGCTCCTAAATTCTTTGTTTTACAACACAATAATATTGAAGAATAAATTATAACAATTGTTGAAGTAAGTAAATAAAATGTAAGTTCAGTTGATCCTTTTTTTTTTCAGGATGAAAATCTTACCGTCCTTCAGGTTGCAAACAAAGTTGTTACTCTTATACCTCTTACATATAAGATCTGAAATAATCTTTAAAGTTTAAAGTGTCGTAGGCTCTTCTAACAACATGATGAAAGAGTGAAAATTTTCTAACATAGATGATCTATAGATTTTACATATGATTATAACAAATCTTGAATCCAGAATCACCTGATTGTAAAAAAAATTCACAAAGAAAAACAAATACACAAAATAAAATAGAACAAGCTCCACTTACTATATTTGAATCGATCTAACAACGGAAGACTACACTCTTACAAGGAAGGACTAAAAACCAGAAGTAGATCAAAAAAAAATCACCACCAAAGTTGGAGGACTGAATATCTAAGCTATACCATGTTGTAAAAATTTAAATCTTCAAGACTCTACAGGTTGGAAGTTCCAATCAGATGGGAACTTTTGCTTGAAATTTGCATACAAACTTGTTCTTTCAAATAAACCAAATAGTGTTCAGGACTCAAGTCCTCAACACTAGTTGGGTTTGAAAATTTTATTGTCATAACCGAGCAAAAATGTTCATTTGGCTTGTCGTTTGTAATGCAATTTTTGTTTGAGAAAAGCTTGTGCATAGAGGAATTCAAATTTCAATTGTGTGTCCTCAATGTAACTCAGAAAACAAATCAGTTTCGCACCTGTTTAAAGAATGTGAGACTACAAAAAAAAAAATTGAAAATTGGATCCATCATCCATGGTTTTCCAAAAATTTATATAGCTGACGTGGCGTGCTGACTCATTATCTCTTCCCTGGGTCCAATAGGTGCAGACGGCATCATCAGAGATGCCTTTGGAAATTGGATCCATGGTTTCTCAAAATTTCTTGAGCATGCATGGCTCACGTCTGAAAGTTGAAATGTGAGCTCTTGTATTAAGGGCTAAAGTTAGCTAAAAGTTTGAATTGTGAAAAAAATTGAGATTAAGCCATATTCTCTCATTGCTGTAAACCTTCTAAAGGGTACTTTAAATGTGGATTTTCACCATCTTAGTGCTCTTAATATGTATTGCAGATCAATCCTAGGTGGGTTCTCCGAAAGTCAGGTTAAGCATGTACAAAGAGAAGGAAACTACTATGTAGATAAATTGGCAAATAAGGCGGTTTTGAGTAGATCTCCTTCGACTCATTTTGATGTATTACCTTCCTTTGTAAGGGCTTGCTTTTTTGCAGATTATAATGGAATAGGTTTCCATAGAGGAATTAATGTGGAAGGATAGGGAGTAGATGTTCAGTGGTACGGTAATATTGAATTTTAGTACATCCCTTTAATAATCAATTGGTTCCTAAACCATTCAAGGTGGATTCTTATTAATGTGAATTCATATTAATATTAACAAATGGCTCTACATGATTCGAGGGATGTACTGAATTTCAATAGTACGGTACCATTAAACTTTTATCCAAGGATGTTAGTGGTTATTTGTTGTCTTGTATCTTCTGATGTTGCATTTAAATTGCTACTGGTGTTGTTATACTCTTTGTTTTAATCAATTCTAATTTCTACGAAAAAAAATCTAATGTATTTATAAAACGACGATAACAAAGGAATAAGAAAATAGGAAGGGGATTCCAATTTTTGACAATCCCTACTACTAAATTTGTAAAAGGAAGCTAATTGAAGAACAAACGTAAAGAAAATTGCAAAAAAGAAAAAAGACTATTAAGGATTTTATAAATTATGTATGATTAGATACAATTCACATATTCATATAATTTCGGTTCTTCACTGCTTGACCAGAAATTATATTATTATTATATTCAAGATATAATGATCAATTCATTTCATTCTAATTGAGGAAAGATTACACTATTGATTGATTGATTTTATCCCACTATTATATTATAAAAATTTAAAAGTCTCGAGATATATTTTCTTGTACTTTTTTTTGGTTTCTCAAGGTATCCCCCAGCCCGACAGGCCAAGGACTAATCCTCCGCAGATCTGAGCTCCATTTAAGGGTTTGCCGCTGGCCAATCGGTTGCTGCATACACAAGGTGAGATTCGAACTCCCAACACTTGCTTAAGCAACCTAGTGAGCTAACCACTAGACCAACCAAACTTAGTTATATTTCCTTGTACTTTGATGTTGTTGCAATTATTTACAGAATCTCAATTTTAATGCTAAAGATTGATTTTTTTTTGTGTGTGGCAATGCTAGCTATAAATTGATTTGAGGGAAATATAGTAAAGGAGAGATTGTGAAAACATACAAAAATTAATGTTGGATAAAATAATTGCATAAAAAACAGTATTATTGTTTCCCTTGTGGTTAAACATTTGAAGGAAGACGCTCTTTGGCAGTTACCAAAGCAATTTTCTTCATCTTCTTTAATTTTCTCCTTCATCTTTAATAAATATACAGGGAGGAGTTGTAATAAGTGTAACTCTTCTCTGATTTTATCTTTTTACTTTATTTTTTAATTAAATAAGTCAGATATTTGAGTCTCCCAAGATTAGTGGTGCTTTTATCTAGATCTATTTTTAGTTTCAGTCTTTCTTTATGAAAGATTTTGTTCCGATTACTAGATCGACTAAGATCTGAGCATCTATGCCAGAAAGCTTTAGGTCTATTATCAAATTGATAGAAAAGTCTATGTCATCTACATATATGCAGAATACTACTTATCCGGTATGCAGGAAGTGTAAGGGTAAGCAATTTGTTGGCAACACCAAGATCAGTGTGGATTTTCATTCTCAGATTATCTTATTTATAGGATTACTTGTGCTTTTCTTTTGCTTTTTAATTTCAACAATGTTTGTCAATTATCCTTCTTCTGTATTATTGGGTTGTAGTTCTCTAACTATTTGTAAGTGCCGTTTGACTTTTTTATAAATTTAATTTGGCTTGATGCTTTTTTTAAAAAAATAATTATGTGAAACATGAGTTGAAGGTAATCTTGGAAGTAGACTATGAAAAAAAAAGGAGAAAAGGAAGTTTTGAAAAAAAAAAAAACTAAAGTGAGTAGGTATTTCATTTTTAAATAGTTATTACTAAAAGATAAAATACAAAACTTAAAACTGAAAAAAATTCCAAACAAATTTATAAGAGAGAAAAATGTATGGTAAATTACACTCTTTTGATAGATATCAAAATTACATTCTCCTCTTTCCAATTTTAAAAACTTACACACTCACCTTTGTATAAAGATTAAAAAACATACAATTTTATTGATTTTTTTTTAAAAAATTATAAGTTTATAATAAAATATAATTTTAAAAATTTTAGTTTATTATTATTTATTTTAACTTAAAATAATTATTTTATTTTATATTTAAGAAATATAGTTGTTATATTAGTCAAAAAAAAAAACTTAAGTCAAATTCCTTATATCCTTGTCATCAAATTTTTTCTTTTGCCAAATACATATTTAATTATATGAATAATAAATATAAGTGTATTTTAGTTAAAATGAGTGAAAAAATATACTTTTTTCTCTCAAAAGAAAGGAGTGTAATTTTTTTAAAATAAATAAAATAAGAATATAATTTAAGGAGAGTGTAATTTATTTCCTATAAAAAAAAAGAGAGTGTAATTTATTTAAAATGTATTTTACCTTTTTTTGTCTTAAAAAAATCCAATTGTCTGGTTAAAAAGTAGGATCGGGACCAACAGAGATTGGATCTAGTAGAAGGGACTAATTCCTCATAATGTGATGATTTTGGGTTCAAATCCTCGCTAGGAGAGATATCCATATTTAATACACGACAAAATCTCGAATATGATTGTCTCTAATAAGATGATACCGGTAAAAAAAAAAAAAAATTGGGTTGGGACTTGGGACTTGGGCGGTTGGCCACTTGGGCTTGGCCATAATCCTTGCACGTGCGACAACATTTGTTTACGAGTGATATCACGTGCCATAAGTTTAACGCTGAGACAATTTGCCTCAAATTAAGATTACTGGGAACTCGGCATCTTCTTCCCCATACCATCTCCTTCCGTTTTGTCTGCTTCGCTACTTCAAAAACCTTGCGCTTCCCTCTTCGTCTCTCACTCTTCCTTTCATCCTTCATTTCACAATTCACCTCACATGGACGCTCTGCTTTCTCTCAAGCTCTCCTCGTTTCAGGCCCTGCCATCTCTCTCTTCCGCAGCCCCCAAGTGGATACCTCCATCTCCTCACCAAGTAATTGCATCCAGACGAAACCCATTTTCCGCTTTCTCTCTTCGATCACAGGTCAAATTTCTAAAACCTCCATTTCATTTTTCCTCTATATCAGGGTTCTTAGGTAAGTTGGGTTAGTAGGAGTTTGCTGAAATTTGAAATAGATATGGGAGAAATAGGATTTCACTTCTTTTTGAGTTTGTAATGAGGGAACCCAGTTGTCTGTAAGGCGTAATCTTAAACGGATGAGAGTTTTATTGATGTCTGCATTGCGTTTAAAGCAACTATTGTTTAAATTGATTGGATTCCAACTCATTATCATGTTCAAATCGACTTTGGTTGCAATTTTATGTACATGGGGTATGGAGCATAACTTCTCTTCATCATTTATTTTCTCTCATTTTGCATTAATTTGGATCCTTTCTTTTTAGTTTTTGTATCTCCTTTGCATTAGAGTATGATGGAAAATATATGAAGAAACTGAGTGGTTATTCTATACTCTTTAAACTTGTGTGGTTTTCTTGTTCCTTTTCCTAGATGGAGTCAACTGATGTTTCAGCTGCAGTAGCCCCATCTAATGATTCTGCGGCAGATGTTCTTAAAATTAAGGAGTGGGAAGTGGGAATGTTCCAAGACGAAGTTGCTGCTAGCCAAGGTATAAGAATAAGGAGAAGACCGCCATCTGGTCCCCCTTTGCATTATGTTGGACCCTTTGAATTCCGGTTGCAAAACGAGGGTAACACACCCCGTAACATTTTGGAAGAGATTGTATGGAACAAGGACAAAGAAGTTGCACAAGTACTATGATTTATTGGCTTTGTTCTTTAATTTACATATTTTTCCTGTGAAATAAACATTCTGTAATACTGTGAAGTATTTGATTTTCAGCTGAAGGAGAGAAAGCCTCTTATTATGCTGAAGAAGGCCCTTGAAAATGCTCCTCCTGCCAGGGATTTCATTGGTTCTTTAAGGGCAGCCAATGAACGAACTGGATTTCCAGGATTGATAGCGGAAGTGAAGAAAGCTTCACCAAGTCGAGGTGTGTTGAGAGAGGACTTTGATCCCGTAAGTTTATCTCTTTTTAGCCCTAGTCTTTTTTTTTTGGGTCCATAATTTCTGTTTCTTAACTTTGTCCTAAAAATATATGGAGTTGTTATTGAAGTCAGTGTAAAATGTTATGTCAACTGGCTGGCTCCATATGTGCCTCTCCACCATTTTTTGTTCTTAGATTTTTTTTTGGTAATTTGCACTAGTATACAACTCTACTGAAATAATTGTCTATTTGGCTGTCTATATAATGCCTTCTTTCTTGATAGCTCGAGTGTTTCTCAAAAAATCATTTAAAAACTGGCTTAGTTCATGGTTTAAAAAGATAGTTGCTTCAAAGTAAGGGCCTAACCTGATTTTTTCTTCAAAAAAAAAAAATTTGCATCAAATTAAGTATCATGTCTCCTAGTATTTTTATCACCTTATCTACTATGCATCTTAAGTGATGAAAATAACTACCCCTGCCCTCCAGTTCTCTTGTTATTTTATCATCATGGTATATGCCACAATTACATATGTTCTTTGTGATAGGTTGAAATAGCTCAAGCTTATGAAAAAGGTGGAGCAGCATGTCTAAGTGTTTTGACGGATGAAAAGTATTTTAAGGTAAAGCAACTAACTTGGATTTCATTAGAATCTTCTAACAAGTTGAATGTAGCCAAGTGATATCTGATTGTTTGAAAAGTTGGTGATGTTGCAGCTAATTGATAGTTATATCTAACTTGCTTTTGGTTTTATCAATCTAGGGTAGCTTTGAAAATCTTGAGTTGATAAGGAAGGCTGGAGTAAAGGTCTACTCTCTAAATTTTGTTCCTCTTTAATACACTACTGTCTAATGCTTGGTGTAAACCATGGGTCTAATTGCCGAAAAAATATGCAGTGCCCTTTGTTGTGCAAAGAATTCATCATAGATGCATGGCAGCTCTACTATGCTCGAACTAAAGGCGCAGATGCAGTTCTTCTTATTGCTGCTGTGTTGCCAGATCTTGATATCAAATACATGGTCAAAATATGCAAGATGCTTGGACTGACTGCACTTGTTGAGGTAAACTGATTAGCCCTGGTCAGGACCTTGAAATGGAATGGACTTATAATTTTGTTATCTGTGCTTATCTCAATTCTTGTATCTTAATACAAATGACTTTAATAAAGTGTGCGTAGATCCCTAAAAGTGTATGACATGTATTTCAGTTGTGCTATGCTATTCATGATCTTGGGTCTTTTGCATGTTCAATATTATTTGATGACGACCAAGAGAAAAATCTTTTTATTTTTGTTTTCCCCTAGGTGCATGATGAGAAGGAATTTGACCGTGTTCTTGGAATCGAAGGGATTGAGCTTATTGGCATCAATAATCGTAATCTTGGTATGCCTTCTCTCTCTCTCTCTCAGTGAAACAGTATGCTCATTAGTCATTCTGTCGGTTCTTTCTTCAAAGACGAAGGAGGTTTATGTCATCCTTTATCCTTGTTTAGAGATGTGGATATCGGTTATCATGATCTAAAATTGGTATCAGCCTATCAGGATGCAAGTCTTGTAGATTATTATTGTTCTCTGTTTTGTATCAGTAATAGTGAGTAGGGGGTTCAGGGTTGCCATGCCCTTTAGTAAGAAGCCTTCTTGTTCACCAAATCTAATTCAACCATGAATTTCAACTTAGTATTAGAGACTTCACTACAAGTCTTCTTTCTTTCTTTTGAATGAACTACAAGTCTTCTTTTTTGTGATAACTCATCCTTTGTTAAATTCTGTTACTAGTTGTTTATCACAAACATTGTTGAAGTTTGTGGTCATAATGCAACTACGAGTTGTTTGCAGAACTTTCTGAGTAACCAATTGATCTGTATTGTCATTGTTGAAGCCCGAGTTTTTTGTTTGAGGAGCTCATTGCTCTTTGATTATTTGTTTGTTGATCCTTATTGTAAGTTGTTGGTTGAGCTTATTACAAGTTGTGGTTCATGGAGCTCATCAAGTTACATATTCTTTTTAGTTTTTGTCGAGAAGTGCTGTTAGTTATTTAAAAAGATGAAGCTTATGCAGTATAAAGCTTGCAGAGGAATATTGAAATACCTATTAAAGTAATCTAGGATTAGTATTACAGCTTGAGTGGAAATGTTAAAGAAAGAAGATACTGTTATGATCTAGGGTAACTTATCCCTATTCATTATCTAGAAGTTAGGTATTAGTTTGTCATCGTCTAAAGTCCAAAGATCAGTATATTATCCATTTTACCGTTATCTAAAGATTTGGCTGAGTCTTGTACGGCTTTTGTGTGTCTTCTTTCATCTTCTCCAATTGTATGTGTATATATATATATATATGGCAGGAGGCTGCATTAGTAAGTAGCCTTGTACATTTAGCCTCTACTTTAACTTTTAACCATAAATTGTGAGCCTTTTCTTATCTAATCTTTATAACTATAAGAAAATTTGGACTAAGACACATGTGAATCTGGTATATTGAATAATTTGCATTGCACCATTTTTGTTTATGTGAGCTTCTGCTTCTTTCATAGACTTTGTGTCATTCAATGGATTTATTTTTTCGGTTAAACTATTGATAAGAACATAAAAAGTGGTGTTTCTTTTTCCATGTCCTGTTCCTCTCTCTCTCTCTCTCTCTATGTATGCTAGTGTTTTCTGAAGGTAGTGGAGGTTCCTGGATATTAGTTTTGTGATGTTAAAAAGCATGTTTTCTAGTTCATACTTCAAAAGGTGTTTGTCAAAAGTATCAACATCATTCTACTTAGTTTTAATCTCTTCTCATCCTTGTTTACTTTCAACTTAAAGAGCGCAGCTGACCTATTGTATTTTTTCTTTAATTGGTGTGCAGAAACATTTGAGGTGGATATAGGTATCACAAAGAAGCTTCTTGAAGGAGAGCGAGGGAGAACTATCCGTGAGAAAGACATAATTGTAAGTCCTCGGTGATTTTTCGGTTGGGAGTTCCTTGAAAGAAATGTGTATTTTTAGTAATTATCTTGCTCATGATGGTCTATGTAAATTGTTTGTTTAGATTGTTGGGGAGTCTGGTCTGTTTACTCCTGATGATATCGCCTTTGTACAAGAAGCTGGCGTTAAAGCTGTAAGTATTGCTATTCTTACTTCTACACACCACAAAATATTTGATGTGCTCAACTGCTTCCCAAACTTGACATTCTTAGTGACAAATACAAAATCCCCGGTATGTGGGTCAGCCAGGAGACTTTGGCTTCAACTGTAATGGGTAAAAATTTGAGTGACCTAATGTTTGCAGGAGAAAACCTAATTGTGCTAGCATGGAAAAAGATTTCAAACTTAGTTGTAGGGGGAAATGTAAATATCCCCTTCTATTTTTAGCCATCGGAAAATATGCCGCTCAAGTATGAAAACCGGCAAATATCCTCCTCAACATTCACTCTTTAGGAGTTAAACCCTTATGTCCATTTTCCTGTTAACTCAATCATCAGAATGAAGATGTCAGAATTGCTAGAGTCTGAGGCAATATTGTTTTCCAAGTTAATAGGGAAACGAACAGAATGGTTCAAAAGGCTTTTTTCCCCTTGGTTTTCAAAGTTCAAGGAGATGTTTGCATATAGTTCAAAATTGAAGGGGGTAATTTGCAAATTCCCCCTAATTGTAATCGGCTTCATCACTTAACCATCTTCAAAATTTCTTTCCTTTGTTATTGAAATTCAGTGATCAATGAATGAATCACAATTTTTTTTCTTTCCAGGTTTTGGTTGGAGAGTCTATAGTAAAACAAAGTGATCCTGGGAAGGGAATCAGCAATCTTTTTGGCAAAGATATCTCTCAAGTCTGAGTTGGCAATCTTCCAGATCTTCATATACAGTATATTATGAGGTTACAGATTTGATAGATATGCTGCCTTGTAATTTTGCTTGTATGTACCAAAAATAAGTTGTGCATTTTTTAAGATGCTTTTGAATTGGGTCATGTAATATGTTAATTATTGGGTTGTGTAATAATACCTTTCTAGTCACTCTTCATTTTAATATTTAGGTTAGGTTTACTATGTGATGACTGATGAGCATCTTAATTTTTTGTTTTCAAATATGGGTAAAATTTTAGATAGAAAATTGAGCTTTAATACCATAATGATTGAATAAAACATAAGATGGCATTGGAAGAGTGTAGCTTGACAATGTTAGGCCAGGATAACCATAAACTAGATTTAACCCCGTGAATTTTCAATTTTCACGGGTGATTTTTAAGTTCAATATATATAGATATCTATATAGAAATTTATAAAATTTAAAAGTTAAATATTTTTTTTTAAAAAAAAAAATTTAATTGCACCATATCCTAACATAACATTTATGTTAAATAATAAAAAAATAATAAGATCCCTCAAAAAAAAATGATAAGAAAAGGAATACCTTCTCCTTATCTATTGTAATAAAATATTTGAAAAAGTAATCCAAAAATAGTAATCACACTACATTTGATTTTATTTATAATTTAATTTATTAGATTTTAAAAAATCTAAATTGTAATCAATCTTTTATAATCTTTGTAGAATTAAATATTTTTTTCTTAAGATATGTGTTTCTTTTAAAATATTATGAAAAAAAATATTTCTTTATTTTATAATTGATGCTAATATTACAAACTCCTCATAATAACGAACATGTAGATTCGTAAATTTTTAGTAAGAAAAAGAATACACTAAGGGCATGTTTGGTTATTTGTGAAAATTGACGTAATTCATTTTATAATCCAACATTTCCTCCAACATTCTTCCTACCAAACATACTTTACTCTTTGCAATGTGATGAAATTATATTTTTGCCCTTACTTTTTTACCAACTTTTATTCCATTCCCACTTTTAATATAAGGATAACATTGTTATTTTATCCACTTTTATTCTATTCGCATCACATCATTTTCACATTACTATTCTCATTCCCTTCTATATTCCAATTCCAATTCCAATTCTAATTCCAATTCCATTACCATTCCCATTACATCAAATATTCACGTAACCAAACGTGCCCTAAGTGAAACTCTATTTCCCATTGCAAAATCAAATGTCTTAATTAGCAATAGTATTTTTAATATAACATTGGTTCATACATTTTGGATTTTGTTGAGACTTGATGATATTTTAAACTTTCCAAAATTATAATAAATCTTTTATATACTTTATAGAATTAAGTATATCTTTATTAAGATATGTGTTTCTTTTAAAAGATAAAGAAATATTATTATTTTTTTATAATTGATGCTAATATTATAAATTTCTGAGAAAAATGACACACTAAGTAAAAGTCTATTTCCCGTTGAAAAATCAAACGTTGAGCAAATATATTTTTAATATAATATTGATTCATAAATTCTAATTATAGTACTTATGGAAATTTTTTTTTTTTTAATTAATGCTAATATTGTAAACTCCCCGCAATTCACATGTAGATCCAGAAATTTCAGTGAAACTAAGGAAAACTTTTTTCACCTTAGAAGATCAAATGGTTTAATTAACAATACTATTTGAAATACTATAGAAGTTAAGGAAAAAAAGAATAACAAAGAAGAAGAATTTAAAGAAATAAACACATTTCAAGTTGTAGGAAGCAAATTTTTAAACACTATAATAATTCACACCACTTCCCTTAAAAAAAAATTCTCATTTGATTTTATTGACACCTCATCAAATTTTTAAAAATATAAATTATAATCAATATTTTATATAACCTTTTGTAGAATTAAATGTTTTTTTATTAAGATATGGGTTTCGTTTAAAAGATTATGAAAAATTTATTTTTTATTTTATAATTGATGTTAATATTATAAATTCAAATTCTCCACAACAAATTTAATTAGTACAGTTAAATTCCCCACAGTACTAAGTAAAATTCTATTTCTTATTGCAAAATCAATTGGTTTAATTAGCAAAAATATTTAGAAAAAACACTATTGAAAAGAAAAAAAATATAAGAGTGAGGTTGACAAATCTTATTCATGGACAAATATATATATATATATATATATATATATATATATATTTATTGTTATTGTAAATATGGTTATAATTGAAGAGTTAATTAAAGTTATAGCCGCTTTCCCCCATTTACTGAAATTAAAGTAGCATGATGATGAGTTAATGACTTATGAGTTGATCATTAGTTTCTTATACTATTTATCTCTTGTTATATCCATTTCCTCGTTTAATTTTATTGACACTTTATCATACTTAAAAAAAATCAAAATTATAATCCTTCTTTCATAACCTTTATAGAATTAAGTGTATTTCTAAATATTATGAAAAACTATTTCTTTATTTTATAATTGATGCTAATATTACAAATTTCCCGTAATGAACATGTAGATTCATAAATCGCAGTGAGACAAAGAATAGACTAAGTAAAATTCTATTTCACATTGCAAAATCAAATAGTTTAACTAGCAATAATATTTGATTTTATTGACACTTGATCATATTTTAATTTTTTCATAATTATAATAAATCTCTTATAAACTCTTTAGAATTAAGTATTTTTTCAATACTTATTATGAAAATCTATTTTTTTTTTAATTTTTTTTATTGATGCTAATATTGTAAACTTCCCACAATGCACATGGTTTGCGTTAGAAGATTTAAGAGTTTTATTAGCAACACTATTTAAAATACCATAAGCTATAAATTTTTTATTTTACATTCCTAAATAATAAGATAAAGATTATAAAACCAAACATAAAATCTGCAAGTCATCGGATTATTAGACATTATTTAAAATTTAAAATTAAAGAGAGAGAGATTGTAATTATGAATTTAATTTAAATTACAATAAATATTCTATAACCTATGTAGAATTAAGTAAGTCTCTGCAATGAACATGTAGATACAAAAAATACTGTGAAGAAGAACACACTAAGCAAAATTTTGTTTGCCATTAGAAAATAAAAGGGTTTGAATCTCAAATTTAAGTTTGTATCCATAGAAGTTAAGAACAAAAAAGAAGAATAAAAAAGAGGCAAACACATTTAAAGTTGTATGAAGCAAATGTTTAAGAGTAAATTACACTATTCCCCCCTGAGAGATCCTTAAAGTACACTATTCTCCCTTCTATTTTGAAAACTTACACTCCCCTCCCTTGAGAGATAAGAAAACTACAATTTCAACAATTCTAACCAAAATACTCATATTTTTATTAGTTATATAATTAAATATGTATTTGATTAATATAAAAAAATATTTTGGACAAAAACTAATATAAATTAAATACTTATTTTTTACTCAAAATAAATAATCCCCAAATATTAATTTTTAAAAAGTATTTTTTATAATTATCATAATGCAGTTAAAGATACGTGTAAAAATATTTTTTGTAAAAAAATAGAATTTACTATAGAAAATTCCTTTCAACAGTTTTAAAAATTAAGTATACATGTAAAAAAAAGAATTCTGAAAGTCATAAAGAGATAATATAATCTATCATTTAACTAAATATAGGAGAAATTAAACTAAAAATTAAACTACAAAAATTGATGAATAAATTAATATATTAAGGTATGTGTTTTTTAATAAAAAAATATGAAAAACTATTTTTTTATTTTATAATTGATGATAATATTGTGAAATGAAATTATTAATAATAAGCATATAACAAAAGAGCAAAGAAACATGAACAAATTAAAAGAATCAACTATATATATTATAAATTTAGAAGAACAAAAATTTGGATTAACACACCGCAAAGGAATATATCATAAACATTAATAATCTATCCATTAAAAGTCAAAAAGGGAAGAAGAGTATAAAGAGAAGAGAAAAAGTGAGAAATAAAAAGTAATATTCATTAACTTTTTTTAACATAAGCTATATATATATATATATATGTATAAGAGAGAGATAGAGATATCAAATGTGCATGATATAGATAAATTAAGGATGAGTTCATTGGGCAATTTTAACAGCAAAATTAGAATATGGGTTCTTTAAGGATTATATTTCAAATAGTGAAATAGAATTAATTAAAAAATTTAAAAATCTAACATGGGAAAAAGTGAAACTGTAATTCTAAGATAGGAAATAGTGAAAATGAAAAAGTGTTGAGTTAATTAGTGTTATAGTTGTTTTTCCCATTGAATAAAGAGTTTGAGCTATATAGATATTTTAATAAAGAGATATGTATATTTATTGGGTCTTAAATTCTATCTTTATATTGTGCTTTTAATAATATTAATCCAAAAATATTTTTTGATACATATAAAAAGTGCATTGAAAAGATAAATAATTAGATAGATAAGTCTTTTGATAGGATACTAATTAATATTATCTATGAAAATAATCTTTCAATTTTTGTTTAAAAAATGCACATCTATAGTGCACTATGAGCCATTCTCTATTAAACTATATTATCTTATTTCTTCATCCAATATAATAGAAGCACTGACAATGAAAGGTCAAACACAATAGTACTTGAAAAAGCCTAACTAAGATTCTTTCAAAGTTAGAGATAATACATAGAGAAAGATGGGTATATCTATTAGTCTATTAAAATAATTTAAAAGTCTAAAAAATTTAAAATATCTGAAATCTTGGAACACTCCTTTTTTTTAGGTACATGGGAAAAGGCACAAAGGCTAGGTAAGCTTCAAGAGCAAGCCCACTAAGGAGAAGGTCTAGCTGAAACCTATCCCTACACTCTTATGGCGGCTAATGAAGGAAAGTGCACTTTCTTCTTGGATTGTCTCTTGCCGTGGCTGCTAGCTCATGCGCCACTCGGTTTGCTTCACGGTATGTGTGCTCCAAGCTTATCAACCTATTATTCTTCAGCACATATGGATCACTAAAAATATGATGGAAGAAAACATTTGGTTAAAAACATTTCATCTTTGAACACCATCTAAGAAAGAAGAAAATATAGAATCATACAACAAAGAGTAGAGAAACATGAATAAATTAAAAGAATTAATGGGAAGAAATATATAGAAGAACAAAAATTATGATTAACACACTACAAAGGAATAATTCATAAACATTAATAATCTATCAATCAAAAAGGAAAAAAAGGGGGACCAGAGAATAAAATGAAGAAACAAAGTGAGAAATAAAAACTAACCTTAGTACACCATTTTGAACTCAAGCTAGAAGTATATATAGAGAGATTATAGGAAAGAAAGAGGGAGAAAGATGGTGCATAGAGAAAGATGAATACATCTATTGGGCAATTTTAACATCATATTTAAAGCATGACTTTTTTCAAAATTATATTTGAAATTGTGAAATACATTTAACTTAAAAGATTAAAAGTCTAACATAGGAGAGAGTGAAATTATAATTCTAGTTTGGAAAATTGTGTAAATGAAAAAATTTAGATAAGAATAATAGATGAAAATGGTTTAGGAGATTGTGCTTTTCAAAATCTGACATAGAGAAGCGTAATGAGTAATGATATCACACATATAAAAAATTTTTAATAATATTTTAAATAAAAAAGGAAATGAGAAATTAACTATTAAAGTAACTTTGATTCAGGATGGAACACATGTAAATCTGCATAGAAAATAGACAAATTATTTAATTCAAAAAGAAAATAAAAAATTCATTATTGAAGTAACTTTGATTCACAAAGGGACACATGTCCAGATTAGCATAAATAAATTATTTTTTAAATGAAAATTAAAAAGATAATTTATAAGTCAATATTTTAACCAATCAAATTAGGGAAAGTCAAACATGAGAGCCAATGAGAAAAGACAATTAAATGTAGATGTTAAGTGACCAAAAAAAAAAAGAATAGAGCTCATCTAAGATGTCCACGTGTCAGCTCCACAATGTTTAGGTTCTGCTTTATATAGATATATAGATACGAACTTATTTGAGTATATTATATATATTTTGTATTTATTTATTTTTCAGTGAATTTAAATGATTTGATGTGAAAAAATAATGACACTATTATAAGAAGAAAGATAAATATATAGTAGGTATATACCATACATTCATATCGGTTGGTTTCAATTTAGTTTATTTGTCCAATCGAATCGATCTTTTTATTTTAGTATAGAATCAATCGAATCAATTTTATTGAGTGGTTAAGAAGTATTCCAATCAATTTGGTCTTTTAACTATCAAATGATTGAATCTAATCCTACTTTGATCATTTTAAATTAGATTGGATAATCAAGTTTTAATTAACAAATATTGCTAAGGTTTTAAGAGAAAAACCAACCTTCATATTTTTTTTTTCAATTTAAAAAGCATATAAATAACCATTTCCTACCATAAAACTTACATAAACATTAATACAAAACCATTTAAAATTAAACATTAATTACACATATTATTAATAATAGTGTCATAAATAAGGATTGGAAAGGAATAAAAATGGGAAAGGATAATATTAGTATCACTCACCTTATGTTTGCCGATGACCTTCTTCTCTTTGGAGAAACCTCTGAAAATCAAGCTAAATGTTTTATGGATTGCCTAAACTTGTTTTGTATCATAACTGGTCAAAAAATCAATACTGAAAAATCTAGTATCTATTTCTCTAAGAATACCAAAGTGCAGGATATTAAAACACAGGATGTTGGCAAATATCTGGGGGCAAACATCATACAGGGTAGAAAAATAAAGAGCAGCTTCAAGCATATTATTGAGAGAATGCAATCCCGGCTTGCTAGTTGGAAAGCTAATTGCCTTTCTTTTGCTGGAAGGGCCACGTTAGTTCAATCTGTGCTGTCAACTATACCTTTTTATCAAATGCAATACAGCAAGCTTCCCAAAGGTACCATAAATCAAATTGAGAAATTAGAGAGAGATTTCCTGTGGGGTAGCACAACTGAAAAAAGAAAAATGCACCAAGTCAATTGGAATATCGTTTGCCTTCCAAAAGATTTAGGAGGTCTTGGGATTAGATCTCTACATTATATGAATAAAGCCTTCCTTTTTAAACTTGCCTGGAATCTTCTTTGCAACCAAAACTCTCTATGGGTGGAGGTGCTAAGAAGGAAATATAACTTTGATACCTCTATGAGGAATGATATGATTAGCAAAACAACAGACTCGCAGCTTTGTAAGGACATTAGGCTTGAGTTTTACCAATATGTGAGTTGGACTATTGGTAATGGTCACCACATTAAATTTTGGGAAGACCCATGGATTAATGGATTACCAAGTCTGAGTTCAATTGTGAATAGTGAGGATTTATCCAGCATTGGTAAGACACTCATTGAGTTCGTGGATGATTCGGGACAGTGGAAATTCACAGACGAATCAAGTTCTCTCCTTGATGACATAAAGCAGAAAATCTTGGAGATTAGGCCGCCAAATGTGCTCTTGGGTCTTGATGTGCCTAACTGGAAACCTGAAGTTAATGGACAATTCTCGGTTAATAATGCTTATCATACCATCAGTAATTTATCAGAAGAGCCAAGGTCAGTTTGGAAGAAAATATGGAAAGAAAACACTATACCCAGGAATAAAACTCCTCTTTGGAGGCTCGGGCATGAGAAATTACCTACAAGAAGTCGTATTGCTTCATGGAGTAATGGTAACCCAACTTGCACCTTGTGTGGTAATTTTAGAGAAACAAACATTCACTTATTCAGAGATTGTCGAAGAGCTGTAAATATATGGAATACATGTTGGAAAATTATTTTATATTGGGCTTAATTAATTGGTATTTTGTTTTATTTAAAATACTGGTTGGATGTATAGCCTAATTATGACCATGATACCTGTCAATTAATGTGATTAATTTGGTTTTGGTCTCACCTTGTAATTGGGCCTTAAGCCCAATAATGATGTAATGGGTGGGTAATTGTCAACCCTCTATAAATACAAGGGCTAAGTCCCCTCTCCAATCTAATTTTTGACCTAGCCTCCCCATTATGGCAGTCACATGAAAAAGATAAGGAGAGGAAGACCGGCCTCCACGTGAACAATTGATCACGTCCGATCAAACTATGGCATCAAGAGGTACGTATATTGATTAAAATATTGTACGAGTGTTTTAGATTCAGCCTTTGATCCTGATGAGAATAATCTTTATTATTCTAACATGTGGTATCCGAGCCAGGTTAGGCAATTAAATCTAGAACCCATACAATTTCTTCAGATTTGTTTTTCTCTATTATTATTATTTTTAATCTATGAATTGGGTTTCTCTGCTACGATATGCTATTCTTGAATATATGAAGAGAGAGATTTCCGCCATTAAAAAATAACAAGAAAAACTTGAATGGGTTTTCAATCAAACATGATTCTTAGTACATTTTCAAAATTTCTTTTAAGAAATTTAAATATATGAACAAATGATGTTCTTTATAATATTAAATTTATGAGAGAAACTCTAAAAAAAAAAACCAATCCAAGAGGAATATACTCCAACAAGAGTGTTATTGTGTTTTTCCGCACGGTTGAAAGAAGAAGAGACTGCGCATCCATGAGGATGTGTGATGCGTGGTGGCATGGGGTTCACACAATGACCCCACGCCTCATTGTTTATGGAACTGTTGGAAAAGTTATTTAGTTCCTATTAATATAATTTATAGTAATAATTAAATATTTGTTTCTTATTGTGTGGGCTGGGTGTTTTTATATATATATATATATATATATTCAAAATATAAAAAAAAAATATTTTATGATAAATGTATTGTATATTTAAATATACATGAATTTATTTTTATTTACAATTTTATAAGATTAAGTTGTGAAATATAAATATTTAGTGCTTAATTTGCAAATCTTATGGGATTTTGGATTAATCCAAATCTTATCCATATTTAATTTTCAAAGTATTGGAAATTTATTTTATTGTAAAATATGAATTTCCATCACTTTTCTTATATAAGCTTAATATTGTTGTAATATCTCACATGAGTTATTTTAATAATAAAAGAAATTAAAATGACTATTTGGTGAGAAATTCAATGTGTTTGAGGAAATTAAATTGGACAGTGCAATTCATATGTCTTGGAAGCTTGTTTATAATCATAGGTTGATTGTCATCACTACAATGAATCACCTAGTGAATTATTTGCTTTTCTTAGATTAAATTGGAATGTTATTCTTGGTACCCAAATTATTTTATATACATCACTCACCACTAAAATAATTATATAGAACATTTTTGGGCGTCTTGGAGCATTTAATTTGTTCTATGGATTAAAATTCTTTTGCCTATAGGTACTGAATTTCTGAAATCCATTTAGAATTAATTGCTTGTTATTTAAAAATTCTAATTGTATGTCACATTATTCATCTACAAGAGGGGATCTTGTGATTATACGTCGTAGATGTCAATTTCTTAATTTTACTCAATTTGTTAACCTCTACTGCTATTTATTTTTAGCTTATTGTTTTTTAAAATGAATTATTTTATTATTATTGAGTTGTTGGCAATGTAAATAGTTAAATGTGATGGTTTGTATAAATTGAGATTGATTCTAATTAATTCACCACCTTGCATGTACAAAGTGTGGGAGTTAAAATAGAATTGACAAAAGAAGACAATTATCTTTTATGGCACTTATTTTTGGGTTAAAAATTAAATAAATAATTAATATAGATAGAATGCTTTTGGTGGCTTATTAAAGAATTAGTCATATTTACCTAATTAGTATGTCACAATCATTAGAAAGATGAAATTCATTTTGAAATACTAGCTGGTGATTGGTGTTAACAGAGATGTTGTCTAAAAGTTTTTCCCCGTTTAATTTAATTATTAAAATGGATGAAAATCAAGTAGGTCAGTGTATATACTTTAAATCAGTGGGATCACGTTTATTCTTGCTAACAATGATATGGACTTACTATATGAAATAGAAATCTTGCTATCATCATATCACCTTGATATGAAGTATCTTGGGGAAGCATCTTTTGTTAGAATTGTAATTCATATGGATATATCTATAAGTTTGTTAGGATTACACCAAACAAAAAATGGTTAGTCAAGTTTATTGTTCAAAATGAATTTGAGGAAGGAAAAAAAATGTGTTACATACGCCAAGGGTTTTCGGATTGAGGACGAAATCAAAACTAAAATAGTCCTCTTCGAAATGGTCCTCCTAAGTTGTATAAAATGAAGTTTGGTATGTGAATACCATGATATTTTGCTTGTGCTCAAGAAGAACACACGAAACACAAGATTAATAGAGGGCAATGTAATCTCCTTGAAGAATTTATTAATGAGATGGTTAGTTTGTCACCTCAGTGGCCTACCTATTGAAATTAATAATTTCTTTGTTAAATTAAATATTCATTGGAGATAATTATCTTGACATCAAAATTATTTTGGGAACAATACTCACCTATAGGGGGTAATTTTTTAAATTAATTTTTTGATATCATGGAGCAAATAATTTGCTATTTGGATTAAAGTTCTTCTGTCCGCAGATATTGAATTTTGGAATCCATTTTGAATTAATTTGCTTGTTATTAGAAATCTAAATAGTATATGTTATATTCTCCACCTACAGGGGCGTTTATAATTATACTTTTGGGGTATCTAATGTTACTTTATTATTGCTCGTCTTATTAATTAATTGGTATCGTATTTTTTTTAATTCTCAAATTTTTTTTCTTCCATTCTATTTATTTCTATATTACCTTAACGCACGATAAATTTATGATTAAATTTTATTGTGAAAATTTTATTGAAATTATCATAATTTCATAATGCATTGTTTGAAATAGTTAATACTGTTTTTGTGAATAGCCACATGGGAGGAACATGTGTTTTGGGCATGTGGCAAAATATTGTGAGTTTAAAAATTCTTGTGCAATAGCATATAAAGAAAAAAAAAAGAAAATCTTGTATAGTAGCATGTGGCAAAAACATTGTGAATTTTGCTGTTTTATTTTAATATTAGCAAGTGGCAAGTGTACTGTGAATTTTGCAGTTTAGTTTTATATTAAGTGGCACTTTTAAAAAAAATTAAAATTAATATCATTGACTAAATGATATTGCATGTTGTTTATTTGGGAATTGTGGAAGCAAATCGTGTTTATTTGTTGATATTTTATGATATAAAATTGTGCACGATTCCCTGGTGTAAATTTAGCATTCACTTAAGTGATGAATTTTCTTGTGTATAAAGGTTTATTACAAATAATAAAATTTCAATTTTGAATTAAGTATGACACAGAGAAAATAAATTCTTGGACAAAATTTTATCTCAGAGATCTATATTAGTAAGTAAATGATTGCCACCGCAGTGACTCATTTATTGAACTAGTAGAGTTTCATGTATGAGATGTATCTTGTTATCTAGATTAATTTATTCATTACCTACCCGCAGGGGGTACTGTATGAGTTATTTCTAGGTAGCATGGAGCAATTAGGGTGATATGCAGATTAAATCTTTCTGCCTACAGGTGTTAGATTTGTTTTGTAATGAATCTGTTTATCATTTTAATTGGCTTGTGGGATTGACGTACTATATTTCTTATTCTCTACCCACAGGGGAGTCTATCTAATATAGTATTGATTTCTGTTTTGGTGATTATTATCACTAGTATTTGTCAAAGTTTACAAATTGTACTGATTTTTCCTTTCAAATATTTAGCATACAAATCAATAGTAACTCTGATTTGAAATGTTTTTGAGATGAGATAAGATATAAAATGTAAGGATAAATTATGCTTAAGCTTGAACTATATTTATTTTGAATAGTTTGAAGTATAACTATCCGTTAGAACTCTATATTAAATTATAGAATGATCTAAAGTTGATATGAGATGCATTGCTAAATATTGAGTGCAATATTATTGCTTATATAAGAATCAGTTTCCAAATTGTTTGCCTTATGTGACTGGCATGTATATGCTCATAATGTACAAAGTTATGACATCTTAATTGATGTTGAATTATAGCAATTCCTCGTATAATTATTTGGAAACTAAAATTTTATTTTATAAACTATTGCTTGTTTTAATAAATCTTAAATTTTTTTTTAAGGAAGCTCAAAGACTTTAGTGTTATAAATTGTGGGAGCTATAGCTAGCCTCTACAGCTTAGTGATAGAGCAAGTAGAGTTGTATATATTATATTGTCTATTATTTGAAACCTATATTTGGTTGTATACACAATGTTGATAATGTAAGGTCAAACTGTCATGAAATAAAGTTGGCCATTTATCTGATTGTTTAGAAATAATTGACCCAAAAAAATTGATATTGAATATAAACTCTATTTCATATTTTTTATGTCATTATATTCAATAGTTTGATGATAATAAAACTACAAAAGTTTGTAAATTCCATAATAATTATAGTTATGATATGGAATATGAATATTCTTGAAATTATGGGGTTATTGTGACATTTTTTTAATTTGATGATTCAAGATCAATCATTATTTAAGAAAATTGAAACTTAAGGATCACTTGTATTCTTATTCTGTGATTGATTTGTGGGAATTGTCAATTAATGTCAATATCTCTCTATGTAAGACATGGTGGGATATGGTGAATAATAATATATTGGTTGAGCAGATTGATACAAAGTCCGTAATTACAGACCCACAGATCAAAGGGCTCAAACCTATTACGTTTAAGAAATTACATGATGAGGACGTGGTTGTTCTCATTTTCTTTGATCTAATTGATTAGTGGGAGGACTTTTTCTGCTTGATGTTCCTTTCATATTTCCTTTCGAAAACCATGAATATTTGTTTGTTCTTTGCATTTGAACATCGTGGTTTTGTTATTATGGAATAAATTAATATTTTGGCAATTGTTGTATTTTGTTTATTTTATCCTTACCTCGAGGTTGAAAATACAGGTGGCTTTCTTGATGAAAGTGTTATTAAATATGTAACTCTTAATAGAGATGACGTTTGAAAATACAGGTGGCTTTCTTGATGAAACTGTTATTAAATATGTATCTCTTAATAGAGATGACGTTTGAAAATACATGTGGCTTTCTTGGTGAAAGTGTTATTATATATGTATCTCTTAATAGAGATTACGTTTGAAAATGAAGGTGGCTTTCTTGGCAAAAGTGGTGCTTAACATGTATCTCTTTATAGAGATGACCTTTGTAATGAAGGTGACATTCTTATTGAATATAGCTTTTATTGAGAAAGTGACTCATTATGAAAAATGTATTATAAAATCGCCTTATGGCGAATGCTGTTTTTCATGTAAAAATTTGTGTTTTATACAAAACATGTGTGGTGTTTCGATTTTAAAGAAACATGTGTCTCCTCATGGAAATGAGAATTATTTCGCAAGAAATAATTTGAAAGTCTTCTCGGGAAGATGTCATATTTCTAGGGAAATATGATGAGGACTCTTGCACACATGCATAGAAGGAATCACACATTATATATATATGCATGAATGTGTATCTACACTATTGCATCATTGTGATTGATTGATAAGAGAAATAGTTTGTGTAATTAAGGGTGAAATGCACAATCTTACAGTGCCGCCTCGTCCTTAGTTCCGAGCTACAATCTTATTGGAATATTAATCATGTTGAGGTGAATTTATTAGACTATGTTAGTGGCCACGTTAGTTTATTCAATCAGAGAGTCGTTTTCAAAGCTACTTTTGAAATTATTTAAAACCCAATTAATGACGCCCAAGTGGGAGAATGTTGGAAAATTATTTTTTATTGGGCTTAATTAATTGATATTTTGTTTTATTTAAAATACTGGTTGGATGTATAGCCTAATTATGACCATGATACCTGTCAATTAATGTGATTAATTTGGTTTTGGTCTCACCTTGTAATTAGGCCTTAAGCCCAATAATGATGTAATGTGATAAGTGTAGGGCTATCGGACTGACTACCTATGATGGGTGGGTAATTGTCAACCCTCTATAAATACAAGGCCTAAGTCCCCTCTCCAATCTAATTTTTGACATAGCCTCGCCATTATGGCAGTCACATGAAAAAGATAAGGAGAGGAAGACCGGCCTCCACGTGAACAATTGATCACGTCCGATCAAACAATGGCATCAAGAGGTACGTATATTGATTAAAATATTGTATGAGTGTTTTAGATTCAGCCTTTGATCCTGATGAGAATAATCTTTATTATTCTAACAATACATTCCTAAACCGAAACATTTGTCATTTATTTTACCAGCTGCCAACAAAAGAATGGATCTCTTGGAACCTACAAAGGAAGACAAGGTATTCAATGGAATATAATCTTTTCCATTGGGTGTGGCTTAATCTAGAATTGGAGAAACAAAATGTGCAATGAGAGAGATTTCTCTATGCCCAACGAGCCTTATAAGGTTATTTTGCAATGTGCTAAGCAATTTGTTCAAGCTTGGACCGATGGTGAGCAAATCCCAAGGGAGGCTTCTCTTGGCAGGATCACTCATTGGACAAAACCAAGGCAAGATTGGGTTAAAATAAATATTGATGGTGTCCAATGAAGATTAACAAAGCTTGCTAGTTGTGGTGGGACAATTAGAGACACAACGGGTAATTGGTGGTGTGAGTTCATTGCCAACTTGGGATCAGCTAGTGTCCTCAGTGCAGAACTTTGGGGCATTTTTCATGGTCTCAAGACTGCTTGGGAGCAGAGGTTCAGAAAAGTGATTCTTGAAAGTGACTCATCTTTAGCCATCAACCATGTTAAAAGCAATAATACAAGGGACAACAGTGTGCACCCAGTGGCTTACAACATCAAAACCCTTCTTAATAATAGGTGGGATGTCCAGTTAAAGAAGATTTCTAGAAGTGCCAACTCATGTGCAGATGTGCTTGCCGAAAAAGGGCTCTTAATGCATAGGGGTTTTGTCTTACTTGCAACCCCTCCACCATATGTTTTGCAACATGGTTAATAGTGAGGCTTGTGATTCTGATATGTACAGTGAGCCTGGAGGGTAGCTTTTTGTATTTCTTTCTTGGACCTTTGGTCTTGGGCCCTTTAGGACTCCAACTATTACAAAAAAAAAAAGTCTAACTATTATAAATTAAATGTTTATACTAAATTTTAATATATTTTTAATATTGATTAATATATTATAAATGATTTTTAGATATTTTATTTAATTAGTAATCATTTTCATCAATTTTCTTTCAATTTATTCTATTAATTCTACCCACTATGTTTCTTCAACTCTTAGGCTCTGATACCAGAAAGTGGACTGGAGTAAAGCTTGTGCTAAATAAAGTAAGAAAAAATTATTATGAAAACAAGTAATGTAAAAACAAAGTAATTACAAAATATTATTGATAGAGTAAAATAATGATTAAAAAGAAATATAGTAAGAGAAATATTAAGAATGAAATATTTATTATTAATAATAAAACTTACAGATATTGAATTCAACGATGGAACTTTGATACAAGTCTTGATATAATACAAAGTATAAACTTAAAACAAAAGCTTTGAGAATACAAAAAGATGAGAGAATTTGCAAGTAAGCTTTTGGGAGAAAGGTTGGATCCCTTCACTTGATGCATACTATATCTTTATATAGTACTCTTGAGCCTCTGGCAATATTATTGAGAGTTTGTCATGAGATGAAATTGATGCTGGTACTATGATGAGATTCTTGCATGTGTTAAGATGAGAGTAAGTAATGACGAGTGTCTGAAAGATACTTGCATGAATTTAGATGAGAGTGAAGGTACTGATGACTGTTTGAAAAGATTCTTGCTGAAAATATTCTTGACCCTTTTTTTTATGATGAGATTTTTTAAATGGGTATTTGTGCCTTCATGATGAGCTGCCTTAGGAGGGGTACTTGTGTCTTCATGATGACCTTGGGAATATGTTGTCTTCATAATGATCTTGGGAATATGTTGTCTTTTTTATCATGGTGAGAAAATTAGGAAAATGTTGTTTTCTTAGTCATGGTGAAGTACTTTGAAAGAATCTTATTAATCATACTGATGAATATTGCTTAAGTCTACCCCGTAACAATCGTCTTCATTCAATGGGGTGTACCCTGTGATTGATTCGTTACTTTCATCAGATTGACCAGCTTCTAAGAGTGCCCTTAATTTTTCTTGAAATTCTTCTTCTAATCTTGCTGCAACTAACTCGGTCATAATTTTGGATTTTGAAGTTAAGAATTGTTATTTTTAGTTATATTAAACTATCTTATACTTTGTCAAAAAAAACTATCTTATTATTCAAAATATTTTGTTATTGATGATTGATTTTCTTAATTTAAAGTTATCATGAAATTTTAAAAGTAATAATAGAATAAATATAATAGTTAATTTACTTAATTTCAAAAAAAAAGTTAATTTACTCAAAATTATAAGGGCAAATTTAGAAGATATAAAAATAAATAACATAGTATGTTAGATTATACTATTTTATACGAAACACTTACATATTATATTATTGTAATATCATACGCTATACCAAACAAGAATATCAAAGATAACATGGTATCAGAGATGGTCCTATATTATACCATGACATATAAGGTAACTTGTTATCTAAGATGACACCATACAAAATGTTCACATGATGTGTTGTGTACTTAAAGTTTCAAAAATTAAAACTAAACAAATTTATAAATTTAGAGACTGAAATTAATTATTTTATACTATTATTTATTATATAAAACCTTTACTAATAATGCAATCTTGAGTACTCATAATTAAACTAATCATAGTCATAAGACAAGTCAAACTCCATTCACACAAAAGTGAATTAATATACAATACAATTTCTTGAAATTTCCTCTTGCCCTTTTTATAATTATGGTACAGAGCTACTATAGAGTACTAGAGAAAATTATCAATGGCAGGTACCACCAGTGAACACCTCGATCTCAAGTCTAATTTCTACAAAAGGAATCACATCATCATTTAATCACCCAATTTCGATTAAATTGGATGAGAAAAATTATTTACTTTGGAGGTCACAAGTTTCAACTGCTATACAAGGGTATGAATTCAAAGACTATAAATAAACCTTAATTACTATTATAACGAATAAAAATCAAACCTCCGAAGTGAGAGAAAACTAGAGCAAGAAACTGTGCTACAGTGTCATCGTCTTTCTGCTATGGTTTGTTAAATCCTTATCTCAATTTTTTAAGTTCAACTTTAAATCATTTTATATTTGTTATCTTTTCCTGAAATCTTACATTCTTATTAAATATTACTCTAGTTTGATTCTGCCTATGATATAGCTGGGGTCAAAATGAGTTAAATAGTTCTTTCTAGAAAAAATTTTGTTTCGTCTTCTAGTCCTCTTTAATGCTCTATCTTTATTCTTCCCTCTTCATTTCTTGGTATTTTTTAGTCTTGATTAGTGAATGTGGGTATCTTATGAAAAGTCATTTTCATATGTACGTATTATCTTCCTACCCATTTATTCCTGTTAAGACAGATAGTTAAATATAGTTAATGTATTAGTCTGTAATTAATTCTTTTGTACAGCTGTCCTTAGCTCATACGTGGACTATTCTAGAATTCTCTTTTGTAACCATATTCTGTTATAGCAGCATTATAAATAGAGCCTGAGATGCTGACAAAATATCTCAGAGAATTTTCACAAGAATATTAGACCTAAATTTTATCTTGGTATCAGGGCCCTAGTGTATGGTCATGGCGGCTTCCTCTTCGTCATCTTCTTCCTCAACGACTGCCTCTGGTACAAGTGATTCCATGGCTTCCTCCGCACCCAAGCTGCTCGCGTTGTTCAGTAGCTCAAGCCAAATGACATCTGTCAAGCTTAATAGGTCTAACTACTTGCTTTGGGAGGTCACGGTTCTCCCGTTGATAAGGGGAAACAGTCTTGAACACCATATAGATGGCACAGCAGTCATCCCGCCACAGATGATTCCTGATGATGCAGGAACAGGAACAAAACCAAACCCCGCATACAAGGAGTGGTACGCAACCGATCAGCTCTTGCTTGGCTGGCTCCGCAATGCTATGACTCCAGAAATTAGCACTCAACTACTTCATTGTGCCTCTGCTCGGGATTTGTGGCTAGCAGGGAAAGAGCTTACCTGTGCCTCAGTAATATCTTGTGTTTTAAATCTTAAAGAAGAGCTTCAGCAGACCAAGAAACAATCCCTCAAGATGGAGGAATATTTAGCAAAGATGAAGAATCTCGCTGACCAATTGAATCTTGCTGGCGCTCCGGACTCGTCTCTAGATCTGATTATGCGTACCCTCAGTGGTCTGGAGAGCACTTACAATGCCGTGGTTACCACACTGGTCAATGCACCCAACCTGACTTGGGCGTATGCACACACTGCTTTGCTCATCTTTGAGAGACGGCTAGAGCAATTGGGTCATTTCTCAAATTCAACGGTGCAGCCCGCTGTCAATATGGCACAGAAGGAGGATGAATCACGTGGGCAAGGCAAAGGCTCACAACCAAATTTTAGAGGAAATAGCGGTCAGAACTTCAGAGGTGGCAGAAGGGGAAGAGGACGTGGCAGAAGTAACACCAGTAACAACAGTGGGGGTGGACCCCGTCCTCAATGTCAGCTTTGTGGCAAAATGGGTCACACTGTAGGTGCATGCTGGCACCGCTTTGATAAGGATTTTCAACAGGTTTCTCTTGCCAATACCTCTGGAATGAACGCACCACAGTCATACTATGCTTCACCTCAAACAATTTGTGATCCATCGTGGTATATGAATAGTGGAGCTACTCATCACATCACCCCCTATTCAGATCAGTTAGACACTTATACTCCGGTTGGTAAGTCACATTTATTTACTTGTACTGGTGAAAGAGCTAAAATAGTAGGAGTTGGATCTGCTTCTTTTCCTGGTTCTAACTCTGAAATTCAACTCAAAGATGTGCTTGTAGTACCTAGTGCAACCAAGAAATTGATGAGTGTCAATAAGTTAACTATGGATAATAATGTTAATGTTTGTTTTACTGATAAGAGTTGTGTTGTGAAGGACAAGAAGACAGCGGCACAAATAATCAGAGGGACAACAACCAGAGGAATGTATTCCCTGGGCAGTGAGTTTTATCCAGCACAAGCAAATGCAGTAGGAGCAACTTTGGAAAAGAAGAAGAAGGAGTACTTACTTTGGCACCAGAAACTTGGACATCCAAGTGATAGGATACTTAAACAAATTTTACATAGTTGTAATGTTGAAATTTCAGACTTAAAGTTTGTGTGTGAAGCTTGTCAATATGGCAAATCTAAACTTTTACCATTTGCTAAATCTTTATCTCGTGCTTCTTCACCTCTAGAACTTGTGCACCCTGACCTTTGGGGGCCTTCACCAACACTGTCTGTGAATGGCTTTCGCTTTTACATACACTTTGTGGATGATTACAGTCGTTATACTTGGCTTTTTCCTTTGAAACACAAAGGAGAGGCAGTGAATGCTTTTAATATTTTTTGTGCTCAAGTAGAGAACAAGTTTAATACCAAAATTAAGAGCATTCAATGTGATAATGGAGCTGAATTTAAACCATTAATCCCAATTGCACAAGCAAACGGAATAGAATTAAGATTTACATGTCCATACACTTCAGAACAGAATGGAAGAGCTGAAAGGAAACACAGACACATAGTAGAAATGGGATTAACACTGTTGGCTTAGGCTTCTCTTCCTCTAACTTATTGGGTTGATGCTTTTCAGGTAGTCACTTATCTCATCAATCGCCTTCCAACCATGGTTCTGAACAATGTTTCACCTTGGGAGGTTCTCTTTGGTTGCTCTCCAGATTATAAAATTATGCAGCCATTTGGATGTGCTTGCTACCCGTGCTTGAAGCCTTACAACACACATAAATTCCAGTTCCATAGTCAGAAGTGTGTGTACCTTGGTCCAGCTCCACAGCACAAGGGTCATAAATGTTTGAGCTCAACAGGAAGGATTTATACCTCAAGGCATGTTGTTTTCGACCCATCTTTGTTTCCAGCGTCCTCTGGTTTTCTGAATCGACGAAGTGCCTCCAGCTCTGAGAGTGAGTATTGTATAATTCCATTCATCATTGAAACAGAGGCTAAACGAGGTGTTGAAGATAAAGCGTTAAAAACACACACTATCAATCCTTCATCAACGGCTAGCACAATTCCAACGGATACAAGGTCAGATTCTGCTGCTCAGCCTTCACGTGATGTTTCAGGAGAGTCAGGTACAGATTCTTCAAGCTCTCAGTCACGTGGTCACTTAAACAGCTCACATGATCCTGATGCAAATGAGGAAGTGCACTCTCACTCCTCAAATACCTCGGATTCGGTCCAAGGAACCAATTTTGACCAGGCCCAACATGAAGAGCCCAAAAGAGGAACTCATCAAATGCTCACGCGAGCCAAGGCTGGGATTCACAAGCCTAAGTATCCTTTTGTGGGCCTTTTACAAAATGAAGACCCTTTTGCTTCCTCTAAGTCACACGTTGAGCCGAGAACTGTTACAGAAGCTTTGTCGTCTTCATCCTGGCACTCTGCTATGTGTGAAGAATTACAGCTCTGAAGAATAATAAGACATGGGAGCTTGTTCCTTTTACAGGTCAACAAAAGATAATTGATTGCAAGTGGGTTTTCAAGGTTAAATACAAGGCTGATGGGTCTGTGTTAAAATACAAGGCTAGACTTGTTGCAAAAGGCTTTCAACAAGCTGAGGGAGTAGACTATGGAGAGACTTTTAGTCCTGTTGTGAAATCGACAACAATAAGGGTAGTATTGACAGTTGCAGCTACTTTTGGTTGGGAAGTTCGTTAGCTAGATGTGAATAATGCTTTCCTGAATGGGTATCTTCAAGAAAGTGTCTTTATGCGTCAACCCGAAGGTTTTGTTGATCCTCAAAAACGACATCATGTCTGCAAACTTGTCAAAGCTCTCTATGGACTCAAACAAGCTCCACGAGCTTGGTTTGATCGACTTCGATTGACTCTTCTTCAATGGGGTTTCACCAATGCTAAAAGTGACATTTCATTGTTTTATCGAAGAACACAGAAACTTGTAGTTTTTGTACTTGTGTATGTTGATGATATACTTGTTACAGGTAATGATGCTGCATATTTGAAGAATTTCATTCGAAGACTTAATGATGTGTTTGCTTTGAAGGATTTGGGTCCACTCTATTATTTTCTTGGTCTTGAGGTGCATCGTGACAAGTCGGGTTTTCATCTGAGTCAAGCCAAATATGTTCTTGATATATTGAAGAGGTTCAATATGCTCACATGCGCTCCTGCTCCCACTCCTATGGTGACTGGAAAATATTTTGTTGCTTTAGAAGGGGAACTCATGAAGAATCCTTCACTCTACAGGCAAGCCATCGGATCACTGCAGTACTTGGTGACCACCAGACCCGACATCTCGTACTCAGTTAATAAACTGAGCCAATTCTTAGCTAGTCCCACGGAAGCTTATTTTCAGGGGGTGAAGAGGATATTACGATACCTTAAGGGTACTTTTCAAATGGGCTTACATATAAAACCGTGTCGGGACATGCAAATGCAGTTGACTGCCTTCACGGATGCAACGTGGGCTACTGACCTTGATGACAGACGTTCAACAGTCGGGGTTTGTGTCTTTTTAGGAGACACACTTGTGTCTTGGTCATCTAGGAAGCAGAGAGTGGTCTCAAGATCAAGCACAGAGTCAGAATACCGGGCTTTAGCAGATGGAGCCGCTGAGGTTCGATGGTTCCATTCGCTGATAACAGAGTTGGGGTTGTTCCTAAAACAACCAATTACAATTTGGTGTGATAATCTAAGTGCAAAAGCACTAGCCACTAACCCAGTTCAGCACGCGAGAAGCAAACATATTGAGATCGATGTTCACTTTGTTCGTGATTTGGTTCTGTCTAAGTTCATTAACATCCGATATATTTCCTCTGAACTTCAAACCGCTGATAGCTTCACAAAGGCACTCACACAAGCCCAATTTGAGACGTACAGATACAAACTTGGGATAATTTCATCACCCTCTCGTTTGAGGGGGAGTGTTAAGACAGATAGTTAAATATGGTTAATGTATTAGTCTGTAATTAATTCTTTTGTACAGCTGTCCTTAGCTCATACGTGTACTATTCTAGAATTCTCTTTTGTAACCATATTCTGTTATAGTAGCATTATAAATAGAGAGCCTGAGATGCTGACAAAATATCTCAGAGCATTTTCACAAGAATATTAGACCTAAATTTTATCTATTCCATATGGTCATAAAGCTTGATCTAGTCGTATGGTTTGTTTACTGTTGTCATCTTTTGAGTGAAAGCGTTTTTGTGAGGTTGGTAGGCATTAAAACTATTTGTCTATTAGAATATTTAGAAGTCAATCTTGAGTATTTTATGTCTTCTCCTAACAATCCTTTGGGTTTTCCACTGAGTCAATCTTCATACCCTGTTTCAGCACAGTTAGGTGGGAATATTCTTCCTTAGTACTTGTTCCCATGTCAGGGTCCATTTCCTATTTTTAACCATGATTTTATTGCTTGAAGAATGGTTCTATGGTTAAGAAGAGTCATTGCTGCCCTTGCGGACTGGAAAGATATGCCAGATTTTAGGTTGCAGATGATCATAAACAAGAATTGGAAGCTTCAAGGAGGAGTCATGGTTCAAGCAAAATATAACAATTTCTTTGTGCTAGAGTTTGATAATGAACAAGATAGGATTTTTATGTTGGAGAATGGACCTAGGGCAGTGCAGAACTCTCTTTTAGTCTTGCATAAATGGGAACCAGATGTTTCGGTGGAGAATGTACATCAAAATCGCGTTGCTATTTGGTTGAGGTTTACTAGAGTCCCAGTAGAATTAATTTGTAACAACATTGCCTATCAGTTGGGTGAAACGGCAAGTGAAGTGGTGCAACTAGACCCAGAAAATGATTCTGAAGGTAACATTCAAGTTTTAGGAGTTAAAGTTCTGGTGGATTATGGTAAATCGCTTTTTATGGGTACATTTATTCCTTTGATGAATGGCGCGAAAATATGGGTGTAATGCACTCTTGAACGAACGTATGGGGTGTGTGAATAATTGGAAGAATATAGGCTATCTACCAAAGGACTGTAACTGGAGTCTCTTTAGAACTTTTATGGAGATGCAGCAACAGAGGGATAATATTCTCAGTAAGTATGGGTATGCCTATTAAATGGATACTCAGTTCATTCATTTTGAGTGTCCAAGGAGGAAAACGTCAGGATGCAATCTTAGGAGTTCCACTAAAATACAGGTAGAATATGATGATCTAGGAGCTTATTATAAGGTTGTGGAGGATTATAATGTGGTTCCTAGTCCAAATATAATCCTTGTGGATTGGCCATTTGATTCCATGAGTCCGGATGAGGAACATAATGGTTTCATGATGAGTTTGCTGGTGGCATCATCGGAAAATGCTTCGATGGGTTTGGTGGGAAATCAAAACTTTGGTTTGTGTAAGGAAGAAGGTCCGAGTGGTGTGGCTCAGTAGGTATAACTGGATCAATCAGAGATACAAATTCAATATGAGTCGTTGGTGGGTGTACAGATGGCGCGAAGTGATAATGAAATGTCTGAGCAGGGTGTAGGTATTGATGATAGGACAAGTGAAATTAATGCTAGAGATTTTGTGGATACGATATCTGACATTTTGGCAACGGAAGAGATATCTCCAAAAGAGGATGGTTTCCTCTTTCCTAACGTGTATGACTGTTCGAAGAATATTGATGATATACTTGAAGATTTTGCTGAAAAGCTGAATAGGCTAAATGATAATGAACTGTGCTCAATGGATACTGATGTCATGCCAGTAAGCCAGGTCCATTACCGAAGTGGGTGTACTGTAAAATTGGTTTACATAAGGAAATGAATTTGGGATCCACTCAAGAAGGTGTTTTAAAAAGGAAAATAGGCCTTATGGACTGCTTTGAGTTTGCACAGAGGTTCTACCAGCAGTTTAAGGATGCATTTATGGGCTGGCACAAAGCAAGGAAATTGGAGGAAGGTAAATGTATTGTGTACGGTTAGGCCTCTACGCTTCTGGAGGATGAGAAGGGGCTGGCTTTGGTCATGCACATCAAACAGGACATGCGTTTGATTTGGGACACTACCCCATTAAACTTAGAATGGTATTTGAATTCAGATATGAAGAGAGCTCCTTGATAGCCATGCCAAGTATACAAGGTCCTTTTCTCATTACCCCTTTCAATTGGTTTTGTCAATTTCCTTATGTGGAATGGTTGGAATATAAAGGTGTTGGTGAAGCAGTATAATTTTGAGAAGCCAATGAAGAATGAAGTAGATGTAGAAGTGAATAATCAAGGGAATCATAAAGGTTTGAAAATGAAAGCAGGAATGCTGGGAGTTAAAGTGAAGAAAGCTCGTATGATAGCAATAGCTGATGACAATGTAGGAAAGGGGAAAAGAAAGCAAGTGTCTTTTGCAGAGGATGTAATTTTTGTAGCATCTAAAGTTACTGGTGTAAAGATGAGTAGAAAAGCAGGGAAATTCAACAGGGAGTTGTACATGTATAAGGCTGGAGTTGAGACTAAAAGGGAAGGAGATATGACTCAAATGGGCATCCGGGAGGCTAGCCCGAAACAGCCTCCCAAGGAAATATAAGGATCCTTGCTTGGAATTCTCGAGGTTTGGGCTGCACCTCAACAATTCAAAGGCTCAAGCAACTCATTGAGCAATATAATCCTACTTTTATGTTTTTGTTAGAAACCAAACAGTCTATTAACTATGTAAGTAAGAAGCTGTCTGTGATAGGCTATATGTGGATTTTGTTGGTACCAATCCAGCTGGTAAAAGCGGAGGGACTTTTCTAACTTGGCAAAGTTCGCAAAATTGTGATATTCTAGAGGTATGTCCTAACTGGATTCACGTTGCTATACTGGCAAACATAGGTCAAAAGTGTTTTATTTCTTTTGTTTATGGATATCCAATTCTAAACTTGAGGAAAGTGATGTGGCAATGGTTTTTAAATCAAAATAAAGTTATAGATTGCCCTTGGGTTGCTATTGGTGATTTCAATTAGGTTAGGTGTGGGGATGAAAATATTAGTTGTTCAACTAACATCAGAGGAGCAAATGATTTTAATAATCAGATGATAAATTGTTGATATCAATCCTTGTGGAGGCCGATATATATGGACAAATAGGAGAAAAATACAGGATGAAGTTGTTTCGGCTCGTATTGACAGAGGCCTTTTGTAATTCTGATTGATTGTCGAATTTTCCTAAAACTTCTGTTGGAATCTACCTATAGTTGCTTCAGACCATAGCCCTATTTTGTTTGACTCATGTAAATTGAACCCTTTTTGTAAAAGATCGTTTAGGTTTGAAAATATGTGGTTGCTTTTTGATAAATGTGCAAAGGTAGTTAATTCTACTTGGAGTATGAATGTTAGTGGTTCTCTAGCTTTTGTGTTAAAGGAGAAAATTTGAAAGGTAGGTGTTAGTTTGAAGCAGTGGAATAGACAAGAGTTGGTAACATTTGTGAGAGAATAAAATTTCTTACCAACCAATTAGCGAAAGTTCAATTTGAAATCAACTTGGAGGAGGATAATAATAATAATAATAATAATAATAATAATAATATAGAGGGGTAAATTAAAGAGGAATTAGAATTTTATCTAGATTGTGAAGAATCTCTTTAGGCTCAGAAAGCTAGATGTTCGTGGCATTTAAATCGTGACCGGAATACCGCCTTTTTTCATAATGTTGTGAAAAGAGAAGGATCCAAAATAATATTTGTGCTATTAAGAGTGAAGGTGTCTGGGTGGATGACCCTAAAAAAATACAGTACATGGTTTAGGGTTTAGGACATGGCAGTTAACTATTTTCAAGATATTTATAGTGGGAATGATCAATACAATATGAACCAAATCCTTGCAGCGTTGAATTTTTTTGGAGACTCCAGAATTGCAACAACATCAACGGGAAGTTCTCAACAGTCCTTTTTGTGATGAGGAATGTATAGCTGCTTTGAATCAGATGAAGGCGGAGTGTCCTAGGTCCAGATGGTTTATATGTTAGATTTTTCGCTAAAGGTCTATTTTGGTCCTCAATGTTTGCATGAAGTCTAATGTTGGTCCTCAATGTTTCAAAAGTTTAATGTTGGTCCTCAAAGTTTTTTTTTTGGTTGATTTTGGTCCTCGAGTGTAATACCGTTAACTTTTTGTCGTTAAATGATGATGTAACATGCTTATATGGCACACCCTCTCTCCTACATGTCATATTTTAATGACGTGGCACGACACATCACTGCCACGTCACCCCACATTGCCACATCATCATCTTCTCTCCTTCATCATCATCATCTAGGGTGACGTGACAGTGATGTGTCATGCCACGTCATCATTTAACGGCAAAAAGTTAACGGTGTTACGCTTGAGGACCAAAATTGACCCAAAAAAAAAACTTTGAGGACCAACATTAAACTTCATGCAAACATTGAGAACCAAAATAGTATTTTAGCCTAGATTTTTTAAAACCTTTTGGGACATTATCAAAGATGATGTTCTTAAAATGATAAGAGTTTTCTTGGATAGGGGATACCTTTTAAAGAAGATTAATAAAACCTACATTTCCCTCATCCCAAAAACGGATAGCCCACAGACTTTTAGGGATATGCGTCCCATTAGTCTTGCCAACGTTGCTTATAAAATTGTGACAAAGTCCTTTGTAACAGGTTAAAGGGATTCCTTCCATATTTAATTGCCCATAATCAAAGTGTTTTTCTCAAAGGGAGGGTGATTACAAAGAACATTGTTTTGGTTGGGGAGATAATGCAAAAGATTAAATCGACTAAGAAAGGGAATGCAAAATGGTGTGCGCTTAAATTGGATATTCAAAAAGCATATGACAAGCTTTCTTGGAGTTTTATTGAAGTTGTTTTAAGAATGGGATTTCCTGATAAGTGGGTGCAATTCATCATGCAATGTGTTTCTACTATCTTTTACCAATTGTTGGTTAATGGAGGCATTACAACGACATTCAATCCTTCATGTGGAATCAGATAGGGAGATCCTATTTCTCCTTATATTTATATCCTTTGTCCTAATGTTTTTTCTTGCCTCCTCAAGAAGGAAGAGGATGCAAAGCTTTGGAAAGGTGTTAAAATTGGTAGGAGTGTCATTCCCATTTCGCATTTGATGTATGCAAATGATACGATATTTTTCTTTGAAGTCAACTCTTTTAATTGTCAATCAGTTAATAGAGTAATAACAAGATATGTTGAGCTTTTAGGCCATAAAATGAAATTGCAAAAGTCTTTTATAGTTTTCATTCGGAATACGCCTCACAAGATGAAACAAGAAGTTGCTAAAGAGTTTGAGCCGCTCAAGTTTTCTAGTATGTCCATGATAAGATTAACAACAAAATAAAGGATAACCTGCAATTACGGAAAGCAAAATGTCTTTCTCAAGTGGTTATATTAACTTTAATTAATTCTGTTATTAGTTCTTCCCTAATTTATCCACTTTCAACTACCTATATATCTAAGGAGAATTGCAAGAGAATTCAGAGTATTATCTTTAGATTTTTTCTGGTGTCATAATGGTGAAGAAAGGAAGATTCATCTTCAGAGAGGTAGTGATCTTTGCAAACATAAATATGAAGGTGGTTTGGGTATTCGAAATGTCCAGGCTCTCAATCAAGCACGGTTGGCGAAACAACTCTGGAAAGTCATAGTTCCCCATTCTGTTCATCAGGGTTTGGATAGTAAGGTGCTCTCTGTCAAATATGGAGATGTTGTAAATCCTGGCTGAATTGTTTCTCATTCAAATTCCTCTGTTGTTTGGAAGGGTATTATGAAAGGTAAGGATATTATCCTTAATTATCTTCAATGGCAGGTTGGAGATGGAAGTTCAATAAATATAAACCACTTCTTATGGTGGCCTATGCTTAGAGATCAAGGATTGTATCATACGGCCAGTGATCTCATATAGCATAACACTGCTCCTTGGAAGAAGCAGATGCTTATTGAGGTTTATGATACTCCAGTGGCTAAACAGATATCTCCTATTTCTGTTTCTGTCACATCGATTAAGGATAGAATTCTAAAAAATCAACAATCTCTTCAAGTTAGTAATCGTAGGAATAATCTGAGATGGAATTGAGAGGGTTGGAATAAGATTTGGTAATTGAAGCTTCCTAATAGGATATGTATGTTCATGTGGAGATTAATTAACAAAAATCTCCCTTCTCTGAGTGTCCTAAGGAAGCATCATATGCCAATTAAGAATAGTTTTAGTGCCTGAAATTTCTCTGAAGAAACTTTGTCGCATTTGTTTATTGCATATAGTTTTGCCAGAGCTATTTGGTTTGGTTGTCATTTTTCTTTGAGGATTGATTGATCCAATTTTGCAAGTTAAGGTGGATGATTGGATTAGAGGGCGGATGAATAACCAAGAGATATGGAATTCAGGAGGCTTTAAATTCATTTGTGTTGCTCTTCAGGTTATTTGGAGATGTCGAAATTTGAGAAATTTTGAAGGCAAGATTATACATCCATCCCAAGCTTGTGATATGATATATAGGCAGTGTAGTATTTATGGCTTGGCTTATGACAATAGCAGAAAACTCTTCTATGAAAATCTTTATTCTCAGGGTTCTAAGAATTGTGAATCTATCGTGAGTTTGCCTGACAATGGTAGGGATATATCTAATATGTTTAGTAGTTTTAGTTAAGTGAATTTTTATGTCTGTAGACTGTAAGTCTGTAATAGAGTTGGTAATTTCTTCTCTTATTCTAGGTATGCTAATTGTAGAAGAGTAGCTAGGTGGACTCTGATGTAATTTTGGTCATGTTTTAATGGTATCATTTTTATTAAAGAAAAAAAAATTCAAAGACTATATTAGGAAAGACTAAAGAGTTATATCCCAATGAAATGATGAATAGCAGTAATGAACAATATTTTTAAAATTAAATCGATCATTAAACATGTCAAGGTACTGGTTTACGGTTTAGGGATTTCACCATGATTGAACCATGGACGGACCGGTATTAATATTATATATTAATTTTATATTATAACTTCAATTAAAAATAAAAATATTAAATATTAAATTTATATTATTATATTATATATAAGATTAAATTAAATAAACATGTAAAAATTTAAGAAATATAAATCATATTTAACTTTACATAATTATTTAGTTACATATTAAGTTTTCTTAATTATAATTTTTTTTATCCCATAAAAAAAGTTTATATTAATATTTAAATTATTTTTGTGTAGAATTTACAAGGTCATCAAAGAAACAAAATACTGTCAGCAACCCTAAGCAAAGCCAGTTTACTAGAGGTGTATTTGGATATAATCCAATATTACATCCAACATTTTTTTTACCAAACAAATTCAACTTTTTGTAATGTGATGAAATTATGTTTTGTCCTTATTTTTTTACCTACTTTATTATATTCCCACTTTTAATGTAAGGGTAAAATGGTCACTTTATTCACTTTTATTCCATTCACATCACATCATATTGATATGACATTTTCATTCTCTCTAACATTCTTATTCTTATTAGATCCAACATTACATTCTCAAAACTACCAACCAAACACACCCCTAAATGTCGAGGTGGGGCACTCCAAATTATCAAACCTTCATTTGAATTATATTTCTTAATTATTATTTAACATTTATTTGAGGGATGATAGTGTATACATAGTGAATTCATTGTATGGTTTTTTGTTTAGAGTCTCTTAAAAAGGCCTATAATTATTGAAAGTAGATAAAGTAAAGTAATTTTATATAAAGTTATTTGGTGTAATTAATCTGAATTTTTTATCAATTAAGATAAACTGTGTTGCAATTAATTAATGGTTCATATTGCAAAATTTAGATAAAAAAAACTTTACCTGATCTAGATCCACAATTATTGAGACCTAAACCAGTCACATGGGCCTAGAGGTTGTACACTTGGTAACTCATCACTAATGAACTGTCAATATAGCCAGCCCAAAACCTACAAAAAAATATAGAATTAGACTAAAAGATTTTAAGCCCGTTTTAAAAATCTTACTCGACTTGTTAAAAAATAGACTAAATCGGGTTAGGGTCAAAGCCATGCCCTTTCTTTTTAAAAATCATAAATAAATCAAAAAGTCATTTTAAAAAAAATATATACACCACAAACAGCCTCACCTACTCTCTGTCTCTGAGACTCTCACACAAACTAATCACCAATTCACCATCATCCATCACAGATCACATATTCACACACAATAACAGTGGTGTGATAGTGTTGGTGTACGAGTGTATCTATGATTTATCTATCTTTTGTTTAAATTAATTTTTTATATTGATAAATTATAAATTATGGAAGTATGATAAATTATGAAAATTATTGAAAAAATTTAAAAACAATCAATTAAGGCCAAAACGGGTTATAGGGCCGGGCCAGCCAGTTTTGATAGCTATTCACTATAGTGCTATAAGAGTTTGTTTGTTTAGTAGAATGTTTGCGGGAATGTGAATGTGAATGAGAATAAAAATGTTCGAGAGAATATGAATGTCTTATCAATGTGATGTGAATAGAATAAAAGTGGGTAAAATGAGCATTTTATCATGACCATTTTACCCTTATATTAAAGGTGGAAATGGAATAAAAGTGAATAAAAAAGTAAAGATAAAAACATATTTCATTATATTGCAAAAAGTAAAATTATAAAAAAAATATTAAAAGAAATATTGAATCAAGTCTAAAATTACCTAATTGATTCTTCCTTCCAATCATAACATATATGTAATAAGTCATACTCCATTTATAATACAATGAATTAATATACAATAGAAGTCCTTTTTATCATTAGACAAGTAGACAACCATGCATATTCTTCGTTGACCTCAAATTAAATATTCAACCCAACATGTCTTTAGGGATCAAGCTATCTGTATATTAGTATTATATATGATTTAGTTTCATATTTGCATGTTATTTTAATTTATTGAGGTCTTTGTTTTAATTTTGTAAGAACTGAAGTGGATAAAATCTTGAAAAAGTGTTCGGTTCATGGCCGGTTTAATCAGTCGAACCGTCAGTTAAATCAGATGACGCAATAAATAATAAATATAAATTATTTTTAATATATAAAATGACATCACTCAAGTTTTAAGTTTCAACATACATAATTTAATTTTGAAGTTTTAAATTACATAACTTTTCAAATTTTAATTTTCAAAATTTGTCAAACTCTGAAAGAATTTGATCAAACCAAACATGAAATTCTTGATAATCATGACTTCTTAAATTTTAATTTTCAAGATTTTTTTAATTTTAATTTTCAAAATTTTTCTAATTTCTTTTCCGATGTTTTTTTTTTATTTTTCAATTTTTAATTTTTTAATAAAAAAATTGAACCGGTTGGACCCCGGTTAAATCTGGTCCAACTAGAAAAAACAATTTTTTTGGTCCAACTGACTCGCCTATGTATCCGGTTAACGGTTAGACCGGTCGAACCGTCCAATCCACACAACACCAGTTTGTTCACCACCCTAAGGTTGTGTTTGGTTGGCTTTAGAATTTGGAATTAGAATTGATGGGTTTAGAATTAGAATTCGAATTGAGATTTAAAAGTATGTGTTTGATATGTAAAAATAGAATTGAAAGTTTATAAAAGAAAGTAAGATAAAAATACTAAAATATCCTTCATAAATATTAAAAAAAAAATTCACAAAAGTGAATCTTGGGCATTGAAGGAAGTATTATTGAAAGCAAATTTGGGTCTCACCCATGAGAGCAAAATGATATTTTTCTTCCAATTCCATGAAACCCACCATAATTTCATGTAAAAAAAAAAATATGAAATTGGATTACATGGCTCCATCAAAGAAACTTAAAAGTAGAATCAATCTACACGTTTCGTGGAAAAAGAACTGAAATATTTAATTATTCTTTGTCTCTCACCAAAGCAATACATATATTTATAAGAATTTCAGTTAATAAAATCATTATTCTCAATATTTGAGATTACTTATTGCCTTCTCCATTTATTTTATTTTTTTCAAAGTCATGTTTCTAAGGTGGACAAATCTCATAGGAAGCACGTTATATATATATATATATATATATATATATATATATATATATATATATATATATATATATATTTATATTAATATGGCTGTGGGGTCTTCCTAAAATAGTCAATTAGTTAATTAAAAAATAATAAAAATATGATGTGAGAAGATCATAGGTGAGAGAAAATAAGAATAGTGATAACTTTCCAGGATTTTATTTATTATTTTAAATATAATAATTATTTTATTTTATATTTTGAAATAATTTAATATTTATTTTTTTATTAATTTAAAGTATAATAATCATAATTTTATAATATATATTTTTAAAATTAAAATGAATTAAATTGGACTGAAAAAGTAGTTTTATCTATAATAAAAATGAATTAGTTTAGTATAAAAAATAGAGCCAAACGGGACTTAACAAGTTCCTTTTGACAGCAACAAATCCAAGAGCATGGAATAAACTTGAGAGAGGCTAATAATACATAAAAGCAGAATAAAAGTAATAAGAGATACTTGCTCGTTATTGGCACAGCATGCCAAGGGATAAAAGTAAGTTTGCATTGACAAAAAACAGTAATGAAAATATAAATAATAGCCCAAACTAAAAAATATGTATATATTCCTTCTTCTTTGCACACACATATACTTTATGTAATTTTCAACAGAAAACCCACCACAATGATACTACTTCACCACTTCTCCCCAACTTGCAATATTACAATGGATTTGGATTAATTCTTGAAGTAAAAAAAATAGACACACCAGTCAACAATGTCTACATAAATCTCCTAACTTCAAGAGATAAATTTGTGTCTATCCAATCCAAAATCCCTCATTTTACCACTTTGATTTAACCCCTCATCAAATTTAGTCATAATTTCAAATTCGAAGAGCATAACTGACACAGCAGAGAATTCGTGCTCCATCATCAATCAGTTACAGAGGAACAGTCCTACTATTTCTTTCTTGATCATCATCCTCCTCCTCATTCTCCCTACTCATCTCCTCCAACGACTTCCCCTTCGATTCCGGCACCAAGAACGTGAACAACATCCCCACGAAGTTAATCACCCCCAGCATTATCAACGAATTCTTCATCCCTATCCCCGTCGGGTACCCCGCATCCGTCTTCGTCGGATCCTTACTCTGCGACGCGTACAAGAACCCGAACGCCCCCACGATCGCGCCCGCCTTCCCCGCCGCCGCCGATATCCCGTGGCACGTCGACCTCAGCCGCGCCGGGAAGATCTCCGCCGGCACCACGAACGTCGTCGCGTTGGGGCCGAAATTCGCGAAGAAGAACGTCAGCGAATACATCACCAGGAACCCGATTCGATTATCCTTCTTCGTCCAGTGGTCGTAAGGAATGGCGAGAGCGAACATGAATACGGTCATAAAGAAAAAGCCCATGAGCTGGATGAAGAAGCGGCCCAATATGTCTATGAAGGCCACGGTGAACCAGTATCCCGGGATGGTCCCACACAGCGCGATGAGTACTTGCGCGCGTGAGACTCTGTAGACTTCGTGGATGGCGTTCATTTCCTTCGCGGGTGGGAGCCATCCAACGGCTGTGTAGATGTCCTTCTGGAAGAGGTTGTTGCTGTAGTACGCGATGTCCAGAAGGAACCACGTGGTGGTGGTTCCTAGCAAGTGGAGGCCGTGTCTTCGAGCGAACTGTTTGCTGAATAATCCGAAACTGTTGCTGCTGTTGTTGTTGCTGTGGTCATGGATGGTGGTGGTGATTTCGGAGTCGGGGAGTTTGGGTTGGTCGGCTTGGAGGTCGACTTGGAGGACTTTGGACATGTCGGCGGCGGCTTGTTTGGCGTTGCGAGCCACGAGGGCGGTGTAGCGGGCGGTCTCGGGCATCTTGGCGCGCGAGTAGAAGGTGAGGGCGGCTGGGACGGCGCCGAACATGAGGATTATGCGCCATACGTAGTCGGCTTGGTCGGGGAGGGAGGCTTTTGCGTCGACTTCGTAGGGTGGAGATTTGAACGCGTGGTCGAATGCGGTGGAGACGATTAGGGATACGATCCCGCCGGCAAGGATCCCGAAACCTAGGAAAAAGAGAGATTATCAGAAAGTCGGCTTTACATATAAGAGTCCGGATCATCTATTGTTATGTAATCATTTTCAGTAATAATTGAGAAAAAAATCATATGCTGTATAGTATAGAAAAGTAAGGAGAGAGTGACACATAATGTGTCCCAAAGTAAAACCCATTATGTGTCACTTTCTCTCTTTACTTTTCTATAATCTATAGCATAACACAATGGTAGAAACAGGGGATCACGATGCTAATTAAATTGTTAAATTATGAAAAATAAGAATTAAATTTGAGAGAAACAGTGTTGTTCTGGAACAGTTGTTTGTTATGAGCAAGTAGAAAAATCAAAATTCTACTAAATGAGTCAATGATTTATAAAAGTCATTTCTCATTTTGTACGTGTTCAAAGCTTAAAAATCCAGTCTCAATTAGATTTGAATAGAGTGTGATTTATAAATGTCATCACACAATTGTTTTCTGATTACTGTACATTTTATTGCATACAAAAATCCATCTTATTATAAATTAATTTGTCCTAAAGTAAATTACTATTTTATTCTCTGTACAAGTTCACTTCTGATCTCAATTTAATGCATAAATTATAAAATTATTCTTAAAAAAAAAAGCTAATACGTAGAGTAATCACAGAATTTGTGTGTCAAAGTTGAAAACTCTGTTCCACAGTAATTTGATACTAACATGAGAGAGATAGAGATAAAGAAAATATTTTCTTTCTTGATTTTTTTCTCTCCCAACTTTTCTTCTCTCTATCTCTCTCATAACTCCACTAAAAAATATAAAAATTTACTTTAGAGGATCTATTATCCGTAGTAAGTAAGAAATTCAACACAAACTAATTATGTGTTGAAAGCTGAAAAATCTGTAACAGCTACTATACTTAGAGTAAGCAAAAAGTTCAACGCAAAGACTAACTACAGAATTTGCTTTCAAAGTTGAAAAGTCAACGAAAATATAGTCTACAAAGTGAATAATGTTTTAAGAAAGGAAAAAAGTGATGGGTTTGGTGTGAAAAATTATATTTATATTCTCTTTTCTTTTATTATTAGTCATATAAATATTTTTTGTCATGTATCTTATTTTTATTAGAGAATTTTACTACAAATATCCTAAGTAACTTCACCTTAATTTAGTAAACAGTACTGTTCAAACTTAAGAACAATGATTAATGAATAAAATATCCTTTTATAGATATATACAGTTATTTTAATTTTATTTTTAAAATATGAAGATACAAAATTTACTCCTTCAAAAATAATAATTTATCTCAATTTAGTTCCTAAAAAACATAAATATTTAATTTATTATACGAAAGATATTATTTGTCTCAGTTTAATACTCGAAGTAAAAATCATTATAAACAAAATTGACAAAAAAAAATTTAAAATCTAATTCGAACAAATTGCTTCATTCAAGAATTAAATTTAATATTTAAATTTTTTAAAAATTAAATTAAAACAAATTAAAAGATGAAAAGTTATATTTCATAGTTTAATTTTAAAAAGAATCAAAACAAAGAAAGAAACTCAAATAATTATAAAATTAAGACAAAAAGAAACAAACCTTGCATAGCAAAAACAGCAGCAATGAAAGCCCCACGAGTCTTCTTATTAGCATACTCCGACATAATAGTAGCCGACAGCGGGTAGTCTCCTCCCACGCCGAACCCCAGCCAGAACCTAAAGAAGCACAGCGTCGTGATCACTCCCTTCGCGCTGTGACCAAACGACAGCCCGGACGCCAGCGACGCCACGACCATCATGGCGAGCGTCATGCCGTACACCTTCTTCCGCCCGAGCTTGTCGCCGAGCCAGCCGAAGAACAGCTGCCCCGCCAGCGTCCCGCACAGGGCCACGCCGTTCACCGCCATCGACACGTTCGGCGGCAGCGTCCCCGGCTTGGGCGCGCCCTCGTGCGTGTAGTAGATCCGCCCGAGGAGCTTCGTCACGTTGGCGATGCTGAAGAGGTCGTAGGCGTCCGTGAAGAAGCCCATGCCGGCCACCACGATCGCCGTGAAGTGATACCATTGCGTTTTGGCGACGTCCAGTGCGTTCAGGACGTTTTGACCTTGTTGGCCCGCCATGGCTAACCAAGAAAGATTTGGTTTAGTTTATGTATATAAAAGAATACACACAGCAATACCAAGAAGATGTGTGTGTGTATATATATATAAGAGAAAGAGAGAGAGAGGGAGAGTGATTAAGAAGAAATGAGGGTATGGCAAATGGGAAAAGGAAAATGAGAAGAATGGAAATTTTTTGTTTGTTTTAAGTTTCAACGATGGAAGAGTGTGGAGGGGCCCTTCTTATATAGTAGACTTTGACAAAATTGAAGCTTTTGGAATTTTGTAATTTTAAGAGTAAATTACACAAACTCCTTTCACATATTCCAATATTACACAAACGTTCCGTGTATTTGAAATATTATACTGATTTATAGTCTAAATAACATTTTTTTTTTAAGTTTTCATCAAAATGAATAATTTTTGTGAATTTTCAACTCATTTTTCTTAAAGATATACTCTATTGAGTTGTTGGATTTAAAAAAGAGCAACGTTAGAAATCCAGTCATTTAAAAAGATTGAGTTGAAAATTCACAAAATGAGCGGCTTTGATGAAAACTTCTAGAAAAAGGAAAAAATTTATGTGCTGTTGCTTACATGTTTTTGGTAAGGTTGACCAATTAAAAAAAGACATGTGTCACTTTTAAGAAGAAAATTGACACATTTCTTTTTTTAATTGGTTAACCTTACCAAAAGCATGTAAACAACAGCACATAAGTTTTGTCCCTAGAAAAAAAGGCACTTTGACTAAAGTGTAAGGAATTTTGATGTATCAGGGGAGGTCAATGTAATATTTTAAAGGAGAGAGAAATCTGTATAATATTCGAATATGTCAGGGAAGATCTCTATAATTTACTCTAATTTTAATTTATAAGTTTAATTGACTTTGAAGCTTATTGGGTGCCAATTTTCAAAGCCTATGCGTAAGGGGTGCGGCCAGAAAAATATCTGTTTTAATACGAGAATTTATGGAGTGTCGTTTTGGGGAGAATCACTTTCAATAATTGGACTTTGCTGAGGAATTACTTTTGAAGTTAGATATCTTGATCCAAAATAGAAATACAAAAATTAGGAACCGTTGATTTTTATTTAGGAAAAAATTTTAGGTCAAGTTTCTTATATCTTTGTCATTAAGTTTCACCAATTATAAGTTGTATTTACACCTCTTTTTTTATGATTTTGGTTATATAAAATGTGGTCTTTTACATTCTCTCTCTACTGTAATTGTTCATTTAAACACTTTTTACTATATATGTGTTATATTTATATTGGAGAACTTGATGGCAAAAATATAAGAAACTTGACCTAAGTATTTTCCTTTCATTTATTTTCATTTCATAACTCTTCATGAATTTTATCTCTTATATAATAATTTATCAAATAAAATGAATAATATGTGTATCATTAAAATATGTCAATGACAATTGACGAGAAGTTGATCTAAGTAGTAAGTGATTTGATAACGCTTAAATAAGATTTCGAGTCCAAAATTTTTTAAATGTAATTATTTCTGTTAAAATTTTTTTCACTATAACTAAATGCAAAACACAAATCGAGTTAAATTGAGTTTGCAACAAAAAAAATTGTGTATGACAAAATACAATTATTAAATTATTCATTAAAATACATATGAGAAATTAATGTGTGAATATTAATTTGATTTCTTCATATTTATAACATTTATCGTTTTAATAAACATGGATATAGTTGCATCTAATATTAAATCGAGTATCTTTTTGCTATATAGTTTTGAGAATTATGTATATAATATATATATATATAGTATAAAAAAATTGTTAAAAATTAAAGATGCAACTCTTATAGTCTTATACATATGGCTCTAAGGGATATTTGTGTGAAAAGAAAAATACAAAAGCAAGTTGGAAGCGAGTGTGACGACATAAAAGTTAGAACAGAATTTTGGGTCAACATTATCTGCCTCAGCTTTGGCAAGTTAGAAAATAATGATTAATTTGGCAACTACTTGGAACCATACATTTTTGCTTTCACTTACCTTCTAGAATTAATACCCTGCACATTATATTCCAATTATCTTTTTGTTATTTGTGCATGTGTATTAGTTAAATATGTGATGCTTTTTACACTTCGACCACGTAATTTTGATTAGTTATTAATTAACTAATTAATAGGTTATTGATTGGAATACTAGGTATTTTATTTGTAAAGTTTTGAGTTCGAGTCTTGTGTAAAAATCTCTACTGGCGGAGCTTTATCTCCGTTATGAGATCTCAGCTAGCTCGAACAAAATTGCCTTCAGTAGAAAGATACTTGTAGAAAATCAAAATGTAATTAATTAACTATATAGTATATATCACTACTACAGGGGAATCAGATTCACATTGTGTAATGTTCATTTTTTACATAGAGCATTCTTAAGCAGAGTTAAGGACCACAAGGAGTTTTAACCTTGTGAGACTTATCTTTAGGTGAGGAACTTAGGTACATAAGTACCCTTAATAAAGAATTAAAGTCCACGTAGTTCGATAAAAGGAGACGTCTATAGGAACCGTTAGGCCAGGATTATACTTATAAGTGTTGTGTGCGGCTAGGACGTGTGCTGGAGAGCAGGCGAGCGTGGTCGCCTGTAGAAGGAAGTTGGCTGTGCTTAGTGAAGGTTGAAAGTCGGGCAGTAATTGTAGAATTACTTATTGGGATCTCTGGGAACAGAGCAAACGTATGTCGGAGTGAATGCATGTATATGTGATGTATTTGAGGTATAAGTGATCTGTCTTCTAACATTCATGGAGGGAGGCTATTTATAGCTTCTGAGGGAGGGCCTCGAGTGAGGCATGCCCCACACATCTCTTCCAAATGAGAGTTTGGGGGAAGACATGGGATTGTGTCCGACTTGGTGCAATCAAGAGGTGCTACGTGTGTGTAAGTCGGTTGCTTTGTGAGGGAGAGGGTGACAATGCTACATGTCATTAAGAGGGAATATTATGTGATTACACAATGTTAATTTTAAAAGAAGACAAATAAATAAAATTTAAATATATGCATTTATTTTTCTCCATCTTAATTTTAATTTCTTCTTATTTATTTTTTCTTAAATTAGGGTAACACAATAACTAATCCTATTTGTAGACAATTAACCCAAAAAAAAAAATTCTATACTCATAATTAAGAATCAAATACTTAACCCTTAATTAAAAAGGATAATGTTATGGAGAGGCGGTGAATTTTGACTTATCACCTGTCAATCGTTGGATTTGTCTTGAAATATGTGACAAAATATTTTTTTAAAAAAAATTTAAGATAATACAAATCTTGAGACAGATCTAATAACTATAGACTGATGAGTTAAAACTCACTATAATTTTATACTATTACCCTAATTAAAAATAATTGAGTCTCTTTCATTACACACACTTGAGTTCTCTTATCTCCTCTTGACTGCATAGACATGATGCAATAAATATTACATCCCGCGTTCAAAAGATAAGTACAACTATATGTATAATAAAATAAAATTATATATGGAGTAAATTATTCTTTTGATTTTTGATAATTTTTTAATATTAACTTACTCTCTTATTCATAAAAATATTAGATTTAGTATTTAAAAGATATTTTGTGTCACAGTTTTTGTCCATACAATTTATATTCTTACATTTTTTGGTAGAGACAAGATTACGATACAAAGCATATTTTTGAAACTAAATTTAATGTTTTATCTCTTTATAATTTAAGAATTAAATAATATTTTTATGAATAAAAACAGTAATTTATTAAAAAATATTCTATTGATGAGTAAGATATATTCAATTTTTTTTTTGCCTGAAGATGTATTCAAATTATTGACCTATATATTTATATATTTTATTATGTAATGAATCTCCATTAATTATTTGCATAGTAGTGTGTGCTTGTGTGTTTGGGAGAGAAACTCCCCAGCTGGTTCATGAAAATTGCAAGCCAAGAGAGAGAATTAAAGTGGTTGATTATGTTGTAAATGAAGAGACAAGTTTCTTTTCCCCCATGATTTTTCTTTTGCAAAATATGTAAGGACATCTCTTTCATCGGTTAAACTAAATCAAACTATAAATAATTAATTTTGAACGATTTAATTTAGTGGTTTAAGACTTTAAAGTTATCAATTTTGTATATTTACATTTATTAATATAAAATAAAATTTTATTCAATATAAATAATAAAAAAATATAGTAATATGTCATTTACTAATAATATAAAATCAAATTAGTTCTAAAATCATATTTTTACATAGATTAAATTTAATCTAATCTTTCAAAAACAAATTTTAAACATTGATATTTGGAGATTTTGACACAATATGTACATACATTTAACATATATATACATACGGTTTGATTCGATTTTATAAAACATTGATCGGTTTTATTCGATTTGTGCTCAATTCGGTTTTGGTTTGGTTTAAGTGCATCCATTTTATTTACTCTAGAACACCCCTGGTGTGTGTGTGTGTGTGTATATATATATATATATATGAGGCTGTTCGGCTGGCGATTTTTGGTGAAAATTTAGTGCACCTATCGATTTAAGTTAATAACGTCAAACCAAACTATAAACGAATGGTTTTGAACGATTCAGTTTAGCGGTTTAGGACTTTTATATCATCAAACTTACATATTTAAGTTTATTAATAAAAAATATAATTTTATTCAATATAAATAATAAAAAAGTATAATAATATTTCATTTACTTGTAATATACAATCAACTTAGTTCTAAAATTAAATTTTTAGATTGACTAAATTTAATTTAACCTTTTAAAAACAAATTTTAAACTTTATTACTTAAAAGTTTTAACATAATATGTACACGCGCGCGCGCGCGCGCACACACACACACATATATATATATATATATATATATATATATATATATATATATATATATATATATACACGTGTATGTGTATGCAGTTTAGTTCGATTTTTTGATATTTCAGACCGAACCAAATCAAACATTGATCACTTTTGTTCGATTTGTGTTAATTCGATTTAATTTGGTTCAAGTGCGTTGATTTTATTCGATTCTGAATATCCCTATATATATGTATAATGTAACTACGAAATATTAACGATAGTTACATATAAGTTTTTAAGGAAAAATATAATTAAATGAGATTGAATTTAATAAAAAGAACTAATTTTTAAAACGTAACAAATTTAGATTCAAATTCTTGTTAAAAGAAATATTTATATTTAATATTAAGCAATAATATCTTAAACAAAATTACCTTAATAAAAAAAGCACTTAATAGAATTACCTTAATAATAAAAAAGATACGTGTCAAAACTAAAAATTATATATATATAAGCTGCATTCGGCTTTGGCATCTTTAACTAGCATATACCAATATTCCTTCAACGATCAAATGAATTAAAAAATCAAAGTCAATAGTGACACAAAATGCATTATTTGTTAATATATCTATATAATGTTTTTTTCTTTTTGGTTTCCGCGTTCAACTCCATACAATAAGATCTGGGCATCAACTTCAAGTATTAAACATTTGTTTGATGTATGAGTTTATGGTTTTTTTTTTCTTGTATCAATCTATCAGAGATAATCATGTTCGAGTTAGTCGAAGTTTTATAATAGGGATAAAGTTCTCTCAACAGAAGTTTTTTTATACATAAGATTTAAATTCAAGACCTTATTTAAAGAGAATGAAGTACCCGTCACTCCAACCAACCAGCTGTTAGTATGAGTTCATGTTTTGTAAGCAATTAAACGGACCTTTTTGTCCTTACTACATGTGTTCTAGTGTTTTTTCGTTGGCACCATCGTCCCCACGTTATGTTCACACATAAGAATATTTAATTAGTAATTAATAAATGATATATATTTTTTTATGGTATATGTCTCTCTTAGCTTATCCATGACTTCTATAAAATGAATTAAGGTATAATTTTTGTATAAAAAATATTAGTCATTAAATATATATATAGTTATAATGTTTTTCACGGGACCATAAGAATATAGTAATTAATAATTGGACCTTCCTCTCTAGATATGAATGCAAACCTTGAGTTCATCAAGAGGTTGAATTGAAAGAATATAATGCTTCAATTTTAGTAAATTATTATTATTATTTTAGTGTTAGATATCATACAATAAAGATTATAGGGATCACTATAGGTATTAGCACTATAATCTTCGTATTTATAATAAGTGGATATATAGTAAAATCAATTTTCATTTTTCTACCATTTGAATCTTTTTGAATTTTCGATCCCCAACCCATTTACTCAAAAGAAAAAATTTTAAGACGCAAAATACTATTTAGTTCCTAAATTGTTGGTTAAATTACTATTTAGTCCCTGAATTTGACAAAAATATTATTTAGTCCTTGAATTTGCAGCTCTATCAACTCTTTAGTCCCCGAATTTGACAAAAATACTATTTAGTCCCCGAATTCGCAACTCTGTCAACTATTTGGTCCTCAAATTTGGAAAAAATACTATTTAGTCCCAGAATTTGTAACTCTGTCAACTATTTAGTCCCCTTACCGTTACCCGTTAGATAACCGGGCACCAGCTGATGTAGCACTGTTAAGTGCCTAGGCACATGCCACCTCACATGCCACATTAGCATTTAACGGCCACGTCAGCTGGTTATCTAACGGGTAACAGTCAGGGGACTAAAATAGTTGACAGAGTCTTAAATTTGGGGACTAAATAGTATTTTTGCCAAGTTCGGGGATTAAATAGTTGACAGAGTTGCAAATTCGGGGACTAAATAGTATTTTTGTCACATTTAAGGACTAAATAGTTGACAGAGTTACAAATTTAGGGACTAAATAATATTTTTCTCAAATTCGGAAACTAAATAGTTGTTTGACCAACAATTCAGGCACTAAATAATATTTTGCCTCAAATTCTAAATAATTATTATTTTCTCCAAACTATTATAAGTCAACTGTATATAAATTCATTAAACTTATATCAATTATATTATATAAACATCAAATATATAATTAATATAAAATTTTAAAAAATATATCATTATATATAAAATTATAAGACATACTAATTTATAAATACATTATATAAATTTTTTTTGATAAACAAATAAATTATATAAAAATTAAAAATTATTTTATTGATAAAATTGAAGTAAATTAAATAATATAATTTATTTTAATAAAAATATATATATATATATATATATAATATAAAAATAAGATTTAAATAGTTTATATAGAATAAATCCGAGTTCGAGAACACATATAAACTCGTTTTTTTAATACCCGTATTTGGATGGCCGACAAATAAATTTGGTGAATCTTGTATAATATGATTACTTTCATCATATCCCTAATAATTAAAGATATTCAGTGAATTCGATAATATAAACTTGTTTTATAAATTTATAATGCATGTGAACAATTTGTTTAATATACGTATCAATTAGCAAATAAAAAAAAATATGAAAGGGTGTAAGTGTAAGTAACACAAACTTTTCAAGATGTCACCCATTACAAAATTATTGTTATTAGCTTAATTAGTATTCTTTTCTTTTGGGCTTTGACCCTGTTATTTTATTATATAAACAAAAATAAATAAGTTTTTTTATTAAAAAATAAATAATTTTATTTGAACGTTATGCTTCTATCATTGTACCAAAAAAATTTATTTTAAGCTTAATTATTAAAATTCAATGGATTAATGGGAAGTATAAATTTAATTCCAGTCAACCATACCAACATTAATTAGCATATGCAAAACCAATTTTATTGCTTCATAATTGTTGTAAACCATGACTAACAATTATAATAAGAAATCAAAATATCTTAAGGTAATCAAACACTAATGGAAATTAGCATTGTACAATTATATAATTCTATAAATTCAAAAAGCTAAAGTACTATTTTGATCCTCAATGTTTGCATGAAGTTTAATGTTGGTCCTCAAAGTTTTTTTTTGGGTCGATTTTGGTCCTCGAGCGTAACACCGTTAACTTTTTGCCGTTAAATAATGATGTGGCATGCTTATATGGCACACACTCTCTCCTACGTGTCATATTTTAATGATGTGGCATGACACATCATTGCCACGTCATTAAAATATGATGATGATGATATAGCAATGTGGGGTGACGTGGCAGTGATGTGTCATGCCACGTCATTAAAATATGACACGTAGGATAGAGGGTGTGCCATATAAGCATGCCGCGTCATCATTTAACGACAAAAAGTTAACTGTGTTATGCTCGAGGACCAAAATCGAGCAAAAAAAAAACTTTGAGGACCAACATTAAACTTTTAAAACATTGAGGGTTGAAACATTAAACTGCATGCAAACATTGAGGACCAAAATAGTGCTTTAGCCAATTCAAAATACATTAAGTAGTCTACATATGGATATATCGATTATGGAATAATTAAAGCGTGTAAGTTTTGGAATTTAGAGGAAACCTGTTTTTTGTCCGAATTGTTTGTCAACCAAATATTTAGTCACTAAGCTTAAAATTTTGTCAACATTTTGTTAATTTTTTTTGGCCTAAAACATTTTCTTAAATTTGATGATATACTAATTAATTATATATAATCTGCATTATAAATTTAATTAATTCAATTTAATATACTTATATTATCTAACATAAATCACATTTCATTGCATATACTTCTTCACATTATTATTGGTATTCCATGAATGACATGATCGGCATTCGGACTTAAATGCACAGTCAACCTATAACAAACTTTCCCGCCTATCTTACATGGTAAATCTCACCTTTCAAGCCTATATAAGGGGAACCTCTAAACCTTCCCAGATCATCTCGATGTTCGCCCACCAGAGCTCACGGTTGCATACGTTGCCTAGTCCTTTACTCCTACATTTCACAACCTGGGAGGACCTATTTCAAGCGAACTACATGAATTCTGATCTCATCTCTTTGAGTATGTAGGCGCTAGGTTGAGAATCCAGCTTGAGTCCATCCTTTCCAAATTAAACCTCCATCCGACAACCTGATCCTTCAACAAACCAAAGGGCATATGCCCAACCACAAGTACACGAGTACGACCGATATTATAATATGTATAATCCTTATTTTTACACAAATGCAAATTAAACGGATATACTAGGCACAAAGGCTACCTAGCCAACCAATACAATGGGCAAAGACCATAAGTGACTTAAACCAACCACCATCTGCCACCATGGAGGTGACTACTAGAGGACTTATCAAGAAAGGTCGCAACCCCTTCTTAATTGGCCCATGTTATGGAGACACAATTCCCAATAGGCTACAAGATTCCCATGAAGATCCTGTCGTACATCGGAGAGACAAATCCTCAAGAGCACCTAAACACATTCAACTTTGCAATGCTAATTCTCAATACATCAGACCCACAATAGTGCCGACTATTCTCTTCCATCCTCATAGGAGCGAAACTTCAATGGTACTCACTACTTCTGGCCAACTTAATTGGCACTTTTGACGAACTAGCCAACCTTTTCCTGAAGCAATTTGTAACAAGCAAAAAGTGGTAAAAGATTGACAAGGACCTGCAGAAATTTGTGCATGAAAAGAACGAAGCCCTCAAAAACTTCCTCCAACATTTTAGTAAACTGGCATTACAGATACCATACTTGAAAGATTCGGTAGCCATTCACGCAAACAAGATCGCACTCTGTGCGAGGCCCTTTCACTACTCTATTGTAGCCAAGAAACCAACATCCATATCGCCAAGCTCTTGGAAAGAGTCGATGAATTCATAGTGCGAGAGAACACGTACTTTATGAAAAAGGGAGTTAAACCGCCATAAGAAGAAAAAGAAGAAAATAAAATGAAAAAGAAAGAAGACAACCACAAAGAAGTGATTAACAAGGTCCCCACTCCATTTCAACTCATTTTCAGTGGAATATTGAGAAGGGAGGCTACACTTAACCTAATCCATCATTGTAATTCATTCTCAATCATCTTAACTCATTTTCTCTCTTCTCCCATAGCCTCCATCTCCATTTCTCTTCATCTTCTTCACTACCCACTCAATTTCCCTATAACTTTCACCAACACCCATGGCTAAGCTTGCATTGGAGAACCTTGGTGGAGGATTCTTCCCTTCCATGAATAGCTAAATCCATCATGCCTTGGAGGAGAATTTCTAGGGCTTTGTAAATGGCTTCAAATAGGGAATTTTTCTTGTTTTCCTTCTACTTCCCTCTATGGATTCATTATTATCTTGTTAACTTTCATGGATTTGTATTGGTTTTGGTTTCATGGTTATGAATCCTAACCTTGAATGTAGTTGGATGTTTAAAAGTTTATATGGATATAGGTTTTGTACTTTATACTTCCATTGTTGATTATTGTTACATTGGATTTGGTGGAATTTGATTTTAATCATGATTTACTATAGAAATACTCTAATGACAATGATTATTGTCGAGTTGAACTCTTATCCATACTAATCTTCCTATTTGCATTAATGAGGGTATTTAAGTAGGTTGTGCTTGTTAAGATCGAGATCTTGCATGAAATCGAAAAAGGCACAAGATAGATCGAATCGTAAAATTGAATCAAAGATCGTAAGATCTTATATTTTAATAAAATAAATAAAATACATATAATAATATAAAATCTTCTTCAAAAGTACAAATTTATACTTTTATAAAATATGTCAAGATATTTTGAGCAATTTATGTAGGGAAAGGACCGGATCCACATGACACGACCCGACCCGACCCAGGGACCTAAAAGAAAAACCGAAAATAAATCCAGGCAAAAATATAAATTGCGGAAGCTACTAACCTGGACGCCATTACTAAAACCTCGGATCTTGCCAGTGCCTCAGCTCTACCAGGGCTGACCTCCAATCGATGACCTCCGAAAAGGGCCGCACCAAACGGAGGACTCTACCTACGAGAGGTAGAGCCATATGTCCATAACTGATGCGCGGAAGAGGACTCAAGAGAAAGAGAAAATTTATACTGAGTGGGGTTTCCCAAACGGGACCCCCCTTTCCAACACATGGAATGAGCAACTATAAAGGGGTGGAGTCACTCCTATTTATAGGAGGATGAGAGAGCTCCCATCATTGACGCAAGCAATGTGGGACTTGGAATATGAACAAAATATTCACTTCCATCATGATCACCTAGCCCACTTTGGGCCACGAGTACGGGCTCGTGTGACCTCCGATGAGAGTCATTTTCGTTTCGTTCTCTTCGTCTCTCTACAAGCTTTCCAACGGATCCTCACTTGACCCGATCGGACTCCAACATGGGCGGATATTTAGTCCCGAAGACCCCAATATATCCAACATACTCCCACTCGCACATGGTGGGAGGCCCATGACTATCCTTATCACAAAGGATTTCTCTATTTCTCTTTCTCTCGTCGTCTTCTTTCATACTCCGTGTCAGTTGTGACCGCTTGGCACGATATGTGGGAGCCTTATACTAGAAGCCTGTTAGGGACCAGCTATAAGTGATTCTACAACCCAAGTGTCTGATGATGTGACCACATGCCTCACCGAAAAATAGTGCCATGGGTTCCCTAGACGTGTTCATATACATGGCTAGTCCAATCCCTCTAAGTCTACAATAAGACTAGGACTTCAGCCACACTCAGTTGCGATAGGTATCCACATCCATGAGAACCTCAAAGGGATCACATAATGGGTCGACCTCAGGATACTATCACACATGCATATGTCAACACAATCTTCCTTTCGACCTCTTATCAGTTCAATCAAAGATAGCTGCTTTCCTGACAGTCTTCCATCGGGTCGTATTTTTCCATAGCCTCTTGGAAAGATATCAAAGTAGCAAGCACTACCTTATCTCTTCATGACAGAGTCAAAGTACATAAGGGTACCCTTTGAAAGGATTGATGCATCCTTTCAGGGACTCACACAGCATTGAAGCAGGGATTCATTCAGATGCTTCCCTTGCGGTTCTTAGAGCACATGCAGTATGAAACGCACGTTGTGGTGTTCTCGAGCGTATGTCGATTTTGATCCTCAATCACTTATACCACACAGACCTTAGTCCAGACTCACTTTGAATCTGACCTGAGTTTGCTACCACACTTCGCTCGCTTCACATAGCGCCAAGTGGAGCACTCACGTCTGGCTACAGGCATTATGAATAGCGAGAATTCATAATTCGATCATAAGACCTCATCATCTTAGCGGATCTCATCCTAGTACACTTACTAGGGCGACTTATCAGTTCTCAGTGGTGTTTTCCTGTCCAACGCTCGTCGCTTTTCAGCTGCCTCTGGATATTCACAATATATCCCATTTTGGTGTTCAAGGAAAAAGCACCCAAGTCTCATCTTGGCCCACACCACCTGCGTGTCCAAGGCGGTTGCTCGTGTGAGAGAGTCAACCTCCCAAGCCTGTACGAAATACTTTATATATTGTGTAATAAGTACTTCTACTTCTTGATCCACACAAAATAAAGGTAAGCCTAGGCATTACACTTTACTTATGATCAAGAAATAAAGCTTTCACAAAGCTTGTCCTCATGACATAAACTATGTTAAATCACCCTGTTTCTAAGCAATCCAGTGTATCTAAAACACTTGTTTTATGGCTTGTATCTCTATACAGCCAACCCACCAATGCGGGTCCGTGAGGGTATAGAGCCAATGCTCTATCACAGGTCATACTGTGAGGACCCTCTCTCCGGTCACTTGATGCTTAGACTGACACAACAGGGTAGTTAACTACTGTGTAACGATGTCTCATACAACGTTGTGTTGCGTTCTCTTGTGGTACTTAGGCTTTATTTGGCGTAAACCATAGCTGTTTGACTTGATGAGATCAATGTCACTAGGTCAACAGCTCTGTCTGTGATCTATAAGTGACTTTAGATCTTCCAATCCAAACTGCCTTACTTCAAGTTACCAACCACGTGTATCAAAATACTATCCAATGACTCCATCTCTGACTTAGTCTAAAGACGTGTAGCAAGACTCAAACTCTTGCCTCTTGCTACTAGCACATCACTTGGGTTCAAGTCCCCTCAATTGGAATCCACCAAGAATCTCTTCTTCATAGGATTCTTGTGACATAGTGAGTCAATTCTTGGAGCATTCTCCATGAATCTTGACTCCCATTGCCTAACCCAATTCCTTTATCTTAAAGTTGAAAGGATAGCCATCTTTAATTGGCTAAAGCAACCTCTGTGTCATTTCTAGCTAGTTATATGTCTTCTACATATAGCATGAGGGTAATGAAATACTCTCAACTTTCTTGAAATGGACTAAGTGGCCAATTACCACGAGTCTAGATGAATATGTGAGATCTTGACAGATCCTTAGAGTCAGCATACTCTGTGCTCCTGGCCTTTTACCATGAGACCTATGTGTTTGTGCACGTAGATCCCTTCACCTAGTTTGCCATTCAATAAAGTGGTCTTGACATCCTAATCGATGTACTCCCAGACTTAAACTGGTGACCAAAGCTAGAATCAGACTCTGACCACACGACAAACGAGAAGATTTCGTCACAGTCGATACCTTCTTGTTTGTGTGTACTTCTTCACTGCTTAATATGCCTAGTAGTGGTCGATTGACCAATCTGTCTCCCTTAACTTTTGAGAGCACGCTTGTTCTCAAAATGCCTTGTGACGCGGGGCAGAGCCACCAAGTCTTATACTTGGTATGTCCTTATAGACTTCGTCTTTTCTTCTTCCATCGTCTTAGTCCAACTTTTACTAGTAGGGTCGGAGAGAGCCTTTTGAACTATCAAAGGCTCTACTTGATAATTTAGTACTCATCTAGTACTCCTCTTGGATTGTGCTTCGTGGAGATATGCTCCTCATAAGCATTACTCCCACTAGACTCAGCAACTGGAGAGGCGTCTATACGCTCCTCTCAACGTGTTGTAGGTCCACCTTCTTTCAATAAAGATGCACATCCCAAAATCCGTCTCCCTTGCTCTAGAAAAGTTTGTCTTAAGGACCATTACATCCTTAGACTTAAATTATGTGATCGGAGTGTCTTCATTCTCACTAATGAAGACACATCCTTTTGAGTGACCAAGCTATCTTACCAAGAAACGCTACTTGCCTCTAGGGTCAAGCTTCCTATACTCACAGGAAGGATCAAGTATGCTGTATACCCTTATGGTCTCAGCATACTCTAATCAGGTCTTTTACCTAACTAAAACTCATCAGGAATCATTCACATAATTTGAAAGGGCATATGGTTAAGTACGAAAGTGATCGTTGGTAAAGCATCTCCCCAATGGGAACGTTCACCTGAGTCATTATCAATTTAACCAACTCCAGGAGCAACTCATTTTGCTGTGGAGTGTGTGGAATAGTTAGTTGTCTAAATATCCCTAATTTCATCACGTAACTGTGAAAAAATACTGTGTCACTTGCCTTGCCCCCACACTTATCGGACCACTGATGTCCGAGTGGACTAATTTGATGAAAGCGGGTTTTCTGATTTCATGACTGAATGGTTCTCAGGTTGCTTTGCCTGTAAGGCAACATTTACAAACTAGCATTGGGAATTTGTCCTCACAAATTCTCCTTTGCTAATACGTAATTGCGTCCCACACGCACTTGCCAAATAGGTGTATCAACCACAGAGGAAGACACAGCAACAAGTTGCTTTGTCTGTAAGGCAACGTTTACAAACTAGCATTGGGAATTTGTCCTCACAGATTCTCCTTTGCTAATACGTAATTGCGTCACACACGCACTTGCCAAATAGATGTATCAACCACATAGGAAGACACAGCAAAGCAACTAGTTGAATTACGGGAATCTAATTCAAAGTGTATCACAACACAACCATTGTCATAAAACCAGAACTAACACTATGGAGTCATGATAAACATGTAGATCATATTATATCTTAAGTTCTCTCACGGAAAAACATCTAATAATGAGTTCCGTTCAGTATCTAGAACACAAAACATTTATAAAGATAAAGAGTGACCACTACGCAACTTCGTTTTTGTAGTTGCCCAACCTCTTAACTTTAATAATTCTTTGTTCCCACGAGGATACTTCTGCTCCCATTGGGCAGAGGACGGAACTCCATGAACCAATGTTCATGGGTGAGAGAAAAATGATTGCTGCAAACAATTTTTGCGCATAGTGCCTTATGGAATGACACAAGCAACATTTGACCTTGGCCAAAATCTCTTTTCCTTTCTTGCTTTTCCTTTGAACTGAGGCTACTTACCTTACACTTACCCTTTCTCTTCCTAGCACCACATCTCTTAGACCAATTGTCCTTGTTCTTAGAGCCTAGAGCTCTAAGTAACTTTAGCCACTTAGGCTACGTGCTCGATAGATTTTGTAGCCTTATGCCACTAATCTTTGAGCACTAGGTGGTGTTTTAATATCATCAAGAAACTTGATGGTATTAGTGAAGGTCAGAATGACCTACATGCACTCCCATTGGGAGGGAAGAGATCTATCAACAGTTTGAACTTGCTGTTTGCTAGTGGGGAGTTTTCAAGTTTACTCATACACGCAAATCATGTTTGATTTCTCCCTTAAATGCGTCTCCACTATCAAAGCGCATCTTGGAGTCATCAAACTTCATTGTAAGTTACCTCAGTTTGGTGGCCATAGTGTCACCAAACCAGTCTCGATAATGTGATCTACGTTTACAAGTTTTGTAGTTATACTATCAGTAAATCCTAAACGCTAACACTAATTACACAGCTCCTTATTACACAACACACAACTCTGAAAAATTGTAATCAACGCAAGACGAGTGTAGATATAGTCAGTCTCTGCATTCGAGAAGTAGGGTCAACCACCCTCATCACACAGAGAGCCTATATATGTACACTTTTCTTTGCTTGACTCAACAATTTTCATAGAATAGTCACATACTATTCAAAATCCCTTTTGGATTCCCACTATGTAAACGATCAAAAAAGGACATCGAGTCGCCACAGGCACGACCTCGAACTTCCTCTTGATTACAATGCTTACAATAATTTAAATAGTCACTTACTATTTAAATTCCCACGTGGATAAGCATTTACATCGAGTTATGGGTTTGCCACATGCTACCCCTAGCTCCCACTCGAGCAAAACGCTTAAGATCATTTAAACGATCACAAATCGCTTAAATCTTCTCTCTCGTTGTGTATGTGAATGAGTCAAGAGATGGTCATATCCGTTCTTTATACTCCAATTCACCCTAATTTCTCCCCATCTTTGGATTCGTCTCGCTAAAACAAGAAAAATGACTCAAAAATCGTCGAAATTGGAGCTAAAATGCAGAAATTATGCGCGACAGAAAATTTCGCGACGCTGGTCAACGGTCAGCGTTGACCAGTCAACGGTCAATGTTGACTTCAGTTGGTCGCCGGCGGCGCCGATCACCAGACCAACGCCGGCCCACCACCGCATCCGGCGGCAGAAGTGCCGGAGCACCTTCGGCCGCCGCCGGCACCGGCGACCCGCGGCGGCGGCGGTCGCCGGACCCGCGGCAGTTGGTGGCGGTTCGCGGCGGCGCCGACGACTGAGTCGGCCGGCCGACCACCGTCGGCAGCTACGTCAGCCGCGCCAGTAAAACCTCATCAGTTAACAGTCCCCCTCCCCAAAGTAGTAGCATACATCCACATGTATATATTTAATTCGTATGGTACACATACCTTAAATAATATATACATGCATGCATATTAGGGTCTTTAATATTGAAAGGGGAACCTAAACATGTTTCTAGGTTTTAGGGTATGGATTAACAATCAATATTGAATTAATAAATTAAAACATAATTTAAATTCAAAATATCATAGGACCCTACTCTACAATATATGATTTTCACATGTTTTAAATCAAAATTAAAACATATAATTGAAACTGAGAACCTATTCATGTTCCTAAGTTTTAAATAAAATAAAATCATATAAACCCTAAACATGTTTCTAACTCTTTTCGATTGATCAATCCCTGGAGAACAGAGCTCTAGCATAAACCTGGCTCTGATAACAATGTAGGGAAAGGCTCGGATCCACATGACTCGACCCGACCCAGGGACCTAAAAGAAAAACTAGAAATAAATCCAGGCAAAAATATAAATTGCGGAAGCTACTAACCTGGACGCCATTGCTAAAACCTCGGATCTTGCCAGTAGCTTCCGAAATAAATCCAACGGATCCTCACTTGACCCGATCGGACTCAAACATGGGCGGATATTTAGTCCCGAAGACCCCAATATATCTAACAATTTACATTAAAAATAAAAAATTCTTTTTATTAATGTGTACCACTAGTGTGATATTTGAATTTTTTTTCTTAAAAATGGTAAGTTTCTAATATGATATTGTAAGATCGTAATATATGTAACACTAGATCGTAGGATCTAACATATAAAATCATAATTTCATTGTTACCCTAGTATATTTCTATTTTATCTAAGACCGAGAATGATTTTTGTGAATAAAATTGTAAAATCTTAAGATCTTACTTGTACTTGTTAAATCGAGATCCTAACAACTTTGGTGCTTACTACTCATTTGGCTAGTTGCATTATCTAATTAATTTTTCCAAGTTTGGTTAATAACTTAACAAATCTAGAAAATGGTTTCTCATTGAAAATTCCATATCTTTTGATAGCTAGGATAGCTCGAAAGAATTCTCCAACAAGGAACATTCATCCTATTTGCATCACACTACTTTTTATCCTGATTTCAAATATTCGAAATCACAAAAACTGTTCGATAAATTGCCTCTTTCCCTTTTTGTGTGAGTTTGTGAATAATTGGTCTTAGAGTTTGTTGGTTCCATGAGAGAGAATCGACATAGGTCGTGGCACTTCCCCGAGGTGTCAAAGTAACAACCACACACAAAGAAAAACATGTAACATATTTACCTGGAATACTATGAATTATTTGCAAAAATCTCCATCAGAGAAAATTTTCATTCAAATAAGGGCCACAATACATATTACAAATTATGAGGGAGCTATAGTCTCTCCCTCTCCCTCAACCTTTTCCTTCCTCTTTCCCAGGTGATGCGTGCCGAACACAATCAAATTAATATAAGAATTTATTTCCTAGTTTCAATTAAACACAAACTTGAGTATAAAGAAAGTAGGGTCGAACCCACAGGGATTGGGAGATTCCTAGTGCTTTTCGAATAACCAAAACGTAGTGAAAGAGAGTTTAAAGTAAGCAAAGGGGGGTTTTGAAGTTGGTTAAACAAAATTAAAAATGAGAATTAAAGCAAGTGCAAGTGAAAATGAGTGTAATCAAATCTTAAGAGTTCCTAAGGTCATGGTTAATCCTAACACTTCAATTATGTTATTTCGTTCTTTTCAATAATCAAATTCAATATACCGATATTAATCTTAGTCCCTAATATCGGTATATGGTATGTCGATCCTATACAAGCCCAAACTCAATACTAGTCTTCTCATATGTCTATGTAGAAAATCAAAATATAGAGTTGCATTATTCGATCAAGCTAAATTTGACTCTGTTAGGCCATCGGGTATATGTCTATCCTCTGGGCGAATATAGTAATTAACTGTTTAATAAACCTAGAACTAACGGTATTCAATTCTAGAACTAAATCTAGACGCCTCTTTCAAGGTCACCAAAATCCTCCAAATTACCCTAAGTGTTGGCAAGACAATCAGAGTTTAAACATAAATTGAATAAATAGCGAATCAATTGAATTGAACTATAAAAATTGTCAAACAAACATAATATCCATGCTAGAACACCATAACCCTAGGATAGAAAGATCTAGCCAAGCATAATCATTGATACAACACAAATTTCAGAAAAGACATGAGAGAAGAAGAAGAAGAAATCAAATCTGAAGCTTGAATCCACTCTTACTTTGCTCTGATCCATCAAACGGCCACCAAATTCGCATTTTCTCTCAAACCTTAGCCTTCTCCTCGACCTAAAACGTGAATATATCTCAGAATACTTAATCCCACTTGAAAATTGGCTTAAATAGGTGAAAAACGAAGAAATCGCAACTTTGCCCCCGACATGGCGCTATAGCACTATTGCACAACGCTATAACGCCGTGCTTCTGCTCCTTCTTTTCTGTCATGGCGCTATAGCGCTGTTGGATGGCGCTATAGTGTCGTGCCTCTGTTCCTTTGCTGCAACTGTACTGATTTGGAGCTATAGCACCGTGGGATGGCACTATAGCACCATCCTTCTGTCCATGACTCCAAAATTAGCTTTTAAACATGTACATCTTGTTCCGCTTGCTTCCGATTGCTTTTGTGGTTTCCCAATTGCATTGAACTTCATTGCTTTACACTTTTTTATCCTTGAAAACACGAGCAATGCATCAATGATTACATAGATAACCATGAAGACTTAATCTAAACACTTAAACTCATCCAAAACTTAGCAAAACTATGTGAAAGTATTACTAAACAACTAAGTATTGCAAATTCTTCTAAAACCCAAACAAAATGTGACTTAATGATTGTTAACGCTATAAATTTGCTTGTGACCATAGCTCAATCCTGTAATACCCGAAAATTTTTGAAGCTAGAAAAGTAAATAAAAAGAGAAAGAAATGAAATAGGAAATGAAATTAAAAATATATTTTTATTATTTTTAGTGATGATTATTTATCTTATTATCTATTTTAAAAGAATATATATATATATATATATATATATATATATTAGTTATATTTTAATTTAATTATTAATTATTTGATTTTTAATTATAAGTAATTATTAGATATTGTTATCTTATTATTTATTTATTTTTTTAGAAACCTCAGCCCTTTTTTTTGGGTACCGTGACCAATCCTCAATCAAATTAACAAGTAGGAAAAGAAAGAGAAAAGAATAAGAGAAAGTGAGAGAGAGAGAACCGAGGAAAGAAAGAAGAAAAAACGAAATGGAGAGAGAGGGAGAGGGCGTACGTGGAGATAGAGAGGAAGAAGGGGAAAGGAGGAGGTCTTGACGGAAAACTGGCCGGAGAGGGCGGTCCGACACCGGGAACGACCACCGAAGTTCGACTACTACGTCTCCTACACCTTCCACCAATCGAATCAAAGGTTGGTAACCCCAATTTCATTCGAAAACCCCAATTTCTTCATTTTAAGGATTTCTTCGATCCACCTTAGATTGGGTTGTTTCGAGGGTAGATTGAGACCTAGGAGGTGTTCTTGAACACCTATTTGAGGTAAGAATCGAGACTATACCCTCGGGTTTAGCCGAATTCGAATTTGAAAGGATTTGGGATTGAAATTCCAATTATTCCTAATTTGGGGAAATTATTGATAATTAGGAATTGAGCTTGGATTTGAGTAAATAGGCTTGGATTAGAATTACTGAAATTATATTGTTGAAATATTAGCTGAATAAGACCCGTGAAGAACTGGCCCGAGGTTACTAATGTGAAACCTTGACATTAACGTGACGGGTCCCTGCTCGGATTGCCCAATTACACTTTAAGGGTGATATTGAGGGCTCCAAACCTCTTATTTTCAATCTTAAACACCTTAGAATAATTCTAAAATATGCTATCAAGCATTAAGAATTATTTTAAGTACTTTCTTGTTTCTCAAGGATGGAAACTTGCGGAACAATAAAACCCAAATTTTAAAGTAGCAACTTCATTTCTTTGTAATTATTAGGAAACCTTAAGTAGGATAATTTAAAAGTATATTGAGGTTTAGTAACTCGAATCCAAGGCTCCAAAATCAATTCAAGGTGAGCAATAATTGTACGAAACCAAGTGTGAAGCACTTGAGACTCTCATGGAAGAGAGGAAAGACGGATAAGACCAAGAACTCGGTTCTTGGCGACGTCTAAGTGCATTTTTAGGCACGAGCATACCACACGCATATGAGTTGCATATAGTTGAGATTGTTAACCATGTGAATGCCATTGTTAGGAAACCACGATTCGTCCGGAGCAGGAGTTACTCTAGGACAAACGCAAGGAAGCCGTCCAGGTGAGGGGTTTCCCATCCTTGCCCTACAAGGTTGATTGAGGATGTGGATATGTGGTTTGCCTACTTGCCTATTTGTAAGAATTATTTAGTGGTTAACATGCTATTGTTGTTCCTAAACTGTTATATATGAAAGTATCTGCATATGTGTGTTTGACTACAGGTAAAGAGGTACTGGAGGGTGTCCATGTGTTAACATGAGATACGCCGAACAGTACAAGCAAGGGGGTAAGTTGTTGATTGAGTCTAAGGTTTGGTTTACCCTATTAATTAGAAACTCATTTAAGAAATCATAAAAAAAGTGTTGCTAACGTCGACGTTTTATGGGAATTGAACTTAGGAAATGCCTTAGAGCTAGGTTATGATCTAATCAAGGGTTTGGGTATTACATAAGGATTAAAACGATCTCATAAATTGATTAGAGATTCATAGGAAGGTTCACACTACCTAGGTAAAGTCAGTCTAGGATAGTAATGGGTAGATAGAGTCAGAATCCCAGCTGAAGGCTCGGGAAGGGAAACAAGTCAGTAAAAGACTAAAAGATTTGCCCGTTGAGGCCATTGCCCTAGCCTGGCACTAGGGTCAGTTAAAGAGTAAAACATTTGCCCGTTGAGGCCATTGCCCTAGCCTGGTACTAGGGTCAGTTAAATATTAAAAGATTTGCCCGTTGAGGCCATTGCCCTAGCCTGGCACTAGGTTCAGTTAAAGATTTAAAAGAAATTGCCCGTTGAGGCTATTGCCCTAGCTTGGTACTAGGGTCAGTTAAGTGATTTACAGTTTTCAAATGATATGTTAAAATGTGATTCCTTATTTATGAGAAGCATGATAGAAAAGCATGATCCGTAAGTTTATCTGTGATTTTAATGTTATATTAATATTACGTGATCGTAATATAACATTTGATAAATTGGACTTTCATGCGCATGTGATTGTGGGTGTTTCCCTTTCCCCAACTGTAGTGGTACCCGCCGCTACGCCGAGGATGGGAAGCTTCTCACTGAGTCTGTTTGACTCACTCCCTCTGCTTCAATGTTTCAGATACAGGGATCGGGCAGGCATCGACGTCCGGACAGTGATACGGACATCAGACCATCCTTACGCTCTTGTTCGCGTGGGTGGACTCCTTTGGTTATTTTGATTTCTCTTGTTGTACATATTTTAAAGTTGTAAGAGTTGTGTATATATATATATATATATATATATATATATATATATATTTACAGCTTTTGATATGTACCTACTCTAGAATTGTCGGCTTCACATGTACTTAAAGACAGGGTCCAGTTGGGGATAAACTAGGATATATGTTTGAGTATATGAACTTCTGCATGTGAATAGGATAGATCGTACGCATTGAGGTGTACGGTCAATATGATATGGATATATATATTATGTGTGCTTGCTGCATGTGAATAGGATAGATCGTACGTATTGAGACGTACGGTCAATATGATATTAATATTTACTTTATGAGTGCTGATATATATATCTATACACTGGCTGAGCTGAAGCGGTATTGAGCGAACCGCGGATTGCAGGTTAATTAGGCCACCAGTGAGGTGTGGCCACTAGTATGATATAAATATATTGATTGTATAGCAGGGTAGTTATAGTCATGTTTACAGGATAAGGCTTACGGGTTTAAAGGTAAAAATCTATTCCTGTGCCGGTCACGTACTCCCGATTTGGGGTCGTGACAAATCCTAAGAGGCATCCACGACATCGTCAACGTAACCATCCTCCTATGCAACAGACAATTCCTGAGGAGATATAACAAATCCTCAAGCACCATAGGAAGACCCTTAGGCCTCTTTTAGACGAGGGGAAAAAGGGGTTGATTCTCATCATCCAGCCAAAAGAGGGAACCCCATTCAAATGGCAGATCCTTACGAAGGAGTCTTTCCAAAGTCTCACTTTATTTGACAAGTCCTTACAAATAGGTCAAACATTCCCGACCTTTTGGAAATGCAAGCAGCATCCGCTCCCTTTCTTTTGAGACTTATAGAAATAGAAGAACAACTTGATCGTAGGAGGCACCCCAACTCGGCCGCACTACAGTTGGAATCCACATAGAATAACTCAGGCATTTGCTGTGAACTACATTGGGCAAACACCTAAACAATTCAACATTGCCATCACGAAGGCAGTTAAAGAGAGCTTTACCGCGAAAGCCTCCATCACACATGAATATATATAAAAAGCTAACCCCATCATTTGGCAGTAATTTCAAAGATTTAGGAGAGTCGACAATACCATAACTACCCTCAAAAGGAAAACAACCAAAACACGATTCCATAACTGCTTTAAGGGCTCAAGCCCTGTAAGCTTACTCTCAGATAAGCTTTGAGTCAGCATAGGAGTTACTCTATGAAGGAATTTGTAGAGTGGGCAGTAGTTTCGCAGGCTCATTGTGCTCTAGAAGATCCTCTTTATTAGGATCATACGTTGGAGAAGTCCGCCGAACCCTAGACAAGTCTAATGGCGGACATATTTGAATTACTCTCCTATCTTGTTCCTCGTACATGAAGGAGAAACCCTTTGCATTTGTTGAACAAGAAGGACCTGCAACATACTCCTCTTCCATAGGATTTTTGAACCCAGAGATATTTACGCAGAAGAAAGTCCGTTGTGGTCACAACTCGAGCAACTACCTTAGACAAGGAATTCTCATCTTCAGAAAGCATTAAGCGAACCATCGCCTCAGTCAAAGTTCCTCGGAGGATTCTAAAACATTGGAACCCTCAATCCAAGCTCTAAACCCTTGTCGACTCACACTAAAAAACGTGCCATAAAGGAAATTCACAAAAGAAAAGGACAAAGAAAAATACTAGAAGACATTGCAAATGAGCAAGAACAAGTCAACATAAGCAATGAAGCCTACAAAAACCAAGAGAAAAGTTGAAGTAAGAAATCTTCACAAAAACGACTAAAACAAGTAAAATTTTACCACAAAAAAAGAGAACAATCAATGAACAGGTCGCTACGAACACACGATGTTTCGAAGAAATCGCTGGAGACGTCGACCTTCTTCTCAAACAAGGATATTTGAAGAGCCTTTGGAAAATAGTTATTTCCTTTAGCGCCAAAAGTATAAAGCCCTAGGTAGGGTAAATAGACCATTCTGCCGTCATGAAAATAACCTTACCCCATACCACGATGACACGTGCTAGCGAAACTACACCCCTATTTTCAAATATAGAAATGAAAGGATGCATATTCAAAAGCTACGTCATACTCATCAAACTGGGGAACTTTTCCCCTCATTTTCATAAAAAACAATCATGTCGATCTTGCCACGCTAGGAAAACCTAAAACCCAAGAGCACTCATACTTTTAGGCTTGGGGGACTTATAGTATTCCAGGAACGCCACGATCGGTGTTCGACCTTAAATGCATGGTTGACACCTAATTAAATCATATTCGCTCTTATGCTTTTCGGGGTCTTCCCGTGAATTGTTCCTAGATATAACAAACTTTTCTGCCTATCTTGCATGGCAAATCTCACATTTCAAGCCTATATATGGGGAGCCTTTGAGCCTTCCCAGATCAGCTTGCTATTTGCCCACTAGAGAACACAGTTTCATATGTTGCCTAGTCCTTTACTCCCACGTTCTTCACAACTTGAGAGCACCTACCTCAAGTGAATTACGTAGACTCTAATCTCATTTCTTCAAGTGCGTAGGCATTGGGTTGAGAACCCTTCTCAAGTCCATCCTTTCCAGACCCCCATCTGGGGTCACTTTTCTCTTATTTCAACTGCCTGTTAGTTTACTCTCTTATTTCAACTGCTTGTCAGTTTACAGAATATCAATTATTTATTTTTCTCCTCTTCGTTGACATAAATCATACATATTTAGAGTAATAAGTTATTTTATTTAATTTAAAAAATATTAACAAAATTTAATATAACTTCAACAAAAATTTGACGCTAGAGATTAATTTAAAAATTTATTAAACTATAGGGACTCAATTATAAATTTTGAAAATATAGGGATCCTATTCAAAATTAAGTGATAGTAAAAGGACTACATGAACAATTTAACCTTTTAAATATGGAAAAAACTTAGATCCATTTCCTTATGTCCATTTCATCCAATTCCACCAATCATATATTGTATTTACACTCTCCTTCTTCTATGATTGGTCATATAAAAGGTGGTCATCTATATTCTCTCTCTACTGTGATTGGTCATTTAAACTCTTTTTGCCACGTGTCATAATTATATTGGAGAATTGGATGAAATGGACATAAGAAAATGGACACAAGTTTTTTTCTTTAAATATATAGTAAGATACTTTAAAAGCACTCAACAATAAAGTAAAGAGAATCTTCCTCCTTTCTAGCCTAGCTAGCAATTAGCATGAAGACAACCAAACTTCATTTAGGGAAGAAAACAAAATGAATTGACTGATTGTATTACGTCCCAAATCTTAGACAGCCATTTATGATCTTAATTTAATGAGAATCACTGTACCTAAACAAGTTTCCATTGTAATTAATTAATTAATTAAAACTGAACTAATTAATTATAACACTAATAAAACTATATACTATGACGTCAAATTAAGCAACCACCCTATCCTTTGACCATTGGACATGTGTTTTCTATTTTTTTTTAGTTACGTTATCTAATTAATTCATAAATTGGCTAAGTTTGACTTATTCTTCTAATTTTGTTATTTAATTTATTTTTTACATAAAATAAATTTTGATATTTGTATTATATTTAAAAAACAGAAAAATAATTTTTTATCTCTCTCAATACACTTTATATTTTTTTCATTAAAGAAAATACACTTCATATATATTCTATATCATTTATATATTTATATTTAACTAACGATTATTATTTTGCATGATTTATAATTTAAAAAATAAATTAATATATATTTTTTTAATATATATCAAACTCACTAGTTACAATATACTACTTGAGTCATTTTAGTGTCTTTGACTTAGACGCTACTTGTGCATGCTTATTGATGAATTTTTCTCCTACAACTCGAACTTTAGCTACCTCCAGGGCAAGCCATGATGGGAGATGGCACCCGTAGAGGGACTCCGATGCCCAAGTTAGTAAGTGGAAGATCAGAGTAACAGTGAGAGTATGTAGGATTCGGTAATCATACATGGGGGTCTTGATGTATATATACTGTCCATAGGGGGTAGGAGGGTCCTTTCTAGGCCTAGGAAATGACCAGGAGTCATGCAGGCATAACTACCAGTACGAAGTCTGTAATCAGTCAGGCGTTGGCCAACTTTGTAGCAAAAATGATATTTCCCACTAAAGATAGTATCGAGGCCACTGGAGCCCCCTATTGGACAATTTACGTCAACTAATTGTCAGGAGTCACCTGTGGCACAAGAATCATAGTGAAAAGCCCTCCAGCGTCACAGTGGAACATGCAATTCGGTTCATGTTCAAAACCTCGAATAACCAGGCAGAGTATGAAGCAGTATTGGCCGAACTCAAATTGGCGCTCGACCTCGGAACCGATCAGGTATAGGTGCTAAGTGACTCATAGCTAGTAGTCAACCACCTAAACGGGGAATATGACATCAAAGAACCAACCATAAAAAGGCACGCTCAATTACTACAATCTGTAATCAAAAGTTTTCAAGATGTTAAAATTGGCTGTATCCCTCACGAGAAAAATGAGAGGGTGAACACACTCTCAAAATTGGCAAACGCAAAAACAAGGGGAATTTACAAGTTGATCATCAGAAAACAACTAAAGAAACCAAGCATTAATTAGAAAGAAGCCATGCCGATTGCAATGAAGACTCTTAGATGAACCTTATTCATGGGATCACCAATCACAAAGGTTGTGTTGCCATCGTTGCTAATTTTCAAATGAGCCTAAGTCCCATTCCCTTTGATGTTTCAATAACATGTTTCCTACCCAAAGGTTTAGTAAACGGATTCCCAAGATTTACCTATGACCTCACAAAATCAATTAAGATCACCCCATTTAAGCAGTTGCCTCACAATATTGTGTCTCAATCGAATATGTCTACTTTTGCCATTGAAGGTCTTATTTTTAGCCGTAGCTATCGCAAATTGGCTATCATAGTGTAATGACACAGATGGAGTTGGCTTGTCACTCAATGCGATATTTGCGAAGAAGTTTTTCAACCACTCAGCCTCAGTTCCAACCAATTCCATTGCAACAAACTCAGAATCCCTTGAGGACTTTGTTATAATGGATTCCTTGGCTGACTTCCATGTGACAGCACCATCACCAAATATGAACATAGCCACTAGTGGATTTGGTCTCCTCTGAATTAGAGATCTAGTTAGCCTCACTGTATCCTTCTAGTATAGTGAGAAATCCACTATATAGTATACCATAATTCATGATACCTTTCAAATATCTCAATACTCTTATCAGAGCATTCCAATGTTCATTGTTTGGACTATATCTACTCATCTCCATACATCGTAAGCTATATCAGGTCTGGTATAATTCATCAAGTGCAAAAAACTCTCAATTACTTAAGCATACTTAGTTTGTGCAATTGGATCTCCTCTACGCTTCCTTAAATGTACGCTTGCATCATAAGGTGTACTTAAAAGAGCTTTATCATATTGTTCAAATTTTCTAAAAAAATTCTCAACATAATGTTCTTGAGAAAGTAAAATACCATACTCATTCCTTGTGATTTTAACACCTAAAATTACTTTCCCTCCATCCAAATCTTTTTTATCAAAATTGGAAGCAAGAAAACTCTTTGTCTCAAGCACAATATTTAAACTAGTAACAAATATAAGTATGTCATCAACATACAAGCAAATGATCACACAATTAACCAAAACTTAGTCTAGTATAAACACATATTTCTACTTCAACAGTAGAGAAACCACCATTAACCAAAACTTAGTCTAGTATTTCATGCCATTGTTTAGGTGCTTGTTTTAAGCCATATAAGGATTTAATCAATTTACATACTTTATTTTCTTGCACATGAACAATACATTCTTCAGGTTGTTCCATATATTCTTCATCTAAATCACCATTTAAGAATGCAGTCTTAATATCCATTTGATGAATAAGAAAATTATGAATGGATTCTAATGCAATCAGGATTCTTATAGAAGAAATTATAGTCACAGGAGAAAAAGTATCAAAATAATTAATATTTTCTTTTTGTGTAAACCCTTTGGCCAACTAGTCTAGCTTTATATTTATCTATGGTTCCATCAGGAAAATATTTTCTCCTAAATACCCATTTGCATCCTATAGGTTTCGCTTCTTGAGGCATGTCTACTAAAATTCATGTTTTATTATTGTTTAAAGAATCAATTTCAGCTTGAATGACTTCTTTAAAAAAAAAAACAGCGTCACTAGAAGAAATAACTTCATAAAAATTCTTAGGATCATCTTGCCCTAACAATGTATAAAAATCATCTCCAAAAGATTTTTCATTTTTCTTTTGTTTCTCTTTTACTTCTTAAATTTCTATTCAAATTTTCATTTGAATTTTCTAAAATAGTAGGAGTGGAAGTAGAAAAATTTTCAACTATTTCTAGGAATATGCTCAATTTTCAAAGGAAAGAAGTTTTCAAATAATTATGCATCTTTAGTTTCTATGATTGTGTTTTGAGTCAAAACATAACTTTTTAAAACAAAAAATCAGCACTTCGTTGAGCATATCCAATGAACATACAATCAGCTATTTTAGAACCTAATTTTCTCTTTTTAATATTATGTATTAAAACTTTTTCAAGACACCCCACACTTTTAAATATTTTAGATTAAACTCAAAACCTTTTCATTATTCATAAGGTGTCTTATTGGTTTTCCTATGAAGTATTCTATTTGGCAAATAACAAGCAGATAAAATAGCTTCACCTCATAAGTTATTAGGTGCATTAGAATTTAGAACCTAAAAGCAGCACATTCATCATTTCTTTTAAGGTTCTATTTTTCCTTTCAGCTATACCACTAGATTAAGGAGAATAAGGAGGAGTTACTTCATATATAATTCCTTCTCTTTCACAAAGATCATTTATTAATAAATTATAAATATTTTCCTCCTCTATCAGATCTAACTTTTTAAAATTTTTTTATTTAACTGTTTTTCTACTTTGGTTTTATATATAGAAACTTCATCTTTATTTTTCAACAAATATACTTCAGTATACCTAGAGATATCATCTATAAAAGCAGCATAATATCTTTTGCCACCTCTAGTTTTTGTTTGTTTTAAGTCTCCTAAATCAGTATGAATTAAAGATAGCAATTTAGTTTCTCTTTGTGTAGAAAAATGAGGCCTCTTTGTCAATTTAGTTTCAACACAAATTTCGCATTTATCAATTTCATTATTATTTTTAATTTCAAAAATTAAACCTAGATGTTACAACCTTTTAAATGTTTTCCTATTAACATATTCAAGTCTAGCATGCCACATATCATAGGAAACAATCAAGTAAGCAGCAGAAGATACATTATTATTCATATCAATACTTAATACAAACAATTCTCAGTAACTCATTCCCACAAGAACATTGTTCTTAGTCATTATAATCTTATCAGATTCAAATGACAATTTAATCTTAACCTTTCCCAATAGAGCCACAAAAATTAAATTTGCTCTAACTTCAGGCACATACAGAATATCATTCAACTACAAAGTTTTTCGAGACGTGAGTTTGAGATTTATTTTGCCTTTTCCTTGAACTTTTGCAGTTCGAGAATCAGCAAGATAAGCATGTCTTCCCTTTCTTCAAAGGAGGTGTACATCTCTTAGTTTGCACAAATGTGGCGAGTAGCCCCAGAGTCTATCACTCACTTCCTCTTGTCAGAAACAAATAGCAATGACTTTATCGCCACTGCTATCATTTCCTTGAACCAAATTTACATTTGGCTTATGAGGATTATCATCCTTTTGGGATCCTCTAGTCCTCTTTCTACATTGTGCAACATGATGTCCTGGTTTTCCACAAACAAAACGATTGTCTTTTTTCTTGGGTTAATCTTATTAGGTTTGTAATCAACTTTCCTTTTGTTCTTAGAAGAGTCATACTTCTTGTTATGTGACTCAACCAGATTTGTTTTTGCAGTCATCTCCTTTCCTCTTGCCATTTGAATGATCTTCCAGTTAGTGTCTTCTAAGATGATGTGAGTAATCAAGTCAGTCAGCAACAATTGCTTCTATTTGTGCTTCAATTGTTGTTTGTAAGTACTCTAAGATTCTGGTAATTTTTCAATTAAAATACCAGCCACAAACCCTATGCATGTCGAAAACTAAATAAACACGCTCTTGCCAACGCCTCAATTTCAGAAGTATTAGGGAATGGTATGTGAAGAGGCGTCATTGTGGGAATAGTTGCAGGAGGCGTTTAAACAACACTGTCGGAAGCCATTTATGTTTAATATCTCTTAATATTGGTGGGGATTTCTCAGTATAACAATGGGTTGAGTTACGTCACAAGGACACTATCCTTAAGAGATATTTCACGATCCCCACAAAACTGGAAAGCGACACTCTCGCAGGATTAAACGAGCTCTTCCTTATTGTCGCATGATAAGGGAAAACAGAACAGCAAAGGATAGTACGAAAACTCAGAGATACAAATTAAAATAGGAGAAATCTCGGATGTATCTGTGATATAGCAGTGACCCCTTATATAGACACGGACAAACACAACCATTGAAGGAAGTGTCTCTTTGTAATGTATGAACGTTACTATAGTCCAACGGTAATATAGACCGATCGGGCGAATCTTTATAATGCTGCGAACCTTGTCAACTACCGACCGTGGCAACGGTTAGACGAGTCTGTTAAATTAAGTTCGAAAGCATTCAATTTTAATGGCCTCTAATATAACATTTTATCGGTAACAATTTTAAAGATAATTAATTTAGATAAAATAATTGACTGGTGCCAAAAATAATTTCCACAAAAAGATCCATCACCGCGTCTATCTCGCGCGCAGGGGAAGAAATGGCCAGTTCTCAACTGCGTTTCCCTTCTCGTGGCCAGTTGTTGTGTGCGGGAGGCCCTCCTTCTACTTGACTCATTTACTTCTCTTATATCATACTTAATTCGGGACTTTATTAGACACACATATACAATACACAACACATATTGTCGTATATGTACCCTATATTTTGAAAAATTAATTGCACCCGTATTTGCTCATGTACCCGTATGCATTACCCGTACTCGTATGTATGAATTCCAAAGCTTGTAATGAAATGAAATATGGTGATCGTTCTGGTTGAGAAATAGAGGAAGAGAGATAGCAGCAATTTTTGGCATTATGTTCTCAATGCAAATGGTAGGGATGGAAATGGACGGATACCTGTTCATTTTCTCTCAATTCGAATTCAAATTCGTCTGTTACACCCAATATCTGAACCCTAATCGATTAAAATTGACATTTTCAATATTCGTATCCAAAACTAGCTTAAACACCCAAAATCCCCAAAAACAATAATGGATAGAGAAAACAGGATACCCTATAATTAGAAAAACTACTCGATATCTATTACTCAATATCCATCTAATAAATAAATTGCTATACAAAGTTAATTTTTTTTAAAAAAATACATAATATTTATAAATTAAAATTAATAAGAACAATTTTAATAACATTGAAAGCATAAAATTTTATTCAATAATATATATATTTATTATATTTTTAATATATTATTTGGGTATCGAATATCGACTATCCTATCCGTCCATTCATTTTGGACGGATATAGGTATTCAAAGTTAATATTTGCAACTGCCCAATACCCCATGGATAGTCCTATTCTACTATTCGCACCCTATCTGATATATGATATTCATTTGATATCGGATAGTTCTTTCGAGCGGATATCATCGGATACCCATTGTCATCCCAACAACTGGCTGGCCATATATGGGTGAACTAGTGAATGATGAGACATGTCAAAAGGGGTTACCCCGCCTGACCCTAGCCTGCTTTGGCCCTATTTCATTAGAATTGGACTGGCCCATTTTTTTTTAAAAAAAAAATATTTTTTAAAATAAAAATAATATTTTTTAATTATTAAATAATTACAAAATAGTTTATAGTATAATATTTATTTTCATTTAAAATTCAAAATTATAAGATATGTTGATAAAAAAAGAATTAAAGTAATAAGATAAATTAAATAAAAACTCAAAATAATTAATATAATTTGAATTAGAGTGAAAATCATAAATTAATTTAATATTTAAATATTAAAATAAAAATAAAAATAAAAATGAACTAGCCTGGTTCTAATCCGATTTGATCCTATTCTTTTTACTTTTTAGGATTGAACTGACCGGTTTTAAATTAGGGTTGAGAATTCTCTAACCTGATCATATATTTTTTTTATAGTTAAATGAGCCGATCCATAGAGCCTAACCCATTTTAACACCCTTACATTTGAACGAGATGTAAATGGGCATTTTTTAATAGTTGGGTTGGGGTGAAGTGTTAAAAATAAAAATTTGAGTGAGCAAAGTATTATTTAGGCATAATTTAAAAGGATAAAATGTACTTTCCCCTAAAAATTATTAATTTTATTGATCAAAATATAAATTTAAATAACGTGCGTAATATTATAATAACGATTGAAAAATGATGATAAACATAATTAGCAATTTCGCACGAGTTAAGTGATAGTGATTAGTGAGCGCGTGATGTCTCAAATGACGCAAAGTACGTTATGGTGTGCTAACGTGAAGTGTTGTTGGTGGCCGTTAGATTTTTGTTTGACAGATTGCAATTCCTGTATCGATTTTGATTAATTAATTGACAACTATGCCCACAAGCAAACTGCATAACGTATGCAACTCAGAATTCAAAAGTCAGAAATCAAACCTAACTTGTCCCACTATTACAAGAAAGGTATAATAGAAAATTCCAAGAAAATGTTAAAATTTGAAATAATTTTCAGTATTATATTAGATCCATAATGATTGTAATGCATGAAACATTTAATAAAAATATAAAAAGAAGGAGTCATAGTTGATTTAGTCTTTGTCGGATAATCGCATTTACTCGATCGGAGGTTAGGTCTTCTTCTCTGATCCCAAAACCTTTAAGACGGCTTAATGGGAAGGCACGCATCTTCATATTAGAGTTAGAATCATGTTCCAAAACTTTGATGCTCTTACTCAGGTCTCATACTAGTGATACCTAACTAAAAAAAATAGATGTGCACACAAATTTCACCAAATTTAAACAACTAGGGAGAATGAAGGAGTCATACTTGATTTAGTCTTTGCCGGATAATCGCGCTTATTCGATAAGAGGTTACATCTTCCTCTTTATGACCCCGAAACCTTCAAGATGGCTTAATGAGATGTCACACATTTTTATATTAGGGTTAGAGAAGAGACCTTAGCCTTTTATATATAGTGTTCCTTAGTGGATTTTATTGGATCCTCCTAGAGATGTCAAAATGGCTCAACCCTTAGAATAGCAAAGGCTGGGCCAAAAAAATTGTGGCCCATTTTAAGGAAGGACTTTTAGCTCTTGCCCATTTTAACCCACGGCCCATGGTAGGCTTTTAAGGGCTGGGTCAGACCAGCCCACATGGGCTTTTATTTTTTTTTTTGTCCTATTTTTTTTAAATATATTACAAGTATTTTATATTTTATAGAATATTATAACCTATGTTGATATGTAATATTCATTTCTAATATGCTAATATATAAAAGAAATTACATTTTCATAGGCCAATTTGTAATATTCATTCATAATATGCTGATTAATAAAATAAACTACACTAAATAACTTTTTAAATCTTATTATTGCAAGCCAAATTATAATATTTACACCTAATATGTTGATATTTGATCAAACAGAATAATTTTTTAAAAAAATTAAATTAAAAAATTAGATAAATAAATAAATGGCCATGGCCAGCCCCTAGCCCATGAAGGGCTGGGTAAGTATTTTAGGCCGGCCCAACTCATCTTAGTGAAAGTCCATGATGGGCTAGCCCACGGTCCTGTGGGCCAACCAGCCCATTTTAACACCTCCCATCATGGGCCCAATAAGTGTCTCGGCCTACACTTTGCCGTCCGACCAAACTTTAATATAATGTGTGCTATCGCTTAATAATTTTGGGCCTTCTTTAATGGACCACTTATTAACCCTCTTTATTATAAAATAAATTGATTAATGTGAGTCCATATTTTCTAACATTCTCCTACTTGTGCCACATTAATTGTGCTTAAACAAAATTTAATTTTTTTAAATGACTATTGGGTTAATAAAACTTTTATGCATGCAAAATGGCCCAAAGCATAACATACCAATCCGGTCCAGTATAACTATCAATATGGGATCATGGCAATCGTTATGCCCTTTAGCAGCATAATATCAATCCATGGTCACACATACTGATAACTATAGCGACATGGATCACAAGTTTAGAAGTGTAGTAAGAAATAACTCTCAAGTTACTTACGACGCACTATTTCTTATCGGTCCTCCATATGATTTCTCAATACCTTTATGCTTAATCCGCAGGACAAATCCCTTAGCTTAAAATCAAGCCCGTGTATCTCATTCCTTATTTCGCAAATACAAAATTGGTGCCACTAGAGACATACCATACCATATATAACTGTCACTCTTAAGACAAAAATTCCTAAGACACATGTTATATACATCTTGCAACACAACTATTACTCTTATAACAGACACTATGTCCTAAGGCACATATTGTGTATCATAATTTATAAGACACAACAGTCACTCTTAAAACAAACACAATGTCTTAAGACACATGTGTATCTAATACTTTATCAGACACAACAATCACTCTTAAGACAAACAAAATGTCTCAATGCACATGTTGTATCCACCTTTCTTTGCATAAGAAAAGCATTAATATACCAATGATAACATATGTGGAAAGATTCTCCAAACCTTAAGTGCGCAAAGCTCCCACTGATTCGAATGATCATGAGACTCTTAATCTTTAAGTGCACAAGACTCCCACTGATTCAAAAGATCATGAGACTCTTAAACTTTAAGTACACAAAGCTCCCATAACATAAGACACATGTGCATCTAATACTTTATCAGACACAACGGTCACTCTTAAGACAAACAAAATGTCTCAAGGAACATGTTGTATCCACCTTTCTTTACATAAGCAAAGCATTAATATACCAATGATAACATATGTGGAGACATTCTCCAAACCTCAAGTGCGCAAAGCTCCCACTGATTCGAATGATCATGAGACTCTTAAGCTTTAAGTGCACAAGACTCCCACTGATTCAAAAGATCATGAGACTCTTAAACTTTAAGTACACAAAGCTCCCACTAACTTAAGAAATCAAAAGACCTCCAAACACACATAAACTTGAGTGTGTTCTTCCAACTGCAGGGTCTTTACCTTTTGTTAGGGAATAAACTGATCATTATTTATTTACTAATGTTTCCAACCACAGTACCTTCCTTTATTAACTGTAAGACACAAACAAATTGTCAACTAGTCCATATAATTGCATTTAAACAACAAAATACAATTATTTGTAAATGATAAATAATAAATTTACCAATTAGAGCAATATAAAGTATATTAAATCTGAAAGGTTTGTCACCTTTGGGCAGGCAAAACTTTCAAAATTTAAAATACTAATCTAACAAAAAGGCTATATTTATTTCCAACACTTTTAGCATATATTAATTGCATATTATTTCATTTTAAACCTTAAATTGGTCCCGGGCAATTTCATAAATAGTTAAATACATGAACAAGTCATCTTTAAAGAGTACCAAGTACATCATTATAGACTTCCCTTAGGGCAGAGAATACAACATGCTATTGGTCCTCCTCTTTCATGAAGCTAGTAATGATAATATTAAAGAATTAAATCACCTTTGGGAAAATAAAATCCTTTAACTTTCATATTTGATATTTCAAAATTTTGATGTTCTTACTCGGGTAAGATACTAGTGATATCTAGCTAAAAAAATAGATGTGCACACAAATTTCACCAAACTTAAACAACTAAGGAGAGTGAAGTGCCCATCATGTTCAAAGGTCTCAAAAATATTTTTTTCATGCCAAAATAACTTTAAAAATTATTTATTTCGAATTTATAGAACAATAAATACTAAAAATTTCAAAATAAATATTTACAAGTTTCCCAAAATTAAATAAAAATTATGAAAAAAATCAAGAAAAATAAGACGAGAAGAACGCCGCTGAAATCACCTCAATCAGAGGTGGAGGTGGCCCACACGCACCACCCCCATTTTAGCCCGAGAGTGGGCGTCGTTGGGGGAACCCGACAGGTCATCTCCTACCTCCAGCCGGGTCAACTTGTTTGCTCAAAATGCGTCTCATGACCCGTTTTGCTTCTCCGTCCAAATTGATACCTTCCAAAGTGTTTTAAGGCACGATTTTGTAGGGGTTTTATATATCTTCATATTTCTAACATGTATGGGTGTTCAATTTCTGTAAACAACGACCCAAGAACTCAATTTTTCGAAGGAAATGAAGCTAGGGTTCGAAAACTCCCTGTTTTCGATTTCTACAGCATTTATCGAGTTTTAGAAATTGAATATGATTATGTATGTATGAGACGTATATAGGAACAATTTTATATGTATCATCAGCATCAACTCGATTGACATATATAATCCTTCATGAAGGAGTCATACTTGAATTAGTCTTTGCCGGATAATCACGCTTACTCGATCAAGGTTAGGTCTTCCTCTTTATGACCCCCAAACCTTCAAGACAGCTTAATGAGATGGCACAGATCTTCATATTAAGGTTTGAAAAGGGACCTTAGCCTTTTTTATATAGTATTTCTTAGTGGGCTTTATTGGGTCCTCCCATCACGGGCCCAATAAGTGCCCCGGTCTACACTTTGCCATCCGACCAGACTGTAATATAACGTGTGCTGTTGCTCAATGATTTTGAGCCTTCTTTAATGAACCACTTATTAACCCTCTTTATTATAAAATAAATTAATTAATATGAGCCCATATTTTCTAACATGTTAAACAATTTTTTGTTTACAATTAAAATGTGAGACCACTAAGGGAAGTGGCCTTAGGGACTTGTCCTTAGGCAATGCCTAGGTACTTATGTAATTCATGGGGATCAAAGTTTACGTAGTTCGATAAAACATCCAAGGGGACCACTAAGTGTTAGAGTTACCTAAACAGATGTCACCTTTATGTGGTTAAGATGCTATGGGCGATGGAGATCGCTGGTGAGGAGCCAAGGGCTCTACAAGGCTGTCGATGACAAGCTTGGAAGGGAGCACTCACGAAGGAGGGCTTGATCCCTAGTTGGTTGAGGATGGTCACGTTGGAGGACATGACGACGTTGATGGAGATAACTTCTAGATGGAGCTAGAATGGGTGAAATGATCTAGAACGTGGAGAGATTCTGTACGTGCTAGTCGTAGTATAGTTGTTGTGTCTAGGGTTTCGTGTGAACCCTCTATTTATAGCTGACATGGTGACCGTGAGCAATAATCTGGCCATAATTTACCGTAATTCGGATTTAATGAGCCTTAATCAAGATACATCTAGGTTAAATAATGGTGACTCAACATAACGTCAATGTACTGCCAATTATGGCGGAACAAGTATTATTAATACTACCAGTTTGACATGACTTAACATTTATATTTTATAATAATCATTTTAATACTTTTTTATTTTTTATTTTTTGGTGAAGAAGTAAAAGGAAAAAGAAAACAGAAAACAGACACAGAACACAAACCCCACCCAAACAACACCCTAGCCCCTACAGAACTTCACAGAGGAGTAGTCAGTAAGCAGGGAAACAAGGATTACAAAAGGGGGGAGTCCAAAATACGGAACTCCATACGATCCTGCGAGCCAAGCTTGGCTAACCCATCTGCACAATGGTTAGCTTCGCGGAAAACATGACTGACGGAGATAGCCTCAAACTTGGTCATTAGATTCCGGATGTCATAAATCAGAACCCCCAAATGGTGATTAGAAATGTCTTCTCTAGTGATCAGATTAATAGCTTCCAAGCAATCAGAGTTCACCTCCAGCTTGCTTATCTTCCTGTCAACAGCAATGGCTAGCCCATGTTTAATAGCATTCAATTCAGCAAACATATTAGATTGAATCCCAACAAAGCTCGAGAAGCCCAAGAGCCATCCGCCATCTGAATTTCTGAAGATTCCTCCAATACCCATAGGTCCAGGATTGCCAATGGAGCTGCCATCAGTATTGAGCTTAACATACCCTTCGACAGGTTTAGTCCATCCAATGCTAATGTTGTTTCTACTAAAGACTTCCGGAGGGTTGTCAAGCCAAATCCTAACACACTCCATATTGGACTTAATATCCCAATGAAACTTGGTGATATTTAGAGGTTTGCCCTCAATTACACGGGCATTCCTCATCTTCCAAATATCATACAAAATACAGAGGAAACGAATATCCTGCACCCCAAGGTTCGAGGTCGACGGGACAGCAAAATCGAAAAGCCAACTTATTGGATCGTTTTTAAAGAACCCAGGGCATGAATGGAACCCAAATGAGCCCAGGTATTTTTGACCTCAGCACAGTCCCTCATGCAGTGTAGAATAGACTCTTCAAAGGCATTGCACTTGCCACAAACATTTGAGCTGTTGAGGCCTCTTTTGGCTCTCAGGGAATTGGTGGGGAGGGAGTTGTTGCATACTAGCCAAACAAAGAATTTCACCTTCTCCGGACATCTAAGTTTCCAAAGCTTCTTCCAAGGAGCCGAGACACCAACCCTGGAGTTATTATTAGATAAAAAGTGATATCCACTTTTGGCACTGTAGATACCATTAGGGGCACATCTCCAGGAGAGCACATCCGGTAGGTGAGTGTACTCAAGGAGCGGGATGCAGAGGATTTTCTCAATAGTACTTTACGGACAGATGTCCAAGAGATCCTGAAGGTCCCACTTATTGTTCTCGATAATGCTGCTAACCTTAGCACTTCTGTCATTTATTAAGTCCTGGTTTATGCCTTCAACTTCAATTAAGGGCTTATCCTCCACCCAAATATCCGACCAAAGGGCAGTTTCCATCCCATCACCAATCCTCATACTAAAGCCATTCTGTAATATGTTTTTAGCTTTAATAATACCCTTCCAAATGTAAGAGTCCGAGGCTCTATAATTGCAGGACAGGACATCATCCACCCCATATTTGCTTCTCAAAAGATTAACCCAGAGCTTATTCTCCTTTGTAGCAATACTCCAGACCGCCTTGCCCAACAAGGCCGTGTTGGTCTTTCTGGCAGATCTGATACCCAGACCCCCAGTAGCCCGAGGCTGAGTGATTCTCTCCCAGCTCACAAGATAGAGACTTCTTCTTTTCGTGTCTGAACCACAAATGAATCTCCTATTTAGCTTATCAATTTCCTCACAGACCCGCTCGAGCAGCCAAAGGGATTGCATAGTGTACATCGGGATGGCATTGAGCACAGCTTTTGCTAAAGTGACTCTACCAGCTTTGTTGAGGAGGTTGTTTTTCCACGAGCATAATCGGGCATTAAGCTTCTGCAGGATGAAATTGAAGTCTTTACACTTTGTTCTTCCTTTAAGCAGCGGCACACCCAAATAGGACCCCAAGCTCTCCGAGAATTTTATACCCGAGATACTTGAGATACCATCCCTGATGCTCCTTACCACTCTTGGTGAACAAATGGCACTAGATTTAGCCACATTAATTCTTAGCCCCGAGGAATTGCAAAAGTCAGCTAGGGTATTTTTTATGATCCTGGTCTGAGCAATTGAAGCTTGACCAAAAAGCATGAGATCATATGCAAACAAAAGGTGAGAAATCACTGGACCATTTCTAGAAATTTTGAGAGGAGTCCAAGATTTAGAACTAACCTTATTGGTTATATATTGAGATAAATTTTTCATACATAAGACGAAAAGATAAGGGGAGAGCGGATCACCTTGTCGAAGCCCCATAGAGGGCTTGAAAGGTTGAGTCAAGTTACCATTCCAAACAAGAGAAAGCATAGAAGAAGTAACACAATACATGATTAGCCTAATAGTTCTAGGGTCAAATTCAAAATCATGAAGAGTATATTCAAGAAACTTCCAATTAACCTTATCATAAGCCTTCTCTAGATCAATGCCATCCATCCCTTTTTATTTTTGTTCTTTTGGATGAAATTAATAATCTCCTGAGCAGCAAGTATGTTATCATTAGTACCTCTACCGGGTAGGAAACTACTCTGTAAGGGGCTAATTAGTTTATTCAAGTAAGGTCTAAGTCTATTTACTAAAACTTTCGTTATGATTTTATATACCACATTACAAAGGCTAATTGGTCTCAAGTGATTTAATCTAGTAGGGCTGTCAATTTTAGGAATTAACACAATGAGTGTTTCACAAAGTTTAGGATCGAAATCACCATTTTTGAAGGCATCCTGGACAAGCTTGGTCACTGGGTCACCCACAATCTCCCAATACTTGTGAAAGAAGAAAGGTTGTAGGCCGTCGAAACCAGGAGCTTTGTATGGCTTCATGGATTTTACCGCTTCCCAAACCTCCTCCTTAGCAACCTCTCGAGCAATTATAGAGGCTTCAGCAACTTCCAAGCTTTGAATGCCATCCATGGGTAGATAGGCCTGCGAGGGACTTCCATCCTAAAAGAGATGCTGGAAGTAATTTTTGGCTTCAGTTTCAAGTCTGACGCTATCCGAACACCAATTAGAGTCATCCAGAAAGAGGCCTTCAATTTTGTTCCGCTTCCTTCAGACGAGCGTTTGAGTGTGAAAGAACCTGGTATTTTTATTCCCATATTTGATCCATTTCTCCCTTGATTTCTGGTACCAAAGAACCTCCTCTTGAGCCAAAGTCTCGTTTAATTAAGCATGGAGTTCTTTTTCAAATTCAAAAGCCTGCAATTCAGGCAGGTGTCTAGCATTCTCTGGATTCCACTCAGCCTTGCCATGAACTCATTCTTCCTCTTGAAGATATTACCAAAGATATTCTTGTTAAAGCCCAAAGCTTTAGTCTTTGTGTTATTTAAAGCTTTGGTAACATCTGCATATCATTCCTTCCAAGCATCTTTCACAACATCTGAGAAGAGCGGATGTCTAGTCCAAGCAGCTTCGAGGCGAAAAGGTCTGTCTCCCTTTGAGCCTTGAGGACCACCACATAATACTTTAACCGGATTGTGATCCGAACAGGCACTGAACATATTCATCACTGAAGCTTCCGAGAATGCCATTCTCCAATCTATGTTAGACAGAGCTCGATCTAACTTTTTAGCAACTTTGATGTTATTCCTCAGGTTACGTCTCCAGGTAAATTATGCCCCTTTAGAACCCAGATCCATAAGATTACACGTATCCATAATTTTGGCAAACTTCTCAGCCCTGTGATGATAGAAAGTACCACCACTGACTTCGTTGGGAAGGAGAATATCGTTGAAGTCCCCAAGAACTAACCAGGGGCATGAGATGCCTCTATGAATGCTAGCTAAGTGATTCCAAAGAAGCTCTTTTGTGGTAAAATTCGGGCTTCCATAAACTACAGTAAAAACCCAGGAACCACTATTCTTGCTTACTGAGATAGTAACAGCTTGGTGCATATTGTGAAGAATCCTGAAGCAGCTCTTGGAAAGATTAGAAAGGACCCAAATGCCACCAGAGTGACCTTGAGCTTCAGAAACTGCAATAGCCTCGTACCCCATGGAGTCCCAAAACTTTTTGGTTTTGGAGAAATTAACGTGAGGTTCCAGAATACACAAAACCGACGGCCTGTTTGCTCGGATGAGCTCACGAATATGTCGTTTCGCCAACTTATTAGCTGCACCCCTAATGTTCCAAGAAATAATGGAGAAGGATTTGAATTCTTCCATAAATTTATCGAATTCTAAAGATGTGTATACACAGAAAGGACACCAATTAAAGACCAGAGTGGTCCTGAATCATATGATCCTGGACTTCTTCATCGTTGTTTCCACATATATCAAATGGTTTTACCCCAACCAAGTCCGAGTCCTTCTGAGGCTTAGACACACCAAATCTTCTTTCATTACCCTTACCCGTAGTCCCAGGGTCAGGAAGTCTGCCGGAATGAAACCTGATGGCTCCCGAGGCTCCTGGCTCAACGGGAAACGTGCTTGGGACACAGGTCTTTTGGGATTGAGCTTGATCATTGTCACCCGAAGTGGATGGACTAACCATAGGGGTGGACCTGTTAGTGGGAGATGGCGAAGATAGAACCCTCCTAGCGTTCCCCTCATTCATTTGTTGATTTGTATTAAGAGTACTTTTAAATGCATCCCTCAACATTCTTGCTAGGTTCATGGTTAACTCAGGGTTATGATCGATAGTAGGCAGAACAGCAGCTACCGTGTGACTGTCGTTCTCCATCCTCGTTCTCTTCTTCTTACTGGAGGGCAACCCACCGTTGTCGGCTTTAGAATTTGTAACAGCGCCTTCCACTGGAGTTCCTGTACCTTTTGGTTGCTCAACGTTGTCTTCACTGCTCAACACCTGAAATTTGTTGACAGACCTGTACGTGTTCATCCCTCTCTGAGGATTAGTAGGTCGTTTGTAGTTTTTCTTTGTAGCCACCATCCAGCCTCCATGCGCTTCCTCACCGAAACCTTGATCCTTGACATTTCCATTCGCACTAGTAACCTTGTTCCTCTTGTCTTGATTGTTTCCGGGATCCCCACCTTCCAAGTCTTCACCAATGGGGTCAAGATCCACCAAGAACCTCTTGGTTGGACAGTCTTTGGGGGGGTGACCATATGTACCGCAGTTTGTGCACAAGAGATGTAGGGATTCATATTCAACCTTAATCCAGTGACCTCCTATCCACACCTTGCCTATTAGAGGTTTCTTGAGATCAACTTCCACACAAACGCGAGCAAATCTTCCTCTCGCCGCCTGAATAGTGTTGGTATCAACCTTGATTGGAGCCCCAATCGCAGAGCCAATAGCCATAAGCACATTCTCCTCATAATAAACCATATTCAACTCCGGTAATCTGACCCATACCAAGATTTTTTCGATTTCATTTGTCTCTGGATGGAAATCCAGAGCCCATTTCGTCAAGATCAGGTAATGGTCCAAGATGACCCAAGGCCCTCCTTCCATAACCATTTGCATATCCTCTTCAAGGTTGAAAGTGACCTGGAAATATCCCCTCCCAACATCTATCATCTCGAATCCTTCCTTAATTTTCCAGAGAGATTTCACGCGATTAAGAAGATACTTGTACCCGACATCACGACCTAAAACCTTTATTATTATCGTATTATCCCAGACACCACTAAGCTCCTTCATAATCGAATCATCTATCATAACCTTTGGCAGAGCAAGGTTCCCATTCTGGTACTCAATCTTGACTAGTTCCATCTCGATCAAAGTCGCCAGAATCTTAGCAAGTCTTCGCTTCGACCCCATCAGCTTATCTCTAAACGAAGGGGGTTTACCTGTACCTCCTTTGTCAATCGGTACCCCTGGTGGCCACCCTGGGTTAGGGTTCGTGATCTGCTCAGCCCCATGGGGAAGAACTTGAGAACGAGCATTCTCATCTTGAGCCTCCATAACAACATCTTGAATATCTTGGAGAACCTCCATAAGTATTTCTCCACGTCCGCTTTTAATTCATATACCTAATACATTTTTATTTGGAACTTAGAATTAAAGTTTAAAGAGCATCTTTGGGAAAGGCGAAAAGCTTATTGGGAGGAGAAAATTTGCTTATTTCTTTAAAAAATTATTTATTTTAAAATTTTATAATGTTTGAGAAAATTTAACAAAAATAAAAGTTTTTGATATTGGGTGGTAGAAATATTTATTTTTAGTTTTAAAGAAGAAGCTAAAATTTGAGCTTTTGTTTCTAGAAGTAAGAAATTACAAATTACAAATTTTAAGGAATCTTTGGTACATGTATAGATTTTTTATTTTGAGAATATCAAAAAACTTGTTTAGATAACATAAAACATTTTTACAAATATTTAATAATATTTTCAGGAATGTTACAACTTACAATCTTAGATTTAGTTTAATTTTTTAAATATGTCATTGACTATTTTTTAAATAATAATTTATTATTTTATAAAATAAATTCTAAAAATATTTTAACCTATTAAAAAATATATCCTTATATCATATTGCTAATTTTAATTTAGAAAAATATTTTAACTTTAAAATCTATTAATTTATGTTCTCCAAAAGAAAATATTAACTTATACCTTATAATTTGTACAAAATATATTAATAGCAAAAACAATATAAAAATTTAACTTCTTCAATTTATATTGGTATTTGAAATATTGTATATAAAATAGTTATATTATTTATGCAATATTAAAATATTATTAATATTTGTGACAATAATTATATGGACTAAACTTAGGAAAGTTTATTTGTATCTTTGCTTTAAGGTTCTCCAATATAATAAAAAATAGAGTAAATTACACTGCCCTCCCCTCTCATTTGAAAAATGACACTCCCCTCCCCTCACACATGATAATGGCATACAATTCAGTCCAAAATGTACTTTTAGTTGACTTTTCCACCCAAATTTATTGATTTATGTGTAGATCATCAATTCAATTTATTTTTTTTACCATTTTGCCCTCACTTTGTGATTGAAATTTTATGCTTACCCAAATGCCCCTAGTGAACTCTCTAACATAATTTTGCTTTCTATTTATGATTAAATATAATTCATTTGTCAATGTTATTATTTTTTATTGTATTTTACAATAATTATTATTATTATTTTATTTCATTAGATTTTATGATAATTCTATATTAACTAACTAATTAATTAGTCATTTTTTTATAATACTGTCTATTATTATTATTATTTTATTAAATATATTTTCTAATTTTTTTAAAAACGGTTAAAAGGAAATTTTTATAATTAGTCAGTAATTTTTTATAATTTTATAATGTGTAATTATTTTTACAAATTTGATCATGAATAATTTATGTAATTAGTAATTTTTCTATAAATTATTTTTTTATAATTAGTTTACTTTACAAAATTATTAATATGTAATTTATGTAATTAATAAATATTTTAAAAAAACTTTAACTTGTATTTACGAATTTTTTATAACAAGAAATTTATATAATTAAAATTTTTATAAATTTATAATTTTACAAAAATATTTATTCCTTTTTATTTTTTATTTTCATTTTAAATTTATAAAATTTACGCAAATTTCTTGTTATAAAAAATTTGTAAATACAAGTTATAGTTTTTTTAAAATATTTATTAATTACATAAATTACATGTTAATAATTTTGTAAAGTATATTAGTTATAAGAAAATAATTTATAAAAAAAATTACTAATTACGCTATCAAATTTGTAAAAATAATTACACGTTATAAAATTATAAAAAATTATTGACATTAAAAATTATCTTTTAACTGTTTGTGTAAAAAACTAAAAAATATATTTAATAAAATAATAAAAATAGACAGTATTATAAAAAAAATGACTAACTAATTAGTTAGTTAATATAGAATTATCATAAAATTTAATAAAATAAAATAATAATAATTATTATTGTAAAATACAATAAAAAATAATAACATTGACAAGTGAATCATATTTAATCATAAATAGGAAGCAAAATTATGTTGGAGAATTCACTAAGGGGCATTTGGGTAAGCATAATATTTCAATCACAAAGTGAGGGCAAAATGGTAAAAAAATAAGTTGAATTGATTATCTACACATAAATCAATAAATTTGGATGGAAAAGTCAACCAAAAGTGCACTTTGGACTGAATTGTAGGCCATTATCATGTGTGAGGGGAGGGGAGTGTCATTTTTCAAATGAGAGGGGAGGGCAGTGTAATTTCAGCATCTCTCATGGGAGGACAGTGTAATTTACTCAAAAAAATACACTTGAGCAAAAAAAATTTGTATGGCCAATTACCGCATAAAAAATATAGAATATCACATTTTATATGACCAATTATAAAAGAGAGAGAATATAAATAAAGTTTATAATTGGATAACCTTATTGTAAAGATATAAAAAAATTTTATCTAAGTTTTTTTCCCTAATTATATATATTGTGGAGGGAGGGAAAGACATTTAATTAAGAAATTTAGCTAGGTTTCATAAGGACATTTTATTCAATTTACTTTAGCTTAAAATAACCCCAACTCACGGGAATACAAGATTCTCATCCCTTATGTGAGAATAAAAATTGAAAGAACTGTGAGAATACTTTTTGTAGTCCGCGTACCAAACGTGAGAATATAACATTCCGGAGTTCATATTCTTGTGACTACTTTTTTAATCCATGTACCATTAAAACAAAATTACCTTTATTAAAATTTTATATTTACTACTATATCTCTTCATACTAACAATAATGAGAATTTATAATCATTTATCTATTTAAATAACATTAATAAAAATAACAATATTGTATTAATTTAAAACAAATAAATTTTTTAACTAACATTATATTTAAATAAAAAATTTAATTAAAATTTATTTTTTGAAATATTTTATTCAATTAATAAAAAATAAACAATTATAAATATTTAATCTATTTATCTATATATTTAAATAACTTTAGTCAAAATAAATTTTATGCATGGCCTCTTTGGTAATTTAGTCAAATTTTTAATACAAATTTCAAACACAAATTATTTTTTAGCTACTCATAAACTCCAGGGGTCCTTCTTTCCGGCCTCGCATCCAGAGACTCGGTCTGACCCTGCTCCCGAAGCAACTCCAGCTATGCAATAAGTCACTAGTTCGCGAATAAAATATTGAGGCTAGAGATGGACAGGATTTGGCCATTGAGCTACGAGGGATCTCGTTGCCAAATCTCAACGCTGACTAGATATGTCAATACTATATACCATCTACCCAAAGTACCCGAGGGCCGTTTCCCAGAGGGAATATACTCCCAGGATGACATACGGAGAGCCCTATGCTTCCCTTATTACCCGTGGGTTGGTACTAGCTTACCCAGGGCCATCATGCACGGGCAAGCTCGAAATGTGTTACATTTTGTGCTTCATAACAGCCTCCATGGTAGTGACAAGGGCAACATCCTAAAGAATGTGTCTCTCTTAGTTTACTTACTCATGATAGAGCAGGCAGTTCAGTTAGAGGAGATCATGGCGCAACACCTCTAGAGGAAGGTGCTCGACGAGGCCGTGAAACAACGAATGGTTTTCCCTCACATGATCACATCTTTCTAGGAGGACCAAGGGGTCCCCAAAATTAGGGGTATCGACCAGTGGGTCGAGATGGAGGAGTTCGATCTTATTGACCCTACCACTATAGGTCCACCTACTCGAGGGCTCAGTCAGCCACAGCGCCCTCCTACGCCTTAGCCTGCCTTACCACAAGATGATTTCCAGGGGGATATACTAGCCGCCCTACAGGCCATTCAGCTGGAGCAACAACAGGATCGCTGCTACTTTCGCGACTTCTGAGTAGAGGCCTATAGATAGTGGCATATACCGGAGCCCTCATCCCTAAAGGACGAAGGTCCTGTAAATAACGAGGCTGAGGAGGATTAAACACCGGGACGCCTCTTACTGTTTTTGCTTTTATGACTTCATTATGGATGATTGTACCTGTTACTCGTATTTCTCTGAATAAAAGTTAAATGGTACCGTACCATGTAGAGCCATTTGTTAATATTAATATAAATTCACATTAATAAGGACTCACCTTGAATGGTTTAGGAACCAATTGATTGGAGAAATGTACTGAAATTCAATACTACCGTACCACTGAACATCTAGTCTCTCTCTACTATTGTTGCCATGCAGCACACCACCACTACTAGCATTTGTATCGTACTAGGATTCACCTATTTTATCACAATTTACTCTTCCAAATGCTATAACTGTTCCATTCATTTATGCCATACATGCATACATAACCATTGCATTTATGACTTGCATACTATATAGCTGTTGCATCCATGCCATGCATGTGCATTTATATGCTTTATCTTAGGATTCAATCTAGCTCAAGCTGTTCCAACCCACATAGTCAAAACCTATGCTACGACTCAAGTGTCACTGCCAAACCTGAATGGTACATGCCGGTCTATGCTTCCACCTATCCCTACCAATATCTTAATGGCACGTAGACATCCATATTCACACTTGATATGACTTAATCGTCCTACCAAATCGAAATGGCACACGGCTAGTCTACACATCACTTATTCTTACCGCCTTGCGGAAAACAAGATTTCACACCACTCGTCCTTCCGGCATACAGGATCTCACTTCACTCTTATCCTCACCCGATTAGCCTGTCCAAAAGGGCGCCAATATGTTACTCCTTGTTTTCGCTCTACACAGCAAACATCTTCACTGTTACGATAAGAAAAACAAAGCGAAAAAATTGTAGACACCCCATTTTGTCCGAGCATGTTCTCGAAACAAAGAGAATTGAAGAATTCAAAATAAGCTTATGGCATTGTGACGTTGGTCCTTAATGTCGACGTCGTGACGTTCATCCTCGAAGTCAAATTTATTTGAAAGCCTCCCCATTTCATGCCACACGGTTTACACGCATGAACCTATGCCAACGTCACGACGGCAGGGTCTCACTTCGTGACGTGTCCAAGAATATTCGAATATTCCCACTCCAAACGCCTTTTTCACAGAAGCCTTGGCCGACATCGTGACGTCTACCTTGAAAATACCAAAAGTTGTTATTTTCTTACCTTGTAAATAGAGGCTCACTCCATTCAGTTTAACACACGGTCACAAAGTCTAGACACTAGTCAAGTGCGAAAATCTCATCCCTTGACTTCTCAAGAGCTCTCTCTAGTCACTCCATGAGTTCAAGAGTCTTACTCTTGACTGCCTAATATCCTTAGGATATCCCGCTGCCCCAGGTACGCAATCTAAACCCTAGCCTCTTGGGTATTTCAATTTATTGCAAAGCCCTTGGCTTATCACCATCACAAATCATCTTGCATTCGTATTTACTACTTCAATATATTCAATTAGGCCTTTCCTAGTATTGTTTGTAGGGTAAATCTTGTCTATAATTAACCATATAGGCTAGGGGATCGGTCAGGGTCTAAATCAATAAACTTCGAATGATTGCCAAAACGCCCAAATTATTGTTTGTTGTTGTCAGGTTAGAAGGCTAAGAAAATGCCTTTTATCCGAATCAAATGGATCATAGGTATCCAATTAAGCAAAAAATTCGACGAAAAAGGCAAAATTTTGCCGCATGTCATAACATCCATTAGCGAAAAAATGTGAAGACTGCCCTACGTTGCAACATATTCGCATGATAGTTGCGATGTGATTCGGCAAAAATGTGGAAAAACGTGAGCTAGCTCTAAATGTCGCGACATGCCTTGTACATGTTGCGACGTTCACCCAGAATCCAATTATTCAATGTTTTCCTTGATTGCCGAACATGAATTTAAGGCTTGTGATCGCACGTGTGACGCGAATCATAAGAGAAACCTCGTTTCTCCTTATATTCACACTGCTTATGCTTAAACGAGTGGCACGCGTTGCCTCCATTGATTATCATTGGTATGAGCAAACTCTAACTGCATGCCAAAAGCCTCTATCTAGAGAGGCCCTAAGCTCTTACCAAGTCCATTCTTCTAAAATTTAATTTCCAAAAAACACATGTATGATCCTGATCATAATGCACATAAAATATAACTCAAAAACGCATGTATGATCCTCACGGAGGGGTACGTAGACCCTAGGCTCTTATCAAGTCCGTTCTTCCAAAATTTTCAGAAAACACACGTATGATCAAAAGTGGAAATAACGGCCAAACATAAACTATTATTTTTATATTAGAGTAACCGTCCTATGGACGAAGACGAGGGATGTTTAACACCTTCCCTTACCTTAAATGAACTCCCGAATCTTCTTTTTTTAAAACGATTTTTAAATTTTTTTTTCAAGTATTATAAAAACTTGGTGGCGACTCCAATCTTTCAAAAGCGAAAAACCATCGAGAAAGAAGTGGTGCGCCTCCCGAAGACGGTTGAAACCTTCCGGGCGGTGCTCACAATTACTCTATTCATTCATTGTCATTTGTCAATATTAATAAAGATATACATTAAATAGGGAACCACCCTAAATGGACTAAAGACCATATTGTTATTACTTATTAATATTAACAAATAACATGTAAAACTCCAAAAATGATAAACACCGACACATTTTATTCTTTTTTCTAAAAAATTTCATTTTGCCGTGTCCAATCTAAGTCCAATCGTGTGCGAGCACTGTCCAAGCCGTGTCTGACACGTGTATGAGCCAAAAGAAATTATTTTAAAATTGGACACGTAAAGATGCGCGTCGGACAAGTAAAGTCAGTATATCAATGTCGTGTTGGATACCGGACACATATCCAAGAGTGTACTTTGCTTCATAGCTTTGACTTAACTCACCCCAAAATGGTCTTTACATTTGAGTTGCTTCTATAGTCTGTGCCACAAACTTTGAGTCAATCGGAGACTTTTCACACAATGATAATGGGAGCAGGTGAGGCAGTACTATAGTCAATGAGTTTGATTTCTACTTCACCTTTGAGTTTCAAAGTCAAAAAAGGAAGAAATGGAATTTCAAAATCAACTACAAACATCATGCTGCAATAATTTCTTTCTTCATCTTTCTTTCAATTTTTCAATATATGCATTATAATTTTTACATAACATTGACCATGTTTACAAAGAACAACATCATGTATAAACTAAGCCAAAGTTCATCATGCTCATTAATACAGTGATGCTCTTTCATTGGAAAAGATTTCTGAATCCATCAAAGATTCTTAAAGCTCTTAATTCACCAGTCCTCATATCCCTTAGTCTTCTCCGCAGTATCTGCATGCAATTAATATCAAGAGCAAACAGTGTGGGTTAAATATCTATTTCACTATGGATATGTTTGGTAGGCAGAATATGAAGTGAATGAATTTATTATGTTTGGTAGTAAGAAATGAGAATAGAATGAGAACGGAATAAAATATGGTAAAGTGACTATTTTATCCTTATATTAAAATATTTTTTTTAAAAAAAAAGTAAAGGCAAAAGCATAATTTCATCACATTACAAAAAGTAAAGTATGTTTAGTAAAAAATGTTGGAGGACATCCAACATTCTACATAACAAATACACCCTATATTCCTATAAAAGTGGTGCAAGACATTTCCATTTTGTAAAAGTAAGTTCAACATAATAGGTCATGTTAATTCAGGAGCTTATTATAGCTTGGTTATACTCGAGCACTTTTCTCTTAATGCTTCATTTTTCTGGGTCCAATGCATAACACTCAATTATTGTATAAATACATTCCATCAATGTTCTACTTTATAAGGATTTTGAATCATTTGCATTCATTCTCTGCAATAGAAAATACAATCAATCAACAATCAAACAACAAAGCCTTTTTCCACTAGGTAGGGTCGGCTATATGGATCAAGCGACGCCAACATGTTCTGTCTTTGCACATTTCTATGGTTAAGTTATTTATGACTACATCCCTCTTAATCGTTTCTCCTATTGTTTTCTTTAGTCTTCCCCTACCTTTAGTTATTAGGTTATCTTCCATTTGGTCAACTCTACGTACCGGAGCCTCTTTCGGCCGCCCTTGTACATGACCAAACCACCTAAGGTGTGTTTCGACTAATTTTTCGACAATAGGTGCTACCCCCACTTTCTCTCTAATATAATCATTCCTAATCCTATCCATTCTAGTGTGACCACTCATCCAGCGCAACATTCTCATTTCTGCCACGTTGAATTTGTGCTCATGTTGGCTTTTTATAGCCCAGCATTCAGTACCATACAGTAAAGCTGGTCTTATTGCGGTGCGATAAAATTCCCCCTTAAGCTTAAGCGGTACTTTCTTATCACAAATAACACCCGATGCCTTCCTCCATTCATCCATCTTGCTTGGATCCTATGGTTTACATCTTCCTCTATTTCTCCATTATTTTGTATTATCGTTCCCAAATACTTAAAACTTGTGACTTCCCGCATGGGGTGATCTCCAAGTTTCACCTCACTCTTAGAATCAGCGTCCCTACCACTAAATTTACATTTCATATACTCTGTTTTGCTTCGACTTATGCGAAATCCATATGTCTCCTAAGCTTGTCTCCATCTCTCTAATTTTTCATTTACTTGTTCTTTGGAATCTCCAACCAAGACTATATCATCAGCAAAAAGCATACACCTTGGTACTACCTCTTGTATATGTTCAGTGAGCACATCCAATACCAAATTGAAGAGGTAAGGGCTCAAAGCTGAACCTTGATGTAGTCCTATGGTTATAGGAAAATCCTTCGTAACACTACCTTGTGTTCTCACACAAGTCGTGACTCCATCGTACATGTCTTTGATTGCTCGGATATAGGCCACTCGTACTCCTTTCTTTTCCAAAGCCTTCCATAATACTTCTCTCGATACTCTATCATAGGCCTTTTCCAAATCAATAAAAACCATATATAGATCCTTATGAGACCTCTGGCATCTCTCCATCAATCTTCTTAATAGATATATTGCCTCTATGGTTGACCTCCCTGGCATGAACCCAAATTGATTCTCTGTAATTCGCATCTCCACCCTCAACCTCCGTTCGATAACCTTCTCCCATAGCTTCATAGTATGGCTCATGAGTTTGATCCCCCTATAGAAAATAGGAAGAAAAAAAACCCACACTGATAGGGTTCTACCCAAAATGGATTAAGAGCTGATTTTTTTTTTCTTTCCATCTATTTCTTACTGTAGAGTGTATAGAAATGCACTATTTTTCAATTGTAGAGGATCCAGACACCTTTATAAGCTCATTCCTTGGCCAAAATTCATTAGTTTGATGATCACAACACTATAGAATTGAAGAGACAATTGTTTCAGCAGATGGAGTGCTTTCCATGATCAATGGGAGATTGACGAAGTGATTATTATTTTCTAGTAGAACAACAGAGCCGAATAGTAAGAAAAGAAACTAAACAAGAACTCTTCTAGGAGTAGAAACTCAGAAATATCACCAAAAAGTATGCATTGGGAGTATGGAAATAACCATGTTTGGTAATATAATGTGATTTAAGTTCTTACGTATTGAGCACGAAACAGTATTCTTTGCTCGCTAGTACACAAGTCCACAGCAAGTTGTTTCAGAAAGAGTCTTCGGTTAAGTTGTTTCGGAGAAGTCACATCCAAATCCAGTGATCCACTTTCCTGCCAAACTCGAACATTTCATGAGATAAATTGATAAGCAAAGGCAGGCTAAGTTAAATTCATAGAGGTTGATAAATTGAGGTTCTTCAAAGCTATAAAAACTGTAAGAAAAGTAGAAAATTAACAAAAAAGTTCCTCAATAATAAGTTCCCTTGCCTGTAAAAACTTCTTGTACTTTGATATGCTGGATTCGCAGCTGTCTAGTATAAATTGTAATGCTTGTTCTTCCATTTCGGGATATCTCAAATCCTTCTTGGCCGTTGTTTTATTTGACGCTGCGGCGGCCATCTATTAAAAGGAGTTGATCACTTACTTAAATGCCATTTACAGATTAGTTCACAAAAATAGCAAGTGTCAGACCTCTTCAAATTTTCCTCTCATGCTTGAAGGGCTCACAGCTAAATAAGCATATGCCATCAACTCCAATGGCCAACCAGTAATTTTTACAGGGAAACACTGAGATCTGACAAAAGTTGAGCATAGTAAAAAGTTCAATTAGATATATATATATATATATATATAATAGAAGGATATCTCAAAGGTAAATGAGGGAAAAAAGAATCATGTATCCTATCTAAGGATTCCAACTAATCAAGAGTTAAGGGATGAATATTACTGGGCATGATAGTGACGTTTAAAGCTAGCACTATTAGTTAATTAATACAACAACAACAACCAACACAAAAACAAACAAAGCCTTTTCGCACTAGGTGGGGTCGGCTATATGGATCAAACGATGTCACCGTGTTCCATCTTACAATCAGTTAATTAATAATAGTGAATATTCATTTAATTGCGTCCAGAGTCCAGAGGCAGAATGGTTAAATAATTCCAAAATATTGCCTCGGAAAGGGAAGTAAAATCTCATGAGCCACAATTATGGAATATGATGCCTACTAGAGGCACTAAAAGTAATGTAACTCATAAAATCTGTCACAAAATTAGTTGCTCCAAAACATTTGTACATATAGCTACTTCCAAACAAGGACATTTTTATAAAGTAGCAGAGTACCTCATCTCCTGCAATGATGCTAATTAGAATTTTTATGTATTTTTCCACAGTTCAGAACAAAAGATTTGGAAGCTTCTCTAAAAGTACTGGGCAAAACTAGCATTAGCCATACACTCTTTAAACTAGAACAGTTTTGATCACAACAGAAAACAAAAGAAGTTCCATCCTTAGAGATAAACTAATGAAATTTTAGGTACTCACGCTGACAATCCATTTTTCTTCAAAAGTTGTAACTTCTCATCGTAGCATTTATCAGATTTCTTGAGTGACAGTGATAACTCAACTGAATCACTAGGATTAGTGCCTTCCTTTGGAACAAACCCATAAGACAGCAAAAGCTCTCCGTTAGATTTCTTGCCATATGAAATAAACACCTGGATAGAGTGATGAAATTGTTAAGATAATGAGCTATATGGTGAAGAATACCACTATCATACCCAGCTTCAACCAATTAATGCCTGATTTTTCTGAGTACATATAGAGAAGAGACCAACCTATTACCTATAAATCTATTACTATAGCATAATGTTTTTTTTTTATAGAACTATTACTATAACATAATACTTTCTGGCAAAGCTCAAGGAGGCAAGGACTAGTTAGGAAATTATTTATTTTGACTGGATGAATATTATGAAAGTTCTTAGTCAAAATCTAATTTAACAAATTCGCATTTGTCAATTTATGTTTACCTGCTCACCTGGTTGGTAGGGACGATCTGTGGTAAAGACAATTCCTTTTGATGACTTATCATAATCTAAAAATGTTTCAACCTAGACCAAACCAAAGAAAATGCCACTAATCAGTGTTAAATGTAATGAAACAAAATAGAATTAGGTATCTTCTATGGAACAGACCACATCATACATCACAACTATGGTTTAGCATATCTGCCCAAGGAACCAAGGCAAACTTTCCATCCATTGAGGGTAACCGAACCTGCATAGTACAAAGAGAATGGATCTTATATTCTTACCAATAATAACACGCAAGACAAACAAAATGAATAGATTATGGATGTAAAAGGAGCCCAAAAAAGAGGGGGGGGGGGGGAAAGGAGAATCCTAAATCAGTCAGGTATGGAGCAATTTTTGCAAATAAATATATTTATTCTCCCCTCAAATACCTTTGGAAATTACTGTTTCAAGAAATAATATGGTCCTGTCATATTTCTGGAATCTGGAGTTCAACTCTCTTTCAAAATCAGCCATGCTATGACTTTATGTTACATCTCAAGCTTGTTAATTGAAATTTGAAGCAATATAGGCAATATGTCAAACCCTCTCACTCTCACTATTCAGACATGATAGAAGACGCAGAAGACAGAATATAATTACATTACAACTGCTAGGTCAACTCACCAAGCGAGAGAAAAGAATGCCGAATGACCATTTGAAGGTCTCAATGTTGAACACCTGTGAGTTTTACAGACGGCAAAATCAGATAAGCACTATCTTATAAAAATAAATATTTGGAATAGCATAACAGTTTACTAAAATTATGTATTCAAGAAATGATAACAAAAAAAATTGTCTTGGGAATGTCAAAAGCTAAATTAGCTGGTTGATATCCAGCATCACTTATTTTATCATAGTCTAGGACCTCATTCTTGACACCTAACCAACCAGGTATGCAGAATTACTGAATACTGAGCTATACCAGAATGAAAACTGAAGCAATGAGAGAGAAGAAAATTTAATGATTAAGATGCATTATTAATTTTGATATCAAGGGGCAGGAAAGGAAAGGAGCATAATGAAATAATTATCAGCTTTAGCTGGATTACAAATTCAAAAAATTAAATGGGAAATGTCTTTTGTAAGTCAACATCCGACTAATTAGTATAGTTGTTTAAATGGCCAAAAAAAAAAGTATAGTTGTTTAAGCAGGGAATAAATTATATCAACATTATGAACTGAATAGAACAATTTTTAGAAAGCACTAATAAGAAACCAGAGGACTTTGGCCAAACAACCAAAAAAAGGACTTCAACCATTAGTTTAGGTTCACTGTTCTAGTCAACAAAAATTCTAAACAGAGCACTTATATCTGGCAGTCAATTCATATTCCAGCAAAAATAAATTTATTAGGGTCCAATAGCCCTAACCAGGTCCAATGTGACATAATTACCTCTTCGGGGAATAAACTAGGATACTTGGAAAATATTCTGAGCCTCAAATCATTGTATCTGTAGAAGAGAAGTACATATATTAGTAGCAAGACATATAATTATTTACTCAAGAAGACAAATACATCAAGAATGGAAAAGAGAAGTGAAAAGGAAAAAAAAACTGTAGAAAAACAAAGATACAACTATGAATCCATACGTTCCAATAACATTATTAATCCTTTCAATTGCTCTCTCCCTGATCTGTGAAGCTTCCAAATATCGATCTAGTTCTGCTCGTGACCTGAAATGAGATTGGGAAATAGTAGGGGAAGAATTTTAAATATATGAGAGGACTAAAATTGAAAAAAAAAATGTAAAACGATAAATTCACCCTTAATATTATATTAATATGATCTTTTGAGAAGAGTAAATGAATACTTTACCATTACTGAATGATCATGTTTCAATTCATTTTTGGAGAGTTTAATATAAGTGCCATTGTGGTAAAATATATCAATTTCAATTCTCCTATATACTCAAGAGCAAAGAATTTATCCATGATCATGTTTCACTCCTATTTTGGAGTCTTACAAGTCACTCATTAATTTTCATTCCTCACATTCTTTGCTAACAAGCTCTCAGAATATTTCATCAAGAGAACCATTCAAAAATCACATAATTACCAGTAAAGAAGTGAATAGGGTTGCCGAGGTAAGGCCGATACATAACTGCTCCATCTTGAAGATTTCATGAGGCTTGCTTCACTAATGAGGTAAGTTGCAAGCAGTGGCCAATCTGGCACTGAATTCCTTTTCAAAATTTCCCCGGCCTCTGGGGAGCTCCACTCCTAGTAACAGGCAGCAAAACCCAAAAGCAGATGCATAAGCACCAAATGCAGATGTGGATACACAAGCAGAAATGCGTACTAAAATGATTAAAGAGCATTCCTTTCGTATATGAGTTAACAACAACATTTGAGAAACTTCGAATAACAAAATGACAAATTATTTAAATCCCATATGATTAAATTTCATACAGCAGTATGTTTAAGTTCTGATGAAATTGACTAAAGTGTTGATGGGGACTAGGGATAGTACGGGCTGTTCCTAGCTTAAGTGGATTGATTCTTTCCCATCAATTGTTAGCTTTTGAAGGAGAGTTCCCTGAGTTTCTTAGGTTCCATTCCATCATATGTTAAGAAAAATAGCAGCACAGAAATTTAGGACAAATATATATATATATATATATATATATATATATATATATATAACAAAAATCTAAACGAAACAGTTAAGGAGTGAAAACTATTAAACAAATAACTTAACCTGGTTTGGCTTTTACATAAAATGTTAAATAATAAAGCATACCAAATTCTACCTTCTCATCCTTCTTTATATTAGTAAAAAAGACGACAGTTCTCAAGAATCTTCACCTTGACCACAATTTTATCAAGCATCAGTCAAACTTCATCCACCTTTTCCAAGATTCCCTAAAGAGCAAAACATAGTTTCTAGAAACACCAATCAAGCTCAAACAATTTTTGACTAAGCAATTACTTTAGGCTTCATTAAGATATCACCCAGTTGTCTTTAGTTCCAAAGTTACTGGAATGGAACTGAATGTGCTTAGTTTGCTTGTGATAAATAAAACTCCAATTATCATAGTCAACAAAAGTCGCTTCTAATCCATGCTTATCTCACCAAACAAGCTTCTGAGCCAATGGCTTTTGTCACAGCCACATACTCTACCCCATATACATAATTGTAGGCTATAATGTAGCCATCCAATCTAATGGACTCATGGTAAAACAACTAATAAGAAACACTAGACTAGTAATAAATCTACTCACAAAATCAACATCAATCTCTAAATTACTAGAGTGTCTGATGGAACCCTCCCTCAAAAGCTAGTTGTTGATAAGGAAGAAACAAGCCACATAACTACCCCATAGAGCATCCCATACTACTCAATGTGGGACTTGGATAGCCCATAACTACCTAAGGGACATCTCATACTATCCCCATCACTATCAGTGTCCAAAACAGAATGAATGTAATATATTTTGGACATATATATTGCAATAAAGAAGTTAATACTCTTTCATTTTCCCATAATGTAACACTCACATAAATCAATAGTTCCTAAACTCTTACCAACAACCTCACTTTCACAAGCTATCTATCCTTACATAGACTGCCATATGCCCAAGCTGCATAGTCCATGACTAACAACTATTACCCAATGACTTGGGGAACTCTCCCCTAGCCGTTGAGGGAAAGGAACCAAGCCACTTAAGTATCCCATTGAGTATCCCATACTACTCCATATGGGAATTGGTTAGTCCATACTACCCTAGAGACATCTCATTCTATCCCCATCCCCATCAAATCAATCCTTCCATGATTAACAGACATGACCAGGTGAGGTTTTTCTTCAAATTAGGAGCATGCCTAACATACAGCAGCATGCATCTTAAAGCAAGTTATACCTCTTTCAACAGTCTTGCATGGTGCATTATTGCCCATCAAGATAACTTCACATAAGATAAACTCATGCATGGACTTGTTGGGACACACGCGAAGAGCATCCAATCAAGAACTCACTTGTATGAGTTACTAGAACTATCATCTGCTACCAATCACCAATGAATAAACATAAATCATCATCTTCAACAATGCTGACTTCTATGGAGTCACTAGACAAAATATCTTGTTCCCATTGAATTTCTCAATTTCAAACTTCAATATAGACATCTCTATCAAATCTACCAAGTAGCCAATACTGTTTTGATATCAGCTATTGGAAAAAAAATAGTGGCAAAAGAAATCTAGACCAGAAGTAATTTGATTGAAAATAACAAAATTCAAATGACCAGTAAAGACATGAGAAATATCAAACACAAAAAGTTAACGTGGTTTGGCTTTTAGCTTACATTATATTTAATGGAAAAGGTCGGAAGGAAATTTCACTAATGGAAACAAAAGTAGATACAAGAGTGATTTATTTGAACCCAGTACCTCAAGGCACCTCTCACTATCAAATATTTTCTCACAAAAAATGTGCATATAAAAACACTTCATTAGAAATCCAGGTCCTACCAAAACACTGAAGTAACAAATTCAAATTATAATAAAATACCAAGGGAATAACCCTAAGAGTCCCTAGAAAATAACAAAAATGAAGACTCCTAATTCCGAAATAATAACTAAATAATCTCAGAATTAAACCAATAGATCAAATGTCCCAAAAGCATAATTACATCAATATTAAATCATTAAATAAACTAGAATTCTATCTTCTAAGTAAAACAACAACAAACAAAGTATAACTGATCAAGCCACCTGTTTAAGGTTTTGTTTTACTCATTTCTATAGTTAACAATTAATAGTTAAAGTTATCTTATAGAGTTATAGTTAATCAACAAAATTCAAGACACTCTTTCTGTGTTGTTGGAATTGACGACACTTCTCAACAGAATGCTCAAAACAGTTCCACATATTTTTCTTTTCATAAACTCCATTTCTCCACAAATTTAGGAAACTAAGGCAAAATGAAAGATGAAAGCCTTACAGAATCTGCAGTGATTACTAGCGAAGGAGGCACAAAGAGCAACTTCTCTCCCTTCCTTACATTCTTCAAAGCAACGAGTCCTCTCTCCCCAACGTCCACTCTTTCAATGGCCATCTTCTGCGGTGGGAGGCCAGATTCCGACAACCATCTCTGCAAACCCGACGCATTTTCGAGAGAATCAATCTCGCAACCCCATGGTATTGCGGATTCCGTCACGGCGGTTCTGGAAGAAGCGTCACTAGCAGAAATAGAGCAATGAATTTGGGGCTTTCGTGAAATAGTTAGATGACGCTGAGCAGAATGGGATTTCTGAGATGGACTGAAGCTGGGAATAAGAGTAGTGGTGGTGTAGAGGATTCTAGAAACTTCGGCCATGGCTGTGAGTTTAGAAGAAGAACCTTATCTGATGAAAGCTGAAGACGATAAAGGAACAAACATGGCAGTTCGAGCCGTTGTATAGTGGCGCCGTGTGGGATAGAGTTTTATCAATAGTGGGAAGCGCAAGAATACGACGCCGTTTGTTGGCTATGCTAATGCAATCCCTTTAAGATGATTTTTTTTTTTTTTTGCCAACATTATTTTAAGATTAAAGTTCAAAGTACTAAAACTATATTGATATAGAGTAAGGAGAGAATTATCGTCCCGATATATATTGTTTCAGTTTAATTTTTAAAAAATAAAATATTTAATTTAATCATTAAAAAAGATATGTTTTTGTCTCAATGTAATTTATTTTTTTCCTGTCATTTTTTTAATGACCAAAAGAACTAAATTGACATAAAAACATCTTTTATGAACGAAATTGGAATAATATATATCTTTTAGGGACAAATTTAATAATTTTCTTTAAAGTAAATTAATTTTGATTCTCAAAATTACAACTTATCTCAATTTAGTTCTTCAAAGATAATAAATTTAGTTCCTTTTGTTTTAACTCTTAGAATTTTTTAATCAATTAGGTTAACAAAGATTCTTATAAATTAAATAAAGACAAATTACATTTTTTAAAAATTAAATTTGATATTTTTATCTTACAAAGACTAAACTGAGATTAATTATATATTTTAGGTACTATATTTTAATTTTTTTTTAGGGGACTATATTTTAATTTCTTATCCTCAATTAAAGTTTTAAATGAGTCTTTATCTAAAAAAAAAACCTTTTAAATCAATCAAGAAAATTTTAAGTTTGTATAATTAAAAACATTTTTTTAACCTTTTTTTTAGTCCTTTAGAGGATTAACATATTTTGGACTTCGGATCTTTTGATTGAAGTGTCCTTGTATCAATGATGAAAAATTGGGTTTGAACTACTCAATTCCTCCAGAGAAGAAAATTGGTGAAATCGACCATAACACCGATATGTTAGTGGATGTTTATTTTTATGGTAAAAAAGTATTCAATTTTTTAATGGAAAACACTTATTTTAAAAAATTGTTATGTTTGTGTATGCTTTAAAAAGTTTTTGAGAGTTCTTTTGGGGTGAGTTAGGTCTCTTAAAATGGTATTAAAAAGCTTTAGGATCGATTTTGAGTTGTAACTGATGCAATTTTTTAACTTCAAGTAAAATTTGAGTTCAATCAGTAAAGAAAAGGATATAAAATTTGTAGTATCCTAGCAAAAGTATATCACCAGGAGTGTCCTTCTTCTTGTTCGAATCAATCCGATCTACGACCATCCAACGTCATATGTTCCACTCCTGGGTGAGCTTTTAGGGTGTGTTTGGTTAGTGGGGTATATCCAACGTTCTTCCTACCAAACATATCTTACTTTTTTGTAATGTGATAAAATTATGTTTTTGTCCTTATTCTTTTATTTACTGTTATTTCATTCACACTTTTAATGTAAGGGTAAAATGATCAGTTTACCCACTTTTATTCCGTTCACATCACATTAAAATGACATGTACATTCCTTCCAACATTCTCATTCCTATTCTCATTCACATTACCTCATTCATTTCACCTACCAAACACCCTTAAGTGTAAAGGGAGGGACTCGTAGCTTCCTTTCAAGGTCTGGGGTCCTCTACCCTCTTCTTAACCCATCTCCGAACCCCATGCACCCAGCTCCATCAATCCGCTATCTCTCTATCTTGATTGTCCAAGGTAGTTGATATAGCATGTCTGACCGATCGACGTATCCGAACCATAAGATCTTGAGGAGACTGACGAGCCACCTCGTTCGGACATTCCGTTCCAACTATCAACATCACGCAATCATTGTCTAACCAAATATCGTTACAGGTGGGCCAGCCTCTCCCCCTGAAAAGACTAAACTACCCTCGACGATGCCTATAAATACTCGAGAACTATCCAGGTACAACTAATGAATCTATTCTATTATTACTTATACATCCTCCGTCGATCTGACTTGAGTGTCGGAGTCCAATCCGGGGACCATCCCCGCCTTGGATTACTGTGCAGTGTGCACCACCCGGAGTGATCAAGAGGCACTTGGAGATTCATCGGCACTCGAGTTGCTATTAGCCATGGTCGTCTCTTTATTATTAAAACATATCAAACCCCTGGTCTCCATCATCATTGACCCGAGTTCTTTTATTGCTGAGTAAAACATTGTTTTGGTCCTCCACAGATGTCTCTTTTGTCAATTTGGTCTCCCATATCGGTGTTATCAATTTGGTCCCCCACAGATCAAACTGTTAGCAATTTGGTCCTTCTGTTAATTAACTTGATGACATGTCAAGTTAAGTTGTGATTCAGCAATTTTTTTATCTGACTACCCATTAATTAATTTAGAGTAATTTATTTTTTATTTAAAAAACCTTTTAAATTAAAAAAAAGTTTTAAAAAATGGCACAAATATGCTTCTTTGCATTAAAAGGAGGTATGTCAAAGTTTTTTTTAATTTTTTATTTAATTTAAAAGGTTTTTTAAATAAAAAATAAATTATTCTAAATTAATTTATGCCTAGTCAGATGAAAAAATTACTGAGTCACAACTTAACTTGATATGTCATCAAGTTAATTAACGGAAGGGCCAAATTGCTAACAGTTTGATCTGTGGGGGATCAAATTGATAACACCGATCTGTGGGGGACCAAATTGATAAAGAAGACACCTGTGGAGGACCAAAATAGTGTTTTACTCTTTTATTGCCCAATGAAATTTTCTGCTTGATGGCCCTTTCCTTGGTTCTGAGATTAGCCGTTCTTTTATTTACTGTTTCATATTGGATTTAGAGAACTCCGAATCTGTTTGTATCCGTCGTTCTTGCGATGGGGTTAAAAAATTGGTGAATGGATCATAATAAATAGATGTAAGTAAAAAACTTATAAAAAAAATAAGTAAATATGTATAAAAAATATAAAAAAGTAAATAAAAATGAAAAAATTGAAGTAAATATGTATTTGTTACGAAGTTCCTCCCATCATATGTTTTATTTATATTTTCTTCCTTCAATGACTAGTTATGTAAAATTTAGTCATTTATATTCTCTCTCCACTATAATTGATCATACAAACACTTTTTATCACGTATCTTATCTGTATTGAAGAACTTTATAACAAACACCTAAGCAATTTCACCTTAATCCAACAAAAATACTTGTGAAAGAATAAAAAAAATAGATAAATAAATAAATATTTGGTGAAAAAAAAAGATAAAACATACAAAAAAAAGTAATCATGAGATAAGAGTAGAAATGGCAATGGACGATCATTTTTTTTACTACATACGTATTAGTCTAATACATTCAATATCTGTACTCTAACTGAATCCAAATATTTGTATCCAAAATCACGCGTTATTTGAAATACTTAAACACTCAAAATATCCAAAACATACAAAAATAGATATTAGATACCCTATAATCAACTAAGCTACCTATATCCAATACTCAATATCCACCCAATAAATAATTATAAAATAATATTTTAAAATTAAAAATATGCATAATTCTTATTAATAAAAATTATAAACAATTCTAATTATATTAAAAATATAAAATTTTATTTAATAATATATAAAATATTTAAATTTTGATATTTTATTTGAATATCGGATGTCCAATCCACCAATCCAATACAAAATAGATAATTATCTTTTACTATGTGCCCATCTATTGTCATCTCTAAGAATAAGAATAGTAAATATTATATTTTATATATTTTAAAAGAAAGTATAAGTGAAATATTAAATTCCAAAAGAAAGTAAAAATACATTATGTACATATTTTAATTTATAAGAAATTATTTATTTAATCACCATATATTTATAATAAAAAAATCACCATATATATTAGAGAACTCTTTCAACCGCAATTAAATCAATGTTTGAAAACCTAGACAAACCCAGTTGAGTTGACTCAAGCACCAACTTAGTCCGAGTGATCTCTATGGACCATTTTACAATTAACCTGAGAACGATCCAGATTGATCCGACAGGTTTTAGGCAAATTCAATAACCCATGACACGATTCTATTTCAATTTTTTTAAAAAAAAACTTGAAAATTATAAGATTGTTTGATACCATTAATATTTTATTTTCTTAATCAACTAAATTGACAAGCTTTTGAATTGTTTGAACTTCGAAGTATTAAAATGGTTTGAGTTATGACTTAATTAATGTGATGATTTTTTATTTAAATTTTAGGTTTGGGGATCAAAAGTTAAGTGTTTAAAACTTAATATGTTATTATTTTTATATTTTATACCTAATATAATCAATTTCAGCTTCGAATTTAAATTATAATAACTTATTATGTGTTTTTAATATTTATTTGATTAATGTATGCATATATATATATATTTAGTGACCCAGTGGTTGATCCAATAACCCGAGTTCTTGGTCCAGTTAATGACTAATCCGAGTTTTCAAACATTGAATTAAACCTGAATTGTAAACCGGAGCCTCAACCCATCCGAATTTAAAAACCATTACCACTACTTTACCTGTTAAGTAACTTTTTCCCATTCATGTCATCCACTTCTGCCAGATATTTTAACTCTTTTTTTTTACCACACAATTTTACCTGTTAACTCTTTTTTTTTTCACCACAATTTTAAATGTTGGTAAATGGTATGGAATGCATCAGTTTAGCTGAAGACTTTTGTCAACATTTTCTATATAAGAATTATATGATTGGCTTATATCATACAATTCCACTTATATGGAGATGTAAAAAAATAAGATGAAGCTCCCCAAGTGTTCGCCGTAAAGTTACACCAATCGTTTTATTTATACTATCTTTCTTCAATTAATTACTATAATTTAATCTTTTATATTCTCACTCTACCTATGATTGGTCATACAAATTCTTTTTGACATGAGTCTTATTTTTATTGGAGAACTTCACAGCAAACACTTAAATAACTACATCTAAGTTTAGTCCTTAAATGATAGGAGCCAAACAGTCTGTATAAAAATATTATACAAGAACATAGTAAACTAAACACCCTAATATTATTCAACTTCATTCTATGTGGTGCTTTTTTAAGTACATTAACTTTCAGACCAAAAAAAAGTACATCAACTTTACAAAGTAAACAATATGTCAATGAAATTGTGAAGTTAATGCCTTTTTCGTCCCTCGCCCAATATTGATGCAATGAAAATTTGAAGACAATAAACCACTTGAGTGAAATAAAGTAAAAGAGTACCGAAGGAAAATAGTTAAACAGAAAGAACATAACCGTTTTGGCAAAACAAAAGCAGCAAACCATGTTTGCTTTACCTGCTCTCACACCTCATTCTCAAATCTTCAACAAAACTGCGGTAGGGGTACAGATTGCCAGTATCCACCTCTAATAAATTACCATATCCAAAAACAATCTATAACCTTTTCCGTGGGGAAGGATAGCGTTGAAGGAAAATTATGAAAAGGCATTATTTATGTTTTTTTCAAGTTTTACTACTCACCGTGTACATCCATTAAGTTGATCACAAGGACCTCTACACTAATTACCAATTAATCATGTACAACTTAAGCTTAAAAAGGCTGGAATATAAGTTACAATAGCCAATACATTAAGACAACGAATTAAGAATTTTTTGGTCCCCCAAAAGAGATACCATTTGTCCTCTAAAGATTGTTTCAATTTTAAAATAGTCAACCAATAACGCCTAATAGAAAGAATGAAGTGACCAATAAAAACTTGCGTACATTTTATAATTTAAAGGACTTAAGGATAAAATTGCAATGTTTTGATGACCACATAAACAGTTAATAGTCACATCACCCATTCTATTAAGCCATTTCACCTATCCCATTAACTAACTATTAGTGAGGAAGATTTTAAAACCAAAAGAAGAACACTTCAAAGGACTAAAATGAGACATTCAATATTGGGGGGGCCAAAGATGGCCTAATTAGCATGGTTAAGTTTTTCACATAACTGCCAGCCAGATGGACCCCACCCCAACATGGGGTCATGGACTATCTAAACAATTATTGGAACTGTTTATCATCACTTTTTGTATCTTGTTACGGTTCAGAGCAGTAATCCAATACTTTCTATATTAACACTTATGATTGGTAACAAGGGCAGCCAACAGAAGGAAACCTCCCTTTTTAAGCATACATGTGACTTCAGAAACCTTGTTGAAACTAAGTTAGATCTATCACATTTATAGTTTTACTATCTATGAAAACATATAACTAAATCATTGAAACTCTATGCTGTAGAGGTCATATTAGCTACCTTAACAAAAGCTGACTAAGAAATCTAGTAGGAATATCAAGAATAACAAGTAACCTGTCAAATTAAAATCTACTATGCATCTCCTATATTATACATTCACACAACTCTAATGTGATTCTAACTGAATTTCATATCCAAAATGTTCGTTCTAAGTAGCAACAATCTGATTATCAAGAACAAAACGTAATTTGCCAAACTAGAATCACGGGCTGATAACTGAAAGACAGCTCTAGATAGTTGATGCTTGGAAAGCTCTAGATTGACGATGTTCTATCTTCAGTAGTCTAACCAATTGAGTAACAGACATGCTAATAGTTCATCAGACTTCTAGAAAATGGCCACCAGCAGTAACTTGGGTCTACGAAATGTGATATGCTTAAAACCTGCATGCAACTTCTAGGGAAAAAGCTTAGACATAATCTACCTTGCATAAGGATGGTAACGACTACTGCCACCATAACTTCCCCTACTACCATAAAGTCCTCCTGCCCCTCCATAACCAGCACTAGGACCTGAGTCATAACCCCCACCAGAGCCAGGGCCACCATAGCTCTCATAGCTCCCACTTCCTCGCCCATATGCACCTAGGCCGCCACCACCACCATATCCAGCACCAAGGCTCCCCATATAGGAACCATAGCGGCTAGAATAACCAAATGAAGAGTCTCCTCGGTAGCCGGCAAAACCACTACCACCATAACCCCCAAAACTACCACCGAAGTCATCTCCACCACCATACCCACCATAATCACCAAGCCTACCACCAAAACCTCCAAGGGACCTATAAGGAGCAGGACCAAAACTTCCACCGCCAAAACTGCTAAAAGAATCGCCAAATCCACCATAAGCATCACCATATGGGCGTGCCCTAGAATCACTACCAAATGGAGGATGAGGTGCTGGGTTTGAGGATTTCTTTGGTTCAGCCTTCTTGATCTCAACCTACAACAAAGAAGTAAATCAACCTAGTTCTTCCTTAAGCAGAATATTTTTTTAACCTGGCTTAAGAGAAAATAAACCTGTAGCAAGCTCAAGTGACCAAGCGTCAAACAGCATAGAACCAACATAATTACGAGAATGACATCAAATTCAACAAAACTTGAAGATAACTGATATTAACTTCTCCACAATAAAATCCTTTTATATTAAATAGTACTTCTTTATACATTGCCTTGTCAGTTTTAGGTACATCAAATATCCTGAAAACCCAAAGAGAACTCACCTGAGTACCCGCCATATCAATCATATTTCCATTTGTCAGTATATTGTCGACAACCTTTTCATTGTCAAACACAACAAATCCAAAACCACGAGAACGCTTAGTAGTATGATCCCGTATAATCTCATGTTCCACAACCTTCCCATACTTCGAAAAAAAGTTCTTTAACTCTTCTGAGATATATAAATCAATAAGAAAATGTTAGAGCATTGATTTTTCTGACAATAATAACAACATTTAGAAATAACAAAAGATATATCAATGTATCTGCAAGTACATAAAAAGAAAAAAGCACAGTTCAAACCTTCAGTCACCATAGATGGTATACCACCAACAAAAATCTTCTTGGTTTTAAAATCATTCTCTTGGGCCGCACCCTTCGGAATAGTCCTCTTGATCTCAACCTGGACAAATTTAACACAGAAATCATATAATATTAACCACGTATTTAACCTTGTATAAAATTCTACTCAGTAACAATTACACTGGTCAGAGAGGCACTAACAAATTCCAAAGAAATCAATAAAACGTCAATACATATGCTAACAAAGAGAATGACATTACCTGCTTGCCATTGATCACATGGTCCTCCTGAATAACCTGGTCAACAACAGAAGGATCAGCGTAGGTAATAAACCCGAACCCCCTGGGTCGACCCGTGTGCCGATCTTTCATTATCACCGAGTCTGTTATCTCTCCATACTTCTCAAAGTACTTAACGAAGGTATCTGAACCAACAAAGACCACAAAAGGAGTTCAAAAAAGGGGTCTCAAACAACGAATACGCAAAACAAAAAAACAAAAATACGGAAGAAAGCTTACTCACCCAAGGTGGTATCTCTCGCTAATCCTCCAATAAAGATTTTCCTGCACCAAAATCAGAGAAAAATCAGAAACCCACTGACCAATCGATAGGGTAAAAGCAAAATAGCAGACAAAAAGAAGGCGAGTTTGGAGAAGATAAGAAACGAACGAACCCTGGACTAGCACCGTTGTCTCCTTTCCTGGAACCCATGGGGTTAGCGGGATGAGCAGATCGGAGGATCGGAGATTTTTGTGAGGGAAGGAAGGTGCCGACGAAACGAGAGGCTGCGCGTTGGTTCGATTAGGAAGAGAAAAGAAGACGAATTGAAGACCTAGGGCTCTCTCTCTCTCTTTAAGCGTTCCACAACACCGTTTTACCTTTTTCTTTTTCTTTTATAAATAAATTATAAATTATATATAATATTGTAAATTTGTAATGACGGTGAACTAGCTAATTAATTAGGATTGGACGGAGAATGCACGATACACGATTGGCAAGGGTTAGGGAATACATGTATTTTTCTTTTTCGTGTCCAAGACCATGGTTTTTAAAATTGGACCGGACATTAAATCGGTTCATTGGTTTAACCGTGGTCGAATTGCAGTCGAACTGGTGTTAATTAAATATACTAAAGTATATCATATTAAACATTAGTTACATACTTTATATAATTAACCACAACATTATACCATAAGTAAAATACTAGAATTAGAAGAAGTTGCACACTTAACCACAATATCATATCAAACTCAAGCCATAATATTGTATCAAACTCATCTAAGAAGTCCAATGATCAACATACCTACTACCTAGTACTCAACAATCAACACATGCAAAACTAGAATTAATATGTCCACGTACTAAAAGACAAATTGACAATAAAATTCAATCATAATATTCATTGACGTTAATTCCATCAAATGATACCAAGTTATAATCCAAAGAAGGATAATCGCCAATAGAATCATTCTGAGATCCAGGTTCATTATTCACTTCCAATTTGCTCTTCTCTCGCGTGCGGTTGCTTGTGCTTGTGCTTGTGCTTATGCGATTACAGGGCAAGGAATTTTCATTTTTTTTTATTTTAAACTTTTTTAAAAAATATATATCTATAATTACAATATATATATATATATATATATATCCATAAAAAATACATTAAACGGTGTCGTTTTAAGTTAAAGAAAAAAATTAAAAAAAAAATTCAGAACCGGGTGAACTGAGCAAACCGCCGGTTTTCACCGGTTTGCCCGGTTCACCACTGGTTTAACCGGTTTCCCACCGGTTCATTCACAGAGTGGTTTTATGGTTGTTCCGGTCCGGTTTTAATAACCATGTCCAAGACACTCTTTCGACTAATCAGAATTCGACCCGCATCGCGCACTTAGTTATGATGGGAGAGTCTTCCAACGAAAAAAAAATGCATTCATAAGGTTATTATCACTTGGACCAACCCTTGTTTGTGCAAGTTTATTTTTAAAAAAGAATCATTTATTTTTTTAATAATCACTTATTTAAAAAAAACAAAAACATTATTTTATTCATCTACGTTTCCCTCCTGTTTCAATTTGTTCCTTAACGTTTGTTCTGTCTCAATTTAGTCATTTACGTTTGCAATTAGAGTCAATGTGGTCCTTCTGTTATCTAAGTGTTAAATAATTAACGGATTGCTGACATGGACAATTAAAATATTTAATAATATATACACCTAAGCATGCTAAGTTGGAATTTTTTTACTCTAATTTATTAAAATGAAAAATTAATTAAAATCTACAACCCTAAAACTTTTCAGCAACCATGCTTCATCATCTAGGCAAGGAGTTGATGTTCAATAGTACGGTAGTATTGTACTTCAGTACATTCCTCCAATCAGGTGGTTCATAAACCATTCAAGGTGAGTCCTTATTAATGTGAATTTATATTAATATTAATAAATGACTCTTCATGATTGGAGAGATGTACTGAACTTCAATAGTACGGTGGTATTAAACCCTTATCCCTAGGCAAGATCAGCACGCAAAATTCCTCTTTCTCACACTTCCTGCACAATCTGCTCATAATCTCATTTCTCTCTCTTCTTTTACCTTCTTTTTCCTCTTCCTTATCCTTCGCACCCCCTTTCTCTAACCTACGCCATCCTTCCGCCTCCTCCACATCGTCCTCGTCATCACCGCTGCCGCTTTCGCAGCAAGACTCCGTGTCATCATCTTGAATGCCATTGCTGTTAGAATCTTCATCGACACAACCTACACCGTCGCCTCCTCCTCCTCTGCCGCCTCTGCTACTAATATTATTGCTACTACTACTACTGCTCTCTCCCCTACCGATTCCAACTCATATGACCGGTTATTCATCGAAATCATCTTAGACTGCTTCATCTCCTCCAAACTCTTTTTCTTTGTTTATTTGCAAACACGATATATAGAGAGAGACGCGAAATTTGGAGTAAGGTTTAAGCCCCATTTATTCCAGTGAGACTGAAGCATCTAAGGGTGTTCACCAGGTCAGGTTAACCTGCCAAATCCAACCCAACCTGCCAGTTTGAGTTGGATTGGTTCAGGTTGGTGGGTTGGTTCAGGTCCAAAATCCAACCCCTTCATCAATTGGTTCAGTTAGTGGATTTAGAAATCTAAACCCATCCAACCTGAACCAACCCGTCAACCCGCTCAAGTATATATTATTATTGAAAAAGTTTATAATATATTAAAATATTAAATCATTAATACATAAGCAACAAATACAAATCGTTCTTATCTTGAATATGTTAATTTTAGCTTATTTCAAGTTCTTGACCTTTCCTTAAATGGAAATAAATCTTTTTGGTGAAGGAAAATAGCTTACAAATCCAAAGAAAAATAAAAAAAATGTCAAAAAAATAAAAAAATATATATTAATAATAAATTTGACAGGTTGAACCCAACCCAACCCGCTCATTGGTGGGTTGGTTCGGTTCAGGTTCAACACTCTTTTTTTCTAATCCAACCCAACCCGCTGAACTTTGATTAGATCAATTCTATTTTTACCTTGAACCCGAACCAAACTAACCCGTGATCATAGTTATTAAAACCGGACCGGTCGGTACACCGGTCCGGAATAACCATAAAACCGCTCTTTGAATGAGCCGGGCAAACCGGTGGTTTGCTCAGTTCACCCGGTTCTAACTTTTTTTTTTAAATTTTTTTCTTTGACTTAAAACGACGTCGTTTCATGTATTTTTTTTTATGGATATATATTTTTGTTTAGAATTATAGATATATATATTTTTTAAAAAAGTTTAAAATTTAAAAAAAAAATGAAAATCTCTTGCCCTGTAATCCCACAAGCAGCAGCAGCCGCACAAGAGCAAATTGTAATCGCAAAAGAGTAGCCGCACGCGAGAGAAGAGCAAATTGGAAGTGGATGATGAACTTGGATCTCAGAATGACACTATTGGCGATTATCTTTCTTTGGATCATAACTTGATGTCATTTGATGGAATTAACGTCAACAAATATTATGATTGAATTTTATTGTCAATTTTTCTTTTAGTATATGGACATATTGATTCTAGTTTTGCGTGTGTTGATTGTTGAGTACTAGGAAGTATGTTGATCATTGGACTTCTTAGATGAGTTTGATACGATATTATGGCTTGAGTTTGATATGATATTTGTGGTTAAGTGTGCAACTTGTTCTAATTCTAGTATTTTACTAATTGTATAATGTTGTGGTTAATTATATGGCAAAAGTACCTTTCCTACCCCAACGTTTGGGGGTCCTGTCAGTTTCGCCCCTAACGTTTTTCGCTGTCAATTGTACCCCTAACGTTTTACGTTTATGCCAATGTTATCCTTTTCACTAACACCATCAAATATTTAACAGTTTTTACTGACGTGGCATCCTATGTGGCAAAACGTTTTTTTTTTTGTCTTTCAATTGTATCCCTAACGTTTTACATTTCTGCCAATGTCACCCTTTTCACTAGCACCATCAAAGATTTAATAGATTTTGCTTATGTGGCATCCTATGTGGCAAAAATATCTGACTTGGTATATTTTTTTTCCACATCAGATTTCTTACTCATCTTTTCCCCATCAAAGTTGTGTCGTTTTGACCTCGGCCTATTCCTTCTAAAATATAACTCAAACGCACGCGCTGTTTTGCTCATAAAAATATCGGAGACGTTATCCATTCTCTATTTTAGGGTAACGTCTCCAACAAAGTAGAGAATGGGTAACGTCTCCGATGTTTTTGTCTGCAAAATGGCACGTGCGTTTGAGTTATATTTTTAAAAAAATATGGTGAGGCTAAAACGACACGGTTTTGATGGGAAAAAGATGAGTAAAAAATTTGGTGTGGAAAAAAATATGCCAAGTCAGATATTTTTGCCACATAGGATGCCACGTAAGCAAAAACTATTATATATTTGATGGTGCTAGTGAAAAGGGTGACATTGGTAGAAATGTAAAACGTTAGGAGTACAATTGACAGAAAAAAAAACATTGTGCCACATAGGATGCCACGTCAGCAAAAACTGTTAAATATTTGACGGTGTTAATGAAAAGGGTGACATTGGCAGAAACGTAAAACGTTAGGGGTACAATTGACAGCGAAAAAACGATAGGGGCGAAACTGACAGGACCCCTAAACGTTGGGGGTAGGAAAGGTACTTTTGCTTAATTATATTTAGGTGGAGATGGACACATATAAAGTATGTAATTAATGTTTAATATGGTATATTTTAGTATATTAAATTAAAATATATATATTTAATTACTACTGGTTCGACCGCGGTTTGACCATGATAGAACCAGTGAACCAGTGCCTCGACCGTTCGATGCCCGGTCCGGTTTTAAAGACATTGGCAGAAACGTAAAACGTTAGGGGTACAATTGACAGCGAAAAAACGATAGGGGCGAAACTGGCAGGACCCCTAAACGTTGGGGATAGGAAAGGTACTTTTGCTTAATTATATTTAGGTGGAGATGGACACATATAAAGTATGTAATTAATGTTTAATATGGTATATTTTAGTATATTAAATTAAAATATATATATTTAATTACTACTGGTTCGACCGCGGTTTGACCACGATAGAACCAGTGAACCAGTGCCTCGACCGTTCGATGCCTGGTCCGATTTTAAAAACCATGCCCGTGATCACCCCTATAAGCATCCATGGGTGGAGTCAAATCTGGTGGACCAACTATGCTAGGCATCCTCGGCACATGATAGAATACAATTACAAATTAAACCCCCCTTTAAACCCTATTTTTATATATGTATAAATTAATAAATGAATTACCTTGCTTTCCTTTCCTACTTTGCCCCAGCAGCTGTTATCCCATAGATGAGCTTCATATCTCCCCGACCATCTATGACTGAAATTAGTTTTAAACACCGATTGATTTCGATGCAGAATAAATTAAATAAACAAGAGATCAATTTGATGGAGAGTAGAAGTACCTTGTGATGCCACGATAGACGGAGGTGCGTTGGCTGAAAGTGTCGGAGGCTTTCTTCAGGGAGGGCTTCGATGGAGGCACCACCGTCTGTTTTGGGGGCAGCACTTATAGGAAGCTCGCCGGATACATCAACGATGCTGCTACCTAAAATATTTTAAAAGGAAAAGAAAAGAAAAAGAAAAAGAGTTCTATAATTAATTTTTTATTTAAATTTAAATTTTAATAAAATAAAATGAAGAAATTTCAACTCAGCATGTATAAGTGTATATATTATTAAATATTTTAACGGTCCACATCAACAATCAATTAACTATTTAACACTTGGATAACATAAGGACTACTTTAATTACAAACGTGAAAGACTAAATTGAGATAGAGCGTTAATGACCAAATTGAGACAGGAAACAAATGTAAAGGACCAAAATAGTGTTTTCGTCATTTCAAAAAATGACGTTGTTTGTGCATGTTTATTTCATGAAATAAGTGATTATTAATTGTAGCAAAAAGCACTCTTTCAACTTTAAGCAGAAGCTAGAAATTTGAGCTTTTTTTATCTAGTAGCAGAAGCTAAAATTTAAATATTTTGTGACAAAAGTACTCTTAAGAAAATTTTATATTTTCTATTATACCCTTTATTATGTTAAACCCTAGTTTTAACATGTGCTTTGCATACTGACCCAAATTTAACGTTAGCTACTGTTCATTTACGGGACTCTTCACCTTCTAATAATATTAATAGATATTAATTAATAAACAACTCATCATAGATAACAAGAATACATTAGTTAAAATTAATAATTTATTTAAGGACTAAACTTAGGTAAAGTTACTTAGGTCTTTGGTGTGAAATTCTTCAATAAAAATAAGACATGTGGCAAAAAATACGTGTATGACCAGTTATGGGTGGAGAGAGAGAATATAGAAGATTACATTATGACGACCAATCATTGAAGAAAGAGAGTATAAATAAAAGAAGCGATTGGTGGAACTTCTTAGCAAACACCTAAGTAACTTCACCTTAGTTATTTCCTTTATTTAATTAACATTTTAATAAATTAATAAAGAAATTAACATTTTATTTACATTTATTTAATAATATTAACAAATTAAATAATGATATCTATTTCTCTATTTAATATAGCATTAATAACATCATAATCTATACATACCCTTCTTGATACTTTTATGGTCAAAACACCTTTTTTATATAATTTTACCAAACACAAATTGTTTTTCAGCTATTGATAAAAATACTTTTTAACTCAATTTGCCAAACACAAATTGCTTTTCTTTCATAATACTTTTAAAGAAACTCCATTTAAAAAGAAGTAATTTGAAAATCAATAGTTTTAAGGCCCGTTTGGCCAAGCTTATGAAAACTGCTTATTTTAAAACCACTTCTTTTCAAATGGAGTTTGAGAAAAAGTGCTATGAGAGAGAAGCAATTTGTGCTTGGCAAACTGAGTTGAAAAGTACTTTTCAAAAACAAATTGTGATTGGCAAATTTGTATTAAAGTGCTTTTGACTGTAAAATTACCAAGTAAGGTGTATGTAGATTTAAGTGTTATTAATATTATTAAATAGATAAATTATATAAATATTTATTATTGTTAAGTTTTATTACTTGTAACTACGGAATATTTCACCTTGGGACACGTGACACTGAGTTTCTAGAAGCCCAGCATCAGCACCCGCTAGCGACACGTGGCACCACTCATCTACTAGTTACATGGCCCCTGCCCACGCCACTTCACGGAACATCCCCTTAACCAAACGTGGGAACCCCTTAAGCATCGTGGGACGACCCACGATGCACGAGATCGTGGGTCGAGTACGACCTCCCCACACACAAGTATAAATAGACCCTCACCTGGGGGACTAGGGATACGCAATCTGAAGGACTACAACACCTAATCGAATATCCCTCACATACTCTTGGTAACCTGAGCACCCTCAAATACCTCACGCAAATCCTCCACACATCCCGAGCTCCGCCGAAGGCTCCACCCAGGCCAACCACCGGCAAGCTCTCCTCCATCCCGGAGCCTACCACTTACAGAGCTTCCAGCAGTCCTCAGAGACCCAAGCTCTCTCCCACTAAGGCAACCTCCTAAGAGCGGCTCGCTCGCCTGGAGTACCTTAGACACGTCTTAGCCGCACACGGCCCAATACAGGTAATCACCTCGGCCAACGGCTCCTATAGACGTCACCATTACGAACTACGTGGACTTTGATCCCTTCCGGAGGGTACGTAGGCACCTAGGTGCATCACCTAAGGACAAGTCCCCCATGGTTAAGACCCCCTGCGGTCCTAATTACAAGCTACAATTGTCTGAACCAAAAACGACAGTTATAGTGGCGCCCACCGCGATCTTATGCAGACCACAATGCCTTGCGCACTCTGTTGTTGAACGAAATTTCTTTTTCGGGGAGTAAGAGTATACATCTAACACTCAGAAACCTGCTTTTCTCATCTTGTTTACAGGTTATAACAGGGCAATACTGGCATGACTAGTACATACCCCCCAAAATCCTTGCACGTCCGACCGGATGACATCCGAAGCGACCGGAGCAAGCGACATAAAACACAGTTCATGATCTTTGATGACATCGGCGACACAACCAAGACAAATGAGCCATTGGTCATCACCGCCAACATCTCAGGATTCGATGTCAGACGCGTGCTAATAGATCCCGGGGCCACCGCTGACATACTCTTCGCAAAAACTTTGGAAGAAATGACCCACTACAAGGATCGGCTGACATCGGACGAAGAAACTCTCGTCGACTTCTCTGGACAGATCGTTGAAACGCAAGGAACCCTCACGGCATGGCTCGTCCTGGGCACGCAACCAAGGATCGCCCGCACCAGGGTGAGGTTCACTATATCAACGGCCCCATTAGCATACAACGCAGTTTTGGGACGACCGACCCTCGGCAAGCTCAGAGTCATCATATCCACAGCTCATGGGTGATGAAATTTTCCACGCCAACCGACGTAGCAGAAATACGAGTGAGCCAAGGAACCTGTGCATGCTATGCGGTCGACCGCCCCGCTACAGATAGAGCCAGGAGCGATGTCGAAAGCCCTCCTGAGATAGTGGACCTGCGCGATGAAATCCCCAGAGTCAGGGACCTTGAGAGCATCTGCATAGATCAGGCAAATAATCGGGAAATCCGCGTGGGAGCTCTTCTCAGCCAGACGGCCCAAAGAAAGTTCCAAGAATTGCTCACCCAGTACTGGGATGTATTTGCCTGGAGCGCTGCGGACATGCCAGGAAAAGGACCGCGCACTCATATGCCATTCCCTCAATATCAGAGACGGACTAAGCGTAATCCAGAAAAAACGGCACTTCGGCGAAGAAAGGCAGCAAGAAATCAACAAAGAAGTGCAAAAGCTCCTCGACGCCGGCTTCATACGCAAGTCGCAGTACCCCGACTGGTTGTCGAACGTAGTAATGGTCAAAAAGGCAAACGGGAAATGGCGAATGTGCATAAACTTCACCAATCTGAACAAAGCCTGCCCGAAAAATGCCTACACGCTCTCCAACATAGACAAGCTAGTCGACGGGACGGCCGAACACCGGATGCTAAGTTTCCTGGACGCCTTCTCAGGATACAACCATATCCAAATGAACCCGAAGGACTAGGAGAAGACCTCCTTTATCACGGATAAAGGCGTCTACTACTACAAAGTCATGCCCTTTGGATTGAAAAACGCAGGTGTGACCTATCAGAGGATGGTGGACATCATTTTCAGAGAACAGATAGGCCAAAACCTCGAGGTCTACGTCGACGACATGGTCGTCAAATCCATGGAGCTCGAACAACATCTGGCGCATCTGGAGGAACTCTTCTTGGTTTTGCGAACGCACCAAATGAAGCTGAATCTAACCAAATGCGCCTTCGGCGTGTCAGCAGGAAAATTCCTGGGATTCATGATCACGCAACGAGGAATCGAGTCCAACCACGAGAAATGTGCAGCCATTCTCAACATGGAGCCACCACGAACGGTGAAAGAGGTGCAGAGGTTAAACGAGAGGTCAGCAGCCCTGAATCGATTCTTATCATGGATGGCCGACCGATGCCTTCCTTTCTACAAAATTCTGAAGACAACACTCGCATTCCAATGGACCGAGCAATACGAAAAGTCCTTCCAGGACCTTAAGGCTTACCTAGCCTAACCCCCAGTGTTAGCCAAAGCAGTCAAAGGAGAAACCCTCATACTTTACCTAGCTACCACCGATCACGCTGTAATCTCAGCACTGATAAGGGAAGAAGGGGTAGAACAATTCCCCGTCTACTACACGAACCACGCCTTGTAGGGAGCCCAACTCCGGTACCAACGGGTGGAGAAACTCGTACTCTCTCTCGTCCACTCGGCCAGAAGACTTCGACCCTACTTCCAACAACACACAATCATGGTCCGAACTGACCAAACCATACGGAAAATATTGCAAAAACCAGACTTAGCAGGGCGAATGACAAACTGGGCGGTCGAGCTATCAGAGTTCGACATCCAATACATGCCCCGACGGGCAATCAAAGCCCAAGCCTTGGCAGACTTCGTCGCCGAAATGACTCCGTTTGTACACCTCCAGGGGGACGCCCCGGCTTCGAAACACGACGAGACCATCGAGCTACGGCCAGAAAAATCTCCATGGCTAGTCTACGTAGACGGCTCCTCGACCGGGAAATCCGCGGGCGCCGACATTATCACTGAAAGCCTCGGCGGAATCAAAGTGGAACAAGCCCTGCGCTTCACGTTCCCAGCCTCCAACAATCAAGCTGAATATGAAGCACTTATAGCTGGACTAGCACTAGCTTACAACTTGGGCGCCTCAAAGGTCAAGCTATTCAGCGATTCACAACTACTGGTCTGACAACTAAATGGAAATTTTGAGGCAAATGACGCCACTATCATCAAATATTTAGAGCGTGCCAAACAAGAAATCAGCAGGTTCGAATCCGTCTTGATCACACGAATCCCCAAGAATCAAAACACCCAAGCTGATGCCGTCTCCAAATTAGCCACCACACCGAGCCAATCGGGACTTAAAACGGTCTTGCGAACCACAATTCGCACTCCCAACATAAACCCAGACGTATTGCCGACTACAATCGACAATTCCTGGATGGCCCCCATCAGGGCATACATAACGGTAGGCACCCTGCCTACAGACAAAGAACTCGCTCAGAAAATCAGGAGGCAAGCAGCTTGATACTTTGTCTGGGGGAACGACCTACACAAAAAGGGGTTCTCATCCCCGCATCTTCGATGTATCTTAACCGAAGAAGCAAGCTACGTGCTACACGAAATCCATGAAGGCGTATGTGGCACACACTAGTCCGTAGGAGCCCTCTGAAAGCGAGCCTTGCGCTCTGGATTCTACTGGCTGACAATGAGAGCCGACAGAGAGGCCTTAGTCGCCCATTACGACCAATGTCAACGCCATGTTGCGTTAATACACCAGCCACCCAGTGAACTGAAGCCTATCGAATCCCCATGGCCCTTCGACACTTGGGGCATAGACATCCTGGGCCCTCTCTCTCAAGGCACGCTCAAGCGAAAATTCCTCATAGTAGCCGTCGACTATTTCACCAAGTGGATCGAGGCCGAACCCTTGGCCACCATCGACTCTGAAAATGTCCAAAACTTCCTCTGGCAGAACATCATTGCTCGTTTCGGTCCCCCGCACACGCGGATCACTGACAACGGACGACAGTTCGTCAGTGAGAGGTTCGATGATTTCTACAAAGAGTGGAGTATCGACCACAGAACTACTTTAGTCGAATACCCGGCGACCAATGGGCAGACGGAAAGAGAAAACCGTATTATCCTTGAAGCGCTGCGAAAAAGATTGACAGATGCAAAGGAGGGATGGGTAGACGAGCTCCCATCAGTCTTATGGTCCTATAGAACAACAATACACACGGCCAGAGGAGAAACCCCTTTTACTCTGACATACGGGCAGGAAGCAATCGTCCCCGCCGACATCGGGGTCCTCTCGAACCGGGTGCTCAGTTACTCCGAATCGAACCCAAAAAGCCTATTGGTTAGCTTGGATGCGGTCGAGGAACGAAGGGAATCCGCGGCACTCAGAAATATCGCCTACAAGCAACTACTGGCTCAAAAATACAACCGAGGCGTCCGACCTCGTAAGTTCAAAAGAGGTGACTTGGTCATGCGCACAGTGATAAACAATAGGCGCGACCGCCTACACGGCAAGCTCGCCCCCAATTGGGAAGGCCCGTACAGGGTTATTGGCATCGCTCACACAACGCATACAAGTGAGCACACCTAACGGGAGAACACGTCCCAAACACCTGGAACGCCAGCAGCCTCAAGAAATATTTTACTATGTCTTAGTCAATAATGTTTCTTCATGCCTTAGTCCAAAGTCAAAGCTCACAGGCAGTTCACTACGTCTTAGTCCTAAGATGAATGCCTCTTACCTTGTCTTAGTCTCAAGACAAATGTACTACTAACTCGTCTTAGTCCCAAGACAGTTACGCTATGTGTTTAAAGGAATATGAAATACAATACGACTGATCAACTCTCGTGCTAAAAAATTTCCTTATATTATTCACATACGGGACTATCGCCCCAAAGTTACAAAATCGCAAACACTGCGAAATACAAGTCAAGAAGCATCCTCCTCTGATGGATTTGGCAGCTCGCCCGACCGAGGCGGATCCCTTCGAGGATTCGGGGCCACGTCAGAATCCTCAATCCTCAACAGAGGGTCCCCTTGAGCGCGAACGCCAAACTCCCTACCAATGTACTCCCACGAAGGGTTCATCTTCGCCCAGACCTCTAGAGGGACGGAGATACCCATCAAATCCTCCAACTGCGCTATGCCATTCTGCATTCCATAATTAGCAAAACACAGAAAGTCTTGGCGATGGACCCGAAGGGTGTTGGCTTTGCCCTCCATCAACTCGCCATCCAATTCCTCCACTCGTGCAGCCAGTCAAGCATTCTCATCCAGCAATCCCTCCACAACTTCCTGCACAAAATTACGAAGGGATCAGTCACCACACACGGAGCACTTTGAAGTTAAGGGAAAAGCATCCTACCCCCTCAACTTCCCGCTGATACGCAATGCCCGCTAGACGGCTTAGCAACAACATAGTCTCCTTGGCCATACGCCCTCGAAAAGAGATACCCTCACCCAGAAGTCGGACGGGCATCTCTTCGAGGGGGGGTATGGGGGTATAAGGAACCCTTCTACGATTGAGGCGATTCAAGCTAGTTTCACCCACCTGATTCGTGGCCCCGACACCTTTTTTCGCAGGATCTCCGCCCGCCTCAGCATCTTCGTCCGCCCCCGAGGGCGGAACAAGAACACTCACCAACTCCGACCGCTCGCGTTTCCGGCTCCGGGAACTTGACGAAGGATTCAGCCTCCCCTGAATGCCGCCCAGAGTCAACCCTGCGAAAAGGAGATATCCGAAACTTGGTGAAAAAACAAAAAAGAGACCATGGGTCCCTTCAAAAATTCAAAAGTTGTCTCTTTGTACTCCTCCCGGTCGTACCGAACCCGGAGAACAGGATTGGACCACTTGAGAGGATAGCGCGGATGCCAGTCGAGCGGCCGAATCCAAGGCGGGCAAAAACCCTTCTTGGGTACCACCTTGAAGAAATATGACTGCTAGGCATGATTGCTACCCGGCAGATCGGTAATTGCAAAACCTTTGGCACGTGACTAAAAACACACCCATCCGTGTGCCTCGCGGACGTGGTAGAGAGAAAGAAACACATTCGGGAGGACCTCCAACTTGTGTGACCGACTGTACCTGTCAAAGACGCTGAGTATCAACCACGCATTTTGAGTTAGCTGTGCAGGGCAAACATTCAACAGGTTGAGCATGACCTCCACGAAGCCAGAAAACGGAGGAATGAAGGTGCCGTTGTAAGGGACGTAGAGAGGGAGAACGAAGCCAACACCATCACTCTAAATAATCGTCTCCCTCTCTCCCATTGGTTTTATCTTGTAGCCCTCCGGGAACAAAGGAACAAAGCGTTCCTCCCACACCTTCTCGATGCCGGCTCCCAGCGGCACCCGCGAGGCCACGCCGACATCCGCCGCTGATATGTTGACCGTCGAACCCGGTTCTGGCTCAGCAGAATACCAGCCCTCAAAAGCAGTCGGAGGAGGTACTGCCGGTGTCCCATCCTCTCCATATAGAACCTCCCATAGATCCACGGAGTCCTGCAACATGATGAGGGTATACATTATCTCCCTAACTCCCTCTGTGGCCACCAACAAAAGGGACTGTTCAAAATCCGGATCCACGGAGGAACACACAGAAGCGCGGCGCTGGTCGAAGCCATTTTTCAAGTATTGAGGAGCAGGAAATCGCAAAGTCTAAAGGTTAAGAGGAAGGAGACTCACAAAATGATGGGAAATCTTCCGCTTTCGGCAATAAGAAGGAGGCCTAACAGACGCTTCGCAGCCTAACCAAAGAGGCGCAAAAACAGAATGACTCTGGAATTGAAGGGAATGACCAAACAACCCCTGACCGTTGGATTTCTCCTACCTGCCCACAAAGGGTATTCCGAGAAATACTCCTCTGAGCAATGATGACTCGACCTCGGTAAGTCGCGTACTCTCTGCAGAGACGGCTCGAAAACTTGCTGAGGAAGTCAAGCGGTCAGCCACTCAAAGCAGGATGCGTGTCACCTCCCAAACGTGTCCTTTCCCGCGGAACGAAACGAAGGGCACTGCCTTCGCAAGTCGGACGATCAGCACAGAGCAACCTTGACCTTGCGCGGGCGAGCCCTCCCATGTTCAGAGGTAACAAAAATTCCTAAGTGACTTACAGACAAGGGAACTTAAATCCATAGGCGCCCGACACCCGTAGACTTGGGGGACTTATGTAACTACGGAATATTCCACCTTCGGACATGTGGCACTGAGTTTCTAGAAGCCCAGCATCAGCACCCGCTAGCGACACGTGGCACCACTCATCTACTAGTTACATGGCCCCTGCCCACGTCACTTCACGGAACGTCCCCTTAACCAAATGTGGGAACCCCTTAAGGATCGTGGGACGACCCACGATGCACGAGATCATGGGTCGAGTATGACCTCTCCACACTCAAGTATAAATAGACCCTCACCCAGGGGACTAGGGATAAGCAATCTGAAGGACTACGACACCTAATCTAAGATCCCTCACATACTCTTGGTAACCTGAGCACCCTCAGATACCTCACGCAAATCCTCCACACATCCCGAGCTCCGTCAAAGGCGCCACACAGGCCAACCACCGGCAAGCTCTCCTCCATCCCGGAGCCTACCACTTACAGGGCTTCTAGCAGTCCTCAGAGACCCGAGCTCTCTCCCACTAAGGCAACCTCCTAAGAGCGGCTCGCTCGCCTGGAGTACCTTAGACACGTCTTAGCCGCACACGGCCCAATACAGGTAATCGCCTCACCCAACGGCTCCTATAGACGTCACCATTACGAACTACGTGGACTTTGATCCCTTCCGAAGGGTATGTAGGCACCTAGGTGCATCACCGAAGGACAAGTCCCCCATGGTTAAGACCCCCTGCAGTCCTATTTACAAACTACAATTGTCTGAACCAAAAATGACAGTTACATTACTCAAATAAATATAAAATGATAATTAGTATATTAATTTAACAAAATATTATGAAAAAATAATTAATTTTAGTTGATATAATTTTTTTATTCATGATTATTATTTTTATTAAATTTTCGTTAATTTTATTCAAATAAAAACTAATTATAAATATTTATTATTATTTTGAAGGAACGAATGAAGGAAGGGTTATTTTGTGAAGGAGACCAGAAGAAGGAACGAATGAAGGAACTGTGATATAGGGAGACGTGAAGGAGGGTACGGGTTAGGTTGTAAGAAGGGGTAAGATGGGATTTTTAAAATGTTAGTAAGGGTATTTTTCTCTTAAAATAATTAAATTTTAGCTTATACTTTTGGTTAGTAGTAGAAGATCCAATTTTTAGGTTTTGATTAAAGCTAAAAAAATATTTCTACTACAACTCAAAAGCACTTCTGGATAATTTGTCAAACACCTCATTTTAAGAAAATAAGCGCTTTTGAAGAAAATAAGCACTTCTGCAATCAAAATAAGCTTGGCCAAACAAACCCTTAATAAGCATGCATAAACGGGGCCTTAACACTTGAGTTAATATAAGAGTAAATTATTATTTTAATCCTTATAAAATGTAATATATCTCAATTTTGTCCATAGAATATGAAAATGTCATATATAAATATATAATCCTTAAAAAATACAATTTATCTCAATTTAGTTATTAAATGTTGTGAATGCAAAACGTCAACTTTAGTCTATAAAATATGTTATTTATATCAATTTAATTCATGAAAATCTCCATTAACATAACTGACAAAAAAATTCACTAACAAAATTGAAACATTACATTTTTCAATGATTAAATTTGAGATTTTCATATTTCATAGACTAAATTAAAACAAGTTACTTCTCTTAGGAACTGAAACAATAATTTACTCATAATATAGTGAATGAAAAGTTAAACAGTATGGCGGAGGCTTCGAGAGATAGGGTGAGAACGAAGGGAAGAAGATGATCAATTTGCGAGGAGTAAAAAGCAAGCGAAAGCTGATTCAGACGTAATGCAAATGGAGATTGCATTGATGGTGGTAGAATCTATGGATTTGGAAGAAGATGGTTGGTACAAGGAAATTTCGAATACGATGGAGGTTCAAGGAGAATTACCGGTGGAAAATGTGGTAGAGAGGATAGATTTTCAACAAAATGAAATTGAAGGTTCCAAAGGTGTGGCGGAAGGTGAGAAACTGAGAAACTGTTAGAGGAAGGGGATCTAATGAAGGATTGCTACAAAGACAAATTGATGAGGAGAAATGGAGAGGAATCGAATAACGAACAGAATGACGATGACTCTTCTGATGATGATCTCAGTGAATTTGAGGAGGTAGATGGCGAAATCGAGACGAAGTTAAGAGAATTCTGCCCTAGGGTGGAAGTGCTTCTTGAAGAGTAAAAGGCTTGGTGCAAGCCTTGGAGAAAAGCTTTGATAATTAAGCTGGGAAGAAGTTAGGGATGAATTTTTTACGCAACAAAGTGGAGAGGCTATGGAAATTGAAAGGGCAAATGGACTTCATTGATCTAGAAAATGATTTATGGCGAAATTCTCTAACTCTAGAAATTGAGTTTGCACTGCATGAAGGACCTTGGATGGTGGCTGAGCACTATCTAATTGTTATAGGTGGAGGCCTGAATTCAACCCCTATGACCAGATAGTGGAGAGACTTGCAATTTGGATCAAAGTTCCAGGTTTGCCCATTGAATACTATAATATATGCTTTCTTTGGAGGCTAGGGAATGTTTTAGAGAAAACCTTAAAAAGTATATGTTAATACAATGTTATATGCTGGGAATGATGTGTGGAAGGTTGAATGAGGAAAGTTTGCTAGAGTATGCATTGAAATGAATATAAAAAATAGATTTCTAGCTAAATTCAGGGTAGGTAGATGTACCTTTAGAGTGGAGTATGAGGGGTTGGGGTTTATTTGCTTTAATTATGGAACCTATGCATATAAAAAAGAGGATTGTTTGAAGTTGAAAGAGGCTGAGAAAGATAAAGGGCAAGATGAGATGAATAATAATGATGTTGTAGAGCAAAGTAAACATAATAGGGTGAATGTGAATGAATTTTAGACGGGGAATGTTCTGGAGGAACCGTTTGGGCCTTGGATGATTGCTCAAAAGAGGAAAAGGGGTATAGTTCAAGGTAGAGCTAGAATGAATTATGATAGAGATTTCGGAGGAAATGGTCAAGGCCAAAAATTAGTGGTGAAGGTGAATGCTAATGCTAATATTGGGTCAAGATTTAATGTCTTGAGATAGGAGGGAGAGGTGAATGAGGCTATAATTGAGGTGGATAATGTTGGGAAGCATAAGGAAGTGGAAAAAGTGATTACGAAGATTGATAATCCTCTATTCAAGTAATCTGCTGGTGTGATTAAAAAGAATATTCAGGTTATGGAAATTGATTTAATGGGTGTTGTTAATAACAAAAAGGAAGTTAAAGGGAATGAGAGCTAAAAACCAGATGGTTGAAAAGAATAGAGGTAGAAGAGTTGCTCTAGTTAGAAAAGACAATATCCAGAATATTCAGAAGACGAATGTGGGGGGTTCTCAAGAATCAAGTAGTAGAAATCTTTTTGACTTCTCCACTAATAATGCTTCTTTTGGAGGTGGGATGTACATAAGGAAGGGGAATTATGGTGTGTTAGATAAACTGCCACCTAAACCCCCTGATCTTGATAGTGAAATTAGAAGGATTATGGGGGAAAATAATGTTCATAAGCTGTTTAGCTTGAGGGAGAAAAAGGAGGAAGCTCGTATGGGGCAGAAGAATAAGATACCTAAAGGTAAAACCAAGTCTTATGGACAATTACAATTTTCTTAGCTGGAATTGCAGAGGGACTGCAGCTAAAACTTTTCGCCATATTGTTAAGGATATGAATAGGATGGTAGGCATCAATGTGATGTCAAATTTTGAACCAAGAATCAGTGAGGAGAAAGCTATGAAAGTTGTAAAGAAGCTAGGTTGAAACATTTTTTTTGTTGAAGATGCAAGGGTTTTTTCTAGAGGCATTTGGGTTTTATGGGATGATCATGAAGCCAAGGTGGAAATTTTAAAGTCTTGTAGACAAGCAGTTCATATGCAAGTTACTATCAAAAGACTTGATAAGTCTTTTAAGTATACTTCAGTTTATGCTAGCCCGAATAGAGGTGACATGGATCTTTTATGGGACATTTTGTGCAATATTGTAGATGAAGGTGATGTGCCTGGTTAGTTGGTGAATTTAATGCTTATTTTAAACCAGAGGAGAAAAAAGGTGGGGCTAAGCCAAATTGGTCTAACAAGAGAGGCTTTCAGAGATGTGTGGATTATTGCAAGTTTATTAATATGGTTTTTCTGGTCATTCTTACACTTGGGTGAAGGGGTGGTGGAAGAGAGAATTGACAAGTACTTATGTAATGCTGAATGGCAAAATTTATTCAGGAATGCTATGGTGTACCACCTTTATTCTAGGAAGTTCGACCATATAGGCCTATCAAGTTGGAGTTTCTTCCTAAGAATAATGTGTTGAGGAGTAAGAGGCCTTTTAGATTTAAAGCTGCTTGGTTATGAGATGACAGCCTTAAAGATGTGGTTAGAGGTGCGCAGGGAGGTAGAACTTATTAGGTGCAAGCTTCTAAGAAGTTTGAGGAGGATGTTAGGAGATGGAATAGAAAGCAATTTGGCAATATCTTTCATAGAAAAAAGCGAATATTGGCAAGGCTGAAGGAGATTGATGAGGAGTCTGAAAAAAATAAATGGATTGGTATAGATGTGCTTAAGAAGAAGTTGTGGAGAGAGTATAAAGAGATCCTTTACCAAGAAGAGAATTTATGGATGCAGAAGTCTAGAAGCAAGTGGATAAGATAAGGTGATCGCAATACTAAGTATTTCCATGGTAAAACTATGATGAGAAGGAGGACGAATAAAGTGGTAATGTTAAAAGATGATGGTGGGAACTGGGTGGAGGTTGATAAAGAGTTGAAGAATATTGCTATGAGCTTTTATGAGGAGTCGTATAGTGCGGAGGATATTAAAGAAGCTTTTCCCTTGACGGGCTCTTTTCCTAAGATTGACAGTAGCATGCTTGAGGACTTGGGAAAAAGATTTTCAAATCAGGAGATTAAAGAAGCTATTTTCAGTATTGGGGCGTTAAAAGCTCCAGTCTGGATGGTTTGAGTGCTAGTTTCTTCCATAATTTTTGGGAGGACAGGAGGAGACGTTGATTAGGATGGTGGTGGAGATCTATGAAGACCCTAAAAGCACAACTAATGCCTAAATATTCCCCTATAAATAGAAATAGAAAGATAACAGGAAGATAAAAGAAAAGGAAAAATGAAAATAAAAAATCATAATAAAAAATCAGATCTTTAATCAAGGATCCGTCGCAACGTGTAGGCCCATATGTCGCGACCCCTGGCCATAAATGAGCAGATCTGATGGATCTAATCTGATCCGAGATTGGGTACCCGTCGCGATGTATAAGCCTACCCATCGCGACCCCCTGCGTAATTAATGGCCGGATTTCTTTCCCAGAATAGACCCTTTTTTGGCCCCTATAAATTGAAGGCTCCACTTCATTCGAAGGGACCGAAATCAAGAGGAGCGAAAGGCTACGAAAATCAGAGAAAAAGGTATATCCTTTTATTATATTTTTACTTGCTCACCCTACTCTACCAACCTACATCCAAACCTATACCCTTCTCAACTTCACTCATTTTCTTTCTCTTTTTTTTATATACACATATTTTGAAACAGGTTGTAACTCCCTAGTGTAGGCGTTACAACCTTTCTTCTGATTTGAGCACCAAAAGCCCTTGCTGTTTATTTTTTTTTTCTGAAAAATCGAGTAGGGGTCGCGACGGGTGGTTATATACGTCACGAACCCCCTGCCTTAGAAGCTAGGGTCGCAACGCATCGTTGTATGAGTCGGACCCCCTGTCATAGAAGCTAGGGGTCGCGACGTATCGTTTTATACGTCGTGACCCCCTGTGTAACCTAGTACCACCAAGAGGCCCTTGCCTCTATAGGAGTACTAGTCTTCACACCATCTGGGCATGCCGCCTGATGAGTCCTCACACGCACACTTTTCTTGTTATTGCTTGGATGTATTGCATGGTAGATAGGTGCCGAGAGGCCTTGGCCTCTTTAGGCATATCGCATTGGGAGGCTATTTGGGCTTTTGCCTGATGGACCTCCCTTCCACCCACACACTTGCATGCCACACGAACTACGTGGGATTTTTTTTGGGTAATGAACTACGTGGGCTTTGATCCCTCTTTGAGGGTACATAAGCCCTAGGTTTTCACCCTAGGTCAAGCCCGCCTTTATTTTCTCCTTTGTTTTGTATTCATATCTTCCATCAATTTGCAAGGCCAAATAGTTTGAATAATTAATTTTTAGGGTAACCATCTTCGGACGGGGGAATAATGGTGCCTAACACCTTCCCTTCATCTCAAGCAGACTCCCAAACCCAATTCTTTTAAGAACTCATTTTTTTACTTTAACCTTTAAACTTATTTTTCTTTTCCAAGTTTCAAGGAAAACTTGGTAGCGACTCCATCGAAGGCACGGTCTTCACAACGATTCACATCAATATAATATATACAGCCTTTTTGCATAAGTTTCTGCCTACACTTTCTGGAATCAAAGCCTACAAGCTTCAAACCATTTTTTTCGGCTAAACCTAGCCACAACCTTCCAGCCGCTTCTATATTCTTCTTCTTCTTCTTTCTATGTAAAATCGCTCCATGGCTTCCCATGGTGAAACACATGTACTTAACGCTGACAGTACCTCTGGACAGCAAGCCACCATCATTCAATTCAATCCTGCCACCTAACTACCAATCAAATTAACAGGCCCTCAAAACATTGCCTTATGGAAAGCTTAAGTTTCTATGCTTTTGAGAGGCCACAACCTATTCGGTCACCTTGATGGCACCAAACCGAAACCTGATGCACAAGCCTCCAACTTTCTGGTATGGTTTAGGCAAGACCAACTTATCCAAAATGCCCTCCTCACCTCTGTTGATCAAACAATAGCATCCACTGTAGCACTTTATGAAATATCCCACACAGCATGGACGACCCTTCACCCCTCCTATGCCAATAAATCTCAAACCAGAATTCTTATCCTTCGTGATCGCCTAGCTGCATCCACCAAAGATTCCTTACCCATATATGATTGTTTAAATCAAATATGCTCAATCTGTTATGAGCTCTCCACTGCTGGTTCGCCAATAAGCAATGTAGAACTCGTTGTCACCATTCTTCGAGGTATAGGCTCAGAATATAAGGAAATCTCTACAGCCATTAGAGCTAGAGATTCCACCATCACATATGAAGAACTTTATGACAAGTTTCTTGATCATGAGTTGTTCCTCAAACATGAGGAATCCAAAAGAACTCTCACCACTCCCATCACTGCAAACATAGCTCAGTGTTCCTCAAACAGTAACTAAAAACCCATTCAAAACAATACAACACCAAATCCCCCACCCCATAACCAATGCTCATGCCGAAATCAACCATGGCAGCGTTATCGCAGGCCAATCAATAATTCCAATACTGTGTATTGTCAGCTCTGTGACAAGCCAAGTCACACAGTAAGGGTTTGCAGGTTATCATCTCATAATCATGTGCAAGCTAGAGCTAATTATGCAGCTCAAAATCAATAGCAGCAAGCACCATGGATAGTAGACACATGAGCCACACATCATATCACAGCTGACAGCCATGACTTCAACAATTCACGGTCATACCATGGTTCTGATGCAATAGTTATGGGTAATGGTAACACGATTCCAATTTCCACAACTGGTAATGTATCACTCAACACATCATCTTCATGCTTTCAGCTTAAAAACACACTTCACTCACCCCACATCACAAACAATTTAATTTCAGTTTCCCGTTTTTGCCATGATAATAAAACCTCAATTGAATTTTTTCCTTCTTATTTTTCAAATAAAGGATTTGACTACGGGAGCGCTCCTTCTTCAAGGACAGACTAAGGAGGGTTTATATGAATGGCCAACGACACCAATAAACCTACCACAATGCAACACAACCACTATCCATCTCCTTTGGCACAGAAGACTAAGACACCCTACCACTAGAGTTTAAAATCAGACTTTGAGTCAATTGTCAATTCCAATTTCTTCTTCCAATCATTTTATTTGTAATTCTTGCCAATCTAATAAAAGTCATCGACAACCTTTTGCTTTCAATACTTTGCATAGTAACTCTCCACTTGAAATTTTATATAGTGATATATGGGGACCATCTCCCATTATGTCTATTGACAACAAACGTTACTTTGCACTTTTCGTTTATGAATTTTCAAAATATATGTGGCTGTATACTCTCAAATCCAAAACAGAAACTCCAGATATATTCAAATCCCTTCACAGGCTTCTTGAAAATAAGTTCAAAACAAAAATTCTCTCTTTATATACTGATGGAGGGGGCGAATACACAAAACTCACTCCATATCTCCAACAAAATGGCATACAACACCTCCTATCCCCACCATATACTCCACAAAGAATTGCTCTTGTTGAACAACGCCATAGACACATAATTGAAACTGCCAAAACTTTATTGCATCAAGCCTACCTTCCAACCATATTTTGGACCTATGCTTGCCTTCAAGCAGTACATCTCATAAAAAAAAATGCCCACTACCAACCTACAAAACAAATCCCCACATGTAATCCTCTTCAAAACATCTCCAAGACACAACAACACAAAAGTGTTTGGCTGTTTGTGTTATCCCTGGCTAAAACCCTATTCTAAACACAAACTCCAACCTCAATCAACACCATGCATTTATCTTGGCTTCGGCTATCAATATCACAGCCATCAATGCTTTGACCCCAAATCATCCAAACTCTACTATTCACAAGATGTTGTCTTTCATGAAGAAATCTTTCCCTTTCAAAATATGTTTGCCCACCTATCCTCCAAAACAACATATACATGGGACAGCAACACAATACAAACAACCCACCAAATAAATAATTCAAACATCACTTTTGAACCTCCCTCCCAACTTCCACCACCAATCACGGTTTTACCAACAAATTCATAACCAAATACTGCTGCCATTACCCAACCAGCCCCACCAAAACCTTTAATGACATATCAAAGATGTAGCAAAGACACCCAACAACAAATGCATGAACCCACCACAACCACAACACAACAAACAAACCAAAAGCCAAGTCACCCAATGATAACTAGGTCCAAAACCAACACTAGCCAACCCAAACAAAACAACACTACAACAACCAATTTATATCATACCCCAAAAACATACAAACAAGCACAAAAGGTTCCCCACTGGAACCAAGCTATGAAAGCTGAGTTGATGCATTGATACATAATAAAACATGGGAATTGGTTCCATTCACTACTCAACAGAACGTGGTGGACTGTAAATGGTTGTTTAGAGTCAAATACAAGGCTAACGGCTCTATTAACATGTATAAAGCAAGACTAGTAGCCCGTGGATTCACTCAACGTCCAGGACTTGATTATGCACACACATTTAGCCCCGTTGTCAAACCAGCAATAATTCGGCTAGTACTTACTATAGCAACACAACAAGGCTGGCAAATCAACCAACTCGATATAAATAATGCATTCCTACAAGGGCAACTAGAAGAGGAAGTTTACATGAAGCAACCACCAGGATTTGAGGACAAGAGAAATCCTAATCATGTTTGCAGACTCAAAAGGGCAATATTTGGGCTTAAACAAGCACCAAGAGCATGGTATAATGCTCTTCGTGATTTTCTCCTTTCACAAGATTTTACAAAATCAAGGTCAGATTCATCACTTTTTATTCTCAAATCTAATGGCTTACTACTATACATCATAGTCTATGTGGATGACATTATCATCACTGGAAATAATGTCAACGCCATTCAACAATGTATTACAAAACTATCAAAACAGTTTTCCTTGAAAGATTTAGGTCCTCTTCATTACTTCTTTGGTCTTGAGGTAATCAAGACAGAAGAGGGATTGCATTTATCACAACAGAGGTACATTGAAGAAATCCTACATGATTTACAAATGGAGAATTGCAAAGGAGTTCCCACTCCTATGACCCCAACATAAACATCTTCTGTAGATACACAAAAAGCAGACGGCCCCCTTTATAGGAAAACAATTGGCAAACTGCATTACTTGTCATTCACACGCCCAGACATAGCATATGCAGTGAGCAAGTTGTCTCAAGTCATGCACAACCCCCTTCAACATCACTGGACAGAATTGAAGCGGGTTCTAAGGTACTTACAAGAAACTTCCTCATATGGCCTTACAATTTCTAGCCACAAGGATTTAAATTTACGTGGTTACTCGGACTCTGATTGGACTAGAAATCCTGAAGATAGAACTTCTACTACTGGTTACATTATTTATCTTGGAAACACTCCAGTTTCGTGGTCATCTAAAAAGTAACGCTCGGTATCACGCTCATCCACTGAAGCTGAATACCGAGCAGTTGCTTTTTAGATGACCATTAAACTGGATTTAGCTACTTTGTATGTACCTACTTATACGATTCACATCAATACAATATATACAGCCTTTTTGCATAATTTTCTGCCTACACTTTAGACCTGAGGAAGATTCAAAGTATTAATCAGACTTTTTTAGTGCTGGTTCCTAAAGTTGATGCACCTGAAAAAATTAACCAATTTAGTCCTTTAAGCCTTTGCAATGTAGTGTTTAAGATTGTGTCTAAGATTCTTACAAATAGGTTGAAACCTTTGATGTGCTTATTGGTGGCGCCTAATCAATGTAGTTTCATTCAGAGAGACATAGTTCAGACAATGTTGCTATTAGTCTAGAAGTCATCCACACTATGAAGGGTTTGAAGGGCAAGAAGGGTATTATGGAGATGAAGGTGGAGATTTATTTTGAGTGCTTTGAAGGATATTGGGATGCCAGGGAATTTCATGGAGCTGGTTATGTTCTGTATTGCTTCTTGCTCTCTGAAGATCTTATGGAATGGTGAGCCAACAGAGGAATTTTTCCCTACTAGAGGTATTCGGCAAGGTGACCCGATCTCTCCTTACATTTTTATTCTTTGTATGGAGAGATTAGGTCATTGTATAAGATGGGCAGTGGAGCAAGGTGCTTGGAGGCCGGCTTTCTTGTGTAAGGGTGGTCCAAAGATCTCTCATCTTTTTTCTTTTTTTGCAGATGACCTTGTTCTGTTTGGGGAAGCTAGTGAAAAGCTAGTTGAAGTGGTGCTTAGATGTATTGAGATGTTTATCAATTGTTCGAGTCAAAGAATAAGTAAGGAGAAGACAAAGCTTTACTGCTGGAAGAATGTGTGGCATGTGAGAAGTGAGGAGATTAGTAAGATTTTGGGTGTGGGTCTTACTGCTGATCTTGCGAAATATTTTGGCATTTAGCTCAATCATGCCAAGGTGAATAGCAGTACCTTCCTGAGTATTTTGGAAAAAGTGAAGAGAAGGCTGAGTATGTGGAAGGCAAGAAATTTGACTCTTCGAGGGAGGCTGACTCTCTCTAAAGCGGTTATTAAGGCCATTCCTTCTTTCTATATGCAGATGAGCCTTTTACCTAAAAAGGTTTGTAATGAAATTGAAAGTCTCAGTAGATATTTTATTTGGGGCTCTAACTTTGAGAAGAAGAAGCCTCATTTATTGGCTTGGGATAAAGTGTGGAAGCCTAAATGTTTTGGGGGCACGGGGTTGAGGAGGCTTCATAGTATGAATTTGGCTCTCTTAATGAAGTTGGGTTGGGGCATTATTAATAAGAAAGATGATCTGTGGTTGAAAGTGTTAAGGAGTAAGTACAAATGTGGATCTGAGATGCTGCCTAAGATGAAATTTAAAGGGAATGCCTTGGAGAGGGATTCAGCAGGGATGGGAGTATACTTAAAAAGGTTGTTCTTGGAAAATTGGCAATGGGAAAAGCATCAATTTTTGGAATGACAAATGGGCTCTTAAGGAGATTAATGAGGAAGATGAGATGGAGAACGTCAAAGATTTAATTATCTATGAGAATCAGTGGGATTAGGATACGTTGGAGAAAGTTATTCCTAAAAGGTTTGTTGATGAGATTAGAACCATGTGGGCACCTAGTGACTATCTGGGTGAGGATAGAGTGAGATGGTGTGGGGCTGCGGATGTAACATCCTGAAAATTCAAACCCAACTTTGATAAGGATTTCTCTGTTTGACTTTTTGATGTGTGTTTGATTAAACTTGTTTGTACTTGATTTTGCTTGTAAATAGGATTAGAAACCTTAGTTAGAGGTCAGGAGACCTAAAAATCAGGGAAAAAGTGCCAGAGGAACCCAAACCCAAACCCTAGGGACTAAATTGAAAGAAAAAAATTAGTTTTAACCCCCTTTGTTTTATTGAGTTAAAAAGAGTAGAGAATACCTATTTGACCCAAGAAAAGTACCCTAGGACACTCTAGAGACACCCTAAGATTTGACTAAGGGATCCCAACCTCAAGAAAAGTCCTGAACTATCACATTTTCTCCAATAGAAATTTATGGACTAAAAAGATAGAAATGAAAATTTGCAATTAAGGCACCCTAGCTTACTTAAAGCCCAAGAAAGCTCAATTTAGCCACCCAAAGACACTCAAAACTACCCTATTAAGTACCAGCCACGAGACTTGAAAGAGAATTAAGGGAATTAGGCAAGTTACACAATTTAAAAGGTGGAATAAATAAGAATGTAACATCAAATTAACCCCTTTTAATGCTACCCTTTGCTTGGTAACTGAAATTACCACTTTAAGAGCTAATTAAATACCCAATTATGGCCTTAGCTACAGCAAAGGAAGAAGCAGAAAACTCTAGCCACACCCACACACTCAAGGAACACTACTTTCACTAAGCTTGCCCAAGAATTCCAGAAGCTCAAACCCACGCTTCTTTTTTGGAAATTCAAGGTAACGTATGCTTACCCTTCCTTCTTCATCTCTGAGTCAAGAGAATCCATCAATGGTGGTGGTATAAGGCTCTATGACCTTCTTTCTCATTGCTGCCATGTGAAGCCCTATTTTGGGCAGTGTTGTTTCAAGAGAGCATAACTCTCTCGATTCTTAACCAAATTGAGCGTATAAGGTGTCAAAAGAAAGCTAAGAAGATTTATTTTAATATCCCCCATATGCATGTTCCATCCAAGGCTGCCATATAGCTAATCGTGGCCTTGGAAATCCACTGAAAAATGTCAAAACTCTGTTTTTCTGGTGTAAAACTTGTGTTGTGTTTTCAGTGAGTTCTGGTAGGCTAGACTTCAAGCAAGGTTAAGGCAACTTAAATGGTGACTAATTGAAATTTAGAACACTAGAAAATAGGACTAATCACTCCCTTAGACTTCTGATTCAGTGGTGAAGGATTCTTAAACTTAAAGAGTGAAAAGAAATTTACTTTATGTTAAGCTGCTGTTTTGAATTTTGTTTGCTGTCAACCTGCTATAATCCTACCTCATAATGTCTATACTATAAAAAAAATGTGGCTAGTAGATCCTTACATGCCTTGTAGATGTTAGATTGTTGGAATAAAATAGGCTAAAATAGACTGTGTGGGTTAGACAATAGAAATGAACATAAGGTGCTTCTGTTGTGATTAAAACTTGTTGATACTCTCTGATTGCTTATGCTTGAATTGTTACCAGAGTGTGCTAAGTCTGAAAGCACCTTAAGAAGCACTAAAATTTAACCTAAGTAACTTCTAATGATTGTCAACTAGCTTAATTAATAAAAATGAGTCTTTTGCAATTCTACTTGGGAGGATCTTGCTGTAAATTGATGATAAATGCTAAGTTTGTTGCTTCCTGGCATGTATATTGTCATATGAGTTTGCTGAGTCAATGAATAACTTATTAGCTTTGATATGATCTGAGAAGTTATGAAAATTGGACTAAGTAACTTAATAGATCATAGTGTTCTCTTTTATGATTCTATTTGTGAAATTTTTTAAAGACTTTCACCTTGCTGGTGTATCTGTTGTAGAATTACCTATGGGAATTTTAAATGCAGTAAGGCATTGAAAAGTTGCTAAATATAACTCTGAAATTGAATTAAGTTTTCACATGAGAAAGGTAGAGTCTCATAGTTGTTGTTTTTGGGGCGAATGGTTAGTAATTGTGCATTGGGTTTACTTTCTGAGCTTGTGGCAGTACATTTAAATCATGAGGAGGTTAGGAACTATAATTCACACTAAACTCAGTGTGTGAAAGGGAGTTGGTAAAGGTAGGACACCCTTAGGATGCAAAAGAGACAAATTGAACCCTTAGTGAACTAAAAAGTAAGAGTTCCAACTATAAAAGTTGGGTACTCAGGTTCTGAAAGGGTAGGCCAACTTCTCTCACACCCTAGACTCCTAAGAGGGTACTTCCAGGAAGGAAAAGGGACCAAAAGTACTTAGCTTGGCTTTTAGAACACCAAAACCCCTTAAGTGGGAAAATTGACAAGAAAGGGGCAAAATCACTGCATAAATCTCACCTCTGCACTGATATCGCTGCACTCACTTGCTGTGCAAGTCATAAATGACCCTAGCTTAGTGAGGGGAAGTTACTTAGGGCTTGACAGAGGCCAGAACAGAAAAGAGCTAGTAATAGGGACCAAAATGAAACAAAATCATTGTTTTCTTACTTTTGTTAAAAGCTAAGTGATCTGAGTTATTTGAAAGTATTCATCCATCCATTTTAAGTCTATGGGACATTAGGGTACTGTGTACAGGGTTGGAAGAGGTCAGAGTGGTCTCTAATCATAATTAGACACTAAAATCACTTTTCTTGAGAAATTTCAAAGGAAAGAACTTTTGCTGGAAAAATATGGTTCCTGTGTTGTTTTGATTTGTGAAAACTGTACAAGCAATTCATATTTAGTCTAGTGAAGCTTGCTGTAACCTTGTTTCAGCTTGAAACAACCCAAAACTGAAATTAGGTCTTAATTTTTTTTAAGGAAAACTAGAAAGAATCCCAAAATTCTTATTCTGACCCAATTTCTGGTTGAATTCTTCTAGAAACTTTCTGGATGTGTGTAGTAGATCCTAATTGACCAAATTTTGTGGCTGGATGTAGTTAAAATGTTTAGATTTGTCTTTATTTCACTTATTTTAGAAAAAGGGCCTTTTTTATAAAGATTGAGGAAATTGAGGGTCAAAGTGTAATTTTCTTTCTTGAAAAACTATCTGAATTTGTTAAATACATGATGAAGATGCCTCTGGTGAAATTTCATGACTTTTGGATGCCTGTATGAGAAGTTATGCATGTTACTTGCTGCACAAGTTATATTTGACTTTATGGTTGACTTTGTTTGACTTTTTAGTTGACTAAATGCAAACTTGAACTGTTTTAAGTAGTCTATTTAAGTGTGTGGCATCCAACTATGAAATTGAAATTTAGCATGCATCTGTGAACTGAAATGCCCTAAAAGGCAGGTATTTTAGCATGCATCTGTGAATGAATACATATGCCCTGGAGAGGGCAAAACTGTGAATAATGCCCTGGAGAGGCAAGTGATTGGCAACTGAATAAACATTACCTGTGGAAAAACCTATGTTATATTATTATGATCTGTATGGAAAGGACACACTAGGCTGGCTAGGAATGCGTCCGAGACGTAGTTGTCTAGCAACTAGTGAGGAGATAATCCAGTCCGGGACTAGTGATCCTAAGGTTCTAACTTTGTGCGCACACCGGGGGACGCCCTAGGATGTTAGGTAATTCCTGTGCCTTATATGGGCGGACTTTACTTATATTGGTAAGTCGGTTTTTGTCCTGTTTCATTATATTGCTTTTATTGATGGTAATGGTTTAGCCAGTTGTACAGGTCCTGGAGAGATCTGGTATTTGGCATGGATGATAAGTGCATGTAGTGGTAAATGTGCATTCTTTTTTAAAAAGAAAAAAAAAAAGAAAATGGTTATTTTATCTGTTTAAGGCTTTTTCAGCATGATCATATATTCTGAACCATGTGTGTGGAAATATCTTGTGATTGATGTTAAATAGTTGAGAACTACATCTAATTGTGAAGGAAGTTTTTTTGTATTCTTAGTAATGCAGCTGAACCATTAATTAGTTTTTATAAAACTGGTAATCTACGTTACTGAGATTTTATATCTCACTACGTTAGTGTGTTCAGATGCTCAGGTACCTCCTGCTACTTGAGATTGAAGTGGAGCTATTGGAAGTCCCATTTTTGGGTTACTTCCAGATCCTAAAGGCCGTCAAAATCCTATTTTTCTTCCCTTCGGTGGACATGAACAACCCGGGGACCTAGAAAGGATGCCTGATGGATAACTAACGAAGGAGCTTACTTTTTGGCTGTGACATAGGAGTCACACTTATTTTGGACCATGAAGCTAACTATTTAGGCCTTTGTGCCACTAACTATTAAACTTTTGCATGTATATATGTATGGATGTATGCGGTAGACTTAGCCTATATACTGATTAGGTAATGTATGGAGGTTAGTACCTCGCTTCATCTGAATATCCTTGTATGAGCTGAAAATGAATTTTGGGAGAGCGCGAGAGTAACAAACACGTAACTTCTAGTTTCTTAGGTTAAATAACCAACCAAGAGTAACCGATCCTTGGGGTAACGCTTGAGTTTTAATACTCCCACATGAAAAGAAAAGAAAAAAATTGGACCAAGATTTTAAAAGTTGAGTTAAATAACCAAATTCCGCAAATAAAATCAATAAAGAAACTAGGACGTTACATCGGATGGTGATTTTAGTGTGAAATTAGCTTATGATTTAATCAGTAAGGATGAGGTTGGGGATATTAGAGATGGTATTTGGAAGAAAATTTGGAGTTAGAGAAGGCCTAAGAAGATCAGAGTTTTTCTTTGGGTTTTGAGAAGTGACACATTGATGACTAATAATCAGAGGAAGAGAAGAAATTTTACCTATGATGAGTCCTGTGTGATCTGCAATGCTATTAGTGAGACTTCTATTCACGTTGTTAGAGACTGTGATGATGCTAGAAATATGTGGATGAGCTTGCTCCCTAATGAGGAAGTTCAGAGATTTTTTTAGCCTTGATTTGGAGGATTGGATCAAGGAGAATCTGATTAATAAGTTCTGTAGGAACTAGTTTGAGGATTGGGATATGATTTTCGATGTTGCTACCTGGGTCTTCTAGAAGAGGAGAAATAGTATTATTCTCGGTGATGGTGATGGTGATGGTTTTAAAGATGACCTCAAGGTGCGGATTTTTGTGTTAACTGGTGAATACAAGATGGAGGGTAAAGAAGATGCGTAATATGACTAGAGAGATTTAATATGTTGAAAGGCTCCGAATGATTGCTAGGTTAAGTTGAATACGGATGAGGCTCTTGTGGATGGAGGTAAAGCTAGAGGGTATGGTGGTGTGCTTAGAGACTTTAATAGGAGTTGGTTGGGGGGCTTTTATGAGTTCCTTGGTCAGATCTCTATTGTGGAATCTAAGCTTTGGGGATGCCTATTGGGGTTGAGATTAGCTTGCTCTAAAGGTTTGAAACATGTGTGGCAGGAAACGGATTCCCTTTTAGCTGTCAAGATGATTAAAAATGGGTGTGTTGTTGATCACATATGTTTTGGGATAGTGGACTAGATAAGGAATTTGTGGAAAGAGAACTGGGAGGTGGTGGTGACGACTGACGCACGCTTACCATGAGGCTAATAGGGTTGGAAATTGGCTTGGAGGTGTGGCAGCAATGAAGAAGGATAGCTGTAATGCTATTGATGTGGTTCCTATTGTTTGTATTGATTTACTGTATGCGGACATTAGAGGTGGATTTGTGCCTAGGGTTGTTTGCTTGTAGTTAGGCTTGTTTGTTTTTTTTTCCTTTCCTAAGTATAAAAAAAAAGTTAACAAGGAAGGATACTTCTTTATCCATGAATTATTGGTCAAATTACTATTTAGTCCCTAAGTTTTGGAAATAGATTATTTGGTTCCTAAATTTGCACATCCGTCAACTATTTAATCACTGGATCGTTATCATTTACCTAATCGAGTGATGTACTCATTAAGTACTTACATGTCACCATTAAGTTGCTAATTGATATGCTAAGTCACGTGCCACATCATCTTAATATTTGATAAAATAAAAAAAAGGTCAAAACACCATTTTAGTCCTCTTTGTTTCATACAAGTTCTATTTTGATCCTTTATGTTTCAAAAGTTCAAAATAAGTCCTTTATGTTTTCAAGTTTGTCAAAAATTCTCCTTTTGCCTCACACCATCAGCCTCTATCCTACATGTCCATTTATATTGATGGGATAGCCATGTCATACCCAATCATCACCTTCTTCTCTCTTTCTCTACCCTCCCATTCTTCTTCCCTTCTGAACTCGGTCAAACTGCGTTTTATCTCGAATATCCAGAATTGTGTACACGGTCTTGGTTTGACCCTAACTGGAGACCCGACCTGACTTCAACTCGGGTCTATTTTTTCTACCTGGGCTCGATCCGACCCGAGATGGACCTGAGATAACTCAGGTTTGGTTCGGGCCAGACCAGGTACAGTATGACCAGTGGCCTTTTTTTAAAAAAAAAAATTATTCTGGGCAAGGCTTCTTCTTCTTTCCCATTTTGGACCGTTTTTATTACTAAAAGAACTGTAAAGTATACTAACAACACGTTTTAATATATATAATCATATATACACACTGTATAATAAATATTACTATTTATTATGCAAGATTAAAAACAAAATGTTTTAATATATATTTACAATTCAACACAATATTACTGCATCCCCAAAAGAGAAAAGTACCATGGAAACATAAGACGTCAAGAAATAAATGGAAGATTGGGATGTGTGATTACCTGGTTTTCATTCAAAATTTCATCATCACTTTACATGCAGTCACACAACATATATAAAAATCGAATGAACATCTTAATAAAAGGAAAAATTCATCATAAAGTACTACACAAGTCCATCACATTAAGTCTTTAACAATACAAGTTCATAACTTAAACATTACAAAACCAAAACCTAAAAAAGTATAAATGAAACTAGGTTCACTTCATGACATCTTCAGTGATAGTTGATTCTCCATAAACATCTGTAAATAATAATTTGAACAATTGGAAATTAGAATTATGCATACTACACTGCAATATTTTTAACATAAACATTATCAACAAATTAAAGTACAAAACTTACCAGATGCAATATTATCAAATTCCTCATATTGATCAAAGTCATGATCATTAAAATTAAATTTTGTGGGGGATAGCCAATTTTGAGTACAAATGAGTGCTTCAGACATTCTTGGAGATAATGAACTTCTAAAAACATTCCACCTATGCTAAAAGCAGACTTAGGAGTCATAGTTGACACAGGCATATCCAAAACATCACATGCAATAAGAGAAACGACTTTATATTTTGTAGCATTCTCTTTTCACCATGTCAAGACATCAAAAGAAGGATCATCATCTATTGCATCTATTTCAAGATACTTGTCCAAATATTTTTTTTATATGAAGGATGTTTAGTCTTTGACCACCACCACTTGCCCTTTGGATTTGTATGAAGAAAATCGGACATTGGTAGGTCTTATGGATTATTAACAGGTCTAGAATCACCACTTTCTTCTTCATGTTGAGAATGTCCACCAATAACTCCCATAGAATATTTATCATACATCAAGTACAAAGTGTCTTTGACCTTCTTCTTCATGCTTTCACACACTATAGGATCATGAAACATATAATTAAAAGTGTTATTCACTTAGCCAAACTTATACATAGGATCCAATACCACTCAAATCACCAACAACGTGTTCATGCATGTTTTAATTTTTGGCTTTCCCCAATATGTATCATACTTTAATTTCATGTTCTTAGCCATTTCTCCAATAATAGGATCGTGGTGGACAGCACTCGCTTGCAACATAGTATGAACATGAGCGAAGTCATGGAAGTAAGAATTACAAGTCACATATAATGATCCAAAGAACCTCAATGTGATGGTGTAGAAGACCTTTAAAAATTGAACAAACACATTTGCATTATTCCAATCATACATCATAAGAGGTCTAAGCCATTGAGTATCATCCCAAAAGTATGCATTGTATCCATCATCGTCATCTTCCATTCTATCAAACACTTTTTGGAACTTTAAGGCATGTTCCAACATCAAGTATGTGGAATACCACCTAGTCAAAATATCTAAGCACACAGGAGCCTTGCAATCAATTTTTTCCTTTTGAACAAAGTCTTTGAATCTTTGAAGTCTTGTAGGAGAAGACCGAACATATCTAAAAACATTCCTTATAGCAAAAATAGAATTATGCAAGTCTTTCAATCCATCATTAGCAACCAAATTCAAACTATGCGCACAACACCTCATATGAAGATAATCACCATCACAAACTAACCCATTCCAATTTTTCAATGTTTTTTCATATAAGCCACAGCTATGTCATTGGAGCTTGCATTGTCCATAAATATAGAAAATACTTTTTCAATCCCTCGTCCCAAGAAACACTTCTCTATTGCCTTCCCTATAGTGTCAGCTCTATGATTTTCGATTATACAAAAGTTTAGGATTCTCTTTTGTAATCTCCAATTTTCATCAATAAAATGAGTTATGAGACACATATAATTTAAATTTTGAATTGAAGTCCAAGCATCTTTGGTGAGGCAAACACGCATACAAGATTTTTTTATAAAAACTTTAAGCTTTTTGGATTCTTCAAGGAAGAGCTTGTAACAATCTCTAGTAATTGCACCCTTGACAGAACTAGAAATCTAGGTTCAAGGCGATTGCTACACTTTCGAAGTCCATGACCTTCGAAAACTCGAAAAGGCATCTCATTGCATATCACAAGTTCAACTAAGGCCTTTCGACATTCTTCTTGATTGTATGTGTGTAACAAACACCTGTTTTGACAGATTCGCCACCAAGTTTCTTGTGCTCAAACTTGGAAAAGGTTTTCGAAAACAAGTTCGGAAAGAGTATAAACATGGGCCCGGGAGACTGCTCACGTCAAGGTGAAGGTGTTAGGCACCCCTCATCGCCCACCTTACGATGGTTACTCCATGAACTTAAATGTATTTGGCCTTAAAATAATTCTATCAAACAATTGGCTCGAACCAAGACAAGGCCTTAGTGCCAAGGTACCCTTTGGAGAAAAGGATCAGAGTCATGTAGTTCTTAGTGGCATACAAGTGTCTGTCTGAAGAAAGGTTTGCCAAGCTTCTATGCTCAAACGGACTCCCATGTGAGTTGAGGTTCGCCGAGTTTACACTCAAACGGCCTCTTATCTACCACGCATTCAAAGAAAGCAAGATTCGCCAGATTATAGATCCAGACAGCCTTGGTGCAAACCTAACGGAACATGATGTTCCTCGGCAAGTGACATGAATGTATTCAACATAAGGGTAAGAATAGCAAACTAATAATGTGAAGATCAGGGGATTGTGACCCATGATATAGGGTTGCGACCCATAAGATCAGGGGTCGCAACTCTATCTGCTAGAGATGCAAACAAGGTAGCAAAACAATGTCTAGGGTTCAAGGTGGCAGGGTCGTGACCCAAGTTAATCCCACAACAGAAGAAGAGATATACGAAAAGATATAGGGCTCAAAATACCTAGGTCGCTACCTATAGATTTAAGGTTGCAGCCCAGGTTAGTTCCTAGAGTTAAAAAAAGAGAAAACTATAAATAAAGTAGCCACTGGGTCATGACCTACCTGTGTAGGGGTCGCAACCCAGACCTTAGAATAACAGAAGCAAGATACAAGGCAAGTACAACATGGAGCGATCAATTTGACACACTTGAATTCTTTTGTGATTCAATAGAAATTTGTAGTTCAAAATGTGTTTAAACATGACTTCACATACATACCTTCCATGTGATCACGAGTCCCATTCAAGCATTAAATCCACTCGGATTCCCAAATACAACGCGAAGCGATTCGTTTGACTCACATGTGTAACTATACACAAATTTATTCAACAAATGAAATAGAAAAGCAACAACTAATCTAATTTTGGAGACTCATTCTACCTTTTCTAAAGGTTTCGTGAATCAAAACCTTGGAGCTTTGGCTCTATTTTCTCCGCCTCCTCTCTCTTCTCCAAAAGGTCTATTTATAGCCCCAAACACAAGTCTAAATCCAAAAAATAATCAATATCTCAAATTATCGGTCATTTGATCACCGTAATCCGGGACATTAACTCTGTAGCAAAATCTTCAGAGATTAGCAGAGCAGGGTCATGACCCTGACGAAGATGGGGTCGTGACCTACAGATGCCCTAGATGATGAGGGTGCAACCCTGGATTTCAAGGGTCATGACCTTAAACCCTAAACTTCCGTGCCTACTACTGACGTGGCGGGGGTCCCGACCCTATGTATAGGTCGCGACCTGGGTGACATCATTAGGGCGTCACCCGGACTTTGTGGGTAGGGGTGGCAACGGGTTTGGATATTTTGGGTACCCGAGGGTATCCGTCCGAAAAAATATCCGATATCCATAGGATATCAGATATCGGGTATTTCGGGTATCGGATACTTTAACTATCCATCGGATATTGGTCGGATTAGGATTTTATCCTCGGATACCCTATATCCGTCTGATTTGATGGTCGGATAGGGTATCCAATATCCGATATCTGTTACCACAGAACCTGTGTCAAAAGTTGAATTCGATGATGGCTAAATTTTGGTGGGGTGTGAGTGGGGATGACAGGAAGATACACTGGGTGAGTTGAGAGAAATTGGCGGTACCAAAGAAGTGTGGAGGATTGGGATTTAGAGATTTGAGGAGTCTTAATTTGGCCCTATTGGCGAAACAGGGATGGAGGATCATTCAATATCCTGATTCTTTGCTAGCAAAATCGCTAAAGGCAAGATATTTTAAGGATATGTGTCTCTTAGACGCTAAAGTGGGGCAGGCGCCTTCATTTACTTGGCGTAGCATTATGGGAGGAGTGGATGTGTTGAAAAAAGGTGTAGTGAGATTGATAGGAGATGGACGTAGCACTAGAATTTTTGGAGACCCTTGGGTTCCCAATCTGGAGGGGTGGCCTGGATGTTTTATCTAATGTTGGTGTGTTGCTTGATGAAACAGGTAATTGGAGGATGGAGATTCTAAACGAATGCTTCACGGATGCTGAGGTGGCAGCAATTGTGAGACTTCCTCATAATGCTAGAAGGTGTGTGGATCGGTGGACATGGAGCTTAACACCCCATGGTGGCTTTACAGTTAAAACGGCATATCATGCGACTCATAGTGTGATCACGAGACCCAATCATGAGGCGGAGTTCGGCAAGCTTTGGAAGAAAATCTGGAGGATGAAGACACTGCCGTCTACCAAGCATTTCGTTTGGAGAGCAGTAAAAGGCATCTTACCGACAGGAGACGCACTGGAGAGACGAGGAATGGACATTGACGGTACGTGTGTGCTGTGCGGGGAGGAAACGGAGATAGGGGTACACGCTTTGCTTGGCTGCAGCTCGGTTCAATCTTTCTGGATTTCATGCGGGCTGAGGTTCGTGAACGAAATTGATGCGGATATCGGGTTCAAGGCAGCTCAGAAAATATGGGAGCGAAGAAATAAGGCGCGGCTGGGCGAAGGCGTTGGATGCTTAAATGGATTGTGGGTGTCGATGAAGGAGATATGGCACGATCTGAATGGAGGTATGGAGGCAAGGGAGGAGGACAATAGGTCAGAGAAGTAAAATAGATGGAACCCACCTTCATGGAGACAACTCAAACTAAATGTTGATGCAAGTTATAAAGCAGGGGAACCGAACAGAACAGGATGTATTGTGCGTGACTACAGAGGCAGATGCTTAGCAGCTTCTACAAAACGGCATGTATTTGATGCCATGGTGGACATTATGGAAGCACAAGCGGTTCTTGATGGTCTTGAGATGGCAAAGAATTTGAGCATTAGAGATATCATCGTGGAAGGAGACTCCTTAAAGGTCTTCAATCTGCTAAATGGGGTTGGAGCTGATAACACGTATCTAAGTTTTATTATTGATGACATTTTAGAGTTAAGCCTTAGTTTTCATTCAATTTCTTTTGTTTGGATTAGGACGGTTGCTAACAAGGTAGCCCATATTTTAGCAAATGGTCAAGTTGATTTTCAGGATAACTCAAGCTCACTAGTTTGGCTTGAAGATTTTCCTCCTCTTATTTGTAATGCTCTAAGGAGTGATATTTTGGATTAATGAAATCTGATGTATTTTTCATAAAAAAAAAATTTATATTTTTTTTATTTAATATTAATAATTATATATATATATATATATATATATATATATATATATATTTAAATATAGAATAAAAATTTAAAAGATAATGTCAAATTAAGAAACACACTCTCAGACACTCTCCACCATTCATATTTCAAAGTCCAAACCCTAGTCACTATCTTCTCTTTATTCTACACTCCAAGTTTGCACGCCTCCAAGTCCCTGGATCCGTGAGTCTATCTTCCCTTCAAGTTTGCACGCCTCCAAGTCTAACCCTCCACGCCAGTACTCATCATATATCTTCTAATGGTGCATACAACAAAGGAGAACCCATGATATCTTTGACTCTTTTTCTTTCTCCAAATCCATTGCTTTAGGGCTCTACTTATGCTCCTGCTGTTGTTCACACCCATCAATCTCACTGTAGCAGGTTCGATTTTGCATCTCTATTTCACACCTATCAATCTCATATTGTGACCCATAGGAATTTGAGAAACTATACTACTTGCTACATTTTTCCCGTCTAGCTTTATTCTGTGAGAAACATAGATTATGAGTTACTGAAACTTAGCATTGAGAGCCTCTTCCCCCTTTGCATTCCTTCAAGTGAATGCGGTTGCCGATTGGTGCGCAACAGAAGCTATAGAGAGAGGAGGATTGGATCTTGTTTGAAGAACCTCTTACGGCAGTGAGACTGAAGTTGGAAGCCAATTGTCATGGTATCTTGGTTCTTAGGGATCCGGGTTAGGTTGGGTGTCGGCCGTTTGGGCCTTGTCTGTTTTGGTTTTTGGTTTTTTGGTTTGTTATTTGTTCGTTCCAATTAATAAAAAAAATGGAATTTATCATGGTAATGGGTATCTAGTATAAGGTAGGTGCCAAGTAGTTGGCATTCGTTATCCATTATATTCGGATATTTCGGATATATTGGGTATTTTTGGATATCGAGTAATTTCAGTTACGGATATCAAAATATGTAGTTTTCTTCGAATTCGGATAGGGTGCAGATATTGAATGTTTCAGACGGATACAGATGCGGATAGTGAAAAAAACATTGGATATCCGTCGATTGCCACTTCTATTTGTGGGTCGCGACCCTACTTGACCAGGGCCGCAGCCTCTAACCTTAAGGTCACAATTTCAACATTTCCTTTAAAAACATTTTGACGCAAGACATTTTGATTCTAGATGTTAAGTGAAAAACAAGATTATACCATTTTTAAACCATGGAAAATTATCAAAATCTAGGGCGAGAAAGCTTTAGATCTCCTCTACACAACCTCACTGACCTTGTCCCAAAATCATTAGTAATTTGTGAGATATGGTCTTTGAAAGCACAATTGTCTAGAAAATATTTAAAATTGTATTTCGGGATGAATAAATATGCCTTAAATCATTATGAAAGAATTAGGTCATGAGATTCTTACCCTTTGTTTTTGGGACACAAATAAAAGTTTAGGGACAGAAATTAATGGAAAAGAAGTTGTGTAGTGGGAGAACCATCTTCGTGAATTGGAGTGACGTTCACGATGTCACTCTACAACGTATTCTGTAAAACTGATTTTATAAAAATTACTAGGAAGAAACTACCCAGTGGATTTTGACCATTTAACTATGGTTAGAAAGCTCTAAATGTCTAGTTTTCGAGAAAAAATAGATAAACCAAACTAGTGTTTAGTAGAAGTCAGAATCTCACGCCGAAAACACTCTGCCCAAATTCAGCACCAGTTCGGGTAAAGATTTTCATAAAAATCTTTCGACTGCTTTAGAAGATTCCTAAATTCACAACAAAAAATCTGAGATGCTCCTAAGGTATTCACAAACAAAATAAAAATGCTAGGAGGCTATAAACCATGATGCAACAATGTAGAAAATTCATAGAAAACAAGCAGCCAAATTAAGCAACACATGAAAGGGTAATGAGGAAGTATATCACCTTGATTTTTGTTCTAGGGTTTACTTCTTCTCCATACCTTCTTGCCTCTCCTCCTTGATCGCTCTCTTCCTATTTGACCTAGCCACCCCCTCTTTTTAAAGGATAGGTTCTTTCCTAATTGACTTGGGCTTGGCCTATTAATCAAAGGAGGTGGCCTTTCTTCTACTAACACTTTTCTATTTTTATTTCTTTCTTTTTACCAAATAATGTAAAACTATATTCTTGTTTTTATTTTTAAGGCCGAACAAAATGGGGTGTCCACAAGGTGTAGGGTACCAAGTTTAATCCTAAACCCCCGGACCCGGATGGCTAAAGGAATGCTTGCATACTTGGTTTTTTTCTTGTGCCCTATATGGGTACGATTTGTATTTCGTTAAATGCTTCTTTAGGGAAGTTTTGCCATGTTTAACTGCATCACAAGCATATGTTGTTTGACAATATTTGTATGCAGCTATAGGCTCACTGTCTGTCTCTTCTATAGAATTTTTCAAAATGATTCCAAACACTAGACTTGTTTATGGGGGGAGGGGGTTTCTTTTTGAACCATTAACTTTGGCAAGAGCAAAAGCTGCAGTAATGGCCGCTTTAGATGTAGGGGTGTCTTGAGTAGAATTAGTGTCTTGGGTTTGTTGAGTAGATGGGCTTGCCATTTTATGTTTGATTTGAAGATCTATTTTAAGCATGCATCAATTAGTTTATAATCACAAAATTTATAATCATAGATTTTTTAAGAATAGAACAAGTTCAGTTATGTCTTTACATAGTACATGCATAACAAGTCACATATACGTAATTTCGTTTTGAAATCTAGTAAATTAATTATTTAGGTTTAATTTTGAATATGCCATTCAAATCTATAACTAGTTTCTCAAGTTAATATGAACACCATAGTGATGTAGAAGCCATTTGCCTAGATGATTAATCAATCTTCAAATATCATATCAGTCTGCTTCAAACTATATCCTAATGTGACCTCTATGAAGCAGTAAACAACAATAACCAACCAAAAAATACTATATCTAGCATCAATGGAATCTAATCTAAAGCTGCATATATATATATATAACATCACAGTTATGCAGAAGAAGCAAAATGTGAAAGAAAAAAATATAAGATAGTCAATGCAACATACCGGCAAAGGACCAAACGAAGAACTAGCCAACGAAAAAATGAAGAAGAAGCCAAGGATGAAATAAAGAAGAAGCCCACAGACGAATATCAAATCAACCACAACCACAGCGGAAGGACCCCACGATCGGCGCTTTGTTAATGGAGAGACAAAGGAACAACGAGAAGATCGACGACAGAAAGGCATGGGCTGTTGAGCCATGGGCTGTGGAGCCATGGCTTGTGGAAGATCAACGACGACAAGTCGAGAAGTAAAGAAGAAGGCAACAAGGAGAGGCAGAGTTTCGATTCAGAGGCAAGAAGGAAGTGATTAGGGATTTAGGGGAGGGGTTTTAATTTAAAACTATAAATTATATAATAATAATAATAATAATAATAATAAAGACTTGTACTCGAGTAGGGTCGATTTCGAACCTCAACCCGAGACCCGACTCGAATCGAGTCTCTTTCCCAGTACTTTTCTCTTCTCTTACTCGATTTTTGTTTTCACCCAACCCGAACCGGCCTGATTTGACCGAGTCGAGCCGGTTTAATCGGATCGAGTTATGTAAACTCCTAATTAATATATTTATCTAAAATTCAACATTATGTATCTTTCTTGAGAGACTACTTGCAGAGAACGAGAAGATCTCCTCTTTCTAATGGTGGTTCTCTTGAGCGTAGTGCTTGAGCGTGTTTCTCCTTGTGTTTTGCATTCAAATACTTACATTGTTGAGCTTATTTTCCTTGAACAGCTGCTATTTGACATTGGTAGCTATGGAGTAAAGTCAAAGATATCGAGGACAAGCAGGAAGTGTCAATGATGGCGTAATTGAAGATTCTAGCAACAACGCTGAAGGAGTCAATGGTGGTGTTACTAAAGGCTCTGGTGATAGGCAAGGATGGAGTCAATGATGCCGATTCTGGTGGCAAGAATGGAAGGAGTTGATAATGGCACACATCCCTCTTGGCGTAGTGCAATTAAGGATAGCAAGGACGAGGTAGATCATGAGGAGAGCATGGAAGAAGTAGATGAGCTATGCAGTGAAGTTAAGGTGGGCATGGCAGTAGTTGATGATGGCACAACCAAAGGTTCTAGCGACACGCATGGAAAGAATCAATGATGGTACTACCAAAGGTTCTAGTGACACACATGGAAGGAGTTGACAATGCTGCGCATCCCTCTTGGCGCAGTGCAAGCGAGGATGAGGTGGTTGTGGAAGAAGCTAACAATGGTGCTACTGAAGGCTCTAATGACAGGCACGAAAGGATTACAAGCTACTAAAGATTTCCAGCGGGCAACAGAAGGCATGGATGGAGTGGATGATGACGTAATGTTATTGAAGATTATGTCAATATCCCATTCCTTCGGAGAGTCAAGCCCTTAATGTCCCTCCTTGTGTAGTGCGAGCAAAAACAGCAAGGATGTGGAAGAATTTGATGATGGAGTAGTCGCCATTTTGTTAAGGAGTCAATCTTCTTTCTTCCCTCACATTCTTCCTTGCGTGGTGTGAACAACGACAACAAGGATGAGCAAGAGGATGCATGGAAGGGTTTGATGATGGTGCTACTGAAGATTTTGACAGCTGCCATTTTGTTGAGTAGTCAAGCTTCTTTTCTCCCTCGACGTCCCTCCTTGTGCCGTGCTATCGATGACAGCAAGGACGAGCAAGAGGATGCATGGAAGGATTTGATGACGAGACTACTAAAGATTAAAATGGCTGCCATTTCGTTGAGGGGTCAAGCTTTTTTCTTCCTCTAACATCCCTCCATGCAATAATAAGGAGATGATAAAGGTATTTATGGGTGTTGATTTCTCTCTGAAGACTAAGCAGGATGGCATGCTTTGTGCTCTTAAAGATGCCTTGACTAAGAGCGACAACTGATGGTTATGATGCTAGGTGCTTTGGTGGCGAGAGGTGACTTTCGAAGGATCTTCATATTTTTACTAGATTCAACATGTCATGGTGATCAGCCTTGGACGCTATGAATGTCAAAAGGTGCATC